>CM047744.1:13926747-15126747 GCA_026225825.1 Pistacia integerrima
TGGGGATAGTTGATTATTAATATTGATAGTATCTAGTGTAGTGCTAAATTGAAGCTTTTATTTCATTTTTGTAGTTAATTGTAAATATTGTATAGTCTTAAGCTTGAGTTCTTTTGTTTGTAGTTTTTATTTTTATTTTGTAGTTAAGGTTAATTAACTGTTTCTTGTAGTGCATGTAGAGATCATGGCAGAAGTACATAAAATGTTGATGGATTATGCCATACCAACAATGCAAGAATGTAATTATGGTGTTACAAGGCCACATGTTGCAGTGAACTTTGAGATTAAGCCGACAATAATTCAGATTATCCAACAGTCAGATCAATTTGGTGGAAATTCATATGAGGGTTTAATTTTGCATATCGCTAGCTTTCTAGAGATATCTGACACATTCAAGGTTAATGGAATGACTGATGATGCAATTAGGTTGAGATTGTTCTCATTTTCACTGAGAGATAAGGCAAAAGGTTAGCTCATGTCACACCCAGTTGGGACAATCACCACATGGGACGGATTAGCTCAAAAGTTTCTTGCAAAATACTTCCCACTAGAGAAGATGGCAAAAATGAGAAACGACATTATCTCTTTCATGCAAGGCAATGATGAATCACTCTATGAAGCTTGGGAGAGGTACACGAAGTTGTTAAGGAAATGTCCACATCATGGTCTACCGTTTTGGATACAAGTCCAAACATTTTACAATGGGTTGCTACCAAATATTCAAACTATGGTAGATGTGGTAGCAGGTGGAGCCTTAAATAACAATACCCCAGAAGATGCTTATGAATTGCTTGAGGTGATGACCAACAATAACTACCAAAGACCTAATGAGAGAGCAATGCCAAAGAGAACAATGGGTCTACATGAAGTTGATGTGTTCGCCACATTATCTGCACAAATTGCATCACTTCAAAGCCAATTGAGAGGTATGAATGTAAATTCTATTCACTCACCTTTTATAACTTGTGAATTTTGTGCAGGAAACCATGGGAGTGTGGAATGCCAAAATGGAAACCAGTTAGTCTTCTCAACAACCGAGCAAGTGAATTACATGGTTAGTTCACAAAGGTTGCAAAATGACTCAATCTCCAACACCTACAATCCTGGTTGGGGGAATCACCCAAATTTGTCTTGGAGCAATCAAAGCAATCAATTAAATCAAAAGACAGTGTCAAACCATCAACCAATGGTGAATCTTCAACCGATAGAGCAAAGAGTGTCAAAATTGGAAGATATGTTCGAAAAGTTCATGCAAGAAACCATAAGTTTTATGAATAAGACACGCTCAAACTTCAAAAATCAAGGAGTGTCCATTCGAAATTTAGAGGTTCAAGTGGGGCAATTGGTTGAACAATGGACAAAGAGATCTCAAGGTTCTTTGCCGAGCACAACAGTCACAAATCTTAAAGAACAATTAAATGTCATAACATTGAGGAGAGGTATAGTGTTGGAGCAACCTCACAATGAAGAAAAGTGGGAAAAACATGAAGACAAGACTAATGAAGAGGAAAATCTCAAAGCAAAAAGGTGTGCAAGATACTTAGGGGAATTTCAACCAAGCAACTCACCTTACAAGGAACAATTTAAGGAATTTGGTGTAAATGCGCACAAGTCAAAATTGGTGTTGGAAGAGACTCCAAACATTGGACTCGACCATGTTAGTAAATGATCCATATACGCAACGAAAACAAAAAAAATATAATACAAGGATCGTTTACATGAGCCAAGATCAAGGGTATAATTTTATAATTTATATTAAAGTAAATCTGCATAAAAAGGTTAATCATGAGTTAAGAGAATCATACGCACGTTTGGAGGCTCCACCACGTTTGTCTTTGAACGTTTTTGCCACCGACCCAAGCGTAGGATCGAACCGACGTAGTCCACACGAAGACAATCACAAAGAACCAAAGAGGGATTTGCTAGATCCTCTTTGGCTTTAAGATTAAAGAAGAATGAAATCAAAATGAATTGATTTTTGGCAAATTGGGTTTCTGCCGTGGGAGAGAAATGGGGCTACAGTGTTTGTGTTTTTCAAGAGAATGAAATAATGAAAAGTCTCATTATTTTACAAAGAAACAATTTTCTTTTATAGTAAAAATTAGTTACCCTATTCCAATATGGAATAGGCTTGGGCTCCAACCCAAACACCCCATGTTACCAAACACTCCCGCCCGTAATTGTAAACCCAATTATGGGAATTAGATATTTAATTTTTATTTCATCATTATCTCAATTAAAATCAATTAATATATATTTTATCTGTATATTAACATTTAACAATAATGATGATTTAATTAAATATATGTGAACACATATTTAAACGTAATTTCACTTATTTAATTTTTCTAATTAAATAAAGGCTACGACCTTCAATAAATTTAATTGCATTGTGAAATTACCAAAATACCCTTTCGCCTTAAAAAAGATGAAAACGCCCTTCCTTCTTTTTGGATCTTAAATTATCTTCTATGTGTGTGACCCATAGGCTCCTCATCATACCGAGTGTATAGTATCGCGATTAACACCAATTAATCGTCTCAGCATACTGACACCAAGATTGGCCCCTAGCAAGGCATCATGGCCACCCGATAGATTCGGATTCAACAAAATAGCTACCAGTCAACGATATGGTTACTGTACAATTTGATCCTTTCATCCTACGCTATCTCGACGAGACAAAGGCATAGAAATAGTGTCAACCTTCGGTTACTCTCAATATTATGTATTCAGGTTCTGGACCAATGACCTGTATATAATCCGGATAGAGCAACAACTCAATCCCATTGTGGCCACAGTTTTAGTATCATTGCCATGTACTGAATTGCACCGTGAGATAACTTCTTCCGTATCCAGAAGTGATGAATCCTTTGTCAATCCACCATAGTCTTGATGCACTCCTTGCAGTGCGACCAATCACCTGCCGTATTGTGACTCTGAATAGAACTCCATTAGGCTAGTGTCAAACTGCACCAATCGGTGCACAAGGCGCTCCGGTGATCTCAAGTCTAAGGATCACATGCACCACCATTCGTTAGAGGATTTATTCCATAGACACTAGGGTTACCATCCATATGGAATCCTCTGGTGGGTCAGTCCAGTGAACTTACTACGGTAAAATCGCCTACAGTAAGCAACCATATATTGCACCAGGTTGTCACCAAACAACCTTGACAAGTGAGATCAGTCCCTGCCTTTCGACAAGGTCGTTTAATGCCATGATAGCCTTACTGTATTATCTGTGCCCTTACTTCAGAATATCTGGGGCTATGAGCGTTTCTAGAATGGCCACCTTATGTGCTCATAGGGTTCTCACTATCAAGATTTGAAACACTTGATACCCTCGTCACGGTTCCACCATTCTAAGGACATATATCAATACATATTGCAATAATAATGATTTACGCGATATAGAATAAAATGCATTTTCTTGATTAATGAACATTATTACAAAGAGTCAATTCTACAATAATTGATTGGCTCTAAGGCATCTACTCTAACAAACCAATCACCATCTCATCTCAAGTATGAATATACGAATTTGAAGTTCCAAAAAGATGCTTATGAGAATGTCCGAAATTCCAAAGGAAAGACCAAGAGGTGGCAAAGGGAAGTGAAGCACCTCATAAGGATCCACATTGATGAAAGAATGAGAAAGTTGAGCTTTCAACTATAAACAAGCGCTTCTTGGGAGGCAACCCAGGCGTTCTCATTTTTGAGTTGTTTTAAATTTGTTTATGTGTTTTCTGACTTGGGAAAAAGTTTAATTTCATTTGCCTTTTGGTGTTTCAGGTGAATGATCAAAATGTGGCATGAAAAAACAATTCCCAGACTTCTCGCGGCAAAGGAAGAATCTCACCGCGGCATTGTATGCACTGCCAATTGAGTACTCATGGGATTCCAAATTTTGCCGCGACGAACTTTATTCTTCGTCACGGCATCGTACACACTGCCAAATTCAAAATTAAGGAAATTCAAGAACTTCGCCGCGGCGAAAGGTCTTTTCGCCACGGTGAAACCTGAGAATCTTTATAAACCCACCTTCATTCTCTCCATTTTTGAGATTTCAAACCCTAGCCTCCAAAGAATTTCTTTTTCTCTTCTTCAATTTCTCACCTTTTACCTCAAAATTCTTGCACCATTCCACTCCCTTACCTCTTTAAACAATCATGCACCTTTCAATTGCCCCGGTTTAACCCATTTTGAAGAAATTTTTAGCAACCCCTAGATTTCAAAAATTTGGAGGTGATTTTGAATGAAATTGGAGCAATTGAAGGTTGGAAAAGCTTGGGCTTGGTAAGGTTAAGAGTTTTTGTGCAATTTATTTATTCACTTTCAATTGTGGATTTGTTTTTGTTGAAAAATTGCTTGAATATGTTGGTTGAGAATTTGAGGATTTAGTTGATTGTGGAGTGTAGAAATTGTTGATTTTGATTTAATTTGGTGTTGAGGAAGTTGGGTTAGTTGTGTTGAAGTGCTTTTAGAAGATTTGGGAGTTGTGTGAAGAGGAAGAAGTAGAAGAAGATTGAAGCCTGAAGCGCCTTTCTTTTTAGTTTTTGTTTTTATTTCTTTATGTTTTGTAAGTAGGAACTGATGTTGATTTCCTGGTTTTTAGCTCTTTATTTGTTTTTGTTTAGATTTTAGGTTTAGTTCAATAAGGCTGAGATTAGGATGTAATTCTTTCATATTAATCGGTGAGGGTATCTAACACATTTAGCACCATAGATTTTCATTTGTTTGACAGATGATGATGATGAGGAAGCCAAGGAATGGATGTCAGGATTTTGCACAAAAATCAGCCTTTACGGATCAATCAGGGGAGTATCTTATAACCTTTACTTTTGCTTTTCTATTCGTTGGATATGCATGATGTGACATTGAGGACAATGTCATTTTTAAGTTTGGGGGTAAGAAAATTTTGAAAATTTTTGTGTTTATTTTGTTTGTGTGTTTTAGCTCGAAATTGTGTTTCTTTGTGTTTTAAGTTCTTTGATTGTTATTTGTTTAGTATGTTTTGTGTGTGTTGTGTTGTTGTTGCCTAGATGAATTGCATAAGTCTATGATGAGACTAGGATTGTTGGGATATTATTTGTGGAAAATGCTAAGCATTGCTTCAAGTTTATGTTGGTTGATTAAATTTTTTTTTTTTTCCTAGAGGTTTGTTGAGTGGTTCAACCACCATTTTCATTCTTTCGGCATGCTTAGATTCATTTTATGTGATTAGGTGAAGTCTTGATAATGTTGGTGGACTCTAGAACCTAGTTAAGAAGTGCTTGAGACAAAATTCTAGGATTAAACATTGTTGAGGAAATGATTTAGGCATTTTTTGGAACGTTTGAGCCTTTCCAGCCGACCCATGAATAAATCTTTCCTTAGTCACCCATTTGAGCCTTATGAGATTATCATTGCCTTATTTTTCTTGTAAACTAAAAATTGTCCAATCCTTATGCCTTAAACACTTTATCATACCCTTTAGGAGAATTATGGACCTAATGTATGACACGGAAGAGCTTTGAGAGGTGTGTGAATAAGTGATGGACCAAAATTTTAAGTTTGGGGGTTGCAAAAAGGGCAGGAAAAAGGGGCAATAGACCTCAATGGTGTTGTAAATATTTGTTATTGCAAAAAAAACAAAAAACAAAAAACAAAAATTTATTTGGTTCAATTCAAAAAAATAAAAAAATAAATAAGAAATGCATAAGTTTGAGGGTTATAAAATGGTTGACACTTTGATTGGTGGTTGAGAAAGAAAGCGGAGATTGATGTAACTCATAGTGTTTGCATGAGGAAAACCGAGTTCTCTTACTTTGTTTATCCTATCCTTTTCCTTGGAGCACACTACCCGAACCTAACATCACAAGCTTGCAAAGAACTTTTTATCCTTAGTGATGTCTAGTCCACATTAGTAGAGAGTAGTTCAATACTTAGGCTTATGGAGTCTACCACCATTTGATAAACTTTACATTTCTGCATAAAATAATCCGAGAAGTCAGAAGGTAGATTGAAGTGGGGATTACCTACTCAGGGGACCGATAGAGAAAGATAGTCAATTTAATTTATGACTTCTTGGATTGTTGAGAATTTTTTTGTAATAATGTACCAACAATTTTTTAGACTTGTATTGTGATTCAATCTAGGTATTTATCTTTCTTTTTGTTTTGATTTTTATTCCTTTTTACTCGAGGATGAGCAAATCTTAAATTTGGGGGTATTTGATAATCCTATTTTTTCCTATGATTTTGCATTGAATTTCGATAGGATTTAGTATACTTTTCATACAATTTGGGTCATAATTGCTACCTAATTATACTAATTTTTCTTTGCAGGCCTAAATGACGATTTTGAGCATAAATGACAGTTTTGAGTGTAAATTACGTAACTTGAGCTTGAAAACTCGGAATGACCTGAATTTAGAAGATTTGGAAGCTAAGAAGCAGACCTACAACTTTCATGTTTTTGGTTTTTCCTAATTCAGACTAGGACGAGGGTGAAAACTTGGCTTGAAGTTGTGAACAGTATGTGGGAACTGAAGAAAAACGTCTTTGGATGTGCTTCAGTAGTTTGGCAATAACTTGCGATTTAGACCTCTGATCTGGCTGATTCTTGAACAAGTAGAAACATAATTGAAAGGGATAAAATTCATATGTTTACCAAGTTTCCAGATTCAGAATATACCTTGCTCAAATTTGGCTCGAAAGATCCTCGCCGCAGCAAAGAAAAATATTCACTGCGGTGAAACTTTGTTAGATGTGAAAAATAAAACAATGCGTTTTGGCTTGCTAGGGCTTCATCCTTAAGTGAAAGAGGTATAAATTAGCATGAAAAGGAAGGGAAAATGGTCTTGGTTCGTCATTTGGAAGGCAGCTCTTGGAAGGAGAAGAGTATTGAAGATTTGGGCTTCAAATTAGAGAAGATTTCTCCATCTTTTGCTTGTTTTTCAATGATGAATCTTGATTCAGTTTGTTTTTGTTATTTTTTTTGTTTTTGAATATGAACTGAGTTGTTTAGCTAGGGTTTGATGTAACGTTGATACAATGATTTAAATTTATATTAATTGATTTACTTTGAGTTTTAATTTCATGATTGAGTGTTTATCTCTTTGCTTAATGACTTTTGGATGCTTGATCACCATTCAAATGTATGTTGTTCACAATGAGACTGAAAAGTGATTTGTGATTATGCTTCTTAGGATAAATACCATAGATTGAGCGAAAACGAGAGATAGATAAACGCGATCTATGAAATCTAGATAGAATTTCACAAAGCTTAAGAGACTTCAGACTATTAATCTTCATTTTGTTGGGTGCGAAAGCTTAATAGGGATAGGTAGGAAAATATAGGTTGAGAAGGTATGTTTTACAACTTAGGGAATTCGATTTTCAATCAAGGAATTAGAACTTGGGTAATAGATTCTATGATTTGGGTTAGTGTATCTAGGTGAAATCAACATCCTAGCATTGTTTTAACATTGGTTAATTAGTTAAGTTGTTGGGTTTTGCTTTAATTTCATTATCATTCATTTATATTTTGTTAATCTGTATTTAGTTGTTAATTTTCCATCAATCCAATTTATTGTTGCTTCAATGAGGACTTAAACTAGAGAAATCGGTACTTAGTAACACGATCCTCATGGGAACAATACTCTACTTATCACTGTATTACTTTTTGCGGCTAGTGCACTTGCTACACATATGCATGTTTATGAAATCACACATCATCAACCCTCCCTCCCCCCACCCAACAATCCTTGTTCACGTAGCATAAAATTGGGCTACACACTCTCCGTGGGAATGATCCTTACTCGCACTACTACATGTATTTTTTTAGGAGTATAGATTTTATTTTTGGTTGCCTACGACAGCACATCATGCGGCTACAAACATTTCTAGAATGACCACCATGTGTGATCATAAGGTCCTCACTATTGAGATTTGAAACACTCGATACTCTCGTCACAGTTCTACCATTCTAAGGACATACATCACAACATACAATGAATATGAATTACCCAATGTAGAAAAAGGCTTTTATTCATTATAAACATTATTACAAAGTGTCAATATTACAATGATGGATTAACTCTAGGGCACCTACTCTAACAATCTCCCGGTTGCACTATAGCCAATCATTCATGTATTTAGTACCAACTAATCTTAAGTGTCTTTCATGCTTCTGCTATGATAAAGCCTTCGTTAGTGGATCTTGTCACTGGTATGTACTTTACAAATCTGCACATCTTTTCTCTCAAATTTCTTTGATGAGATGATATTATCTAAGTATGTGTTTAGATTGCTGGTGAGACCGTGGTTCCTTCGCTTGAGCTATTGCTCCATTGTTGTCACAATAGACATCTACTGGATCAACAATAATAGAGACCACACCAAGTTCGGTGATGAACTTTTTTATCCAAGTCGCCTCTTTGGCCGTTTGGAAACTAGCATCACTATATCCTCTGACAACAAGCTCATCATCCCCTTCATAAACCAAGAACATATCCTTAGTCCTTTTAGGTACTTAAGAATGTTCTTGATTACTATCCAGTGAAACTAACCTGGATCTAACAGATATCTACTACAAGTGCTTAATGCACATGAAATATCAACCCGAGTACATAGCATGGCATACATGATGGATCCAATTGCGGATGCATATGGGATCCTCTTCATCCTATCTCGCTCCTCTTTGTGTTTTAGGACACGCATCCTTAGAGAGAGACACCATGTGACATTGGAAGAAATCCTTTCTTGGATTCTTCCATATTAAATCTCTTTAGTACCTCGTCTATGTATGTACTCTAACTTAGACCAAGCAACCTATGTGATCTATCACAATCGAACTTTATTCCAATGATGTAGGTTACTTCTCATAAGTCCTTCATGGAGAATCACTTGGATAACCAAGTCTTTACCGATTGCAAGTTTAGCACATCATTCCCGATTAGGAGTATGTCATCGAGATACAACACCAAGAATGCAACTGCGCTCCCACTTACCTTTTTGTAAACATAGGGCTCATCTTCATTCTTGATGAAACCGAAGTCTTTTATAGCTTCATCAAAACAAATGTTCAAGCTCCTTGAAGCTTGCTTGAGTCCATAAATGGACCTCTACAACTTGCACATCTTATCAGCTTGTCCATTAAGAACGAAACCATCGAGTTATGTCATATACACATCCTTTTCTAGGTTTTGTTAGAGTAGGTGCACTAGAGCCAATAATTGTCTCTTGTAAACGTTATTTGAATAATGAATAAAATGCATTGCTTCTTTAAAAGCATCTATACTATAGAATCTATTTATTGCGCATAAAGAAAATAGTATGTGTCCCTAGACAGATTGATCCTATGACGAGGGAATTATGCGTTAAAAATCTTAATTGTAAGAACCCTATGAGCACATATGGTGGCCATTCTAGAACTGTCCATAGTCCTAGTATTGATCTAACCTAGGGCACAGATTATACGATAAGACTATCATTGCGTTCAATGACCCTACTTATGAGTGCTTGGAAGTGCACTCATACTTAGTGATTTTAAGGGTTTTTTTGTATGGGAATTAGGTTTAACTAGTTAATTTTACTTAATTTTTATATCTTTTTTGTTTTCTAGAATTATCGGTATGTTTTGTGAATTTTTAGGTATTTAGGTGCTGAAAAATGAGGATTTCAAGCATGGACATTGAAGACAAAAGAATCAAAATCATGTAGGAACAAACGGTTCAAGAATCGGAGCTCAAACAAAGAGGTTATGGTTTTTTTAAGATTATTCACTGTAGCAAAACTATTCATGTGCTACAGCAGAACTATTCCTATGTTGCAGCATAAAAAAGTTGCAAAATGGACGGAAACTTCATGCCGCAGTGCCACTAAATCATGTCGAGGCGCACTTCGTGAATTTTATTCTCGAGAGTTTTTCTGCCAAAATATGCTACACAAAAATGGGTATAACTTGAGCTACACAACTTCGATTGACTTGATTCTAATGGAATTTCAAAGTTAAGAGATACAGATACAACTTTCATGTTTTGATCATGACCCCGTTTGACCTGTAAGATTGTTAAAAATTGATCCGAATGTTACATCAGTGCATGGAAGACAAGCATACGCTAGTTCTAGAACATGCTTCAGTGTTTTTACAATAACTTGAGCTGTAGACCTCGGATTTGGATGATTCTTGAAGAGTTGGAAGTATTATTTTAAGACCTACAATTAATATGTTACAACTTTTCCAGATACAGAAGCTAGTGTGTTCTATTTTGGATACCTTTGCGCAACTCGTGTGAAGGAATCCTAATTTTGTTAGGATTCTCCTATTCTATTTCGCCTAGAACTGGATTTTATTCTCCTATTTTGTATAGGATTTTTTGCATTACTTTCCCACAACTCTAGCACTATAGAAGGATCTCTTTAGGTATTTGTAAAAAAGACATTTACTTCAACTATGAGGAGATCTTGCCTAGGGTTTTTCGTCATCCTTTTGATTTATTATATGTAACTAAATTATTTACTGGGGATCCAATGTAACCTAATTTGAAGGCTTTATGCCATTATCAATTCTATGTTTTTATCAATTCAATTTTATTCTTGATTCATTCATTGTGCTTAATCAGTTTTTAATTGATATTATTGCTTGATCACCTTTAATGTGGATTAATAGGTTGTATGTGTTAATCTTAATCAGCTCATGTGAATGAATAATTAGTATTTTGTGCATACGCCCTGACAAAATGCAAATTGGTTCATGATTTCTTGAATGATTAGTATCTATGCATACACCCTAACAGATGCGCCTTTATTCATGATTTCAAGTGCTCTTGTGTTTAATGGGTTTTCAATCATCAGGCTAGACTATACACCTTAGTTGGTCTTGTGTTAAAGATACTAGGTTAATCTTGAACGTCTTACGTTAATAACTTAATTAGGTGAGTGAGAACCTTAGAAATTGGATTGAGATAGCAATAGTTTGATAGTTGACATAAAACTGGATTATTATGGTGAAATCGAATACCTAGGTTTTAGTTCATTGGTTCTTAAATTACTTTTTATTGGTGTTATTTAGGCTCAGTCAGTAGTGGTTAATTTCTATCTTCTTTTTACATATAATTTTAATCACTAGTTCTTTAATTTACTTGATTTTATTTGTTTAAATAAGGCATAGTTTATTGGGATTAATTGAGTGCTTACAAATCTCTGTGGGATCGACCCTTGCATGTGCAAACTATATTGTAGTTGTGATTTGTATACTTGCAAGGAATTATAATTGTTCATCAAGTTTTTGGTGCCATTGCCGAGGATTTGATTTAAGTTACTCAATTTTCTCTGATAATGTGTGCTTTAATTTTTGTTATTTAATTTTTGCTTTATTTTTGTCTAGATTTCCTTTTTGTTTTTGTTGTCTCTTGTGTTTTTAGTTAGTGAATGCAAGGTCGTCAGTCATTGGAAGAACAATTATTTCCACACATCAATAGAGTGGATTTAATTGGCAAAAAGTGGAAGGAACCATAAATTTCTAAAGAATCATCATAATCAAGTTCAGAGATTGAAGAAAGATGGCTGAGTTACCTCAACCCATGAAGGAGGACACACGTTCTACCATAGGAACGTCGCCATCATGCATAGTTCTTAATGATGCAGCAAGAAATTATAAGCTTAAACATATTCACTTTCAAATGCTTCCATCTTTTCATGGAATAATTTCAGAGGACCCTTTAACTTTCATTCGTGATTTTTACTCAACTGTTCAAACTTTTCCTTTATAGGGTTAGACAAAAGATCAACTACGAATGAGGTGTTTTCCATACACGTTGAAGGATGCTGCAAAAACATGGTTCATGTCATTAACTCTTGCTTCACTTACCACCTAGGATGCAGTTTATAATAAGTTCATCAGTAAATTCTATTTTCATGCCAAAATTGCAGAATTTAGAGGTAAGATTGCTACTTTCTCACAAATGGAAGGTGAGTCATTCCATGAAGATTGGGAATGTTTTAAATTGCTTTTAGTTCAATGTCACATCATAGATATCCTTTAGAGTTACTTAATCAATTTTTCTATGATGGATTGACACAGGCTTGTCAAGTCATGGTTGATAATGCTGCAGGTGGTGCTACCGGAGAAAAGACTTCACGAGAGACGAATGAGTTATATGAGATGCTTGGAGCCAACTCGAAGCAAAAAAATGTTAGAGAAAGATCAAGAGGGATGTATGTGTTAGGGAGCGATCCATTTACGTAGCAGAAAACAAAAACTTTTAACAATACGGATCGTTCCATAGAACCAAGATCAAGGCACAAATTTACAGTTTATATCAAAATAAGAATCTGCAGAAACTTAATCTAGAGTTTAAGAAATCATACGCACGTTTGGAGGCTCTTCTAAGTTGTCTTTGAACGTATTTTGCTACCAACCCAAGTATAGGATCGAACCGACATAGTCTACACGAAGATAATCGCAAGGGACTAAAGAGGGATTTGCTAGATCCTCTTTAGCCTTAAGAAACAAGAAGAAATGAAGAGTATTTGATTTTTTAATCAAACATGAATTCTGGCGTGAGAGAGAAAAAAAGGGGTTGTGTGTTTTCTTTTTTTAATGAATGAGTGAAATGAAAAATCTCTACCCTTTTACAATTAAAACTTTCCTTTTATAGTAATATTTTAATTACCCTATTCCAATATGAAATAGGCTTGGGCTCCAACCCAAACACCTCTTGTTTCCAAACACTCCCAATTAGATATTTATTTTATTTCATCATTATCTCAATTAAAATCAATTAATATATATATTAATATTTAACAATAATGATAATTTATTTAAATATATGCGAACACATATTTAAACGTAATTTCACTTATTTAATTTTTTCTAATAAATTAAATAAAGGCTACGACCTCAGCAAATTTAATTGTACTGTGAAATTACCAAAATACTCTTTCGCCTAAAAAGACGAAAACACCCTTCTAACTTCCTGGCTCTTAAATTATCTTCTATGTGTGTGACCCATAGGCTCCTCATCATACCGACAGTGTATAGTATTGCGATTATCACCAATTAATCGTCTCACTAAACACAAACCAAGACTGGCCCCTAGCAAGGCATCATGGCCACCCGATAGATTCAGATTCAACAAAGTAACTACCTGTCAACGATATGGTTACCGTACAATTCGATCCTTTCATCATCCGTTATCTCGACGAGACTGAAGCATAGAAATAGTGTCAACCTTCGGTTACTCTCGATATTGTGTATTCGTTACTGGACCAATGACCTGTATTATAAACTAGATAGAACAACAACTCAATCCCACTGTGGCCACAGTTTTAGTGTCATTGCCATTTACTGAATTACACCGTGAGATAACTTCTACCGCACCCGGGAGTGATGAATCCTTTGTCTATCCACCATAGTCTTGATACACTCCTTGATGCAGCCAATCACCACCGTATTGACAGTTTTGAAAAGAACTGCGTTAGGCTAATGTTAAACTACACCAATCGGTGCACAAGGCGCTCCGGTGATCTCAAGTCTAAGGATCACATGCACCACCATTCGTTAGAGGATTTGTTCCGTAGACATTGGGGTTACCATCCATATGGAATCCTCGAGAGGTCAGTCTAGTGAACTTGCCTACAGCAAGCACCCACGTGTTGCACTAGGTTGTCACCAAACAACCTTGACAAGTGAGATCACTCACTGCCTTTCGACAGGGTCGTTCAACACTATGATAGCCTTACCGTACTATTTGTGCCCTTACTTCAGAATAATATTGGGGCTATGGACGTTTCTAGAATGGCCACCATATGTGCTCATAGGGTTCTCACTATCAAGATTTGAAATACTTGATACCCTCATCATATAACGCCCAACATGGAGGTACATGATTGAAATTATGTTTTATAGCCCTTAGTTAATTTTTGTTAGAATTATTTTAAGAGAATATGAAGAAAATGCCTTAAACTTGTATTAAGGGTAAAATAGTCTTTTCACTCAAAATTAGTTAAAATTGTGGGGAGTGAAAAGAGCTAGAATTTCATAGAGAATACAATAAAAATAAGGGCATTATGGTAATTGACTAAGGGACAAGGATGAAATTTCTAAAAAAGTGTAAGGGCAAAATGGGAAAGCATGTTTATAAAATAAGATGATAAGGGTTTGTAACCCTTATTTCCTTCATTCCACCGCCAGTCTCCTCCATTTTCTCTCAAATTTTCATTCACTCCTCCAAGGAATTTGAGGGCTTTTGAGTAGATTTTCATAGGGTTTTGATTCTAGGCATCAAAAGGTAAGAATTCATGCTCTCTATCTATGATTTATTTGTGTAAAAGTTGAGTTCTTATGAAGTTTATGCTTATGGTCAAGAGAAGATTTGAATCCAACAAGAGTAGAGAGCTTAGGAGAGACTACTCAAGCATAAAGTAAGTAAATTCCACTCAAAATCCAACTCAAGTTAAAGTTTAAGAAAATCAAGTGAGTAGAGATTTCCTTTAAATATGTATGTGTTATGATTATTGAGAAATTGAGATGAGATTGATGATTACTTATGTTTGTTGTTAGGATATAGTTGAATATGAGGAGTGTATGTGATGGTTTGATGATGGGTTGAAATTGGAAGAATTGGAGAAATCTTTTGGGAGTGTTTATGCCGTGTAGGTATGGTGATGATATAAGAGAGTTTTTCTCTCAATTTGGGTGGTTTAAGAAACCAATAGAATGATAATTAAATTAGGGTTTGTTCATGCACAATTATTGTTTGATGAAATGCCTAAGTGAAATATGAGTTGGGTAGAAACCTTAATTTTATGCAACATTGCATATGTGCATTTCATAAGTGCATGTAAGTAAGAAATTTTAAGCATGAGCCATCCATATGCATATAATTGTGTATTTGTAGAAACTTAAGAAAGAATAAAGAATAAAACACTCTAAGAATAAAGAGAAAGGAAGAATAAGCATTAAAGAATTAAAGAGTGTTAAAGAAGAGAAAAGAATGGGTTGTTGTGATGGGGAACCATGAGTGTTAAGAAGAAATTCTCACATACACGCCACCATAATTGAGTGGCATAAGAAGAAGAAGAATTAATGGCCCGTAAGAGTGTATGTGGATGAGGGTTGTACCGAGAAGAATTCCTACATGCACGCCACCTTAATTGAGTGGCCTAAGAAGAAAGAAGAAGTTATACGGTCCACAAGAGTGCATGTAGATGACGACTGTACTCACTCACACGGCCAAGTTTCCAAATCCATACATCAACCGAGTCCGATCGGCAAGGAATAAGAAAAGAAAGAATAAGAAAGAATAAGAATAAGAAAGAATGAGACGGCTTGAACAAGCCAAGAAAAGAAAAGAAAAGAACTAGAACAAGAAAATAGAAATAAGAAAGAAAAAGCATTTTATGCATTATTGCATATGCATTTTATTCATGCATATTGCCATGAATTTCATCATGGTTAGGAAGAATAGAAAGAATAAGAAAGAAAGAACAGAGAGAAGCAGAAAGAAAGAAAAGAACAGTGAGAGTTAGAAACAGAGAAAGAAAAGAGAAGGAATTAAGTAAGGAAAGAACCTAAGAAGGAGAAGAGTTAAGGGATTTACTTACTGAGCATTTTTATGCTCATCCCGTTGTTTTTCCATATTTTTGCAAGAAATAGGTGAGCAGCGGTCGGAAGGACGTCGACAAGCGGGGAGGATTGGCATTATTGTCCACTGTCACTAAGTTTTTGTACTTGTTATTTTGATCTATGTAAAGAATTACGTTTTGTAAGTAAAGAAAAATTTGGGCCCAACTATTTTCATATACTAATTATGTATGTTTTTATTGTATATGTTCTAAAGTATACTAGTAGAAAGCAGTTATTACACGTCACGGTTCTACCATTCTAAGGATATATATCAATACATATTGCAATAATAATGATTTACGCGATATAAAATAAAATGTCTTTTTATCATTAATTAATGAACATTATTACAAAGAGTCAATTCTACAATAATTAATTGGCTCTAAGGCATCTACTCTAACAGTATGAAGTAAATACTAACACTAAGTTGGCGATGCAGGTTTCAGAGTTAGCCAAGCAGATGAAAACCATGTGCAATACGATGATCGGATAAGGACAAAGTATTGCAAAAGAGGTATGTGCTATCAGTGGTAATATTGGTCATGTAACTAACTCTTGTCCTTCTAGTGAGAACATTTCAAAGTATTCAGAGCAAGCTAATATGATGAACTCTTACACCCCGATGCCTAAATATGATCTATTTTCAAATACGTATAACCCGGGTTGGAAAAGTCATCCTAATTTTTCATGGAATAACAATCATCAACAGTCTGGCTCAAATGATCAATCAAGGATATCTTCACTAGAAGAGACATTGAATAACTTCATCCAAGTGTCTCGGCAGAACCAACAGAATTTTGAAAAAAAGGTTTCAGCGGCAAGAGGCGTCCATTAGAAAGCTAGAGATTCAGATAGGACAGATAGCAGAGGCAATATAAGGCCATGTTCCTGAGAAATTACCAAGCCAACCTGAGTAAGCGAATGCAGTCACAATACTACGAAATGGTAAGGTGATTCACAAGGAAATTAATTCTAAATCTAATAAGCCTTTAATTGATTATGTAGGGGAAGATAGAGCTAAGGAGAAGCAACCAAGCATAGCCATTCAAAATGAGGAGATCAGTCATATCGGTGCTCCACCAAAGCCTTATGTTCTACTTGTACCTTTTCCGAGCCGATTGAAGAAAAGCAAATGGGATAAGTCTTTTTTCTAATATTTATGATATTTCATCTAAAGTTAATGTGAACTTACCTTTGCTTGATGTGATAAGAAATATGCCAACTTACGGAAAGTTCTTGAAGGATTTGATTACTCGCAAGCGTAAGTTTGAACGCAATGAAAAAGTAACAGTTCCTGAAAAGGTAAGTGTTGTGCTTCAAAGGAATTTGCCACCCAAATCGAAAGATCTAGGTAGTTTCATCCTCAACTTTACTGTGGGTGATAAAAAGAAAGAACGAGCAAAGTTATATTTGGGGGCAAATATTAATCTCATGCCTTACTCCACTTATCTGTGATTAGGATTAGGGGAATTAAAGCCAACAACAATTTCTCTACAACTTGCTGACAATTCAATTAAATATCCAAGA
Organism: Pistacia integerrima; assembly: GCA_026225825.1. NCBI lineage: Eukaryota > Viridiplantae > Streptophyta > Magnoliopsida > Sapindales > Anacardiaceae > Pistacia > Pistacia integerrima. The sequence goes on from CM047744.1 coordinate 13,943,887, forward strand.
GGTATTGTACAGAATGTCTTGGTTAAAGTTGATAAACTAATACTTCCTGTTGATTTTGTAGTGTTGGATATGGAGAAGCCATCAACTTATGATAGAAATTTGCCTATTTTGCTCGGCCGCCCATTTAGGGCTACTACTAAGAGAGTGATTGATGTTCAGAATGGCAAATTCACTATGACAGTTTTGGATGAAACAGTGGAGTTCTTAGTTTCCAATTCCTTGGCATTTCCCTCAGATTCCAATCATTGAGCCTGATAGACCGTGCATTCCGTCTAACCTAGACGTTAAATAAAGCACTTTTTGGGAGGCAACCCAATTTTTTACTTTGAACTTCATGTTAATTTCATTTATGGTTTTATTTTCCTTAGTTTTTCAAGTGTTTTCAGTGTTTTCATTGTTTTGTTTTAGGTTATTTTGTTGTATTTTATGGTTTAGTTGTGTTGTAAGAAAAGAGCTTCATGCTGCAACACAAAATATTTATGCCGCAGCATGGCAAGGAAGGGACATAACGCAATTTGGGCAGAAACTTGATGTCATGGCGTGATGACAACTATGCCACAACATAAATCATGTGCCATATCTTCATAAGGCATATACTTTTCATGCTGCAGCGTGATGAAAATGGTGCCACGGCGCCACACGGATTTTGACAATGTCTCTAAAGTGGGTAACTTCTTTTTCCTTTTCTGTTTTTCCTTTCTAATTATTACATTGAGGACAATGTAGGTTTTAGGTTGGGAGTGGGGAAGTTCCCTTTTCCTGAATTTTCTTAATTTTTGTGAATTTTCTTGAGTTTTTTATTTTTTATTTTAATTATCATGAGATTTAGTGTGTTTTTATTTTATTTTTAATTGAGTGTATTTCAGTTTTCTGAATTAATTTATATGTCAATGATAATAACATGATTGCAATGACATGGGTATTTAGAATAAGTCAAATTTTACTTTGGTTTAGGAATAATTCTAAATGTTGTTTTTGCCTAAGTTTGAGACTCACAAGAATGTGGTTTGTCTAGTTGGTTATTTCTAGCATTTAGGGATGTTTTTTGTGTGATTTTCCTATGACATTTTTTAGATCCCCAAATTCTAGAACCTATTTGATGACCACTTGTGGTGAAATCCTAGATGACACATGACTTAAGAAATAAATTAAAAGTCTATTTTACCCTTCCATTACTTACTAACTCAACAAAAATATTAAATCACATTTATATAATCTTGCCAATCATGCACCATTTCAACGACTGTCGCCAACGGCTGGCGGTGGTGGCCGATGATGGTCTTGAGTGGCTGAGGGTATTTTGTTAACTTTTAAACTTTTTTGTAGTTAGGGTGTTTTAGCTAATTTCTCAAATGTTGGGCGGCTGGGTAATTGTTATTTGGTAGACATTTGAGGGCAATTATGTCCAAAATGGTTTTTAATTAAGGGCAAAATAGGTATAAAAATAAGATTACATGGTAATCTTTTAATAACAACCCCTGGGGAAGGTATCTGATTACCTCTTACATTACCAACAGTAAACACTATTTGCAATAAAAGATACCCGTAATATTTTATTACTTGCAAACCAAACAACGGAATCTTTCAAAATAAATGAAGATTACCCCCGTTATCTCATATTACCCCGATCCAAACGCACCCATAGTGTTACTGTTGGTAGGGGATAATCAGATACCCTCCCCAAGGGCTATTATCAAAAGATTACCAGGTAATCCGATTTTTATACCTATTTTGGCCTTAATTAAAAACCATTTTGGACACAAGTGCCCTCAAATGTCTAGCAAATAACAATTACCCAACCCTCAACATTTGAGAAATTAGCTAAAACACCCCAACTACAAAAAAGTTTAAAAGTTAACAAAACACTCTTAACCACCCAAGAACATTGCCGGCCACCACCGTCAGCCACCGACGGTAGTCGCCATAATGGCGCACGACTGGCCAGATCTAGTGGGTCGTGCACCGTAAGGCCGTTTCTATGGTCATTTTATGGCCAAAGATGTGGCAATTTTACAGCCAAAGATTTAGCCGTGAAACGGCCATGGATCGGTGATCCATGGCCAGAAATGGCTTTGCTAATGCACGGCCGACCATATATGGCCAGTCATGCGCCATTCCATCGAATGCCGATGGCGACCGACGGTGGTGGCTGGTTGCCGGCAGTGTATTTTGCTACAAATTAAAGTTTTATATGGCTAGGATGTTTTAGCAAAATTTCAAATGTAGGTGGTTAAAAAACTGATTTAAAAAATAATATTATATTAATATTTTAAAAGGAATAAAATTTAGTAACCTATATACATACCCACATATTTATCCTTTCAACCAAATATATTACTAATTAATTTATTCAAACCAACCTAACACATTTCCCAAACATTCAGGGTGCGTTTGATTCAGGAAATGTTTTATTGCTGAAAATGTATGATTACCAGTGAGATAGATTACCTTGAAGATTATGGATGAATGTTATATCAATATTTTTGGTTAGATTAGTGGATATAAATAATTAAGATATTTGGTTGGGAAGAATAAAATATTATTGTCAGAAGCTTTTACTGAATTGCCCTTCCTTTTTAATAATAATAATAATAATAATTAATTATTATTATTATTATTATTATTATTATTATTATTATTATCATTTAAAAAATCACTTCTAACCCTCTATATTTGAGAATTTAGCTAAAACACCCAACAACGAAGTTGAATTTAACAAAATACCCTCAACCACCCAAAACCACAACTGATCGTCGGCCACCACCGCACCATCGGTGGCGCACCAAAACAAAGACACGCCAAGAAGAGATTTGGTCGGTCATACGTCATTTTGACTGTTTCCGGCGAGATCAAAGGCTAAAAATAGTAGATCGTTATGGATCTGGCCGGAAATGGCCAGATTCACGACAATCTGGCTGTTTCCTGCTAGATAGACAACCAGATTGGAGGCCAAAAACAACTAGATCGTCGTGGATCTGGCAAAAATTTGCCACAAACGGCTAAATCTATTATGGCTGAAAACAGCTAAATCGGTGCACGACGCCGATTCGGCGGGTGCGTCGCCGATCTGGCAACTATTGCCAGTGGCTGACGGTGGTCTTTAATGGTTGGAGGTATTTTGTTAACTTTTAAATTTTTTGTGATTGGGGTGTTTTAGCTAAATTGTCAAATTTAGGGGGTCTGGATAATTGTTATTTGACAGACATTTGAAGGCAATTCATTCCGACATGGCTTTTATTAAAGGGCAAATTTGGTTAAAAAAAGATAACCCCGATAAAAAAAAAGATTAACACCCTTAGATTAGGTAATATCTAAGGTAATCTAATAACCCTCAAAATGACTAATTCACTACTGCAAATGAAACATTCTGGTGATGTTATATTATTGTCAAACCAAACAAAAGAATGTATGGAATCAAAGATAGATAACATTTGCCTATAGCCCTAACCTAACACAGCCTTACAGTAATCATCAGGACAATTTATCTTTCTATTAATATACCATTCCTATCATAGGCCCAAGTAAAATTTACTAATAAAAAAAAAATTTCGGTGACATAATTCGTTCTTTCACTCTCGTCTCTTCCTCTTTCTGTGGCCAACAGAAAGCAAAACAGCGTGAAGCTCTGATGCATAGCACTTCGTTTCCGATTCTGATTGCGGCTTCCATTTATCATCTTAAATTTAACAATTCAACTCTCGTTTAAGGTAACTTATTATTTTATTTAAATTTTCAATTATTTATCTATGATGTTATGTTTGATTAGGGTTTAGGGTTTTTATAGAGACGAGTCCAGATGTTATAGAAAATAGAGGTTATGCTTAAATTCTAATACTTTCTCTGTTTCGTTGAATTCATTTCATTGATGAAATATTGGTTAATATTTCTCATTCTTCAAGGATTTTATTTATTTGTTCTTAATTTTCCTTTTAACTTGGTGGCATGAAGAAAACTTCTGTCGCTGAAGACACTATTATACTTTCTTGGGCACTGTACTTAAATTACGTCATTATTTGGTTATAAGTGAGCATATAGATTACTACATTTGAGTTGGTAATGTAATCTTTCTTTTAAGGTACTCTGAATTACCAGAAAAAGATGTTTCTGTGGAATTTGTTGGTTGTGGTAAATAATTTGTGTGTGTTATTTACTTTTTCTAAAGTTTGTAGTTCAAAGAAAATTTGGTGATAACAAACTTGTGTTGTGTCGGCCATTATGTGCTGCATAGGAGCCCAAAGTTTTGGCTGAAATATGCAATCTAGTACTATGTGCTCACGCCTCTTCATTTATAGCTACAATGGTATTATTGATGGTGTGGCGATTGGTGATGGAATTCTACACCCCAAAAGGGATTCTAGTACTCTTGTTAGTATCTATTCCATATTTTCACACTTGAAATTTCCACCTTAGAGAAAGATTAGTCAAACTCCAGATCATTTTATGCTAACATGTTGATAAATGATTGTGCACTTGGAGATGGTTGGGGAAGGATACACTCTACAGGAGTTGTCTTTCGAGATGTATATTATCTTATAAAACCAACACTCAGATGTACTAGTTTGTGAGCGAGTGTTAAATTCTGGATCTTGCCAAGTACTGTGGGAAACTAAATCCATGTGATTGACATTGACAACGAACTGATATATGTGCATACTGGGTGTGTGTGTGTATCAAAATGGTATAATTGGCATTGAGCCTGTATGTATAGAAGAGATTTTGCTAGTATCTTTTCAGTAGTAAACACAACTATTTAGTGGTGATGATTCAATAATATCAACAAGTACTGGGTTTCTGTCTGCAATAATTGTTGAGCAAGGTCTCAAGGGAATCAGATTCTTGCCTATTGGGTACAGCGAGTCATTAGGATCAACTAATAGAATCCGATTGAGGGTCATATGATTCTACCAACTACTAAATGTAAAGCTTTTAACTCAACACAGCAATGTAAGAAGTTTAAGACTATTCTTTTTAGCATTATTGTAAAGAAATCATAATTTACAGCATTATTGTAAAGAAATTATAATTTACATTGTTTACATTGGCATGTTGCTCATACAGGTTGAGCTTTTGCTTCTAATATTCTCATCCCATGTCATTACAATATGAAGCATCTTAAGATATTATTTAAAAAGTGAAGATATGATCTGTTTTGCTTTCCATTAGCTTTTCTTTTCTTCTTCCTCTCTTGGATCTGATTCTCCTTTGGAATTCTCTCTATCTATTGATTCATGACAATTGATCAGTTTTTTTTTTTTTTTCGACGATTTCAGTATCTAATACTTTGCGTTCTATCTAAGATTTAGAAAATTGTAAATGTATAGCATTCTGTTTGAAGGTCAGGATACTATGATAGATGTTTATATTTTGTCGTATTATTTGTGGTTGTGAACCAATAGAAGCCTCAGTTTACTGTTGTTTGACGAGTTTTCCTAATGCTTTTGCTTGTTTTATTTTTTCATGTTCTTCTTTGAAGGATTGTATGGATTTTTCTATTTTTCCTTGGATCAAGAATGGTTTTTGGTGAAATTGTAAGCTTTTGGTATTTCTTTAGCTGCATGTTTAAATTGCAAAAAGATCTTTCTATTTTTTCTTGGATCAAGAGTGTGTTTTAGTGAAATTATAAGCTTTTGGTATTTCATTAGCTGCATGTTCAAATTGCAAAAACATTGGTATTGGTTGTGGCTTTGTACCACTCTGTGTTTCCCTAACTTGAACTGTTTTTGGTTCTTTTTCCTGCACTGATTGAAGGGAGCTAATAAGCCTAAATCAGGCTAACCTTCTGAAAGTGGCCCATTTCGGACTATCTATGTATGTATGTATGTATGTATGTATCTATATATATATATATATACATTTTCATTTGGCCCTACTCAGAATGATCATTTAAGTGAACTTGTAGGCTACAGCTGTTCTTGGCCCACCCTGTTTGGGGTGGACAGATTAATTCCCTTGGCATAATCTTTTTATTTTTGTATAATAAAAATTTTGAAATAAAAAAAAAAATCCTTAATTGGTGTACCCAGATCCAGTTTCATTCATTTTTACCCTAATTACCACATAACAAACTCTTTAGCCAATGTCTCTCTCTCTCACCCACAGGTACAGTGATGGCAAGCCAAAGTTGATAGTGGTTGAGTTCTTGGGTTTTGCTTGTTTCTTTGGCTAGAAAAACAAAATAAAATTGAAGGGCCAGATTTTTGTGATGTTTTTATTATTTTTTGATTTAGAACTTTGCTGTGAATTGGATGTTAAACAGTTTGATTTACTGAATTGTGGGGAAACATTAAGAATTCTGAGTATAGGAGATGGAGGACTTTTATAATTATGGGTTTTGTGATGTTTTGATTATTTGATTATTAGAAGTTCTCTGTTCTACTTTCTTTTGCTATTTTACTTTTTCTTAGTGGAGATACACATCATTGTTTCTTGTACTGCCATCTATTAATACCTTGAGTGTTTAACGTAAATTATTTATATTTTAGTTGGTTATTTGTTTAATTGATGTCTGATAGTGTATATTGTTTTTGCTACTAAATTTGATAAAGGGAGGGAACAAGGATGGGGAAGGGTCGGGTTCCCTTTTTTTCAGGGAATGTTGTCTGTGCACGTAATTGGAAAAACAGGAATTGTGGCCTGCTCTGTCCTGTTGCCATACCTAGATTGGTCTTTGTGTTTTTGGAATTTTTGACAATTATGGCCTTATGCCTACTGGCAACACATTTAGGATAATCTGATGATGTCTGGAGAATCTATGTAAAGTGTTTGTTACTACTACTTTGGAATAGGATTTTCATTCAAGTTTTGTGGCAATCTACATGTGCTATGAAAGTTATTTGTTATTCTATAATGCAAGCAACTGAAATAAACATATTGATTTTAGATTGTGAGTAAATATTAGCAGATTATTAGGAGACACGCGTGATTCTATTTATTCATTCTGGTTTTTGGCTTCTGTGGCAGGTTGAAGAATGCCGAAGGTTAAGACAAACCATGTCCAGTATCCAGAGGGCTGGGAATTAATTGAGCCTACTCTTCGTGAATTACAAGCCAAGATGAGAGAAGGTTGTTGTCTTCCACATCAAGCACATTTCACTGAATGTTTTTTTATAATGATATTCGTTGGGGAAATTATCATAGATTCCTTTAAGAGATCCTTGAATTTATCTGCTTCTAATGTTTTAAAAAATAATTTAAACTCCCTTATGGGATGCGTGTTTTTATATCAATTTTTTTATATAAAAAAAAATAGATCCGAAAGGATGTTTATTTAATCATTTCTAAAAACTTTAGGTAGTGATAAAATTTTAAGATCTCTCAGGTCGGCTACATAATAATATTATCCTAGTAGTAATAATTTTATTTTTGGAACTTGTTCAGATAAAATGTATGTGTATGTTTTGGACAGCAGAGAATGATCCACACGATGGCAAGAAGAAATGTGAAACACTATGGCCTATATTTAAAATAGCACATCAGAAGAGCTGCTACATTTTTTACCTTTACCATCGAAGGAAGGAAATATCTAAGGAGCTTTATGAGTTCTGTTTGGACCAAGGCTATGCTGATCGCAATTTGATTGCCAAATGGAAGAAGGTTTGTCTCATATCTCTGTCTTAATTTACTATTGTTAAGTGTGTTCTACTGGCTTCTTCATCAGTGGGACCATATAGTTAATATGTTCTGTTATCTTCTCTTTTTCACTTAAATGTCAACAGTACACCCTAACTCAAATATATACACACACTCAATAATTACAAATATACCCTTTACCCTTTACACTGTATATATACGCATAGTTTCCAACACTCCCCCTCAAGCTGAAGCATATATATCTATCATGCCCAGCTTGTTACAAATATAGGTTACCCTTTTACCAACTAGAGACTTCGTGAAGATGTCAGCTAGTGGTTCCCCTGTTCTATCATGATTAGTAGCAATTAACTTTTGTTCAAGTTTCTCTCGTATAAAGTGACAATCCATTTCTATATGCTTAATCCTCTCGTGAAAGAGTGGATTGTTTGCTATATGTATGGCTGCTTGGTTGTCACACCACAAGTCCATAGTCCCTGGGTCACCAAACCCAATTTCTTTAAGAAGATGTCTTGTCCATATGAGCTCACACGTAACTTGTGCCATAGCCCGATACTTAGACTTTGCGCTTGACCTAACTACAACTGGTTGCTTCTTACTTTTCCAAGAAATAAGATTTCCTCCAACAAAAACACAAAACCCAGTCACAGATCGTCTATGCACAGAGGATCTTGCCCAATATGCATCTGAAAAACCTTCTACCTTATTATGACCATGGTCACTGTAAATCCCATGTCCAGGGGCTCCTTTTAGATATTTCAAGATATGGAGGACCGCATCCCAATGAGATGTCCTAGGAAAAGACATAAACTGACTCACCACACTCACTGAAAACGCAATATCTGGATGGGTTACTGTAAGGTAGTTTAACTTTCCAACTATCCGTTTGTACCTCTCTGGATCACCAAACATCTCTCCATCCTCAGCATTCAATCTCACATTAGGAACCATAGGAGTGTCACAAGGCTTAGCCTCACTTAGACCCATTTCGGTCAACACATCTAACACATACTTGCGTTGAGAGAGAAAAATCCCTTTCTTACTCCGAGAAACCTTAACTCCGAGAAAATACCTTAAAGTGCCCAAGTCTTTTGTGTGAAATTTGGAAGCCAAATAGTTTTTCAAACTCTGAATGCCAACATCATCACTGCCTGTGATTACAATGTCATCAACATAAACAACCAACAAAATGATGCCAGAACTCGATTGCTTATAAAAGATAGAGTGATCATAAGCACTCCTATGTAAACCAGACTGAGTCATCACTTCGCTAAACCTCCCAAACCACGCCCGTGGAGATTGCTTTAAGCCATATAAAGATTTCCTCAGTTTGCATACCTTTCCTGACTCCCCCTGAGCAACAAACCCCGGAGGTTGCTCCATATAAACCTCTTCAAGAAGATCACCATGTAAAAAGGCATTTTTTACATCAAGTTGGTGAAGAGGCCAACGATATGAAGCTGCAAGAGAAATGAATAGTCGGACAGAGGTCATTTTAGCCACTGGGGAGAATGTCTCAGAATAATCAATACCATACGTCTGGGCATAACCTTTAGCAACCAAACGAGCTTTCAACCGAGCCACAGTCTTCTCAGGATTAGCCTTCACTGTGAAAACCCATTTGCACCCAATAGCCTTTTTATTTTCAGGCAACCCCATTAGAACCCATGTATCATTATGTTCTAGAGCCAACATCTCTTCTTCCATAGCCCGTCGCCACCCATCCATGGTGGCGAGGGCAAGTTTATGATTCTTGCTATGCTTCAGACTATGCCTTGAAGATAAGAAAAAGGGATAGGCTTCTTGTGGCGTACGTCGATGGAACTTTTGCTTGGTGTCATCCATACCAATTGAAGCCTTTTGTGGAGAATTTTGAGGAAATGTCAAAGCAGAGTATGTCAAAGAACTTTGTTAGTGCTGTTCAGAAAGCAGTGGCTGAGATTGGTAGACTTATGGAATTGAAGATGACTTGTTCTTGTGTACCAAAAGAGAGTTTGGGTGGACTTGAAAGACCGTTAACCATGAATAGTGGGATTAAGCAAGGAGTTCTTCTGCCTGAATGTGGAATTTCAAAGCTTTGGACCTATCTATTTGGACCATCAGAATGCCTAAGTGAATTGAAACGCGTTGCACAAGTTGTTTCGATGACTAATATGCTTGAGTTCACTGAATTAAAGTGCTGGCTGTCGGCTTTTTATCGTGCAAAAGGGGGGTATCAGTTGGCTTTATTCCATGAATCTCAGCCGATTCCAGGCCTCAAAGACAACGACCAAAATGGATTGTTGGACATAATTCATGTCAAAAACATGACAGAAATCCCTATCCAAGGGCCGGTGGAAGAAGAAACTAATATGTCCTTGCTGCAGAAGTGCCTTGAGGCTTCAGAGAATGGGCAATACCACAGAAGAAAACAGAAAAGCATTGCTGAAATTATGGAAGGAGATGTGGATGATCGAGCTAAAAATGTTGGGGAGGATTCAGTGAAAGAGAGAACTGGCACAGGAAATCTGGTGACATCATCTGCAAGGAGGAAGAGGAAAGGCAATGATGAAGCTAATGTTGGGAGTAATTCAAGTTCTAAACCAAAGAGGAGGCAAGTGACCAAGCTTTTAGAAACTACTCAAGTTACTGGGAGTGAAATCCACAGTGATGAAAGGGATGGTATCAGGGTCAAGGAAGAAATGAAAAAGGTTCTTCTGTCAAGGGAGAAGAGGAAGAGTAAAGGTTCAAGTGCCGACAATGATGGTGTTGGGAGCAAAGAAGAAAGTAATGCCAGCCCTATGTCTAGAGAAAGGAAGATGATTCAAAGAGATGATGGTGAGTCCAAAGACCACACTCAGAACATGATATGATCTAGAAGTCAGTGTGTAGAGAAGGGCTTCTTATCAAGGGAAAGGAAAAAGAGCAAGTACCTGTCACCTCCTTACACAGATATAAATAGGAGGCAAAGCAAAAAGACATGATAGCCGAATATTTGAAAATTTCTAGTGAAGCTCAGGCAGCGCAGCAGCTGAGAAAGGCTTTCTGACAATGTTGTTGAGTCTGGGTCTCCTCCAATTATTTCGTGTAGTGATCAGGTGGTACAGAAGAAAGACTCTAAACGTGTTGGCGTAGGGCATGAGACATCTGATGTCCTAAGTCTTGAAACACTAAAACTAGATCACAACACAAACATTGATGCAAAGAAAGTTAAGAAGCGCAGTCTATTGTGATGGATCCAATCTACCAAATTTACAACAAAAGTCAGCCTGTTACAAAGAGAAAGACACTAGAATGTGAACCTGGTTCTTCAGCAAACCATCAAAATCAAACTGATCAAAAGTCCCCGGAACAGACAACACGGCGGAAAAAGCTCTGATACCATGTTATCTTCTCTATTTCACTTGAATGTCAACAGTACACCCTAACTCAAATATATACACACACTCAATAATTACAAATATACACTTTACCCTTTACCCTTTACACTATATATATACACATAGTTTCCAACATGTTCTTTGAACAAGCTTGCTTGTGTAATGAGAATAAGCTACTGGAACTCAGTAATTAAATCCGTAACGAGGATAAGCTATTGGAAATTAAACTTTTCAATTTAAGTTGCAGTAAAGATATATTGTAGGAAATTAGAAATTATTTAACTTATATAGGTCTTCTTTATCGGTTCCTCAAGAAGTTTACTATTTTCTCTGTTTAACCTGGGAAGTATTAGAATAGTTTTGTTACTTTTGTTATTGAGGATATGTGTTATGACTTGCAGCCGGGCTATGAACGTTTGTGTTGCTTAAGATGCATGCAGCCACAGGATCACAACTTCCAAACAACTTGTGTGTGCCGAGTACCCAAGAATCTCAGGGAGGAGAAGGTCATAGAGTGTGTCCATTGTGGTTGCAGGGGCTGTGCCAGCGGCGATTAAGAAAAAATAGATGGTGAGCCTACATACTATTTGGTATCAAAATAGTGTTGATACCAAGCACTATTTGGTTGATTTCATCTACTTGCAGCAGTGTTGGTATTTTATCAAACATGAAGCATGATTTGAAAATTTAGTTCCATCTTCATCCTTGTCACCATTGACGATGAGTATCCACTGTAATTGAGTAATTTAGATCTAGTTTATGGTATGGTTGTTATATTGGGGTTGGTACTATGCCTGAAGCATCAGATATTAAACAAGGTGGGATGGGGGCTTCTATTGTCTAATTTCATTTAAATTGGTTCAAACTAACTAATTTGAGGTAATATTGATGATATTTTAGCAAACATTCTTTTATCATAGGACTGGAAGGGCCTGGTTGGTCCAGAACTGGCCGGCGGCCTATCTCTTGTATAAAACTAATCAATCTGGCTTGCTGGGCTACGCTTCAATTCCTTCAATTATATTACATTTATATTTTATATGCCTTTGTTATTCAAGGCCCACTTTTTTTTCTTAGTTACGTCTTTATTTGAAGGTTAATTGTGTTATTTTACAATGCCTCTCCCTACAAAGTTAAGAGCACGAACAAATAAAATGACAACTTTCTTAAGTAAACATAGATTACGATGGTTAGTACAATCTGTGGCTTTGTTAGGTTCTCATAGAAAAAACTATTTCCAACATGGTCTCTGAAGTTTGAACAACAGTTTTCCATTAAAATGTCTAAATGTAGATGAATGACCGTGCAGTATGGGTGAAATTTCAGATTATGAGTTTTAGCTTCTTCTGCTAGGGAGGCAATCTTGAATAGTCTTCGTTGGTCATAGAAAAAACTATTATGCTTTCAAATACAATAATATTATTTTTTTCTAAAACTTATTCTAAATGACATTGACATGTAAATAAAGTGATGTTAATGCTCATATGGTGACACATCATTTGGGATTTGATACTTTTGATAAGTTTTTGGAATGAGCAGTATTACAGTACTCTTTCAAGAGTTTAAAACAAATTGTGAGAGAGAGGGGAAGGTATCCGGTTTTTTATTAATGGGATGGAATACAATTTGAATTGGATACCTTCTGCACTTGCTTTGCCATCCAAAAAGACTCCTTTTTCTTCTTTGGGCTTCACTGTCTTCTTGGATCTCTTCTTTAACCTGTCGAAGTTTACTTTAGGCTTGGACCTATTTCATTTAGCCCAATTTATTTAATTCCAAATTCAACTCCTAAACATTCCTCCACCGAGAACACAAAAAGAACAAAAAGTAAAATTTGTTGTAATTGGGCGTCCACCGACCTTAACTTTGAGGCGGTGAATGGAGGTGGGGACGTTGGCTATAAAAAGCCCCCTCCCCTTCATTTTACTATTACAATAAAGTGAAAAGAAAAGAAGATTTACAGCCCCTTCGACTTTATTTTCTTAAACATTTTGTCTTCTTTAATTTATTACACTTATACCACTAAGATTATATTACATTATCAGCACAAAAAACTTAACAAGTATAACGGTGCACGCTTACTAAAAATACGTATTTTCAACTTTATAAGTGTTATTTAATCCTTGTTTCCGCATTTATGGCTTGATTTATTTATTACTTTTGAATTCCGCTTTTATGGTCAAATTTATTTATTACTCTTGAATTCTGCCTTCATTGTTGGAATTATTTATTACTGTTGAATTCCACCTCTATAGCTAGATTTATTTATTACTGTTGAATTCCACCTCCATGGTAGAATTTATTTATTACTATTGAATTTTGCCTCTATAGTCGGATTTATTTATTATTGTTGAATTATGCCTCTATGGTCGGATTTATTTATTATTGTTAAATTATGCCTCCATGGTCGGATTTATTTATTACTGTTAAATTCTGGCTCTACGGTCGGATTTATTTATTACTGTTAAATTCTACCTCTATAGTCGGATCTACTTATTATTGTTAAATTCCGCCTCCATGGTTGAATCTATTTATTATTGTTAATTTATGCCTCTATGACTGGATCTATTTATTATTGTTGAATACTGTCTTCATGGTGGATCTATTTATTCTTGTTAAATACAACATTTACAATTAGATTTGTTTTTATTATATTTTCAATAACCAATGTTAGTAATTGTGTTTCTATATTATATTTGATAAATGAACTTGAAGTTCCGTAAATAAATATCATTTTAGAACTTGAAGTTCTAAATATTGATTACAAACATGAAGTTTGTAAAACAAAGACAAAGGATGGACCTGAAGTTCCATATCACAAAGATGAAGTTTTGTAAACATTCTTACTAAAGTAATTTTTTTACGATGGACTTTGAAACTAAGACATCGATATCCAGTAATGATGGAGATATTTGAATAGTAGATAGTGCAACAACGCACACCATCCTTCGAGATAGAAAATACTTCTTAGGTTTGACCTTTGCTAAGGCTAAAATAAATACCATATAAGGGTCTACAAACATAATTGAGGGCTTCGGAAGAGCAACACTTACGTTACCAAGTGGAATTAAATTAAGTATCCATGATGCTTTATATTCTAGCAAATCCAGAAGAAATTGATATACGACTCAATGGATACCACATTGAAACTTTAAGTGAAAAGGATGGAGAGTTTTTATGCATCACTACTAATATTTCATGCCAGAAGCATATATTGGAGAAACTCCCTGTTTTCTCATTAGGGTTATATTATACATTCCTGAAGAATGTTAAAGTCTATGCAGTTATGAACTAGAAGTTCATTGATCATGAACTTTTTAAAATTTGGCATGACCGTCTTGGTCACCCAAGATCTACTATGATACGTAGGATTATAGAAAACTCACATGGGCACCCATTAAAGAATCTGAAGATTCTGTCAACTAATGAGAGTGCTTGTATTGCTTGCTCACAAGGAAAATTGGCACTTAAGCCATCCATCACTAAAGTTGGTGTAGAATCCCCATCATTTTTACAAAGAATTCAAGGGGACATATGTGGACCTATCATCCACCAAGTGCACCTTTCCGCTACTTTATGATATTGATTAACGCATTGGCACGATGGTCACATGTTTGTCTACTATCTATCCTTAATGTTGCCTTTGCTAGATTGCTGGTACAAATTATTAGATTACGAGTACACTTTCCAAATTACCCAATTAAAGCAATCCGTCTAGACAATGCTGGTGAATTTACCTCAAAGACATTTGATGATTATTGTACAGCAATGGGAATTGATGTTGAGCACCAAGTACCACATGTACATACCTAGAATGGTATGGCGGAGTCATTTATAAAGCGTATCCAATTAATAGCAAGAACTTTGCTATTACGTACACAATTACCGACTTCTGCTTGGGTACATGTTGTTTTACATGCTGTGGTGTTAATTCGCCTAAGACCTACTGCATATCATCAATACTTTCCAATACAAATTGTATTTGGACATCAACCTAATATATCCAACTTAAGAACTTTTGGTTGTGCTGTGCAACTTCCAATGGCACCCCCTCAACGCACCAAAATGGGACCCCAACATCGTTTAGGAATACATGTTGGCACACCATCTATCATCAGATATCTTCAGCCCCTGACGGGCGATTGTTTACTGCACATTTTGCGGATTGCCATTTTGATGAGATATCATTCCCATCTTTAGGGAAAAAGGTAAAGCCTCCTACAGTAAGGCCTAAACTTTCCTAGAAAATGAATTCTATGTCTCTTTTAGATCTTTGCCAATATGAAATTGAATGGTAAAGAATAACGCATTTGCAAAATATTGCCAACCAAATGCCTGATGCATTTACAGATGCAATAAAGATAACGAGATCATTCATTCCTGTTGTCAATACACCAACAAGGATTGATGTTACCAATGAACAATCCATGCGGACAACGACCGATTCATCTATTATACGCCAAAAGCGTGCTAGGCCTGTTGGAGCCATGGATATTGTTCCTAGGAAACGAATGGCACATAATCAAATAGGTGGCAATATTGACAATACTGGATGTTAGAGTAGATGCCCTAGAGTCAATCAATTATTGTAGAATTGACTCTTTGTAATAATGTTCATTAATCAATAAAAGGCATTTTATTCTATATCACGTAAATCATTATTATTGCAACATGTATTGATATATGTCCTTAGAATGGTAGAACCGTGACGAGGGTATCAAGTGTTTCAAATCTTGATAGTGAGAACCCTACGAGCACATAAGGTGGCCATTCTAAAAACATCCGTAGCCCCTAGTATTATTATGAAGTAAAGGCATAGATAATACAGTAAGGCTATCATAGTGTTGAACGACCCTGTTGAAAGGCAGTGATTGATCTCACTTGTCAAGGTTGTTTGGTGACAACCTGGTGCAACACATGGGTGTTTGCTGTAGGCGGATACACCGCAGCAAGTTCACTGGACTGACCTACCAGAGGATTCCATATGGATGGTAACTCCAGTGTTTATGGAATAAATCCTCTAACGAATGGTGGTGCATGTGATCCTTAGACTTGAGATCACCGGAGCGTCTTGTGCACCGATTGGTGCAGTTTAACACTAGCCTAACGTAGTTCTATTCAGAGCTGTCAATACAGTGGTGATTGGTTGCATCAAGGAGTGTATCAAGACTATAGTAGATAGACAGAGGATTCATCACTCTCGGGTAAGAGAGAAGTTATCTCACGACGCAATTCAGTATATGGCAATGACACTAAAACTGTGGCCACAGTGGGATTGAGTTTTTGCTCTATCCGGATTATAATACAGGTCATTAGTCTAGAAACTGAATACATAATATCGAGAGTAACGAAGGTTGACACTATTTCTATGCCTTTGTCTCGTCGAGATAACGTAGGATGAAAGGATCAAATTGTACAGTAACCATATCGTTGATAGGTAGCTACTTTGTTGAATCCGAATTTATCGGGTGGCCATGATGCCTTGCTAGGGGCCAATCTTGGTCTGTGCATAGTGAGACGATTAATTGGTGTTAATCGCGATACTATACACTGCCGGTATGATGAGGAGCCTATGGATCACACACATAGAAGATAATTTAAGATCCAAGAAGAAGGAAGGGCATTTTCGTCTTTTTTAAGGCGAAAGGGTATTTTGGTAATTTCACAGTGTAATTAAATTTGCTGAAGGTCGTAGCCTTTATTTAATTAGAAAAATTAAATAAGTGAAATTACGTTTAAATATGTGTTCACATATATTTAATTAAATCATCATTATTGTTTAATGTTAATATATAGATTAAATATATATTATTTGATTTTAATTGAGATAATGATGAAATAAAAATTAAATATCTAATTGGGAGTGTTTGGTAACATGGGGTGTTTGGGTTGGAGCCCAAGCCTATTCCATATTGGAATAGGGTAACTAATTTTTACTATAAAAGAAAATTGTTTCTTTGTAAAATAATGAGACTTTTCATTATTTCATTCTCTGAAAAACACAAACACTGTAGCCCCATTTCTCTCCCACGGCAGAAACCCATTTTGCCAAAAATCAATTCATTTTGATTTCATTCTTCTTTAATCTTAAAGCCAAAGAGGATATAGCAAATCCCTCTTTGGTTCTTTGTGATTGTCTTCGTGTGGACTACGTCGGTTCGATCCTACGCTTGGGTCGATAGCAAAAAAGTTCAAAGACAAACTTGGTGGAGCCTCCAAACATGCGTATGATTCTCTTAACTCATGATTAACCTTTTTGTGCAGATTTTACTTTAATATAAATTGTAAAATTATACCCTCGATCTTGGCTCATGTAAACGATCTTTGTATTATATTTTTTTGCTTCCGCTACATATATGGATCATTTACTAACAGTGGTATCAGAGCCTAGGGTACCAAATTTTACAATTTTTATTTGGATGGTTGATAACATGTATTTGTTGATATAATGTTGCCTTATAGAATCTGCCTTAAAATCATGTTTTAACATATTTATGAATCGATTAATTTAATTTGTTGATGATCTGCAAGTTTGGTTTAATGGGTGATGGATTTTTGGTTGAAATCATTGTGTTTGATTGATTGAAAATCCATTTGAGTATACATGGTTACTGTATGAACAGATCCGGAGCTACAAATATGTGTACGCTCGCCATGGCGATATAACCCATCGCTGCAGCAAGCATTGTTCACCCTGGCGCTAGTGACGAAACCAGCACTCACTGCGGCAATATAAACCATCGCCACGGTAATATAACCCATCACCGCGACGATCGTCCTTAGGACGAACGTTGTACCAAATCACCGCGGCAAACGTACGTTGAGCGTGAACATCAAGTAATCAACGCACGCTGCGGCAATCTAACTCATCGCTGCAGCGAGCGCACTTTCGAGTGCGATGGGGGCCAGAATGTAAAGTTTCAAAACTTTTAGACCAAACATAATTCTACAAATTGTTAGGGGGTAAATGGTAATTAGCCCAAAAATTTCAAAATTGATTTTTTTTTAAAATGTATGCTTTGTACTTGTTTGTATATTGCATGGTGCCCGGTACATGAGCCTTAGACCTAAGGGTGAATGTTTTAAAATATTTTTGGGTATGTATGGTTGTATAATTTATTAAATAGGGTCTGCGTGACACAACCCGTCCCGAATTTCCTCATCCCGTAGGATCCGGGCGCTCCCACAAGACTCGGATATCCGAGACGTGCCATGTAGAAAAACTGCGAAACTTATTTAAAGACATACTTTTCCTGAATAACATCATAGTATTTCCATCTCCAACATCTCAAAAAAAAAACATGCATCATCTTTTGTTTACAAAAGAAAAGAGTTAGGGAAACTTTTGGTATCAGGTTTTCCACTTATACTACACATTCCAAAATATGAAACAAAAGGAAATACATGATGGAAAACATGAGTTCTTGAAACGAAAGTCCAAATTTACAATGCGACATAAATATAAAACCCACATAAAAGATGTCAACGCGTGGCATAACCCTGAGCGGAGGCTCACTGCTCGGCACGATCTCCTAAGGTCCCTGGTGGGGGGAAAAACATTTAAAAAGGGGTGAGCTGAAATACTCAGTGAGTGGGGGAAAAGGGGGAGGTTTATAAAAGTTCTTAAAAAAAGAATAATGCTAACATACAACAATTTTCAAGCAAATCATGGCAACAATGTAATTTTATGAATATGCAATAGAACAACCATCCCGTTCTCGCATACAATATATAATTTATTTCTAATCATCCTGCACTCAGTAACCTGTACTCTGACTTACTTCCTTTAACTGTATCGGATTTTGTATAAAATCTCAACATTTATTATTAAAACTCTCACCACAACTAGTACCCTGGGGGAAATCTATCATACCTGGTGGGCGTCCCACAGCGAGCGATTACACATGCCCGGCAAGGTCACATCTGAGCGAGAGCCTGCATGCCACGGCCACTCAAGCCCGACGAGCCAATCCCCTGTCATACGCATGCGCAGAGCCAAAATCTGAAACTGTCATACCCAGCGGAATCCTGCATCGCTCGGGCAAAGCCAAAAATCTGTATCTCTGGGGGATGGGTACTTCGTAGGGTGGTTTTAGCACCATAACAATCTCATGCATAATCTCAAGTAACATATAAGTCAATAACACATTACATATGTGCTTATAAATCATGCATATATGACATAATATTCAAAAATCACATATAGGGGTTAAACTGCAATCTTCTAAACATGTTTCAAAAACTGACAGTTCAACCCTTTTTAATTGCTCGCTTAGCTTCTACCTTCCCAAATTAAAAACGTCACAATCATGAAACCTTTATCAAAATTAGGAAGTTTATCAATACAATTATGAAGCCCAGATTTCATTATCACCAAAAATAATAATTTAATCCCTAGAAAAACAAACAGGTTAAGATTTATGGTAATCTCTCATCTTAATACAAACATACCCATTTAACAATTTGACAGCCAGCCTCAACACTTTGCTTTATAAAAAAAATCTGCACTAATCCTCCTTTTAATTATGCATTTCCTCTCTTCCCCTTTTTTTTTAACAAGACAAGACAGTTAATGGTAAAGACAAATGCATGTTTTTGAAAAATAAGGAAAGATGCATGTTTTGACAAAATAAAGGAAAAAGCACATTTAAAACTCACTTACTGCACACGTCAACATCCCTTCTCTAACTACTCACTTTCTTCCTTCAACTAATTACCAACAATTACATTCATCTCTACCCAGATAAGGCTAACGTTTCCAAGCATTTGACAAGCAAAGCTTACCCAAAACTCAACCCAGTTGACAACCTCTCAAAATGCAGTCCCGCCGAGTGCATGCAACCAAAATATGCAGCCACCATCACAGTTTATTGAAAAACCAAATGCATGCAAAGTGCAATTAGCAAGCAAGTTCATTTCATTTTAAAAGAAACTCAAAACAACCACTCTGGAATCTGTCCGAAAACAGGCAAAGAAAAATAAACCAAGCAAGCTTCACATTTAGCTCAACCCTCATCACAATACAAAAATGGCACACTAGAAATTAACATGCAAGCATAGATCTGAAATTTTTTTTTAAGGAAAGTTTTTGTTAAAACCACTCACTCTTCTAATCCTATAATTGGCTGCCTATTACAGTGCTTGGATTTCGATCTCCACCGTTCAGAATGTAGAGCTGTGTTTCATGAACAACATATCCAAAAATCAGAAAGATCGGACGGCAAATGAGCTCCAGATCACGATTTGATGATGCGCTATTCATAGACTTAAAAACTAATATATCCTCTCCCTTTCTCTTTGTTCTTATTATTTTTTTTTTCTTCTCTTCCTCTCTCACTCTATCTCTCGGCCAAACCCACTC
The DNA here is from genome assembly GCA_026225825.1 of Pistacia integerrima. Classification (NCBI taxonomy): domain Eukaryota; kingdom Viridiplantae; phylum Streptophyta; class Magnoliopsida; order Sapindales; family Anacardiaceae; genus Pistacia; species Pistacia integerrima. The sequence continues at coordinate 13,964,197 of CM047744.1, forward strand.
TTTCTTCCCTTCTTCTCCCTTTTTTTTCCCTTTTTTTTCTTTCTTTCCTTTCTCTCCTCTCTTCTTTCTTTCTTCTGCTCTCGTTTTCTTCTTCTTCATTTGGGCGAACTGCCCAGTTTCCTTCTGCTTTTAAACAAACACTTTTCTGAAATTATTTCTGCCCCCCAATTTCTCTAAATTTCAGTTTGAACCCCGCCACATAAGCTTTCCCTAGCAAAAATGTCCAAATTTTTCCCTCTTGATACATGCAAACCCATCAAGATTTATTTCTTCGATTTCACCCCTTAACGCAGCTTTAAAAACTGACAGAAATACCCCTATCTTTCCACAATACCAAAAATCAAATTAAAAAAAAGAATTAATTAACTAAATACAATTCATGATCTAACTAAAATCAGGAATGGGGTTTTACACTGCGTGTCCTGCCTTTCTCCTATTCTCGATGCACATTCTCTTCTCATCTCATTCCCCTCAAATGTAAATCGAGGTTTCTAAATTTATTGATGTACAGAATTTGTATAATTATTTTTATTGTAAATTTAGAATGATATTTTTTTGTAATGTACTTGAAGACGGAGCAAAGGTCAAGGCAACCACACTTGAAGACTCAAGAGGTTTATTACATAACCCCTAGGTGACCCACCGATTCCTTTAGGCTCGAGGAAATCGGTTTTAGTTGGGCCATGTACTGGCACGTTTTATATTGTGTTTAGAATGCATGCTAAGGTTGAATGTTGAATAACATGCCAAACAATGTCATTCTAACAAAGATAATAATCTGGTGAGACATTAAATAACAAAACCCTCAATTAAAGTATATTAAGTCACATAAGTCTTCCATCACCATGGTTTTAATCAAACCACTGTTCGTCGAAACCTTGTTCGCCAAAGCGAAGGGTACACTTCTACCAATGGGAGGTTAAAATGTATTGGAGTTATCCTTAATGGTGATGGGTCAACTTAAAGTGACGGTTTTTCTTGTTCGCTAAACCGAAGGTTGATAAACGCACCATAGGCATAAATAGAGCAGTACACATATATTGTGTACGTGGTGACATGTAGTGTCCACTCTACTGATACTGAGAATCACACTTGAGGACAATGGTTGGAGCCATTGGATTGTGTGATTGGCTTGTTGGCTTTTTCACATTTGAGGTTGATAGTATAAGCTATCAACTGGTGTTGATTAAGTTTGTTGGCCTACCTAATCAACTCATTTTGGCTTGTTCGTCAAAGCGAAGGTTTGAAATGGGTAGGATAGGATCTCGGTCCACTAGGAAAGTCAACGGGCTTTCCCGAGTTAATAGTGAGGGCTATTGACTTGAGTAAAATAGTGGGAGCATCGTTTAATAAAAGACCATATTAAATAATAATGAACTTTATAATAACTTTATCTTTTCTGCAATTTTAGATTCACCAAAATGAGCACTATAAACCTGTGACCGATAATCGAGAAAGAAAACAGGTTGGATGGATCTAATTTCTCAGACTGGTATCGTAATCTTCGGATTATACTCAAGTTAGAAAAGAAATTGTATATCCTTGAAAAGCCATACATGGCTGAACTTAATCCTAATGCCACTCAGGAAGTAAATGATACTTATCAAAAGTTCCTTGATGATGCTGATAGCGTTCAATGCTTGATGGTAGCATCGATGACACCTATGCTGCAAAAGCAGCATGAGAATATGGACGCTTCTTCCATTATTCTACACCTCAAAGAGCTTTTTGAAACAAATGCTCGACATGAGAGGTACAAGGTGTCGAAAGAACTGTTTGGGAGTAGTCTAACTACGGGAGCCCAAGTTAGTCCTCATGTGCTCAAGATGATCGAGCAAATAGAGAGGCTTGAGACTTTGGGATGTGGCTTGGATGCAGAATTACAAATGGATTTAATTCTGCAATCTTTGCCCGACTCTTATGCTCCATTCATAATGAATTTCAATATGAACACGATGGAGAAAACCCCGTCAGAACTTTTGAACATGTTGAGGACTACAAAGCAAGACTTGAAAAAGTCCAAGCCTATTTTACTAGTTGCTACCAGTAAAGCAAAGGGTAACGACAAGGCCAAGGCCAAGGCCAAGGCCAAACCCAAGCCCAAAGGACAGGTTGCTCTTGGGCCTGAGAGTGGCATAGGGAAAGGCAAGGTAGTCTGCTTTTTTTGTGGCAAGCCTGGCCATTGGAGGAAACACTGCAAGACTTTCCTCGCGAGTAAGAAGAAGTCAAAGGCTACAACTTCAGGTATTTTTTTGATTGAGATTAATTTCTCTCCCTCAGCATCTTGGGTCATTGACACAGGATGTGGTACTCACATTTGTACTGATGTGCAAGGACTAAGGCAGAGTAGAGTGCTCGCCAAGGGAGAGATGGACCTACGAGTTGGAAATGGAGCACATGTGGTTGCATTGGCTGTAGGGACTTACTGTTTATCTTTGCCTACGGGCTTGTTGTTGGAACTACATAACTGTCATCACATACCTTCTATTTCTAGAAATATTATTTCAGTATCCGCTTTGGATAATATGGGGTATCATTTTGAGATATCTAATGCATTGTTGTCTTTTAGTTTGAATGGTATTCTATTTGGAATTGCAAGGTTATATAATGGATTATATGTTCTTGATTTAAACAATAAAGATATTCTCAATATTGAAACCAATAGAGCTAAACATAGCGATCAAAACCAGACATATCTCTGGCACTGTAGATTGTGTCATGTTAATAAGACCCGTATTGCAAAACTTCAAAGGGATGGAGTTTTGAACCCTTTTGACTTTCAGTCATTTGAGGTATGCGAGTCATGCTTGTTAGGCAAGATAATCAAGTCTCCTTTCACAGGACAAGGTGAAAGGGCTACTGAGCTATTAGGCATCATCCATAGTGATGTATGTGGTCCACTAATAGTTGAAGCCAGAGGTGGATATTCATACTTCATCACATTTACTAATGATTTTAGTAGATATGGTTATGTCTACCTTATGAGACATAAATTTGAAGTCTTTGATAAATTCAAGGAATTCAGGAATAAAGTACAGAATATGTTGGGCAAAAGAATTAAAGCTCTTCGGTCGGATCGGGGAGGTGAATACTTAAGCTCAGGGTTTTCAGAGTACCTGAAGGAATGTGGGATAGTATCACAACTCACCCCTCTTTACACACCCCAACACAATGGAGTGTCAGAAATGAGGAATAAGACCTTACTTGACATGGTTAGGTCCATATGAGTTTTAGTGATTTACCTGCATCGTTCTGGGGTTATGCCCTAGAGACTGTGACTCACGTTTTGATCCATGTGCCGTTAAAGTCTGTAGATAAGACTCCATATGAGCTATGGAGTGGGCGAAAACCCAACTTATCTTATCTAAGGATTTGGGGTTGCGAAGCTTATGTTAAGAAATTGACTTCGAACAAGCTGGACCCAAAATCCTGTAAATGTATATTTGTGGGATATCCAAAGGAGACCAAAGGATACTATTTCTACCACCCAGAAGAGCGCAAAATTTTTGTCGCTCGATCTGGTGTCTTTCTAGAAAATGAATATTTTCTAAGAAGTACTAGTGGGAGAAAAGTAGAACTTGATGAAGTTCTAGAACCACAAGATATACTAGATGAAGGACGGGATGATGTGCCACAAGAAGTGGTTGAACATCAAGAGGAGGTTACTCCACAACTTGTGGATCAAAGTGAACCACCTCAGGTAGTACAGAAGCTACGTAGATCTAGGAGAGTACGCCATGAGCCCGAGAGATACGGTTATCTCGTGACTCAACATGGTGACATACTAGTCTACCAAGACGATGAACCCAGAACCTATGAAGACGCTATATCAGATCTAGATTCCGTTAAATGGCTTGAAGCCATGAAATCTAAGATAGACTCCATGTACCAGAACCAAGTGTGGTCTCTGGTGGAACCACCTGAAGGGGTAAAACCCATAGGGTGTAAATGGGTTTTCAAGAAGAAGACTGACATGGATGGAAACGTGCATACTTATAAAGCACGGTTGGTTGCCAAAGGTTTCAAACAAATTCATGGCATTGACTATGAAGAAACCTTTTCGCCAGTTGCCATGATTAAATCCATCCGGATTATGCTTGCAATTGTTGCATATCATGACTATGAGATTTGGCAAATGGATGTCAAAACTGCTTTCCTGAACGGAAACCTTGAGAAGGATGTGTATATGACACAACCTGATGGTTTCGTTCTTAATAGTCAAGCTAATAAGGTATGCAAGTTGCAGAGATCCATTTATGGACTCAAGCAAGCTTCAAGGAGCTGGAACATTTGTTTTGATGAAGCCGTAAAAGAATTTGGTTTTATCAAGAACGAAGATGAGCCTTTTTACAAGAAAGTGAGTGGGAGCGCAGAAGCTTTCCTAGTGTTGTATGTCAATGACATACTTCTGATTGGGAATGATATACCGAACTTGCAGTCAGTAAAGACTTGGTTATCCAAGTGTTTCTCCATGAAGGATTTACAGGAAACAGCCTACATCCTTGCTATAAAGATCTATCGTGATAGATCGCGTAGGTTGCTTGGCCTAAGTCAGAGTGTAGATATTGACAAAGTATTGAAAAGATTCAGTATGGAAGAATCCAAAAAGGGATTTCTTCCGATGTCACATAGTGTTTATCTCTCTAAGGAATTATGTCCTAAAACACAAGATGAGAGAGATAGGATGAAGAGGATCCCATATGCATCAGCAATTAGATCCATCATGTATATCATGCTATGTACTCGGATTGATGTCTCATGTGCTTTGAGCACTTGTAGTAGATATCAATCAGATCCAGTTGAGCGTCACTGGATGGCTATCAAGAATATTTCTAAGTACCTAAAGAGGACTAAGGATATGTTCTTGGTTTATGGAGGGGAAGATGAGCTCGCTATAAGAGGATACAATGATACTAGTTTCCAAACGGACAAAGATGATTATCGATCGCAATCAGGGTTTGTATTTTGTCTCAATGGCGGTGCAGTGAGCTGGAAGAGCTCCAAGCAAAGCACTGTAGCAAGCTCTACAATGGAGGCTAAGTATATTGCATTGTCAGATGCGGCCGAGGAGGAGTCTGGATTAAGAAGTTCATTACTGAACTTGGTATGGTTCCCACGATTGTTGATCCTATAGACATCTATTGTGACAACAATGGAGCAATGGCTCAAGCCAGGGAACCAAGGTCTCATCAAAAATCCAGACACATATTCAGACGATTCCATCTCATCGAGAGATAGTTGAGAGGAAAGACGTGCAGATTAGTAAAGTGCATACTGATGATAATCTCGCAGATCCACTGACAAAGCCTCTGTCGCAGCAGAAGCATGATAGGCACTTGAGATCATTTGGTATTAAATACATGAATGATTGGCTATAGTGCAAGTGGGAGATTGTTATAGTAGATGCCCTAGAGCCAATCAATTATTGTAGAATTGACTCTTTGTAATAATGTTCATTAATCAATAAAAGGCATTTTATTCTATATCGCGTAAATCATTATTATTGTAATATGTATTAATATATGTCCTTAGAATGGTAGAACCGTGACGAGGGTATCAAGTGTTTCAAATCTTGATAGTGAGAACCCTATGAGCACATAAGGTGGTCATTCTAGAAACGTCCGTCGCCCCAATATTATTCTGAAGTAAGGGCACATATAATACAGTAAGGCTATCATAGTGTTAAACGACCCTGACGAAAGGCAGTGGCTGATCTCACTTGTCAAGGTTGTTTGGTGACAACCTAGTGTAACACATGGGTGCTTACTGTAGGCGGATACACCGCAGCAAGTTCACTAAACTGGCCCACTAGAGGATTCCATATGGATGGTAACCCTAGTGTCTATAGAATAAATCCTCTAATAAATGGTGGTGAATGTGATCCTAAGACTTGAGATCACCGGAGCGCCTTGTGCACCGATTGGTGCAGTTTGACACTAGCCTAACGCAGTTCTATTCAGAGCTATCAGTACGGTGGTGATTGGATGCATCAAGTAATGCATCAAGACTATGGTGGATAGACAAATGATTCATCACTCCCGGCTACAGGAGAAGTTATCTCACGGCGCAATTCAGTATATGGCAATGACTCTAAAACTGTGGCCACAGTGGAGTTGAGTTGTTGCTCTATCTGGATTATAATACAGGTCATTGATCCAGAAACTGAATACATAACGTATGATGAAATGATCGAATTGTACGGTAACCATATCGTTGACAAGTAGCTACTTTGCTGAATCTGAATCTATCGGGTGGCCATGATGCCTTGCTAGGGGCCAATCTTAGTCTGTGTATAGTGAGACGATTAATTGGTGTTAATCGCGATACTATACACTGTCGGTATGATGAGGAGCCTATGGATCATACACATAGAAGATAATTTAAGATCCAAGAAGAAGGAAGGGCATTTTCGTCTTTTTTAAGGTGAAAGGGTATTTTGGTAATTTCACAGTGTAATTAAATTTGTTGAAGGTCGTAGCCTTTATTTAATTAGAAAAATTAAATAAGTGAAATTACGTTTAAATATGTGTTCACATATATTTACTTAAATCATCATTATTGTTTAATGTTAATATATAGATTAAATATATATTAATTGATTTTAATTGAGATAATAATGAAATAAAAATTAAATATCTAATTGGGAATATTTGGTAACATGGGGTGTTTGGGTTGGAGCCCAAACTTATTCCATATTGGAATAGGGTAACTAATTTTTACTATAAAAGAAAATTGTTTCTTTGTAAAATAATGAGACTTTTCATTATTTCATTCTCTTGAAAAACACAAACACTGTAGCCCCATTTCTCTCCCACGGTAGAAACCCATTTTGCCAAAAATCAATTCATTTTGATTTCATTCTTCTTTAATCTTAAAGCCAAAGAGGATCTAGCAAATCCCTCTTTGGTTCTTTGTGATTGTCTTCGTGTGGATTACGTCGGTTCGATCCTACGCTTGGGTCGATAGCAAAAAAGTTCAAAGACAAACGTGGTGGAGCCTCCAAACATGCGTATGATTCTCTTAACTCATGATTAACCTTTTTGTGCAGATTTTACTTTAATATAAATTATAAAATTATACCCTTGATCTTGGCTCATATAAACGATCCTTGTATTATATTTTTTTGTTTTCGCTGCGTATATGGATCATTTACTAACACTGGAATAATTGACAATCCACATTTTCTAAAATAGCTCCAAAAGAGTTAACAGTCCCTAAAAGGACACAAGCCCCTGAAGAGGAAGAAATCCCTAAAGGAATACAAGAACATAGAAATGAGGAAATTTCTATAATCTATACTCACTCTAAAGAAATGTGGAATTGTGAGACAACTATTGTCGATAACACATTCTCATACGTAGTAGCTACTGAAATTATGAATGATGAGTTTGAGCCACGTTCTATTGATGAATGTCTACAAAGACATGATTAGACAAAATGGGAAGAGACAATTCAAGCAGAATTAACCTCCCTAGCAAAACGTAATGTACTTGAACCTATGGTCCAAATGCTTAAAAATGTGAAACCCATAGGATACAAGTGGGTATTCACAAGGGAACGAAATGAGAAAAGTGAGATTGCTAGGTATAAGGCTAGACCAGTGGCTCAAGGTTTCTTGCAGAGACCTGGAATTGAATTTGATGAGAAGTATTCACTGGTGATGGATGCTATCACATTTTCGATACTTGATTAGTTTATCAGTCTCAAAAGGACTTGATATGCGTCTCATGGATGTTGTCATTGTGTATTTGTATGGAACACTGGATACTGATATATATATGAAAATCCTTAAAGGATTCAAAGTGCCAAAACCATATAAAATTAACATGTATTCAATAAAATTGCAAAGATCATTATATGGGTTGAAACAATCAGGACGAATGTTGTATAATCGTCTTAGTGAATATCTAATTAAGGAAGAATACATCAATGATCTTGTATGCTCGTGTGTCTTTATAAAAATGTCAGAATCAGGATTTGCAATTGTGGTAGTATATGTCGATGACATGAACTTAATAGGGACTCTTGAAGAGGTCACAAAAACTACTAAGTACTTAAAAAGAAATTTGAAATGAAAGATTTGTGGAAAACAAAGTATTGTCTTGACCTACAGATCGAGCATTATTCAAATAGAATTTTGCTCCATTAATCAAATTATACTAAAAAGATCCTTAAGCGATTTTATATGGATAAATCTCACTCCTTGAGTACCCCAATGGCAGTTCGGTCTCTTGATCCTAAAAATGATCCATTTCGTCCTAAAGAAGACGAAAAAAGATACTTGGTCCTGAAGTATCACATTTAAATGCAATAGGTGCATTATTATATTCGGCACAATGTACAAGACCAGACATAGCATTTGCAGTGAATCTATTAGCAAGATTTATCTCTACACCAACTCGTCAACATTGGAATGGGATTAAACATGTCTTTCATTACCTCAATGGAACAAATGACTTTGGATTATTTTATCCAAGGAAGTTTGATAATGATCCTAAATTAGTTAGCTATACAGATGCTAGGTACCTTTCTGATCCTCACAAAGCCCGTTGCAAATGGGATATGTTTTCAATTATAATGGTATTGCAATATCATGGCGTTCTACAAAACAAACATTGGTTGCCACTTCCTCCAACCACTTTGAGATTCTTGTGCTTCACAAAGCCAACCAAGAATACGTATGATTAAGATCTGCCATCCATCATATTGAAAGTACATTCAAATTGACATGTACCTCATATGCTCCCACAATCATAAATGAAGACAATGCAGCATGTATTGCTCAAGTCAGGAGAGGATATATCAAAGGAGACAGAACCGAGCATATTTCACCAAAGTTCTTTTACACATACGAACTCTAGCAAAATTGAGAGATTGATGTCAAACAAATACGCTCCAATGATAATCTTGCAAATTTATTCACTAAGGCCTTACCGACATCAACATTTGAAAAGTTAGTGTACAACATTAGTATGCGGCGGCTCAATAAGTTACTAAATTAATTCTACCATTATAAGGGGAAACATTGATCAAGAGGAGCATTGATTAGGGGGAGTTTTTAGAAAAGTTTATTGTACTGTTTATTGTACTAGACATATGTGCACTGTACTCTTTTTTCCTTGATCAAGTTTTGTCTCACTGGGTTTTCCTGACAAGGTTTTTAATAAGGGTGAGCACGGGTAACGGGTAGAACCGGAATTTGCGGGTAGAACCGGAACCGGAATTAGAACCTACCTGAAACCGACATTGTGCGAGTAGGTTCCAGTTCCATTTTTTTGGAACTGATATTGTGCGGTTCTGGTTTCGATTCCGGTTTTGGTTCCTACATGTGGAGGAACCGGAACCGGAACCTGAACTAGAACCTAGAAAAAAGAACCTACAATAGGTACTCGGCTTGGAACCTACAACGGGTACCCTGTTTTGGAACCTGAGCTGAAATTAAATATCTGTGAAGAATTGTTGGGGGGAGGTGCGTCTATTGTAATTTTACAAATAAAAAAATTTTAAATGGAAAAAATTTTAATTTTAATAACCTAATTAAATAAATATACAATTATACTTATCACATATAAACTACACCATACAAAAAAACTTTAATATATATATATTAGTGTTAAAGTTTTGATTAATTAAGTGTATAATACAATTAAAAGTGTTTTAATGTTATTAAAAGAATTATTTTTGAATAAAATAGTATATTTGATTGAATAATAATATAATATTTAGTTATTTACTTCAATTATCAAGTTCTAAGTGTATCATTACATTATAGTTAAATGATTACTTAATTAATTATAAGTTTATAACATTACATTAGTAATTTAGTACATTACTTAATTAAATAATTAAAAATTTAATTAATTATAACATTACATTATAGATTTATAATATAATTACTTAATTAATTATAACATTATATTATAAACAAATGATTAATTAATTAATTATAACATCCCATTATAAACATTAGTACAATATTTAATTAAATGATTACAAATTTAATTAATTATAATATTATATTAAAGATTTATAGTATGATTACTCAATTCATTATAACATTACATTATAATATGATCACATAATTAAATGATTACTTAATTAATTATGACATTATATTATAAACATTAGTGATTTACTACATTAGCAAAATACTTAATTAAATGATTAGAAATTTAATTAATTATAATATTACATTATAAATTTATAGTATGATTACTTAATTAATTATAACATTACGTTATAAATAAATGATTACTTAATTAATTATGACATTCCATTATAAATATTAATACAATACTTAATTAAATGATTACAAATTTAATTAATTATAATATTACATTAAAGATTTATAGCATGATTACTTAATTCATTATAATATTACATTATAGTTTGATCACGTAATTAATTATAACATTATATAATTAAATGATTACTTAATTAATTATGACATTATATTATAAACATTAATAATTTCCCACATTAGTATAATACTTAATTAAATGATTAGAAATTTAATTAATTATAGCATTACATTATAAATTTATAGTATGATTACTTAATTAATTATAACATTACATTATAAACAAATGATTACTTAATTAATTATAACATTCTATTATAAACATTTGTACAATAGTTAATTAAATGATTAGAAATTTAATTAATTAAATAATTATATTATAATTAAATAATTACTTAATTAATTATAACATTACATTATATTATAATCACTTAATTAATTATAACATTACATAGTTAAATGATTACGAAATTTATAACATTATATTATAAACATTAGTAATTTACTACATTAGTACATTACTTAATTGAATGATTAAAAATTGAATTAATTGTAACATTACATTATAGATTTATAGTTAATTAATTATAATATTTTATTATAAACATTAGAACAATACTTAATTAAATGATTAGAAATTTAATTAATTATAATATTAAATTATATATTTATAGTATAATTGTTTAATTAATTGTTTGTGTTTTGGTTTTGATTGAGGAATTTTATGTGAATTGTGATGATGATTGAATTCAAGTGTTACCTAGAGATTAAAGGATTTATGAGTCATATTGGACACAAATGAATGAGTAATCAAAATTTGTTAGGGGTATATTTGTAAACTTTTAAGGTATTTTTGTTATTTTTTAAAGTAATAGGGGGTAATTGATTTTTACATTATACTTGGGAAAGGAACCGAAACCTACATTTTAGGTTTCGGTTCCTTCAATTTAAGAACATGTACTGTGTGATTCCAGTTCTGGTTCCCCCAAAAAATGTAGGGTACTCGGAACCGCTCACCCCTAATTTTTAATGAGGCAATAGAAAGCACGTCCAATTTCATGTTATAGTAGAGTTGTATTTCTTTACTTAAGTTTTTTCTCCCATTGGGTTTTTCTTCAGTAAAGGTTAAATACAATTATCTATAAGCAGTGGATGTCCAAGGGAGAGTGTAGTAATTGTCCATCCATCGCATTAACTTTGAGGCGGTGAATGGAGGAGGGGGCGTTTGCTATAAAAAGCCCCCCTCCCCTTCATTTTACTATTACAATAAAGTGAAAAGAAAAGAACATTTACAGCCCCCTTCGACTTTACTTTCTTAAACATTTTGTCTTCCTTACACTATTGCACTTATACCACTAAGATTATAACAAAATTTATTAAGGGAGGTGATTTTTAACTCCTATCAAATTGATTAGTATTTCTCATTTTTAAATGTTTTTTTGTTTTGACAATTTCAACCATAATGAAAATTATTAAAAACGATATAATTTCTAAATACACTCATTTTATCTCTTTTAATTTTTACTTTAATTCTTAATCAGTAACCCTAACTCTAAATTTTCTAAATCACTGAAGTTTTTTTTTTTTTAAATATTTCTTTGTTTGATGAAAATATATTATTAAACCTATGTAGAAAATAATCACACAACATGATGAATCTGAATAAGATGAAAAACTAAGTTTTGAATTTGAAATTGGGAAAAAAGGGCATTAAAGAAAACCTAATTAAAAAATTTGGGAAAACCCTAATTAAGATTGAAATTGAGGAAAAGTGGTGTAAACAAAAACCCTAATTAAGTTTAAATTGGGGAAAAGACGTGCAAACAAAAACCCTAATTAAGTAGGGTTATTTTTGGTATTAAATGAGGTTTATATATATATATATATATATATATATATATATATATATATATATATATATATATATATATATATATATATATATATATATATATATATAACTTTACTGATTTAGAGAAAGATTTGTTCATAATTTTACTAGTATTATTTGGAGATTATAAGAAGGTTGATTGTAAAATGTGAAGAAGATAAAAACATTTTTGGAATATAAATGGCTAATTAAATCTTGAATTTAATAAATAAAGGAAAATTACATATTTTCTGCAATGATAATAAATGTGAAAGTGAAAGAGGAATCTAATTTTATTATGCATGGACAAGTCAATTTGTTAGCCATAATTTCGGCAGACAACTTCTCACTATGAAAACAGCTTCTAAAATGAACTTTAGAAATGTATTTTTATTTTTTATGAATTAATTAATGAAGTGATTCATAAGCTTTTATTATGTGTACAGAAGTTTGTTGAGGACTCGAATGTCATTAATGAAACTAATTAATGATTATAAAAAAGATATTATTCTTAATTAATGAAGTAATTCAAGCTTTTATTATGTGTACAGAAGTTTGTTGAGGACATTAATGAAAGTAATTAATAAGCTATCACTATGTCTCCTGCCAACCGTAGTCCCTTTATTTACTAAGCTACCCTTCCTATTTTCTGCCTATTACAATTTTGTTTCTTTCGGAAAGGGTTTGATTATCTGTTAAAATATGAAGCCTTCCGAACATATTTTTTATAAATATAATCAACTTTTTCATTTTTCTAATGCTTGTGACAATAACATGTACGTAAGTACAGGCTATGTATATAAAATAAAGCCCTTTAAATACACTATAATATTTATAAATTAATAACCTCTATTAGATAACATTTTCTTACGGTAGTAGGTTGAATTAATAATTTTGATAAATTAATAAAATAATTTTTTTTTTTTTTTGAAAAACCTTACATAACTCTTTGTCCAATTCATATTATAAATAAATAATTTACTAATTGACTATGATATTTTATTAAAATATGACTCTATTATTACTTTTTTTTCTTGAAATTTATAAATCTTGTTAGATCTCATCTCTAATTCTTCTCATTGTATCTAAAAGTTATGAGGTTGAATTCTCGAATTACAATAAAAAATTATAAAGTGCTATTGACGCTTTGAATATTGTTGGATCTCATCTTTAATTTAAATGTATGTTTGTCGAATCGTAAATACACTTTATAAATTAATAAATTATTAATTTTTTGATTAATTAATAGAATTTATATATTCTCAAAGTTATTAATTTATTGAGAATATATCGTAAATAATTGACCAATGACTCAAATATTAGATGTAAATGCAGAAGATAAATTTTTAATTTTTAATATTTAATTTAATTTAATACAAATATTAAAAAGTATTATAAAAATAAATATCTAATTTTAAAAAAATTTATAAAATTAAACAATTTTTAAGTATCCATATCCAATTGTTCATGACTTCATGCCACCATGTGACAAATAAGATGTTTAGAATATTTTAGCATAAATTAAATTAAATATTTGAACTCTTATTAAAAAAAAAAAAATAGTGATTAATAATTTAATATCATGTAATAATATCAAATAAAAACATGTATGGAAGAATTAATTATCACTAATAATAAGAGAATTTCATCACATAACTTATACAAACACATCTTCCAGACTTCTACCAAGTAGCAAGCAAAGAAACCAATAATATGTATAACAAAGTAAAGTAAAACCTCTTATAATGGTTGAGGTAAACTAATTTATTATTATAAGAAAATTATAATTTAATAAAAGTGTAGTTATAAAAATTATTGTTTTGATTTTTTATTTTATAATTCACGTTTTAGTAGTATGCATTAGGATTTCAATTTATTATTTTAATAGTTATTGTTGAAATTACATAAGAAGAGAAATGAAATAATCTTGAGAATAATAGTATGAAAATAAAAAAAGTTATGTGCTAAGAAGCTCTAAACATGCTTGAGAGGTTTGAAATATTTTGGCTTCAACAAAAACATGTCCATGCTAGTGAATTATTACGTACCCGCAAGTTAAAAAATATGGTAGCAACTCTAAAATATAAATCATTGTCTCAAATAATTTTAAATAAATATTTTATTTTATCTTAAACTTTTAATGTATATTACAATATATATATATATATATATATATATATATATATATATATATATATATATATATATATATATATATATATATATATATATATATATATATTGTAATATACATATAATTATTATTATATGGAGGCAACTCTCTTGAAACGAGAATTAGAAAAATTATGTTGAATGATAGAATTATAATTTATTTTTTAATTAAAATATCAAACAATATTATGCATTACAATTTTATAACTATAAAAAGAGTATGTGTTTAGATTAATATCAATGATGAGTGTTGAAGCCATTTTATTTAGGATCCTAGTCAAATTGGATACTTTTTAATAATAGATTCATGAAATTAAATCACATAATGTTGTTAAAAATTGATAAAAGCTCTTGAGCTCATAACTGTCAAGCTTATATAAAGCTATGTATTCATCATGATTCAATAAGAAATCGAACTTCATTTTATCGATTCTAGGTATTTGACTATAAGAGAAATTATACTAGTCTAGTTGCAATACATTTAATTAAAAAACAATAATATCAAGGATGGAAAACTTTTACCTTCAGTACAAGTATATAGTATTACTAAAATGATTTAATGTTGTATTCTACAGTAAAACCTCTCTATAATAATACTTTATATAAAAATAACATATACATAATCATAAAAAATTATAGTTTTAACTCGAGACAGTTATAAATAAGAATAAACTTTATATTGTAATAAGTTACAATTTTTCTAATTCTCGTCTCAAGAAAACCATAAAGATCTTTTTCGATATTGGATTCAAGCACCCTCCCAAAATCAATAAGCGATTCATAGTTAATATGTTCTAGAAGGTCAAAGTATTGGTTTGGTGTTAAATATCATAGTTATGAAATAAGGTTTGCCAAGTAAATATTATAACTTAGTTATGATTTGGTCTTTAATTAAGATTTGTAAAAAGCAGGGCGGCCCTCGCATGACTGTAATTGTGTGTTGGGTATTATTCTTTTTGGGGAGAGTTGAATATCTCTAATTAATTTAGAGATATATGGTTGTTAGTTGGTTGCTTGGGGTTTATTTTTTAAAAATGAATTTCATATAATCATTATTCACATTTTTTTTCTTTATTAGAAACGTACTTTTTTAGTCTATGTTTGAAATTTGGATTATGTAACATAAGTGATCAAAGAGCCATTTATTGTTCATATTTTGTGCCGAAGTATACGAAGACTTTATAGAAGATCTATGCACATTTATTCTACAAAAATTGAAAATATAGTTTTCGAAAATTAGAGTTCATCAATTTTAATTTGTTGTATTTCTTTCATGATATAAAGTTAAGGAAAAAATAAAAAACAGCCAAAAAGAAGTTGATGTGTCTACGAAGCAAATAGGTTTGTCGCACAAGATCATATTTAAGACATAATTCCAACATAAATATGACTCCTTTAAACATGTGTGAGACATTAATATTAATTTAGGTGCTTATAGTATTTGTATTTAGTTATATTTGTTTTGAATGAGGTTTAAATATGCATTAAAAATTACATTTTGCAATTAAATGAATCATGTTGGATAAATAATAATTTGTAAAAGGCTAAATATTTGTTTTGAGTTTGAACATAACACTTATAGTAACTTTATTAAGAGAAATATTGTTCATCAACTAGAGAGATTAGAATAAAATCAATTATATTTTCGTCGATCAACGACATTGACCTTATTTATCAAATTCCAAAGGAATCAATTTATGATCTGGGATTAGTACTCAATTACACAATGGTGAATACCTTCCTGCTCCACACAAAACCCATTTGTAGATGGGATATAATTTTATTTGTAATGATAAGACAATTCTCTTGCAGTCCGCAATACAAACAACTAATATATATTTCATTGGAACTTTTTTATACTTTGAAGTCTAATAAAATAAAATAAAAATTAATATCAAAATACTATGCTCTAATGATATTCTTATAGATCAATTTCTATTGTCAATAATAACATTTGAAAGTTGGTATATGAACATGGTAAAGCTATTTTAGACATATCCAGTATATCTTTAAATGGTGGTAATTCGACATGGAATGTTGTAAAACTGATAAAAAATGCAAGTTTGATTTAGTAAGATTTGGTTCTATGAATATTCCAATACTATTCTAAGTAGTTGGGTAGTTCGCTTGGAACTATTGAGTGTATTATTCAAGAGGTCCTGAGTTCGAATCTCTACGACTACTAATAAGGGATAATTACTGGAGGTTTACATGATTGTCATTTTTAAGACTTCGAAGAATTAGTTGAAATACGTACAAACTAACCCTTAAAAAAAAAAAAAAAAAAAAAAACACAACTGGTACTATTCCCTTTCCCAATATCTATTGACACGACCCATCATACTTGACATAAATTTGAGGTTGAGGGTATAATGATGTAATGGTTATTGGTGTGTTAAGAAACATTTTTGTTTCTAACTGGGATTTTTTATTTATGGGATTAATAAAAATTGAATCTGTATGGATGTGTTTGTTTATAAATTTTGTATATTCATGTTCTTTATTTTGAAAATATTAATTTTTTTTTGAAAAATTCAAAAAAATGAAAACATATTCAACATGTTTATCTGAAAGCAATCTTTAAAAATAAAAAAATAATAAAAATGAAAAAAGCGTTCAACATATTTGTCTAAAAATACAAAAATGAAATAAAAAAATACAAAATTTATCATCACCACGATCAATACACCACTAAGTAATTGAAAAAAATTAAAATTTCTTGCCATCCTCGATAATTTTCAAATAAAAGAGAGTTAAACATATAAATAAATAAATAATACATTAAAAAAAAAAAAAAAAAAAGCACTTTAACCTATGATTTCATTTTCATTTTTAGTTTTCCAGTTTTGTCTTCTTCTAGAAACAAAATATCTGTAGGGCTTATGTTTATATATTTTGTTTGCAATCCTTTCTGTCATTTATTCCAATGAGAATAAAGAAAATAAAGTTTTCATTGTTTACTTATTTTTGAATTCATTTGTTAAAAAAAAAAACTTTTAGTAATCTGTAATTATAATTTGTACTTTTATTTTTATTTCTAAAAATTGTGAACGTTATTAAATTATTTTAATTATTATATGTTTTATTCATTTCAAAGTAATACTACTAAGTATATGCATCTTCTTGTGGAATATTATTTTTAGCAAATGATGCCAATTATTTATTTATTTATTTATTTTGTCAAAAGCATTGTGTTAATAGTTTTTTTTTTTTTTTTTTTCTCTCTAATGCAAAATTCAAATAAAGAAAAAATGATAAGGGCGTTCTAGATTATTTGTCCCTTAAAAAATGGGGCTTTTTCTTTTTTGAAAAAAAAAAAGAAAGAAAAGAAAATTTGAAAGTAGTGCAATTTGCTAATCACTCCAAAAATGTGTTAATCCAACAATATTCTTTATGGTTGACCTTTTGTTAGCTGGGAAAGTTACATTTATCAGTTATGATGTGACTGCTACTTCAATTTCTAATTACTTCTACAAAATGAGTTTTACACTATTATCACATTTTTCATTTGGTTTATCAAACATTAATTATATTTAACTTTTTTACTTATACACTATTTTCATATAAAAAATTAATATTTCGAGTATCATATATATATATATATATATAATCTTAATAGTGTCCAAATAAAAAAAATAAAAAATTTATACAAAAATTCAAAAAATATTACAGAAATGGTAATATAAATTTAAGATTTTATTTTGTGAGTGTTTAGAATTAAACTCATTCACTTATAGTTATAAAAACTCAATAAAAATATGAAAATTTTTGCTTACATGGTTAAATGAAATAAGCTCATAATTTCATAAACATATTAAAAAAATAATAGTTATAGTCACATTTAAAAAAAGTCTTGGAACAAAAATCTAAAATGTATGTTGTACAGTGAAAATCACAGCTGGCGAATTACATGTAGAGTTTAATTTCTATAAAATGTCATTACTTCACTCAGCTGCTTGAATTATATCATAAATGCGTCTTCTCTAGAGAAATATAATAATACTTTGTTTCCTATCGTATATTCGTGTTCGATTCAATTTTAATTTAATCCACTATCATCTGGTTAATATATTTATTTAATTAAAAAAAATATCATTATGATAAGTTATTTATAAGGTCAATAGCATTCAACATGATTTTGAAACCCTGTCCCTTTACGAGTTGATTTTAAGGTTATGAGAGTGATATTTAATTTAAGGTTATACAAGGAGCAAATTTCAACCTTTGAAACAAAAATATGTCTTAAATTATAAAACATTTTGGGCGTGGTTGGCCTTGTACTGTAATACTAGTTGAGCGGTTGTAGTTTATTTTATTTTCTTCCCACTAGATCATTTTGTATAAGAGATTCACTTTGTTTGAAAAATATCTCTATAATTATTAAATCAAATTATCAAAGGAAAGAAAACACCGTACAAGTATATTTTTTAATCTTTTCTACATGAAATAAATGGTACTGTTATGCCAAAAACATTCATAAATTAGCATGAAACTCATGAAGAACTCAATTTCATCGTGGAACCACTGAAAAAAAGCTATAAGAGCACCAGCTTTTACGATGATTTAAAACACCAGCAAAGATTAAAGAAAATCTTGAATGAGCATCCAATGCTCTTCCTCTTCCGGACTTTTGCATAATTTGACAGCGTCAAGATTACTTTAGAATTGTAACTGTCATGGCCGCCGTTATGGCTGGAGATGACATAGCAGGAACGTTGAGCAGTCGGCGAAGCTTGGCTTCCGGTAGTCGACGGAGCTGGGTGGGCTCAACGAGTTTCCGGGAGGCATGGAATGCGCCAACAAATGTGTTCAGCCAGAGTGGAAGAGCGGGTAATGATGATGAAGAGCAGCTGAGGTGGGCGGCAATAGAACGGCTACCGACTTTTGACAGGCTAAAGAAAGGGATGATAAGACAAATTCTTGATAATGGAAAGGTGGTTCATGACGAAGTAGATGTTACTAAGCTCGGCATGCGAGAGAAGAAGTTGTTAATGGAGAATATATTGAAGGTTGTTGAGGAGGATAATGAAAACTTTCTCAAGAGACTTAGAGAGAGAACTGATAGGTAGTAAATAATGCCTTTTGAGTTTGTAAATTTTCACTTTTACGGGTGATTTTCTATTTTTTTTTTTTTTTATTATTATTTTTTGGTCTGGTGCAGAGTGGGAATTAATATTCCAAAGATTGAAGTTCGATATGAACATTTATCAGTTCAGGGATTTATTTATGATGGAAGCAGAGCCCTTCCTTCTTTGCCTAATGCTTTCTTAACCACAGTAGAGGTATTTTACTTTTTAATTATTTAAAGTAAATGATAATGGAAAACATTGAACTGCAATTTAAGAGATTTTACATTTGTATTCGTTTTTAAAGAATATATTATGAACTGGGTACATAAAATTTTTCCCTTTCTTCATTGGAATGTTGATTAATTTTTGTGTCTATTTTTAATGGAAAACAGAGTGCTTTGGGATTGCTTAGGCTTGTCCCATCTAAAAAGAGAAAAATACAGATTCTTAATGGAGTTAGTGGGATTATCAAACCATCAAGGTAATTTTATATTTTCTGTTGCTGTTTCATATGAGAAAGTAACTGCTAATTTGTTGCTGAAATGAAAATTTCCAGGATGACACTTCTTCTGGGTCCTCCTGGCGCTGGGAAAACAACATTCCTGCTAGCACTTGCAGGGAAGCTTGATAAAGATCTGGAGGTCTGTTTTGATTGTAGTTGTCTATTATGATTTATGTGAATTAACTTGTACTGTTTATGCAATTAGAATTTCTCAGTTTGTACCTAAGTATTAGACTTAGAATCTAGACCTGAATTCACGAATAGGCGAGTTACTCTCACCAGTATGAGATAATAGGAGTTTAAAAATTGTATTTTTGGCTAAGCGAATCAACACAAGTTCATATTGAAAAAAGTGGACAGCTAACCCAGAAAATGGCTGATTATACTCGTGATCATTTGCAAATTTGAACAGGCATCTGGGAAGATCACCTACTGTGGCCATGAATTAAATGAATTCATTCCTCAGAAGACTTGTGCTTATATTAGTCAGCATGATCTTCACCAGGGAGAGATGACAGTGAGAGAGACATTGGATTTCTCAGGACGCTGTTTAGGCGTCGGCACAAGATATGAATTGCTGGCAGAACTGTCAAGAAGAGAGAAAGAAGCAGGAATTAAACCAGATCCTGAGATTGATGCATTCATGAAAGCCACTGCTGTGGCAGGTCGAGAAACTAGTTTGGTTACAGATTATGTTATCAAGGTTTGATCTCCTTTCTCAAGTTCATTTGTTTTTCAGTCCATTTCGAAGACCAGACATTTGACATTTTGTCTATGCCAACAGATACTTGGCTTGGACATATGTGCAGATATTATTGTTGGTGATATGATGAGAAGGGGAGTTTCTGGTGGACAGAAGAAGCGTGTGACTACTGGTATGTTATTTCGAAGGACAGTAACTGCGTATCATCATTTTTTTTTCCTCATTCAGCAGCTTGTTGCCATCACACCTAACTATGAAATTGTAGTGTCAATGTATGTTTTAGCTGTATAAAATTTCATTTGTCATTGTTATTTTTATTTCTCTAACAATTACTTCCATTAAAGGCTATCCAAGTAAAAAGTTATTTTTCTGAGTGCAGGAGAAATGCTGGTTGGACCAGCAAAAGTTCTTCTAATGGATGAAATATCGACCGGATTGGACAGTTCTACTACTTTTCAGATCTGCAAGTACATGAAGCAAATGGTTCATATCATGGATGTAACTATGATTATTTCTCTTCTTCAGCCAGCACCAGAGACATATGACCTGTTTGATGAAGTTATTCTACTTTCAGAAGGTCAAACTGTCTACCATGGTCCTCGTGAGAATGTCCTTGAATTTTTTGAATACATGGGTTTCAAATGCCCCGAGAGAAAAGGAGTTGCTGACTTTCTGCAAGAAGTAACTTCCGAGAAGGACCAGGAACAATATTGGTTCAAGAAGAACCAACCTTACAGATTTGTTTCAGTGTCCGATTTTGTACGAGGTTTCGGTTCCTTCCACATTGGCCAACAACTTGCATCAGATCTTAGTGTTCCTTACGATAAATCTAGAGTCCACCCTGCCGCCCTGGTGACAGAGAAGTATGGTATTTCAAATTGGGAATTGTTCAAGGCATGTTTTGCAAGGGAGTGGCTGCTAATAAAGCGTAATTCATTTCTCTATATTTTCAAGACCACCCAGATAACAATCATGTCGATAATTGCCTTGACAGTGTTCTTCAGAACAAAAATGCATCCGGGCACTTTGCTTGGTGGAGGAAAGTATCTTGGAGCATTATTCTTCAGTTTGATGAATGTGATGTTCAACGGAACGGCAGAACTTTCATTAACTGTTCTTAGGCTTCCTGTCTTCTACAAACAAAGGGATCACTTTTTCTATCCTGCATGGGCTTTTGGCTTACCGATATGGCTTCTCAGGATCCCATTATCATTTTTGGAATCAGCAATATGGATCATTCTGACATACTACACAATTGGTTTTGCTCCAGCTGCTAGCAGGTGCAGATCTTCAATTGGGTTCAATTTTTGTGAGGTTAATGACTTTTATAAACATCAAAGTGGCCTCAAAACTATTAAATGTTAGTTTGTGTAATCATGTTTATGTTTTGAGTTTTGGCATGCCTATATATAAGAGTTCCATGAAAGATATTAAAATTCCTTTCACTAACAAATCTTTTCATTTTTCCCTTTAGGTTTTTCCGACAGTTCTTGGCATTTTTTTGTATACATCAGATGGCTCTGTCCCTCTTTCGGTTAATTGCTTCTATTGGAAGAGTTGATGTTGTAGCGCAAACTCTGGGTACCTTCTCCATGCTGATGGTTTTTGTGCTTGGAGGATTTATTGTCGCCAGAGGTAAGTTGTTTTTCAATCTTTGCTGTGTAGTTATTATCGTTGTTAGTGCAAGCTGTTTATAATCCAATTTGTTGCTGCAATAATCAACAAAAAGATATTACAACCAAAAAATTTGGTTCAGTGTTTGATTAGTTTACTTTCAATTATCTATTCATTTTAACATTCTATTGCTTTAATTTTGTGTCTACAGATGACATTGAGCCATGGATGATATGGGGCTACTATTGTTCTCCTATGATGTATGGACAGAATGCCATTGTTCTGAATGAATTCCTCGATAATAGATGGGACATAGTAGGATCTATTAAACTTTGATCATGCTCTTTTCTAATAGATAAACTATATATATGTATATATATATATATATCGTGTGTCTTGTTTTCCTGTTCAAATCTTACAAATTTCAAACTATTGCAGCCCAACCAAGACCCCAATATTGATGCACCAACAATTGGGAAAGTAATTCTTAAGAGTAGAGGTTTTTTCACGGATGCATATTGGTATTGGATTTCTATTGCAGCACTAGTTGCTTTCTCAATCCTATTCAACATATTATTTATTGGAGCTTTGACTTATTTGAATCGTGAGTTCTCCTATCTTATTTTGATTTGGGGTCTTTTGAATGGAAATCAAACTTCAATGTTGATGACTCTTCTCCTGCGGAAAATATTTTCAGCTTTTGGTGATTCAAAATCAATTGCCGTAGACGAAAACGGAGATGAAAAGAATAAGAAACGAGCCTCTAGTCCAAATGGAGCAGAGGGTTATTTCCTTCCTTTGTTCTATCTCTATTATCAATATACTGTTAACTGTACTTTTAAAATACAAAGAAACAATAACTACCCAGCACCCAAGAGGTTGATTTATTTGAATGTAGCCAAAACGTCAATATATATATGTTTTACTACAATAGTGTTTGTGAGAATTCTAGTTTACTATGAGATATTGAAGGAGTTCTTTTCGAAAACTGGTCTGTGAAATGTGTGAATACTAGGGAAAATTGCTTAAAAGTTGAGGTGCCTAAGAGAACATGTTATGTAGAATTGCAGAGAATATCTTATAGATTTTTATAAGATGTTGCCAAATATGCCGAAAGTTTGTCTAAACTATGTTGATATCATATCATCGAAATTCCTTAAATTTTATGAACAACTACAGGTATTCAAATGGCAACAACAAATTCATCAGAAGTTAATCGGGTTGCTGAACCTAATAGAGGAATGATTTTGCCTTTCCAACCCCTTTCACTTGCCTTCAACCATGTGAACTATTACGTGGACATGCCTGCGGTATGTACCTTTAATCTCTAAATCTCTTCCATACTATCACGTATCCTTTTAAGTTACTACCAACAAGAAGGTAGAGTGGCTTCTGAAGTATAAAATGTACATTGAAACTTCTTTTGGGATTGTATCTAAATAAATAATTTTGTTGAAAAAGTTCTGATTTTTAATATACCAGGAAATGAAAACTCAAGGAGTTCAAGAAAATCGTCTACAACTACTACGAGATGTTAGTGGTGCTTTTAGACCAGGGGTTTTGACTGCACTAGTTGGTGTAAGTGGTGCAGGGAAGACAACTCTAATGGATGTTCTAGCAGGAAGAAAGACCACAGGTTATATCGAAGGAAGTATTAACATTTCTGGCTACCCAAAGAAGCAACCAACCTTTGCTCGTGTCAGTGGTTACTGTGAACAAAATGACATTCATTCACCACATGTTACTGTTTATGAGTCTATCATATACTCGGCTTGGCTTCGCCTTTCTTCAAACATAGATAAAAAAACACAAATGGTATGTTGATGAAATTCTTGTCTGATTGTAACTATTAACATATTTTTTCCTTCTTCATCATCATATATTGAACTATCAGCAAATGATCTCGTTGTTGTCTGCTTCTCCTTTATGTATCTCATAGATGTTTGTTGAAGAAGTTATGAAGTTGATTGAGCTCAAGCCATTGAGGAATGCCTTAGTTGGGCTACCTGGAGTAGATGGTCTTTCAACAGAACAAAGAAAGAGGTTGACAATAGCCATCGAGCTGGTTGCTAACCCCTCTATAATCTTCATGGATGAGCCAACATCTGGTCTTGATGCTAGAGCTGCGGCCATTGTCATGCGTACAGTGAGAAATACAGTGGACACAGGAAGAACCGTTGTGTGCACAATTCACCAACCAAGCATAGACATTTTTGAAGCGTTTGATGAGGTATTGCTCAATTTACTGATTTATTTATTTTACTTTTGATATATATTTATGGGTTAGGTTCAAGAACTCACATTTTTTACACAAGTTTTAACACAACTTTTTAGCCATTGGATCAATGCATTAATAGTTGAGATTGCATCGAAGTTTTGTCATGTAATCAACATTCAACTTGGTGATGTGCTTGGTGCAGTTACTATTGATGAAAAGAGGAGGGCAAGTCATTTATGCTGGACCCCTTGGTCACCATTCTCAAAAGCTCGTAGAATATTTTGAGGTAAGCATTTCCTATTTACAATTTTTGTGTTTGGTTCCACAGAATAGCAATAGGTAATTAAACAAGAAGCTGTATTACTGTGTTTGATGTCCCAAATTGTATTTTTCATTAAATTTTTTACGTTGCAAACTCTTGATAAGTTGTCAACTTCGAAAGTGAATTGTGAATTAAAATCCACAACTTGTTGCAGGCCATACCTGGGGTTCCGGGAATTAAGGATGGATACAATCCAGCAACATGGATGCTTGAAGTCACTGCTTCTTCGGTCGAGGGTCATCTGGATATTGATTTTGCTGAAATTTATGCCAACTCCTCATTATATCAGTAAGTTTGAATAGGATAACATGGTTGAGTATTGTTTGAATTATTCCATATGGCTTGGTATTTTGACCATTTTGTTAAATAATTACTTTCTTGACACCCTTTCAGAAGGAATCAAGAACTTATTCAAGAGCTCAGTACTCCAGCTCCGGGCTTCGAGGATCTCTACTTCCCAACTGAATATTCACAATCATTTCTTTCTCAGTGCCATGCTTGTTTGTGGAAGCAGCTTTGTTCATATTGGAGACATCCTAAATATAATGCTGTCAGGCTCGTGATGACAATATGCATCGGTGTTCTGTTTGGTCTTATCTTTTGGGACAAAGGACAAAAGACGTATGTTATTTATTTTCTCTCATCTTTAATTAATTAAGTTTTATGGTTGTTTCTTTTCTCTCCACTGTAAAAATAATATGTTTGATAATTGTTTTTTTAAATACAGAACAAAACAACAAGATCTGATTAATCTTTTAGGAGCAATGTATTCTACTGTGCTTTTCCTTGGAGCTAGCAATGCTTCTGCAGTGCAGCCTGTTGTTGATATTGAGAGAGCAGTTTTCTACCGTGAAAGAGCAGCCGGCATGTATTCTGCACTACCTTATGCATTTGCTCAGGTATCAAAAAGCAGTTAGACGACTAGCATGCAACTTAATCATTTCCAAACTTGTGGTTGATAAATTTTACTTAAATTTGGAAAACTAATCACTAATATATATATATATATTATTATTATTTTTTTTAATTTTGAAGGTGGCTATAGAGACAATATATGTGACAATACAAGCTATTATGTATACTCTTATCCTTTATTCCATGATTGGATATGAATGGAAAGTGGGAAAGTTTTTCTTGTTCTTCTACTTCATATGGATGTGCTTTATCTACTTCACACTATCTGGGATGATGCTCGTTGCCCTAACTCCGAGCTTCCAAATTGGTGCCATACTTTTGTATTTCTTCCTTAGTTTATGGAACATTTTCTCCGGTTTTCTCATTCCTAGAGTGGTAAGCGACTGCAAACTCAAAATTTATATGATAATTTCAAAAGGTTAAAATGCCCTTAAAGATGAAACATCTTATTTTTCAGCAAATCCCTATTTGGTGGAGGTGGTACTATTGGCTTTCGCCCGTCGCATGGACAATTTATGGTCTTATGACTTCTCAAGTGGGTGACAAAGATGATCTTGTGGAGATTCCAGGAGAAAATATGAAAATGACAGTAAAGATGTTCCTTAAAGAGAGCTGGGGATTCCATCATGACTTCCTTCCTATTGTTGCTTTGGCTCATATTGGTTGGGTTCTCCTTTTCTTTTTTGTGTTTGCCTATGGCATTAGATTCTTCAATTTCCAATCTAGATAAGGTAACCAACCATATTCAATCTTTGTCTCAAAATTAACTATCATAAGAAATCGATAGTCTTGAATTTGTGAAAAAAGAGAGTTTGTAATCAAGCGATTTATGCTTGGAATATACATTGTATCTTTTCAATCATATAGCAAACACACACTTCTGTTTTTTCAGGTCACAGAAAGAATATTAAAATGCTATTTTCTATTCAATCAATGCTTATATCAATAACTTTTAATATCATGATTTGAATTAAAAAAACATGCATGCATTAAGAATACACTGAATAAGGTGAAGCAAAATTTAGTTTTTAGTTTAAATACCTTTACAAACTCTAAATTTCACAATACCACAGTTAACTCATACAAGTAATACTATTTCTCGTTGATTAAAAATTGAGGGGATATTATTAATTTAACCATAATTTGGGGAGAAAAAAAAATGACTAACCTTAAACCAAGAAAAAATGTTGAATCAAAGAATTAGATATTCGATGCCTATTGCATTACGGAGACTAGTGGTGATAAAAAAAAAAAAAAATGTTATTTAAGGTTTAGGGGTGTCAATGAATCCTTTTTAGGGGTTAAAATGTTGCAAAAAGGGTTTTAAACGAATTTCAGTGTTTTGTGGAAGAAGATGATCTAGATCAAGTAGACTTGAATTTTGACTCTTCGAATATATCTTACTCAA
This sequence comes from Pistacia integerrima, assembly GCA_026225825.1. Taxonomy (NCBI): domain Eukaryota; kingdom Viridiplantae; phylum Streptophyta; class Magnoliopsida; order Sapindales; family Anacardiaceae; genus Pistacia; species Pistacia integerrima. The sequence goes on from CM047744.1 coordinate 13,991,290, forward strand.
AGTTCGATAATTAGAACATTAAGTGTAGTACTCATTCGAGTGTAATAAAATTACAAGTTCGAGTGTGCGTACAATACACAAATTGGGTTATTAGCCAGTTCGTGCATACATACACTCAAAAATCATATGAGTTAAAGGCACACTCGAATTAGATGTTAAACCGAACGCATCAACCGCATTAAAAACAATAATTTCCCCACAATGCATTATCTTTCTAAGACAATTTAGAACAACGAAAACACTATCTAAACTTTTTAAACAACTATGCTTACAAAATATATAACGTCAACAAACTAAAACAATCCAATCAAAACGCCTTTTTCCCTCCCCTTTCTCCCAATCTTTCAATCGGTAATCCAAAATCCTTTCTAAAGCTTGAAATTTCTCTTTAATTTCTATTTGGTTTTGCAAATAACTCAAATGAGTATCAGTTAGATTTTCAAATTAAATTTAAAGAAAATAAGGGGTATTTTGGTCTTGTTATAAGGTGTTGGTTATTTTCTTGGACCTCCATTTTTTGGTTAAATTAAATAATTTCCCAAAACTGAGAGTAAGACTATAAGTTAATGGTCTGTACTTGGGTTGGGACAGTGAAAACATATTGGTAGATGTAGAATAAATGCCTCCTTAAGGTGTAAGAAATATCAGCTTAAGGATTTACAAAGACTTGGGATAAATATTCATTAAATAAAGGCTAAATTTATAATGGACTTGTAAATAGTTTTATCCATTATAGGTAGAGTTGACAAGAAATAATACATTAATTTCAGATAGCTTGATATTCAACGAAGGTGGCTTAGTATTAAATTTAAAAGTCTAAATCATTGAAGCCTTGAATTAATTAAGTTCGTTGGTTCGTTCGGTCCCTGTCTTTGACTTAAAAGCTCTTTAGTGATGTAGTTATCAAGTGCCAGAGGCATTCAGTGCTGGCTGATGAGTTTGGATATTCCAGAGGCCATTATCAACTGTTCTTATTAATTACAACTTTTAATTCTTTGTAATTTTGGTTAGAATAAAATTACATGCATTAATCAATGTGTACTAATCCAAGTATTAACATTGAAAAATTTAAAATTTCCTCTAAAAAAAAATTCAAATTTTCAATGTTAGTACTTGATTAGTACACATTGGTTAGTGCACATAACATTACTCTTTTGGTTAATGTTTATACGGCAGTATACACTCTTTCCAAGTTTGGATGAATTTATTAGTTTTCGGATCCTCTAATAAATTGAATTTTGTCTCTTTATTATATCTTTTAATTAATAGTAATTGATAACTACTTGTCATACATGTATTCTCTTGGGCTCAACACTCATTTTATACTTATTAAGAGTTAACGACTTTTTCGCACCCGAATAGTAGATTAATGACAATTTTTTTACTCGTAGGTTTTTAAAATTATAATTTTATTATCTAAATTTATATTCTATTGGTAAACAAAAAGTAAACTAAATCCAGGTTATTAGGGTTTTTGAAGAGTGGAGGTCACCGAGTCTTTTATTGATGAAATATTGGATTTTAGTGGTTAGGATTAATCGAAATTTGACTTGGGAGGGGGGTGGTTACGCAAATCCTAATTGCTTGATTATCGACGATTAGTAGGGTCGATGGCACTAGGATTTGGGGGGTTTTGATGAGTGATGATCAAGAAAGAGAATAGTAGTGGTGCTGGGTCGTAACAATGCTAGAATCGGAAACATAATATCAATTTGGATAATAAAGTGATATTTTAAAAATTTGAGAGTGGAAAAGTATCCTTAAGCAATTATTTGGTGGTAAAAAGTCGTTTACTCTATTTATTAATGGTTGATTAATTCTGAATGAGAAAATTCTAAAATTGTGGTTTCTTACTGTTAAACATGTAATCTTTTAGTGCCTGTTCATTTATGTATTTAACTTTTTATTTTCAGTTTCTGCTGCTTTGTAATTTGCAAACCGTTTTGAAATGTTTGAAAGAGTAAACGAAATTTTTCCACCCAAGGTTTGCCTTGATAACACTTTCCTTCCCAAAAAAGTTTCAAAATACACTTTTTCACCGAAAATTAATATTTCAGTACTACCAAAAGCCGATTTTGATGGACAAAAATTCTTCATCATCACCATTTAAACCTCCGATTTCCTCTCTATAAAACCCCTCTCATTCCGGTATCTGATTTCTCGTCAATTATCGGCCACCACAAAGCTAAAGTTTCATGTTCTTAGTTGATTTTCAGCTGATTCGAGCGACAAATATTCAATCGATCACCATTATTTGATCTACTTGTCTCCATTTTACAAAATCCTTCTTAACCTAGCTCTTGATAATTCGTCGAATGTCGACTAAAAAAGTAAAGTGTATTTTGGATATTAACATAATATAAACTTTGGGTGGAAAAATGGTACTTGGGAAAAAGTCATTTACTCATTTTTTAAACCCAAAACATTATATACAAGCAATGGAGATTGGTTAAATTAATTGTTTTATAATAAGAAAAGACAAAAATTATTTTGTCATTTTATTAATAGTAAGTATAATAAAATTAAATTAAACCAAATCCCATTTTTTTTCTCTCATCTTATTTCTTAAAGCTTCAATCCCAAATTTCTCTATCAACTTTTATTTTAATCAACACTAAATCTTGTTTCGACTTTTTATTCTTTAAATTAAGATCCATTTTTACAATATATATTTTTGTGAAAAAAAATGTATAAAATTGATTGTTTTTAATTAATAGTTTATTTAAAAAGATATCATTTTCAGGTAATCATATCAAACTTTTTTTCTTTCATGTTTTTAAATCTTATTTTCAAATAAAACAGAAATCTGTATCAATTAAAGAATTCTGATCGACCTTGATGGATGTGTGTGTGATTACGGGTAATGGATGTGTGTGTGATTACGGGTAATCAACGATAGACAAATATTGAGTGCAATAAAATAAATGACAATGAAAATTTTTAAAGTGGTTTGGCGAGGTAAACTCTTGAGCCTACGTCCACTGTTTTTTTTTTTTTTTGTATTTGCTGTGAGAGCTTACAATGAGAATTATGTATGAAAGTTGTAACCCCTTTTTCATCATTTGAGGGGGTTTATATACAAGATTTATACAAGGGAAAGAGCAAAAATAAAGGGATTACAATTGATCTGAACTGCAATTCTGATATTCTTGCGATTGGGCATTGTGATTGAGCAGAGACTGATGTTGATTTAGTCATTCCCGCAATATCTGGGAATTGATTGAATGATCATTCGGGTTGTTCGCGACTAGCTTATGCTGGGTTGAGTAATGTGTTGACAAGTTTATGCTGGGTCAGACACCCGATGGAGTTGGACTAATCCTGGGTCGAGCTACATTCTCACGGTAGCTTGGCATCACCAACAGATCTCCAGATGTAGGTTTGGTCAAGCTCCTAGGGTCGACCTTATGTCTGGTCGACGTGCTTCACACTTGTTTACTTCCGGTGATACCTGCCAAACTCAGAACATGAAAAGTTAGGGCAAATACGTAATTTCCAAGCGGTCATGTTGCATTAAATGCGACAGCCTTTGTCAGTCATGTTTCGTTGCGTGTGGGCGACTATAGGTTTCTACGCTCGAAGTCAAAGCGACATGCGATGATGGTTGTCAGTGTAATAGTCTAACAATTCGTCGCCCTTCGCGGATGGATGACGCATGGCCACGTCTAAGGGCCAAGATTTCTCGACGAATGAAGGGTTAAGATTCACTATAGATCGACGGCTACAATTAAACTCCGCCCTTTCGTCTTCCATACAAATCACTATAAAAGGTGGCGAAGTCGTCATAATGCTCATTTAACTCATGAAAGTTCTCTAACGTCTTTGTCCACTTTGTTGCTATTTCGTCATCGTCACGGTGCTCTTTCTGGCAAGTTTCTACACTTTTTTCATTCCGATAAGATTCTTTTCCCTTTCTTTACTTGTTTCTCCAGTTTTCGCGTTAAAGGGTGGCTACTACCATGGCCACATTGGATGTTTTAGGGCTTTAGTAGGGTTTTTGAATACGTCTCCAGCAGTCCTAGGTTTAATGCGGTGACCACCGGAACCTAGGGTAGGTTGCATGCATTCGTTGTGTGATGCGAGCTATCTTGGGTGCTTGAACTGAAAGCAAGTGTGAAATGGTTGCCAAATTTTTTGAGCTCTAACACATGTTCGCTTCTATTTCAAGTACCTAGAAGTGAGCTATAACCATGTCTTCTTCAAGCAGTCACACAATCGACCGTATGTTTGATTCGCCTGCAGGCTCGGCAGTCCTTGGGGATTCAACTCCCGAGGTTTCCGAGAAAATCGTCGCACGAAGTTTGGATCCAGACGTGGCGGGCTCTTCTGACCGTGCCTCGATGCAGTTGGCTCAACCTGCGCGGTCTCTAGTCCATAGCCTATGAAAAGAGCCACAATCCTTAATTATCATTGGGATCCCCCGCCTGTATGGGTGGCGACCTTTGAGACCCTCCTAAGATGCTGGGTATCCATTCCCCCTCATCGTTTTATTGACAATGTGTTGAAGCGGTTTGACATCATTCCCTTCCAGCTTTCCACAAATTCCTACGTAATTATTATCGCTCTGTACATAGTGTACATGATCGCTAAGCTGGCAAGGCATCCGTCGAGGAGCTCGTCCATCTGCATAAGCTCAAAAAAAGGCAAGACCAGACGTACTACCTTCGAAGAAGGTACATTTCAACGGTCTGGTTGATGTCCCGAAGAAGGTCCCGCACTGGGACTCACAATTCTTCTTTTATGAAGCCTAGGAGACCGTTGTCTTCACCTCAGAAGCGAGTAAGATTTTGATTTACTGTACGTGCGAGGATCGTTTTCGAGCTTTGTGTTCTAGTTAACCAAGTTGCTTTGTTTTGTAGTTAACATCGAACAGAACTATCAGCCTGTCCACAAGCTTGTAGAGGCTGTAGCGTTTCAGCAACCTTCTCGATGGATAGCGTAACATTAACGAGATTGTTATGCTCCCCCACCTGCAAGCATACAGCTTCTGTTGAGACGATGCAAGATTTCCTATGATCTTGGAAAAAGGTTAAGTTATCGTTTGCTCACACTTTTTCCCACGCAGATAAGTCGCTTATTGTTTGTTCCTTTTTAGAAGAGATGTTGGCCGAGAAACCCAAAGACCTTAAGAAGAAGATGACAACTCTGACGGCTGCCAAGAAAACACCGTTGCTTTGGCAACAAAGCAGCCCGCTGATGTCGCTGGCATGAAACGCGTCGGTGGCGAGCTTAGGGAGGTCCCAAGTGCGAAAAAGCCTACGATTGCTCCAAAGGCAATGGGCACAAAGAGTGTCCTCAAGTTCTAGAAGGAGCCGATGAAGAAAACTCTCGAGTTAACTGGAGGCTCGGGGAAACTGAAGGTACCCGAGCAGCATAATAGCTTAGGTAAAAAGAAAGCAACCGAGCCTCTGAGGGGCTTGGGCAAAGAAAAAGTGGCCGAGCAGCAGGGTGGCTTGGGAAAATAGGTCGTTGTGTAGGCCAGCGGCCTAAAGAAAACAACGGCCACAAACTTGGCCAAGAAGAAGTCCGCTTCTGCGGGCAAGGCTAGCGTTGTCGGAGGGAGTAAAGCTGGCTTGTTCTAGTCGAAGAGTAAGAAAATGGATGAAGCGGCCCAAGCTGCAATCGACGCTCTGATCGATCAACTCCCTCACCATATTAGTGTTAGGGCCACAATGGGTAGGGATGGAATCATTTCGCGAACCTTTGCAGCTGTCAGAGATGCTGCTCCTATTGATATGCTGGCCTTGGTGTGCAACTACACGACAAAGGTACTGATAGTTCACTCTTCTTTTCTTTTATCATTGCATGCTATCTTTGCTTTTTGTTAACTTTCCGTCTAATCCCCCTTTTCTCCCTTTTTGTTAGGCTGCCATGGCAAGCATGCTTCTTTATGATGAGTGCTATGCCACTTTGGAGGGCACTCAAAGGGATGGCAATTGGTGGAGACGGTGAAAGAAGATGCTCTGGCTGGAGTCAAGATTACGGAGAAAGATAAGGCAGCCAAGCAAGTTGAGCTCAAACGGCTCAGGGGGGAATTGGCGACCTTTGGGGTCAAGGAAAGGGAGTTCCTTGACAAGCTTAACGTGAGTGAGGCTGCTTGAGCGAAGGCTAAAGCTAAGGCAGTGGAAGCCGAGAAGAATTTGGCACAACAACGAGGTGCCAATAACAAGTTAAACTTTGAGCTTTTCTCGGCTCAGAAGGCTGCCTCGGATTGGAAGGCCAAATCTAAGTAGTCTTCGCTCAACCTTGCCTAGGAGGTGGAAGGTTGACGGAAAAACCAAAGCTAAGGCCAGGCAACTCAGGCTTCAAATTGAGGAGCTAAACGAGGCCATCACTACTCAAGCCTAGCATCGGTTTTCCTCATGTAGAAGTTATGGAAGCCCACCCCTCGATCGACTTTTCTTTCCTTTTGCGAGCTTACCAGAAGGAAGTCGAGAGGATGAAGGTTGAAGCCTAGGGAATGACCTACGTGTACTTGGATGACTCCGAGGATGATGGTGAGGGCCAGAAAGAGGTCGAGGAGGGCAAAGAGGAGATCAGGCTCAAGTTGAAAGTCGAGGATCCGGCCCTTGGAGAAACTGCTGCCATCCCTCCCATTGAAGAACCATCTCTTCTTATCGGTACCAATCTCCCTGGACCGACCGAGGATGATCCCCTTGCTCCCCCAACTGTTTGAAGCATCATACATTTTTTTTGTCTTTTGTTGTTGTTTTTCTTTTCTTTTATTTTTTAGAATGTAATAGAATTTCATTAATGAAAAAGAAATTTCTCAACAAGCCCTTATTAAGCAACGATTATTATATTTCTGCGAAGTCCTTTCATTCTCCCAGTTGGACTTGTAATAGAAGATTCGAATTCACTCTAAGTTATGCGTAAGTCGCTTCTTGAAGAGCTTTTTCAGATGTGTATGAAAAATCTTTTGCAACAAGCAACTCCGATTCCGGATAGTTGTTCGCTTTGAGTTTTAGTCGCCAGCTTAAGGCCGATTTCTTTCGACGTGTTTTTTCTTGAATTTTTTTTTTTTAAGTTTAACTTTGTCGATTTAGGACTTTTCATCCTTAAAGAGTTGGATTTTGGCGTGGCTTTTTGGGATAAGCTACCTTTTCGGACTCTTGACTCCAGGTTCTCTTTTTGCAATACCATCGCGTAGGTCACGATCTTTGAGGCGATAAATAAATGTTAAGTAAGCTAAAAACATTAATAGTGAACAAAGAGAAATCATGAATAATACCTCTTTTATTGATCAAGTGTTTTGGCCATGAACGGCCTTACAACGAATAAAAAAGAGAAACATAAGTGGGACTCGAGCTGCTTATTGGTAATACCTTTGCAAATGCTCGACGTTCCAGACTCACAGTATTGTTTCGTCATTGAGGCGTTCCAGGTGAAAAGACTCTAGTGCGAGCTTCTTTGAGATCTTGAAAGAACCTTCCCATTTGGGTCCAAGTACCCTCAAGTTCAGATTTTGGGTACCATGGACGACCTTTTTGAGAACCAGGTCACCCATTTCAAAGTCTATGTTTTTAACTTTGGTGTTGAAACATCGTTTGACTCGCTACTGATATGAGGTGAGCCTTAGTTGAGACATGTGTTAGTGTATGCCCTAAGAACCAATCATGTTGTCGGTTTTAGGACATTATATCTTGTAAATGTATTATGAATAAAAAAAAGTGTTCTTATTTCATATGTTGATTTACTGCTTCATTTATATTATATTTAATATTGCATGTGAAATGTCTGGATGACCCGAATCTTCAGAAAATCAAATCATCGAAGAATTCCCTACGCAAGCAATGTTAATTAGGCAATAACATTGCATAGTAGGCATGCTGAATGTCTCCATTGAATATCATGTGATGGTATTAGTGTGGGTGATTATAAGAGGTATGTCACTAAGGCATTAGCATGGATAAACGATTAGTGAACTGTTTATCGAATACGACCGATTACGATGAATCACATGGATGTGGTCAATGATGCATCGTAGGATCATGCTAATGTACCACTGATCCTTAGACCTGAGACATCACGGTTAGAATCAACATAGGATGCATATGGTTCATATGGTGTATAAGCACGAGACTAGTCATGTCTTGTGTAATAAGTCGGTTTAGTCATATGTTATTCATGTGCGAGGACAAGTGATGTCAAGATGAGATTTGTTAACTCAAAATAGTCCAATCTCGAGTTCTGAGACGAATGTCAATAAACATTGGAAAAGGGAAATCTTTGGCCAGAGTATAATGAATGTTAGATGAAAAGTAGTTTCATGTTGATGAGTTCCATTGTATCGATTGACAATTCGATTAAAGATTAAGTTAAGGGTTTTGACATGCCATGAATCATTCTTAATCGGGATTAGATGACGGAGGGATTTTACTACACGGTACGTACGATTAGAAAAGGTTCATTGGAGTTTACACTTCATTGTGGTTTAGGTGTTATGGAACATTGCTAGACGTCTACCATAATCAGTGGGAGTTTTGATTATAAAGAGTTATAATGAAACATATCAGAATACGATATTGGGCCCATGGCTAAATCACAGTGAACCAAAATGGTCACACATAAAACCAAGCTCAAGGAGAGGGAGTAATACATATCATTGGTTAGATTAATGATGTTCGGATGTAAACAGTTGCATCCGAAATAATGTATTGGTGAAAAATGATTATCCATGGATAGCTAACACTAACCAAGGATAATAAGGATTTATTAAATATTATTATTGAATCGGATTCAATAATGGGGACAAAAGTGCATTGGTTTTATTCTAAAGAGTCGGCATAATTAATAGGATTAAAATTTTGTTTAATTATGAATTAACCATAAAACCAAGGACTTGACATAAATGCTCTTTTCCATGATTAATTTTAAATTGTTTGAGGACTTCCCAAGACAATTTAAAATTACTTTTTGTGCCCATGGTATATAAATTAAGTATTATACCATTTTAATTCAATTACAACAATTCAAAACAAAAGTACTCTCTCAACTCTCTCTCATCTTTAGCTTGGGTGGATTTCATTTAGAGTTTCTTCATTCTCTTTTGAAGAATCTAGACTCCAAGTTTCAGTATCAAGCTTTTAATAGCAAAAGTAGTTGGTAATTTTCTATCATTTTCTTACATTAATAAGTTAATGGTTTAATTGTTTGTTTTCTACTTTATGTCCATCATCTTGATCATCTTTTTCTCTCCATTTCCATGTCCAAAATGCATGAAACCCAACAATGGTATCAAAGCATGTTTAAATTCATGACATGACAGAAGACAAGAATTGGAGAAGACTCAGATTTTGCAGCTGGCCACTCATACACTCGATCCTTAGTGTTGCCCTTCAAGAGAATTGCCTTCGTGCGAAGATCCTTCACATGAAAAGAAGACGGTAAAAATTCAAAAGATGCATTATTAGTAGTACAAAATTGGGAAATAGGGATTTTTTTTTTTTTTTTTTTTTTGCATGTTTGGTATGCAAAGAACATCATTCAAAGTAAAGGTAGTGGTAGGTGTTGGAAGAGAGGCAGAACCGATGTGAGAGATAGAGAGATTTGTGCCATCACCAATCATAACGTCATCGAAGCTAGTATAAGGTGCATGAAAAGATAGGTTGCTCTAGTCCGCAGTGACATGGTGAGAAGCTCCACTGTCCAGTAGCCAAGTTGGATTGTTGGAGGCGATGTTTGCAACATAGTGAGCTTGTGGTTGCCAATGTGTTGTCGAGGTAGTGGATGGTAGAGCTCCTGGATTAGATGGTTGGATGGGTGCAAGCTGAAACGATGGGTAGCGCTTGGCTGTGTGACCTTGAACTCCACAGATTTGGCAAAATCCTTGATATGGATGTGGTGGAGGACGATTGTTGCGAGGTGGAGCATTTGAATTGGTGGCCATGGGAGGTCGGCTAGTGTTGTTTGGATATAAGCACCAGCCTATGTTACCTGTAGGGGATGAATTAATTGGACGCCAGTTATTGTTGGGCTTGTGTGGCTGCCAATTGGTGTTATTGGTATTTGTTCTGTTTGCAAGATTAGCAGTGATGGGGAGATGTGCCTCAGATTTGGAGTTGGTTGGAAGAGATGCTTCAAAGGATAAAAGTTTCTCATGAAGCTCATCAAAGGTGATAGAGGCGTCAGGAGCTTGAATAGCACGTACAAGCTCTTAGTAGTCATCTCCTAGTTCGTCCAAAATCTTCTTTGTAATATCTTCTTCATCCATTGGTGCTCCTTGTATGGCCAGTTCATTTGCACAAGCTTTGATAGAATGGAAGATATTCAGTGACATTCATAATCCCTTTGGTTGGATTTTTGAGAAGGTTCTTGACTTGTTTGATGCAACCACGAGATGGTTTGGCATATGTATTGGCAAGAATAGTCCAAGCTTCACGAGATGTGTTGGCACTAGCAATGAATGAGATAATTGTAGGAGAGAGAGAGCCGATGAGTGCATTGAGGATTAGTTTATCTTGCCGAATCCAAATATTGTAGGCAGGATTCGGTGTTGTGACATCGTTTGTAGTTAGAGTCTATGGTGGACATGGTTTGGAGCCATCAATGAACCCAAGGAGATCATAACCAATGAAAAAGTCTGAAATTGATCCTTCCAAGAGACATAATTATTACCCATGAGTTTGGGAGGGGTTTGAGCAGCAACGTTAATGCTGATTAAAGTGTTACTTGGCTCATTGGTGTTGTGAATTGATGGGTTTGATGTTGTTGGAGCAGAGGAATTGAGGGTCGTCATAATGACAGGTGTAGAGAGAAACAAAAGGAAAAAGATGATAAGCAACGTAAATTATTACTAATATACATATATATTCAACCTTAAAAAAAAAAAAAAATCAAATAAAAAGTGATTTCCACAAATACTAATTTTCCTCCAAAAAGGAAATACAAATAGTTAATAATAATGATAGACTAACAAATGAATCTCACAAACCCAACATGATAGCTAATAATTGATTTCTGAAGAATTCATTAAACAAGAAAATTCATTAAAACCTAATTATCAACTGCCACGTTAGGTTTGTAAAAAAAAAAATTGTGAAATTACTTTGTGAGTGTAGTATTACCTGGCCAATCAAATTCCATACGCAGCTTTACTGAACTTTTGTGTCTAAAATATTAGGCAATGAGAAAAAGTTAATAAATATACGCTTGACTTTTTCTATCTTTTTGTACTTTTTTAGAAATTATTTGTTTTCCTTAGTAACGGTGAGGGAAGACCAGGCAGGTCATCGTATGCGTCTTTGCCTAATATGGTTTCTATAATGTTAGGAATTCTGGGCGTATTGGCTTGTGCGTTTTTAGTGGAGTTAAATACATTTTTCTCCTTTAGATTTGTTAAAAAGTCCTGTAAAATCTAAAATTAACACTTAGGTCTTTATTTGACATTTGTTGACAACTGTGTGAATTTTTTTTTTTTTTTTGTAAATTTAAAATACCCCTAATTTCGTAATTTTGATTTTCTTATAATTAACAGTCATTCTAAATTTTTAATAGAATTATCAGTTAATGGCCATTAAATTCTTTTTTCTATGATTTTGTTAATGTCTTACATAAGACAACATTAGGAGTATTATACCGGAGAGACCGCACTTGCGTTTCAAGCAAAGTTTTTTTTTTTATTCTTTTTGGATACTCGTAACAAGTTCTTTGCTGGTTAGGTAAAACTTTATGTTTTTATATGAATGGACTGTAACTGTTAAATAATGCAATTGTCACGTGTCTTTAAATCTTGTTTTTTTCTTTATACTTGATTTCGAATATATTGTCATTAGAGATGGGTTTTAGACTTCAAAATCGTCGGTATCGTTTGAAGAAGGATTCTTGTATAAAAGAAGTGAAGAAAACTCGGTTTTCAGTTTTAAAGAAAAGAAAAGAGAGAAGCTTTTACAAGAGGAAGGATGAAAGATAAGGGTTGAGTGTGATTTGGAATAAGGGCAATATTGTCCAAAACTAGTATCAAAGGTCTTGCGTACTAACCATAACAAAAATGGGTTAAGTGTAATTTGACTTTTTAAAATAGGTTCTCTAAATAATTTTCTCATTTTCTTTGATACTCATTAGCGGTTGATTTCATTCACACACTGATGCTTCCTTAAAAAAACTCATAAATTGTGGTTCCTCATATTGACCAAAGATGTTTTTATCATAGGACCAGAGTATTAAGTTCACAAGTTGTTATACTGTATTGTAAATAGGTGAAAACATTGGTGTTTCAAGTCTTGTGTATAAGTTTCTAAGTGGTTGTAAAAAACCAATTCAATCAATGAAATTCATACTCGCCTTCTCATATTTTTCTCTCTAGAAATTTCTAGGTTTAGTTTGAACTTTTGTCACCTCACAATTCACCCCTCGATATATATGATCATTTAGTTAATTTTTTCTTCTAAAAACCTAAGAGATAAATCATGGTTTCACCCATCAATGTCTAAAATGTTTTTAATGCTGTAAATGTGACATCACCTACTTTATACATTTATGCAAGTTGAAAATAAATTTCAATCTTAAGGGGTTGACTTAGTGGTCAAGGAGGTATACTCTCTCTTTGAGTTCCTCATTAATGTCACCTATCATAATAACATTGTGATTTATCTGGTCTTTTAGGTTTATAGAGTGTTCAATAGACCCCAAATATTAGTTGAGGTGCGAGTAAGTTAGTCTACCAAAATAAATAAATAAATAGTTTCTACTTTAGAAGTGACTGGTCGACAAAGATAAGGCATCTTCTATTTCAATGTTCAATAAGTTGGTAACCCCACGTATTATTAATATTGTTGTGCCCAAAATTAAAAATAGTTTATAAATTATACCAATTCTACAACAGAAGCACCAATAAAATATATGCAGGAAAAAAAAAAAAAAACTGAGCAAAATTTAAACTAGAGAGAGCACACAATTTTACTAGATTCGGCAAATGTGCCTACGTCCTCGGTTCATGATTCACTAATCACGAGAATTACAATTTTTGGAAACTTTCTCTTACAAATTTAAAACATTCACTCAAAACATTAAAATGAGTAAATGTTTACAAATTTGTGGGACACTCAAACAAAAACTTAATACCCCTTTATATAGCGGCCGAACGGTTGATACCCAAAAGATTTTAAAATGACAAACATATACCTTTTGTTAGTGAAAAGACTAGAATGCCCTTTAAGAAATATTAGTCTATCTTTTTAATTACTTTTAGACCCCTTAAGTTTATTAATTCCATCAAATACCCCACGAAAAAAGTTTAAAAATTAACAAAAACACCCTCACCCACCCATACTTGCTAGATTCCGATGACCACTACCGGTGGTAGCCGAAATCTGTCACAACGGTCTATGCCACCACCGTAAATGGCTAGTAATTCACAGATCTGGCCTGTCAGAAAAGGCCAGATCTACCATGGATATGACCGAAAAAGGCCAGATCTGACGTGAAAAGGTCAGATTTGGCCGGAACCTGACGGCCAAAGAAATGGCCGGAAACTGACGGTCAAACAAATGGCCGTCAATGACAGCCAAATCTTGGCCATTGTTGATAGACAATGACGGCCACATCTTTGGCCGTCGGCCAAAGATGGAGTGTTGCGGCCGTCGACGGCCAGATCTGGCCGAAAAAGGTCAGATCGGTGAATATTGTGACAGATTCCGGCTACCATCGATGGTGGTCGCCAGAATCTGGCAAGTATGAGTGGGTGGGGGTATTTTTGTTAAATTTTAAACTTTTTTCTAGGGGTATCTGATGGAATTAATAAACTTAAGGGGTCTAAAAGTAATTAAAAAAATAGACTAATATTTCTCAAAGGGCATTCTAGTCTTTTCACTAATAGAAGGTACATGTTTGTCGTTTTGAAACCTTTTAGGTACCAATCTGTCGTTTCGCCAAACCTTGGGTAGGTGTAAGTCATTTCCCCTTATATAGCTAACAAAAACCTTAACCTTTTGTTAACCATGCGGGACTTCAAGAAAATTCCACTCTTTTATATAGCCCACCAAGACTTGACTCCTTAGTTTGCTAAACAATGTAGGATATAAGCAAAAAATATATTTTCCAATACTTAGTGTTTGAACCATATTTAATCAGCAATCTCCACCTTGGCGAGAAACACAATTCAACTTAACCTTGATAAGATTATTCATCCTTCAAATCAATGTTTTAAAACCAGTCCGGCCTGGCTGGTTGAACTGGGAACCGGCCTCAAAGCCAGGTCAGGCTAACATAAAACTCAGAAAAGTGATTTCACTTGGAATAATCTATGGTTGGACCGTGGTACTGTAGCAACCCGCCGGTCCAACCGGTTTTTGGAAAAAAACCGGGTCAACCATTACCTCTTTTTTATTTACTAAAATCCAATTTTTTTCACCAGTTTTCCCTAAATTTTCATTCCAACAAGCCCCAAACCATATTTTCACTCTCCCATTTTGCGATTTCTTCATTCCATCTCTCTTAACTTCTTCATTTCATCTCTCTTAACTCTTGGGTCTTCATTTTGTCTCTCTTACCTCTTGGGTCTGCTGGCTTGTTGGATCAATGTGTCAAAATCAGGTCAAAAAAATAAATCCCTAAAATCAAACTCTGCATCTTTGAAACCAGCAGCTAATTGATTCTTGATTCTTCAATCTTCATTGGAGAGGGATGGTGATGGTGAAACTGAGAAAGTCTACTTCGAGCCACGTGTTTTGTTTGATGATAGCCAACACATATTGGCTTTGAATGACTCTTCAACACCCAACAATGCATCAAAATGTGAAACTAGTAGATACCTTACAAAGTGGAGAGGCCATTATGCGTATTAAAACAAAAGAGAAAACAAAGGAAGATAAAACGAAAAGAGAGAAGACGGAAAATAAAGAAAAGGAAAATAAAATCCAAGCCCTAGCACAAAGAAAGTGAGAGAGAAAGCGGTAAAAGTTTGGAAGAGAAGGCGGAAAGAGAGTGGGGGCTAAATTGATAATAAAAATTTGGGTTTATAAATGTTTTAATTCGCTGATGTGGTGTTGACGTCAGCAACGGTTTGACCCACCGGTTGAACCGGTTAAACCACGACCCGGACTCTTGACTAGGTCAAAGACCGGGTTGGGTTTTAAAACATTGCTTCAAATAGTTTCCATATTCCAAAAATCCTCTCATATGCAAACTCTTCATCACAACCTTCCAAAAGTGCTCATTGGCATCAAGCTTTTAGGATATTGATCAAGTTCAAATAATGAGTGAACTTGACCCTTGTCACTACCTTAGTCAACATATACGTAAGATTATCTTCCGTTCCAATCTTCTAAAGAATCATATTCTCATTTTCAATATGATCCCGTGCAAAGTGAAACTTAATGTCAATGTGTTTCGTACATGCATGATAAACTTGGTTTTTGTCCAAATGAATAGCACTCTAGCTATGACAATACACTCGAATGTGTTTTAAAACAATTCCCAAGTTATCAATCAACCCTTGAAGCCAAATTCCTTCTTTTACAACCTTTGTAATTGCCATATACTCTGCTTCTATGGTCAACAGAGCAACTATAGACTATAGAGTAGACTTCCAACTAACTGATCCTTTAGCAGCTGCAAACATATAACTAATAGCTTAACAACACTTATTCTTCTTTTGCAGCCTTTGTAATTGCATTGTTGCTTCTGTGGTCAATAGAGCAACTGTAGACTGTAGAGTAGACTTCCAACTAACTGATCCTTTAGCAGCTGTAAACATATAACTAGTAGTTGAACAACACTTATCCAAATCATCGACGTAATTAGAATCAACATAACTAACAACAAGCTGACTACGATCATCATCCCGCTCAAAAACCAAACCAATACTACAATACCTAAAATATACTATATAATCTATTTCACAGCTTGCTAATGTCCTTTATCAAGATCATGCATATAACTACTCACCATACTAACTACTTGTGAAATATCAAGCCTTGTATAAACCATCGCATACATCAAGCTAACTACCACACTGAAGTATAGAACTTTCTACATGTATTCTCATTCCATATCAGTACTTGGAGATAAAAATTCACTAAGTTTGAAACGAGGAGCAAATAGGGTACTTACAGGTTGTAAGATCTTCTAATATTGCTTCTAAGTCAAACTAATCCTTGCCTCTCAATTTGTCTTAGCAAATCTCCATGCCGAGAGTCTTCTTGGCTTCACCTAAATCTTTCATCAATTTCAAACTCTTGATTCAACTAAGATTTCAATACATCAATCTCTGACTTGTTTTTAAAAGCTATAAACATATCGTCAACATACAAGAGTAAATAAATGAAACATATTGTAGTTGCCGAATGTATGTACAATGGTCAAACTAGTTTCTTGTGTACCCATGACCCATCATACATCGATCAAATCATTTGTACCACTGTCTGGGTGACTGCTTCAATCCATATAGTGATTTCTTCAATTTGTAAACCCAATTTTCCTTTCCAGTAACCCTATAACCATCTAGATAAGTCATGCAAATTTCCTTTTCTAAATCACAGTGTAGAAATGCAGTTTCCATATCAAGTTGAACTAGTTCGAAGTCAAAATGTGCCACCAAGGCTAACAAAATCTGAATGGAAGAATGTTTCACTATTGGAGAAAACATTTCATTGTAATCAATTCCTTCCATTTGAGTGTATCCCTTTTCTACTAATATAGCTGTGTGTCAAACATCTTCTTTGTTAGGAAATCCTTTTTTCTGTGTGACTTTACTAGTTCCCAAGTCTCGTTCTTATTTAGGGATCACATTTCATCATTCGTGGCTTGTTTCCATAATTCACAATTTGAACTTCTCACTACTTCTTTATAAGTAATAGGAATATCATCACATATGATTAGAAGTGCATAAGTCATCATGTCAGCAAAACAAGCAGGCTTGTGAATTTCTCGTCTTAGTCTATTACATGCAATCGATTCTTGTTGTTGTGGATATTCTTCGATAAAATCTTCTCTTCATCTTTAGTATCCATATCAGTCACTTTAAAATCACTCTTTGTCTCGTAGACATTGTTTGGTTAAGCTTTGGTTTCAAACTCCACCTGTTGTGAAACTTTATTGGTCTTACTATCTTCTCCAAAATCTGTCTTTTCAACTTGTTTCTTTACCATGGCAAGTTCATCAAAAGTCATGCCCAGCTAAAAACAATCTTCTTTGTGTTTGGACACCAAAGACGATCTCTTTTAACACTAGTAATATGACCCAAGTACAATGCTTTCTAGGCCCTTAGATCCAACTTAGGTTCCTATACATGATACTATGCACTAGCACCAAAAATATGCAAGAAATAATAATCAGTAACAAGTTTTCCAAACCATACCTCAATTGGCGTCTTGCTTTCAGTTGCTGCTGATGGCAAACGATTAATGAGATGACAAGTATATGTAACTGCCTCAGCCTAAAACTCTTTGCCTAACCAAGAATTGGACAACATACATCGAACTTTCTGCAGTATAGTTCGACTCATGCATTTTGCCACCCTATTCTGCTACGATGTATTTCTGACTATGAAGTGTCTGACAATTTCTTCATCCTAACATACTTTCAAGAGCAGGTCACTCTTATATTCACCACCATTATCTAATTAGAGATGTTTAATTTTTTTACCAATACAAGTCTCAATCATCTTCTTCCATATCAAGAAGATTTCTAAAACTTCACTCTTATTCTTTATAAAATACACCTAAACTCTTTGGGAAAAGTCTTCAACAAAAGTAACATAGTAGTGCATATCTCCAATTGAAGCCACTCTAGTAGGTCCCCATACATTTGTGTGCACATAATCTAGAATCCCTTTTGTTTCATGAATTGCAATAGGGCAGTTAGTTGTAAAACTTAAAAAAACTCAGCTCAAAACAAGCTGAGTTGACTTGGCTCGAAATCAGTATACAATCGAGCCGAGTTCGAGTAGCATGAGGCTCGGCCCGTAGGCTCGTGAGCTTGGCTCGCATACACAGGATTAAGGGGCGATATGTAATTTTCTAGTTTTTAAAATTGACAAACACACCCCTGTTGACACCTATAAGTTTGAGATCTATCAATGGCACACTTGAGAAGTAGGAAGTGGGAAGTGGGAACTATGCAGACGGCTAGTTCAGACTTTAGGGCTTGGGCTGCTATCGACCATCAAATCACTAAATAAATGTAAATATTTAAAATTTTTATTAATATATTTTAGCCTTGTCACTTGCGCAAAGAAAGTTTGACTCTCTCTCCCTTTTTTCTTCTCCTATTCACATCGAAACTCTCTCTCCTTTTTCTTTCTCCCCTTCACATCACATCACAGCCACTCATTCTTCACCCACTTTTCTCTCCAACACAGCACAAAAAGCTCATAATCTCTCCATCTTCATCTTCTTCCCTAGTGTCTCTAAGACAAACCATAAGCAAAAACAAACTGGTCTTTCTAGCAAGCTTCGACTAGTTCTTCTTCTTTGTAGACTTTCATTCTCAAGTTTTATTGAACTCAATAAGTTCAAGAATAATTAGCGCCTAGAATGATAATAGATTTCAGAGTTGTTGCTGATTGCTATTAATATTGTTGCAATTAAAATTTTAATATTATTATTGTTGTTGTTGATTGCTATTATCATACATAAAAAATCTTCTGGGTTTTTAAAAAAAAAAAAATTGCAGGTTTTCTAGTGGCTCGCAAGCAAGCTTGTTAAGTCGGCTCGCGAGCCAAGCTTGAATCTCCCCTCTCCTAAACTAGTTCGAGCCGAGTAAGGAAATTAGAGGCTTGGCTGGCTCGAACTCGTTCCCCCCCCATTGAGTCGAGCTCATTTAGCCTAAAACTCAGCTTGGCTCGGCTCGGCTCGATAACAACCCTAAATTGCATATTCAAACTTTACTCTTGTTTGTTTCCCTACGACCACAAAATTCCAATTTGCAGCATTTTAAGTCATTCAATAAACCATGTTTCACCAAACCTTGCAATGTTTTCTCTCCCTCGTGTCTTAAACGCATATGTCATAATCTGGTTGCTTTTGCATCCACATCCTTCTGAGAGACCATAGCTACTAATCCAATTATTGTACTTCCTTGAAAGTAGTACAAATTATTATTTCTTTTGATACCTTTCATCATCACAAGACGTGCCTGATAAAACTTTAAGAGCACCATCTCGCATATTAATACTTAGTTCTTTAGATTCAAGGACTCTTAATGAGATGAGATTCTTCTTCAAACCTAGAATATACTAGACATTTGTTAGAACTCTAATCAATCCATCAAGATTTTCCAAATGAATTGTATCATTCCCTATTATTTTATACGCACTATCATTGCCCATAAAAACTTATCCCCTAGCTAGTTCCTCAAAGCTAGAAAACCATTCTCTATTATAACACATATGATAGGTGCAACCCGAGTCTATAATCTACTCATCAGAATGAGATACCAAAGACAAACCAATCACAACAAAATCTAACTCATTTTTCTCAATTTTAGCCACACAAACATTTGGAAGATTTTGCCCTTATCTTTCTTTTGCAATTTAGGGTAATCCTTCTTCCAATGTCCTTTCTGACAACAAAAGGAACATTCATCTTTAGCAGGTCTTCCTTTAAACTTCAACTTGCTTCTATTTCTATCACCATATTTCTAACTATGAGATCATCTTCTAACAGTTAAAGCTACAATTAAAGCTTGATCTAATGAATCCCCATTTCCCTTTTGATCAAGTTTTCATTTTTCGTAATTCAAAAAGGCATTACAAACAGATTCATAAGACTTTATCTTTCTCGTGAATCAAAGTGGTGGTTAAGTACTCATACTCATCAGGGAGAGAACATAACATCGTAACAACTTTATCAATGTCTTTTACGATTTCATCTAAATTCAACAAATTAGTAATTATCTTATTGAAAGCATTTATGTGATCATTCATGGACATACATGGTCGATAGTCAAATCGAAAAAGCTTCTTCTTTAAATAGAGTACATTTTTAGTACTCTTTTCCAAATGCTTTTCCTCCAAACTCTGCAGAGTTTCCATGCAGACGTCTCCTTCACGAACGAATTATCCAACATGTCTAACGATTGATCTTTTCCAATATTCCATCCCTCATATCAATTGGTTTCTTTTCTTCAATGGCAGCCTCTAATTCCTGTTGGTATAGGACATCTGCCATATAGTAATGGAAAATTATCCATTGCTCACAACAATCCTTAAGGACAACAAAATTTGTCATCTTCTCCTTAAAAACATAAACTCAAATGTGAAACTCCAATAGCCCTAGGTTGAACTTGGCACTCTTATACCACTTGTTGTGCCCAAAACTAAACATTCACTCAAAACATTAAAAGGAGTAGATGTTTACAAATTTGTGAGACACTCAAACCAAAGCTTAATACCCCTATGGGGGTGTTTGGATCATATAATGTTTTATTATAGGAGTATATTATATTAATGGAAAGAAAGATCACCTTGAAGATTACTGAGAATGTTTAGAAAATGTGTTTGGTTGGTTTGAATGAGTTGGTGAATAATATATTTGGTTGGGAGGATAAATGAGTGGATATGTTATGTAAATTACTAAATTTCTCTCCTTTTTAAATATTAATATAATAGTATTTTTTATTATTTTTTTTATTATAATTTCTTCTAATCCCTTACATTTGAAATTTTGCTAAAACACCCCAACCATATAAAACTTTAATTTGTAGCAAAATCACCCTCGCACACCATAAGCCCTGCTGGCAGCCAACCACCACCACCGGCTACAGCCGACAGTTGCCGGAATGGCGCACGATTGGTCGTATATGGCCAACCATGTGCCAGTAAAGCCGAAAATGGTCATGGATCACAATTCCAAGACAAAAAAATAGCCAGATCTATGGCCATTTCAAGGCCGAAGATGTGGCCTTGAAACAGTCACAGATTTGGCAGTGAAAAGGTTAGATCCATAGAAATGCCAGATCTGACCATTTCCGGCGCACGACCAGCCATAGATCAATCCATGGTTGGACAAGGCCTTACCGACGCACGACCAACCAAATCCTGCTGGTTGTGCACCATTACGGCGATTGACACCGACGATTGGCGGTGGTGAGTCATGGCCAGCGGTGGTCTTGGGTCGCTGGGGGTATTTTGTTAACTTTTAAACTTTTTTATGGCTCGGGTGTTTTAGCTAATTTCTCAAATATAAGGGGGCTGGGATATTATTTGATAGACATTTGAGAGCAATTGTGTCTGAAATGGTTTTTAATTAAGGGTAAAATAGGTAGAAAAATCAGATTACTCTAGTAATGTTTTAATAACACCCCCTAATAAAGTAATAAAATTATCTCCTATATTACCAATAGTAAACACTATTTGCAATAAAAGATTATCGTAATATTTTACTATTTGTAATAAAACATCAAAATCTTACAAAATAAATGAAGATTACCCTGTTATCTTATATACCTCTAATTAGTAATAATTAGTAAGAAAAAGATAAAAAAAGATGAAAAATGATAGAGCCATCGAAGGTTGCGAACCGAATCTGTGCACCAAATGACATGGTAAAATCCTAACCGTTGATTGATATTAACTGATAATAAATCAATGGTCAGGATTTTGTCACGTTATTCGGATGCTGTTCATGCATAACCTTCTTGGTCAGAGCATTACTCAAAAAAGATATCATAAAATATATGCTTTGACTTTTTCTATCCTTCGGTATTTTTTTTTTCTCTTTTCGTTTAAAAAGAAATAGAAATTATTACATGTTAAGAACACTAGATTATAAAAGATTTAGCATTTTGTTACATTGAAAATTATATATATTTTTTTGTTATTTTATGCATAATATTCATAAAAATAAGTAAATTTTTCGTCTTCTAGAGTTCTTAACTTGCTAAGACAATCCTCTAAAATATTATCATTTTGGGGTATGAGATTGCATTGTTACTACATGTTTCGTAGACTTTATTTTGGTCCTTGAGATTTGGTCTAAAGTCCAGTAAAATCTGAAAATAATATTTAAATTATTATCATCAGTTAACAACTATTTCAAAATTTTTGTTAAAGTCTACTCCTATTCTAATAATTTTGATTTTCTTATAATTTATCCTAAATTTTTAATAGAATTATCGGTTGACGGACGTTACTTTTACTTTTGTGATTTGTTAATTTTTATTGTCATTTACCGAACACAAAACGAGAAGCATCATGGACTTTGATAAAATAAACAGTAAACTGATAAGGATCTAAGTGTTATGTTTTTATTCTATCTTAGACCAAATATTAGGGACCAACATGTAATTCATGTTTCGTGTAATTATTTTTTTGCGCCAAAACATTAAAATATGATGGGAGCTGTCAAAAGCATTTATGAACACGATCTTTTCGAAGATAAGAAAGAATATATGAAAGATATAATCTCTCGACGAAGGTCCAATTCTCTGCCGTAGAGATCCAAGCCTCCATTTTTGACCAACCAAACTTCTTGACTCCTGTTACAATGTCAATTATATAGAACCATCAACCCACTGTCTCTTTCTTTCAATCGTAACTCAATTAACAGTTTAACTATCAATAAATAACTTAACTGTTTAAATTTTTAGAGTAGATATTTCGTTTGTCTTCATTTTCATACCTTAAAGATTTTAGTTGAAGTAGATAAGGACTCTCTGTGATCATATCCTAAATCCAAGATCAACATGGCTGCGGCTCTGGCCGGAGATGATCTGGCAAGAACGTTGAGCAGTCGGCTAAGCTTGGGATCCACCAGTCTCCGGGAGGCGTGGAATGCTCCATCGACTGTGTTCAACCAGAGTGGAAGAGAGAGTAATAATGACGAAGAGGAGCTTAAGTGGGTGGCAATCGAACGGCTGCCAACGTTTGATCGGCTGAAGAAAGGGATGATAAAACATGTTCTTGATAATGGAAAGGTTGTTCATGGTGAAGTAGATGTTACTAAGCTTGGAATGCAAGAAAAAAAAGTCTTGATGGAGAGTATATTGAAGGCTGTTGAAGAAGATAATGAAAACTTTCTTAAAAGTTTTAGACAAAGAATCGATAGGTAGTTAGCTTTTGAGTTTTTTTTTTTTTTTTAATTAATTTTCTATTTTTGAGTTTGATTTTGTTTGATGCAGAGTGGGAATTGAGATCCCAAAGATTGAGGTTCGATATGAGCAATTATCAGTGGAGGGAGATGTGTATGTTGGAAGTAGAGCTCTTCCTTCTTTGCTTAATGTTGCCTTGAACACAGTAGAGGTATTTTTATTTTTAATCTACTTATTTTAAAAGTATAAAAACTATTACATAAATAGAAATGGGGTTAGTGGGAGATCATTCTTGTTGTTTGTTAATCGCCTGAAATCCCAAAAACTGGATTGGTGTATGTACATTTTTATATTTTAATGTGGTTCACATTAGGGGTTACTTTTATGAAAGTTATTTTAATGTTGTTGACATTCTGGGTTTTTTTTTCTTTTTTGGCAATTAATTTGTGTGTCTACTTTTTCATGGAAAACAGAGTGCTTTAGGATTGCTTCGGTTTGTCCCATCTAAAAAGAGAAAAATCCAGATACTCAATAGGGTTAGTGGTATTGTCCAACCATCAAGGTAATTTCATATTTTTAGTTTATGTTTGAGATGAGAAAGTAATTCTACCTTTTTTTTTTCAATAATTTGTTGGTGAAATGGAAATGTTCAGGATGACACTTCTTCTGGGTCCTCCAGGCGCTGGGAAAACCACGTTGTTGCTGGCACTTGCAGGGAAGCTTGACAGAGATCTGAGGGTCCGTTTTTTTTCATTGCCTATTTTAGTTTCCATGAATTATCTTGTATTATGTAATTGGAAATTCTCAATTGCACCTCAACTCATACATACAAGAATTCACTCTTGTTTACATGAGCTGATAATAGTTGGCAATATTTAGTTGTTTTCCACAATAATTATTGCATACAAAAGTTGAGGTTTAGATTTCAAAAAAAATGTGAACTTCCGTGGGAGGTAAAAACGGATTATGCAATCTCTTGATCACTTGGGAGTTTTGAACAGGCATCCGGGAAGATCACATACTGTGGCCATGAATTAAATGAGTTTGTTCCTCAGAGGACATGTGCATATATTAGTCAACATGATCTTCACTATGGAGAGATGACAGTGAGAGAGACATTGGATTTCTCAGGACGCTGTTTAGGTGTTGGCACAAGATATCAATTGCTGGCAGAACTTTCAAGAAGAGAGAAAGAAGCTGGAATTAAACCAGATCCTGAGATTGATGCATTCATGAAAGCCATTTCTGTTGCAGGTCTAGAAACTAGTTTGGTCACAGATTGTGTTCTCAAGGTTCGATCTCCGTTCTCAAGTTCATGTGTTTTTTAGCCGGTTTCGGAGACCAAACATGTGACATTTTGTTTATGTCAACAGATTCTTGGCTTGGACATTTGTGCAGATATTATTGTTGGCGATATGATGAGAAGGGGTATTTCTGGTGGACAAAAGAAGCGTTTGACTACGGGTATGTTATTTTTTCTCATATTCAGCAGCTTGGTGCCATCACCCCTTACCATAAATTGTAGTGTCAATGTATGTTACATGCTTTTAGCAGCATAAAATTTTCATTCATCATTGTGATTTTATTTCTCTAACAATTACTTCTTTAAAGAAGAAGTGTAATTCCACCTATTTAAAGTGTCTCCAATAAAGGCTATCCAGAGCAATTGTAGTTACACAATGAAAGTATAATTAAAAAGTTATTTTTCTAACTGAGTGCAGGAGAAATGCTAGTTGGACCAGCAAAAGTTCTTCTAATGGATGAAATATCGACCGGATTGGATAGTTCAACCACTTTTCAAATTTGCAAGTACATGAAGCAATTGGTTCATATCATGGATGTAACCATGATTATTTCGCTTCTACAGCCAGCACCAGAAACATATGATCTGTTTGATGACATTATCCTACTCTCTGAAGGTCAGATTGTCTATCAAGGTCCACGTGAGAATGTCCTTGAGTTCTTTGAATATATGGGTTTCAAATGCCCTGAAAGAAAAGGGGTTGCTGACTTTCTGCAAGAAGTAACTTCCGAGAAGGACCAGGAACAATATTGGTTCTGGAAGAACCAACCTTACAGATTTGTTTCAGTGTCCGATTTTGTACAAGGTTTCGGTTCCTTCCACATTGGCCAACAACTTGCATCAGATCTTGGTGTTCCTTATGATAAATCTAGAGTCCACCCTGCCGCCCTGGTGACAGAGAAGTATGGTATTTCAAATTGGGAATTGTTTAAGGCATGTTTTGCCAGGGAGTGGCTACTAATGAAGCGCAATTCATTTGTTTATATTTTCAAGACTACCCAGATAACAATCATGTCAATAATTGCCTTTACCGTGTTCTTTAGAACCGAAATGCCTGTGGGTACTTTGCTTGGTGGAGGAAAGTTTTTTGGAGCATTGTTCTTCAGTTTAGTAAATGTGATGTTTAATGGGATGGCTGAACTTGCAATGACTGTTTTTAGGCTTCCTGTCTTTTTCAAACAAAGGGATCACTTATTCTTTCCTGCATGGGCTTTTGGCTTACCTATATGGGTTCTTAGGATCCCATTATCATTTTTGGAATCAGCAATATGGATCATTCTAACATACTACACAATTGGTTTTGCTCCAGCTGCAAGCAGGTAAGAACTGTTCAAATGCTTCCAATTTCATGACATTAATGACTTTATATGACATCAAATTGGTTGGAAAACAATTCAATGTTACTTTTTGTAAATATGTTTCTATGTTTTGTGTTTTTCCATGCCTATAATCAACATCGCGAACAGGTACTAAAGTTTCTTTCACTAACAAATCTTTTCATTTTTTCCCTTCAGGTTTTTCCGACAGTTCTTGGCGTTCTTTGGCATACATCAGATGGCCCTGTCCCTCTTTCGGTTCATTGCTTCTGTTGGAAGAGTAGATGTTGTCGCAAGCACACTAGGTACCTTCACCTTGCTACTGGTTTTTGTGCTTGGAGGATTTATTGTCGCCAAAAGTAAGTAGTTTATCAATTTTTGTTATTTAAGTTATTCCCATTGCTACTGAAAGCTGCTAATAATCTAATTTCTTTTTTTTTTTTTCCTTAAACAATATTTCATTTAAGAATTCTACTGCTTTAATTTTGTGTCTGCAGATGACATTGAGCCATGGATGATATGGGGCTACTATGTTTCTCCTATGATGTATGGACAGAATGCCATAGTTATGAATGAGTTCCTCGACAAACGATGGGACATAGTAGGATCTAATACACTTTGATCATTCTCTTTTCTTGTAGATAAACTATATATGGTGTGTCTTGTTTTCGAATCTCTCATGTTTCAAACTTATGCAGCCCAATAAAGACCCCAATGTTGAGGCACCTACAATTGGGATAGTACTTCTTAAAAGTAGAGGTTTCTTCACAGATGAGTATTGGTATTGGGTTTGCGTTGGAGCACTATTTGCTTTTTCTGTCCTATTCAACATCTTATTTATAGGAGCTTTGACTTATTTAAATCGTGAGTTCTCCTATCTGATTTTGGTTTTGTTGTTTCTTGAATGGAAATCAAATTTCAATGTTGCCAACTCTTCTCATGTGGAATTGTTTTCAGCTTTTGGTGATTCAAAATCCATTGTTGTGGAGGAAAATGGAGAGAAAAAGAAAAAGAATCTAGCCTCTAAACAGCATGGAATAGAAGGTTATTTCATTCCTTTGTTCTTTCTTCCATTATTAATGTTGTTAATTGTACTCTTCAAATGCAAACAGGAGGTTGATCTATTTGTATGTAACCAAAAAGTAGGTGTTAAAATGGCTAGTTACATATATTTATGCTTTGTTTAGGTAGATTGTGAGGTTCTACGTTTAAAATGGCTAGTTAAAATGAGATATTGTAGGAGTTTCTTTTACACCAAAATTGTCAAGTTCTATTTGATACAAGAAAGCTGGTATGTTAAATGCATGAACATCTACTGAATATTGCATAAAGATCTAATGTTAGTATTTGCCTAAGAGAAACATGTAAAATTGCAGAGAATATCTTTTAGATTCTTATAACATGTTGCTGAGCAAAATTTTGTATGCACGAAGTTTGCATAAACTAAGTTGATATCATAATCTTCTAAATGCCTGAAATTTTGTGAACAACTACAGGAATTCAAATGACATCAGAAATTGTTGGGGTTGCTGAAACTAAAAGAGGAATGGTTTTGCCCTTCAAACCCCTTTCACTTTCCTTCAACCATGTGAACTACTATGTGGATATGCCTGCTGTAAGTACCTTTCATTTCTGACCATTTAATTTTCTAAGGTTTTAATATGTATGCAGCCTTTCTTGTCAGAAAAGCCAACTTAATTCTAACTTTCTATGTAATTAATTCTTTGGCATTTTCAAAACCATGATTGAACTTTTGATTTATCTAGTAGATTAATTTCAGGCCTATGATTTTTCTTTTCTGGGAAAATGAGACCCTCTGAGAGTTAAAACGAGCAAATCAACATAAATCTAATCACGTGTGGATAATCACTAATGAATCTCTTCCATGCGATCACTAGTTGTTGAACTTTAGAAATACTTACATTGTATTATTCTAAATTACCAGTGATAATTAAGATGGTAGAATAGCTTTTTAAGTCTAAAAATAGTTTAATATTTTTTATTGACATTGTATTTAAATGCACGATTTTGTTGAAAAAGTTCTAATTCTTAAGAGTGAATGTTGAGATGAACTAGTTGATCTTGAATAATACCAGGAAATGAAGAATCAAGGAGTTGTAGAAGACCGCCTTCAACTACTAAGAGATGTAAGTGGTGCTTTTAGACCAGGGATTTTGACTGCACTAGTTGGTGTAAGCGGTGCGGGGAAGACAACTCTAATGGATGTACTAGCAGGAAGAAAGACTGGAGGGTATATTGAAGGAACTATTAACATTTCTGGGTACCCAAAGAAGCAAGAAACATTCGCTCGTGTGAGTGGTTATTGTGAACAAAATGACATTCATTCACCACATGTTACTGTGTACGAGTCTGTCATATACTCGGCTTGGCTTCGCCTTTCTTCAGACATAGATAAAAAAACACGAATGGTATGTTGATAAAATTCTTCTATGATAATCCCTTTTTATTTTCCTTCTTTATTGTCAGATATTGAACTGTTAGCAAACGATCCCATTGTTGTCTGCTTCTTCTTTATATATCACGTAGATGTTTGTTGAAGAAGTTATGGAGTTGGTAGAGCTCAAACCATTAAGGGAATGCTCTAGTTGGCCTGCCGGGAAAAGATGGTCTTTCAACAGAACAAAGGAAAAGGTTGACAATAGCTGTGGAGTTGGTTGCTAACCCATCTATCATCTTCATGGATGAGCCAACGTCTGGCCTTGATGCGAGAGCTGCTGCCATTGTAATGCGTACTGTGAGAAATACAGTGGATACAGGAAGAACTGTTGTATGCACAATTCACCAACCAAGCATAGACATTTTCGAAGCATTTGATGAGGTATTCTTAATTTTTATAGATTTAATTGATTTTTTATTTTTACTTTTTGTATTATTTACCATGCATGTATTCAACATTCGACTTGGTGTTGTGCTTGGTGCAGCTACTATTGATGAAAAGAGGAGGGCAAGTCATTTATGTTGGACCCCTTGGTCACCATTCTCAACACCTCATAGAATATTTTGAGGTAAGCATTTTCTTTTAACTAATTTTGTGTTTAGTTATATTAAGTAGCAATATGTAATTTAACTACAAACTCAATTACTATGTTTGGTGTCCCAAATTGTATTTTTCATTCAATTTTTTATTTTCAAATTCTTAATGAGTTCTTGATTTTGAAAGTGCATCGTGAACTGAAATCTATTACAGGCTATACCAGGGGTTCCAAAAATCAAGAATGGATACAATCCAGCCACGTGGATGCTTGAGGTCACTGCTCCTTCAGTTGAGAGTCATCTTGATATTGATTTTGCTGAAATTTATGCCAACTCCTCTTTATATCAGTAAGTTTGAATAGAATACTGGGTTATGTATTATTTGAATTTTCCCATATGGCTTAGGATTTCTAAGCATTGCCTCAAATCATTTCTTCCTTGACTCACTTTCAGGAGGAATCAAGAACTTATTAAAGAACTTAGTACTCCAGCTCCAGGCTCTGAAGATCTCTACTTCCCTACCAAATATTCCCAATCATTTATCACTCAGTGCTATGCTTGTTTCTGGAAACAGCATTGGTCTTATTGGAGAAACCCCAAATATAATGCTGTCAGGCTTGTCATGACAGTGGTCATCGGTATTCTGTTTGGTCTTATCTTCTGGGACAAAGGACAAATGACGTAAGTTTTTTTCTTTAATTCATATTTAACTGATTAGGTTCTATGATTGTTACTTGTTAGTGTTACTGTGGTACAGAGTATTCGATCCTTTATGAGTTGCATATATGTTTCAATAATGTATTCGTTATACTGGATGATAGTTTGGTGTCCTTTTTCAAATTTAACTAAAATTATTTTGTGTCTCAAACAGAACCAAACAACAAGATCTGTATAACCTTTTAGGAGCCATGTATTCTGCTGTGCTTTTCCTTGGAGCTACCAATGCTTCTTCTGTACAGCCTATTGTTTCTATTGAGAGGACAGTTTTCTACCGTGAAAGAGCAGCTGGAATGTATTCTGCCCTTCCTTACGCATTTGCTCAGGTAATGAAATGCCATCAATCTCTTCAGGTCTTCTTCATAAATGGGAACTTAATCATTTCCAAACTAAAAACTATATTGTTATGTTAAACTGGCCATTCCTTGCTAATTAATGAGCTATTTTTAATTTTGAAGGTAGCTGTAGAGACAATATATGTGACGATTCAAACTATTATGTATACTCTTATCCTTTACTCCATGATTGGATTCGAGTGGAAGGTGGGGAAATTTTTCTTATTCTTCTACTTCATATTGATGTGCTTTATCTACTTCACACTATACGGGATGATGATTGTGGCACTGACTCCGAACCACCAAATTGCTGCCATACTCATGTCTTTCTTCCTCAGTTTCTGGAACTTGTTCTCCGGATTTCTCCTCCCAAGAGTGGTAAAGCAACTAGAAACTGAAATTATTCTATAATCATCAGCTTATTCCGAATATCCCATGAGCTAAATATATATGCTTCATCTCGAATGTTTCAGCAAATCCCTGTGTGGTGGAGATGGTACTATTGGCTTTCGCCGGTGGCGTGGACACTTTACGGTCTTGTGACTTGTCAAGTGGGTGACAAGGATGATGTTTTAGAGATTCCTGGAGCTAATATGAACATGACAGTGAGGGAATTCCTGAAAGATGGTTGGGGATTCGATTATGAATTTCTTCCAGTTGTTGCTTTGGTTCATATTGGTTGGGTTCTCCTTTTCTTCTTTGTGTTTGCTTATGGCATTAGATTCTTCAATTACCAAACTAGATAGCCAGCCTTGAGCCTACTCTCAAAATATATCTGGGAAAACATATTTTTAATTTCCTTGTGTATTGTTGCTCTTCTACTCAATAGGTTGTCATAATGTAACTCATCTATTTGTACTAAGTCAATTTATGACTAATATCTTAACTGTCACTTCATTGAGTCTGCTTTAATTTCAAGAGATGATCAAATGCTGTTTGTCTCATACGGCAAATTATTGTATCGTTTTGTTGATGCAATCCATCATTTTCTATTGCCATTTTTGGTATTATGTGCTCAATTTTGTCACCGAATCATCAATCAGAGGTGTTTTCGTTAATTTTAACATTAATTGGACTTTTTAGTTTATATTTATAAAAAAAAAAAAAAATTGTACCTTAAATTAAAAATATCTATATATTATATATGTATAAATCAAATGGTGATTTGACAAACGATTATACATCACTTGACATAATTTTTTTTAAAATACTCTATTTCATGAGATGATCAGAATTATTCTTTCACAACAAATTTTTATAAATAGGTTTTATAATTTCCAATTTTTTATTTTAAAAATTATATTAAACAAATTCTCAAATATAAAAATACAACTTTTAATTCATTGTACCAAAATCATTGCATAAGATATATTTAACCAACAATAGGTTGATCGAGTGGTAAATGGTTGGGACGGTTGCTAATATTATTGACCATGGACCGTAGAGTTTGCCCTGTTTTGAAAGCCTTGTTTGGGATCAGGGGATTAATCGAAGTACGCGTAAATTGGCCTAAACACCCCCTAATAACCAAAAAAAAAAAAAAAAAAATAATAATAATAATAATAATAATAATTGCATAAAAACAACCTAATAATCCCTTAATTACTCAAAAACCATCCACGTAGTTCTCAAATTGTAGCAATTAAGTTAATGAAATTGCAATTAGGTATTGAAGTAATGGACAACACATAAATTGGGTAAATCAGTCAATTAGAACCTTCCAACTTAATGGGACGAAGAAAATTATTCTTCTTCCCAATACTTTGAATCACCTTACATACTTATTATTACTTGATAAAAGTCTTCACATACAGTAGACAATACTCATGTCTTTATCACTAATTTTAATTATAAGGGTAAATTGGGTATTAATATTATTTTTTTTCAAACTAAAGGATATATACATAAATGGAAATTTTATGGGTACCCAGTACCCACACCCAAGTAACTTCATCTCCTCATATACTTTTTTTTTTTTAATAACCGAATGAAAAAGACTTTCTAGAAGGAAAAATAACAATTTGGTCCATGTAGCTTGGTTCCTATCTTTCGAGTCCAGAAAACTGTTTTAGTAACATTATTATCCTTATGAAGTAAGTATAGTTATCTCCCAATAAACATTATAAGAGCTTTTTTTTGTCTTTTTGTTAAATAAAATTTATGAAACTGTAAATTACATATTTTTAAATTATAAAATAAAATCAAAAGATTAAGAAAATGCTAAAAGGAAAAAGAAAAAAATAATAAACATTGTTTAAAATATCCCACACTTTTAAAGAAGACAAATAAGACTACTTTTGTTATTCAAAGGAAAATAAGAGTATTTTTTTTTATGAATTTTGTGATTTTTTTTTTCTATTTTTTTGAAAATATTGAAAATGATTATAAAATATAAAAATAAAGAACGCATTCAGTATTTTTATTTGAAATTAATATTTTGAATAATCAGTATTTTTATTTGAAATTAACATTTTGAATAATTTTTAATTATGTTATGATTTATTTTTTAATAGTACAAATATTTATCATTCTCTATCAAGAACGTTTTTACACAAAATTTTTAAGATTGTTATTACATCTAGATTGTATCAATATTTGATTCTTAAACTAAATGACGTGAGAGAAATACTAATATAAGAACAAAACTTTTATTTTTGTACGAGAGGGGAGAGAGCAGAAAATTTGGACAAAGGAGATCATCTTTGTCTTTTCTATTAAAGAGAAGAAAGAAAAACAAATGGATGTAGATGAATAATTCTTACACATTTTTACAAAGCTTTTAGGAAAAAAAAAAAAAGTGATTTATAAACGAACGGCCCTTAATCCAACACGGACAATAGGGTGCGTTTGGTTTAATATTTTAGATAGGATTTTAAGGATAGTATTAGGTTATTGGATATGGGAGTATTACGAGGTAAATTTTAAAAATTTATAAAAAAGCCCTTAGGTTTACTAATTTAACTAAAGCCCCTAACATGTAAAATGACAAAAACACCCCTACCACAGCGCAGTCGACCTTCGCCACCACCGCCTAACGACCGAAAAATTTCGCCACAGTTACACGCACTACCTGGATCGTGCCGTAACACGTTGTTATGGCCTTTTCCGGCTAGATCCATGGTGGATCTGGCCGGAAAAGGCCGTGATCTATGGTTTGTTATGGCCTGCTGGGGCTTGGCCAACGACTTCCAGGGCCTTTAAACTTTCTAGACTGCCTTTTCTTCCTTTTAGGCCGGTATCCGTGGTGATCTCGGCCTCCTTAAAAGGCCACACAGGTGAACTTCCTAACCATTTCTCGGCCTTGGAAGTTTGGTTCCGTTGTACAGTATTCCTTCCGGCTATCACCGACTCCTGGTTGCCATAATCGACAAGTTGGGTTGATGGGGGTGTTTTTGTTAATTTTTAAACTTTTTTTTAGGGGGTATTTAGTGAAATTAATAATCTTATGGGGTTAAAATGTAATTAAAAAAATAGAGTAATATTTTGAGAATATTGTACCAAACGCTATTTGAAAAATAGGATCCAGAATAGGGATAAAAATATTAAACCAAACGCATACTAAAATATTTTTGCTGAACCAAATAGTGATGCCGCCTAAGGGACGAAATAGTTATTTTACATTCTAGAGAAACGACCATAAACAGTAAAGGAAAAGTATGCAGTCCGAATAAAATATTATTCAAACTACTTCTAGATGAACCCGCCATCAAACGAAACTCACACATGACTGGTCTTTAATATCATCAAGTAGCCGGCACCGGCAGCTGTAACCTCTTGACCCTTTGTTAATTGTTATAAGCTCCTTCATTCCCTCCACATTCTCGTAAATTACTCTTTTACTTATCCCTTCTTCTTTCAAAACCTTCAAGAAAATCTCACCCACGGTCATGAACTTAGTTCTTTTTTATAAAATTTTCATTATCTAGTTAGCTAACTGTTTTCTTTCGCTAAATTATTCAGCACAATTTGAAGTAGTGATTGAATTGATAAATTGTAACTAAGATGGCTACGGCTTTGGCCGGAGAAGATCTAGCGAGGACGATGAGCCGTCGCCCGACGATGCGGTCAGGGAGTCGGCGGAACTGGATGGCGTCTGCAAGTCTGGCGTCAGCGAGCATCCGGGAGGCGTGGAATTCACAAACAAATGTGTTTGCACAGAGCCAACGGCAGGATGATGAAGAGGAGCTGAGGTGGGCGGCAATCGAACGGCTGCCGACGTATGATCGGTTGAGAAAGGGGATGCTGAGGCAGGTTCTTGAGAATGGGAAAATTGTTCACGATGAGGTGGATGTGACGAGATTCGCCATGGAAGATAAGAAGAAGTTGATGGATAGTATATTGAAACTTATTGAAGTGGACAACGAGAATTTTCTTAGGAGACTTCGAAACAGAACTGATAGGTAAAATAATTAAATTAATAAATAAAATTGGTCTAATAATTTCATTTGAGTATTTGATTTAGTTTTTTATTATTATTATTATTTGCAGAGTGGGAATCGAAATTCCAAAAATTGAAGTTCGATATGAGCATTTATCAGTTGAAGGAGATGTCCATGTTGGAAGTAGAGCTCTTCCCACTCTACCCAATTCTGTTATTAATGCAATTGAGGTGAAATTTTTTATTTCCAATCTTCATCTTATTAGTTATTTTACTCTTGTTTCCTTAAAAAAAATACCAGTTTTAGAATGTGATTTTTTAACATAAAATTTTGATTTAAAATTTATATAAATTATAACTACATTTAGATGGTCAGGTGATCGAAAGTATAAAATATATATTTTTTTAAATGATTAGATTATTAAGATATGTTATCCTTGATTAGAAATTAGAAAATGAGTGGTTTAGAGTTGGTGAAAAAATAAGATGTGGTCAACAAAGTTTGCTTTGGGAGTCAACATGGAATTTGAAGCCATTTTCTAAGAGAATGGTACAATCATGACGTCAAGAATATCTAGATTGGTTTGAATTTTATGGTTATCCTTTAAGATTCTTCTCACTAATTCTCAAGATTCAAGTTTATTTTACAAAACCTGGCTTGATTTTCTTATTCAAGCCAACTTTATAGATTTTAGAAGCGGCAGAAGAAAATCTCATGCTAACATTGAAATAAAGTCTAATTATTCAAGTTCGGAGTAGTTATTTTGTAATAGAAATGGGACAAAGTTAAAATTTATGCTCTTTGTTGGCCATATTTTATGGGTGGAAAATTTCATCAATGGAAAATAAAATAAAGAGTTTTTTTTTTTGGTTGATTTCAATTTTTTCACATCTGATTTTGAAATCGTTAACAATTGGATTGAGGGCATTCCTGAATAATTAAGTTTTGTGTCTCTAATTTTGATTTTTCATGGAAAATAGAACACTCTGGGATCACTTCGTCTTGCCCCATCTAAGAAAAGAAAAATCCAGATTCTCAAAGATGTTACTGGAGTCCTCAAACCATCCAGGTATTTTCATGATATTTAATTACGTTTTGTTTCACCAAATCAATTATATTGTTTTGTATCAGGCTATCAGTAACTAAAATGGGAAAAAAAAATATTTCAGGATGACACTTCTTCTGGGTCCTCCAGGCTCTGGGAAAACAACATTGTTGCTGGCTCTTGCCGGCAAACTCAATAAAGAACTAACGGTCAGTTTCTTATTTCCTTCCATCATTACTTCTTTGGCATGAACTAGTATAATTTTGTCGTTATTTAAGAGAATTTGAGATAACTTGTAGTACTGAACAGGCAATTGGGAAAATCACCTACTGTGGGCACGAATTACGTGAGTTTGTTCCTCAGAGGACTTGTGCATACATTAGTCAACACGATCTTCACTATGGAGAGATGACTGTGCGGGAGACATTGGATTTCTCCGGGCGCTGTTTAGGTGTTGGCACAAGATATGATATGCTGGCAGAACTTTCAAGAAGAGAGAAGGAAGCAGGAATTAAACCAGATCCTGAGATTGATGCGTTTATGAAAGCCACGGCAGTAGCAGGTCAAGAAACTAGTTTGGTTACGGATTATATTCTCAAGGTTTGTTCTCCATTGCAAGTTCGCTCGTTATTTATTTTATTTTATTTTCTTGTAGCTCATTTCAAAGACCTCACATTTTACAAAACAGATTCTTGGCTTGGATATATGCGCTGATACTATACTCGGTGATAACATGAGAAGGGGTGTTTCTGGTGGACAAAGGAAGCGTGTGACTACTGGTATGCTTGCCAGGACAAGTCCTGATATTCTTATTTTGTCGCATATAACTTTCTCCTATAGTAGCAGCTTGCTAATTATCAACAGCATGAACCCTGAATTTACATCTTCATTATACTCCTCTATTACTAATTTTGGATGGTGTGCGAAGTAAAACTGATCACATTTACTTTTTTTTTTCCTATTTATGCATCAAGTACCATTATTCATTCTATAAATGATTCTTTACTGCTCTGTTCTCTCTGGGCTTCAAATTTGATTATCATCAGTGTTTCCAGTTACTCATTTGGCATATATAGTTCTAACGTAGCATTAAAGCTTAATCTAACTTTTAAGACATCTGAAATGTTTTTTTCTTTTTCTTTGCTCTGTCTTATGTGTAATAATTTCTTATCATACATTGCAAGTCTAAGAAGTTACAATTCTGAGTGCAGGAGAGATGTTAGTGGGACCAGCAAAGGTTCTTCTAATGGATGAAATATCAACAGGATTGGACAGTTCAACCACTTTTCAAATTTGCAAGTTCATGAAGCAAATGGTTCATATTATGGATGTAACCATGATTATTTCTCTTCTACAGCCAGCACCAGAGACATATGATCTATTTGATGACATTATCCTACTTTCAGAAGGTCAAATTGTCTATCAAGGTCCACGAGAGAATGTCCTTCAATTCTTTGAATACATGGGTTTCAAATGCCCAGGCAGAAAAGGAGTTGCTGACTTTCTGCAAGAAGTAACTTCCAAGAAGGACCAGGAACAGTATTGGTTTAGGAAGAACGAACCATACAGATTTGTTTCGGTTTCTGATTTTGTTGAAGGTTTCAATTCTTTCCACATTGGCCAACAGATTGACTTAGATCTTAGGGTTCCTTTTGACAAATCCAGGGCCCACCCTGCTGCATTGGTGACTGAAAAGTATGGCATTCCAAATCGGGAATTGTTCAAGGCATGTTTTGCAAGGGAGTGGCTGCTAATGAAGCGTAATTCTTTTGTTTATATATTCAAGACTACCCAGATAACAATTATGTCATTAATAGCCATGTCCGTGTTCTTTAGATCAGAAATGGAACCTGGCACTTTCTTTGGTGGAACCAAGTATTTTGGAGCATTGTTCTTCAGTTTAGTTAATGTGATGTTTAATGGGATGGCGGAACTTGCAATGACTATTATGAAGCTTCCTGTCTTCTATAAACAAAGGGATCACTTATTCTATCCTGCATGGGCTTTTGCCTTACCTATATGGATTCTTAGGATCCCTTTATCGTTTATGGAGTCAGCTATATGGATTGTTCTGACATACTTCACAATTGGTTTTGCTCCCTCTCCTAGCAGGTAAAGCAATTCATCTAGTTCCATTCAGTCCATAATAATCACCTGCTGAAAACTATTGATGTTATATTTTGTAATTATTGTTTCTATGTTTTGGGTTTTGTCATACCTGTTATTAGAACTAGATCAGCTACTAGAGTTCTTTTGCCAATAATCCTTTTATTTTTTCTTCTGTAGGTTTTTCCGACAATTCTTGGCATTACTTGGTGTACATCAGATGGCTCTGTCCCTCTTTCGATTCATTGCTGCTCTTGGAAGAACAGAAGTTGTATCAAAGTTGCTGGGTACCTTCACCTTGCTAATGGTTTTTCTGCTTGGAGGATTTATTATTTCCAAAAGTGAGAATTTAACCCTTTTTGCCATTTTAATTTATTTTTTAAGCAAAACCTGTTTATAATCCAATTTATTATGCCTAGTATTGGATGGTAAATATTACTAAATAATTAGGTTCACTGCTAGAGATACTTTTTATTTAAACAGTGATTCATTTTAAAAATCTTTTGCTTTTTTTCCTGAAGATGACCTTGAGCCATGGATGATGTGGGGCTACTATATGTCTCCTATGATGTATGGACAGAATGCACTAGTTATGAATGAGTTTCTTGATAAAAGATGGGACACAGTAAGTTCTATTATGCTTTGATCATCTTCTTTTTGATTCGAATTGCAATTTTCACTTAGCTAAGCTATGGTGTATCTAGTTTTCCTGTCCTTAACTCATCAAAAAGATCTTATAAGTTACAATCTCATGTAGCCCAACAATGACACCAGCATTGATGCGCCTACAGTTGGGGAAGCACTTCTGAAGGCTAGAGGATTCTTCACCGATGAGTATTGGTTTTGGATTTGCATTGCAGCACTTTTTGGATTTTCTTTTCTCTTCAACATTTTATTTGTTGGCGCATTGACTTATTTGAGTCGTAAGTTATTGTATCTAATTTCATCTTCGGATATCTTGTACAGAGTTCAAGTTTCAATGTTTAATTAACACCTCTTCTCGTATTGGAAATTGTTTTCAGCTTTTGGTGAGTCAAAAGCAACTGTCATAGAGGATAATGGAGACAAGAAGAATAAGCAAGCCTCTGAGGAACATGGAGTAGAAGGTTTATGTTTTTGCTTTTTCCTATTTTTCCTTGTGAGCCTTGTTAATCCTGTTAAAATGTGGATCATAGAATGGCCAGCAATTTTTCTGTTTTTCAATTAGATATTATATGTATGTAGCAACACTGTAGGTATAAACTTTTTAGCTATATTTTTCTTTTTTCCAATGGAGATGCTAGCCTTGCTAGGAGATTTTAGGAGTTTTCTACGCTCAAATTGTTTGCTATTAGATAATGTAGGAACTTGTCTTACAGTCTCATCTGTCTGCCTCTCAACTGATTCCTTCCAACTTTTTCTCCTTCAGTTTACCAAAGTCAAGTTTTATTTGTACAAGAATTAAAGCTGGTATATCAAATGCATGAACATGAAGTGAAAACTGCATTAAGTAGGGCTAATAATTTTAGCAGAAATATGTATCTTGGAGAATTATGTTATTTACCGGTACCAGTCAAGAATCATATTCCAGCTTTTTTCCACAAACCTTCATCCACCTCTTTAAGATTTCAATAGAAAAATAAACTGATATGATGAACATATAAATAGTTATGTTCCAAAGCATGTATGGAACGGTACTTATCTTTCAGATTGTTATGTTATGTTCCCAAGGAAAATCTCTTATTCGTGTACTGTGTAAAGTCCATTGATATTATATTTGTCTAAATACGTTGACTTTGACAAACAATTGCAGGTATTAACTTGGCAGTGAGAAGTTCATCAGAAATGGTTAACCTTGCTGACTCTAAAAGAGGAATGGTTTTGCCTTTCCAACCCCATTCCCTTGTATTCAACCATGTGAACTACTACGTGGATATGCCTGTTGTAAGTCTTTCATCTCGAAGCATATATTTATCTTAAGTGTTTATATAGATTTTTTTTGTCCTAGAAGCTTCCCTGATTATTGAAATTTAACCCTCTGACATTTCCAAAACCATAACCAAATTTCCATATCATTGAAAACCTGGAAATCTTATCATTTCACTACAAAATTAACACTTACCATTGCTAGTCAATGATGATCTGTGCCAAAGAGCATCATGAGCGATGAAATAAACACTAATAACTAGGTTGCTTGACCTTTAGATCTCTTCTGTGCTATAGCATAGAGTCATGGAATTTGGGAGATCATTCGAGAACAATATGTATTGTTATTCGTAACAACATTTTCATTTTCGGTTTACCACCTCTAAAAAAATTAGAATGGCTTCTTTTAAATCCATAATGTAACTAAACATTTTTTTTAAATTGTTAGATGCATTTAAATGAATGATCTTGTTGAAAATGTTTTGATTCTCACAAGCATATGCTGAGATGAATTAATTATCATTGCTTACCAGGAAATGAAGACCCAAGGGATTGAAGAAGATCGTCTTCAACTGCTACGAGATGTTAGTGGTGCTTTCAGACCAGGGGTATTGACGGCACTAGTAGGTGTAAGTGGTGCGGGGAAGACAACTCTGATGGATGTCTTGGCAGGAAGGAAGACCGGAGGGTATATTGAAGGAAGTATTAGCATTTCAGGCTACCCAAAGAACCAAGAAACATTTGCACGTGTGAGTGGTTATTGTGAACAGAATGACATTCATTCACCTCATGTTACTGTTTATGAATCACTCCTATACTCAGCTTGGCTTCGTCTTCCTTCAGAAATAGATACAAAGTCACGGAAGGTATGCTGAAATCTTGTATAATAATAGATTCCCAACTCTGATGGAACTTTCTTCCTATCTTCATACTTTGAACTATTAGCTAATGATGCCATTATAATTTAATTCACCTCAATGTATCACGCAGATGTTTGTCGAAGAAGTTATGGAGTTGGTTGAGCTCAAACCATTGAGGAATGCTTTAGTTGGGCTTCCAGGAATAGATGGTCTTTCAACAGAACAAAGAAAGAGGTTGACAATAGCTGTAGAGCTGGTTGCTAACCCCTCCATTATCTTCATGGATGAGCCAACATCTGGTCTTGATGCTAGAGCAGCTGCCATTGTCATGCGTACTGTGAGAAATACAGTGGATACGGGAAGAACTGTTGTATGCACTATACACCAACCTAGCATAGACATATTTGAAGCCTTTGACAATGTAATGCTCAACTTTTATAGACTTCCCTTGGTGTTTTCTTTATTTTATGCTTTCTTATTTGTTTACATGTTTTTAACATGCAACACGGTATTGTGGTTATTACAGCTGCTATTGATGAAACGAGGTGGACAAGTCATTTATACAGGACCCCTTGGTCGCCATTCTCACAAACTCATAGAATATTTTGAGGTAAATATTTCATGTTTCGTTGTCTATATGATTGATTTGTTAACTGCAAATACACAAAGAATAGACTCTAATTATTTTAATTTCATGTCCCCCACATGTATTATTCATTTTATTTTAGAAAAATCCTTAATGAATTGGTGGATCGGAAATTGCACTGAGACCTAATATTTATAACCTATTTCAGGCTGTCCCAAGGGTTCCTAAAATTAAGGATGGATGCAATCCAGCTACATGGATGCTTGAGGTCACTGCTCCTTCAGTCGAGGCTCAAATGGACGTGGATTTTGCTGAAATCTATGCCAACTCCTCTTTATATCAGTAAGTTTGAGTGTATCAATGCATAGTTTTACCATTATTTAACTTTTTCCATATGGCTTAGAATTTTAAGTATTGTTCTAAATGATTTCTTTCTTGGCACACTTTCAGGAGGAATCAAGAACTTATCAAAGAGCTTAGTACTCCACCTCCGGGCTCTAATGATCTCTTCTTCCCAACCAAATACTCACGATCCTTTTTTACTCAGTGCAAAGCTTGCTTCTGGAAACAATTTTGGTCTTACTGGAGACACCCTGAATATAATACCATCCGGTTTATCCTAACTTTATGTATTGGCCTTCTTTTTGGTCTTATCTTCTGGGATAAAGGTCAAAAAACGTAAGTTAACTTTTCCGCTATGTTTAATTAATTGCTTACCATAAAGGGTCAGCAAAAAAAAATCTATAAATAATTATGTTTTTCTAAAATTTTAGATGTTATCATACAATTCCATTAGCCAACAATAACATTTCTTTGTAAAATAATCAGTTGGATTCAAGTATTTTGCTTGTTGAAAGAAATAATGGATGAAAGCATCCTCTCTTTTTTAAAGTTCTTTGCTTACTCTACATCTGGATGAAAATATAATAATTTGGTGTCTGTTTGGACCTTGATTTATTTATTTATTGTACAGAACCAATCAGCAAGATCTGATTAACTTTTTAGGAGCTGTGTATGCTGCTATGACTTTCCTCGGAGCTTCCAATGCTACTGGTGTGCAGTCCGTTGTTGATATTGAGAGGACAGTTTTTTACCGCGAAAGAGCAGCTGGGATGTATTCTGCACTACCTTATTCATTCGCTCAAGTAAACAATCTCATCTCTTGAAGTTACATTTGTTTTTGTATTTTCCCCTTCTAATGGAACATTGAATTATTTCTTTCAAATTAGAAACTGTAAATCAAATAATCACGGAAAATTCCTTTATAAGCCCAAACCTGAAAAGCTAATATTATGTATTGTGTCGTCAAAAGGTAAAGTGCATGTGAAGCCACTGAATACTACTTGACTAATTTACTTTCCCTCATTTTCCAGGTACTCATTGAGATACTGTACGTGTTAATTCAAACTATCATGTACACTCTTATCCTATACTCTATGATTGGATTCGAGTGGCAGGGGGGAAAATTCTTCATGTTCTTCTACTTCATATTCATGTGCTTTATCTACTTCACATTGTACGGGATGATGGTTGTGGCATTGACGCCAGGCCACCAAATTGCTGCCATTTTTATGTCCTTCTTCTTAAGCTTGTGGAACTTGTTCTCTGGTTTTCTCATTCCTCGAGCGGTATGTGACTTCAAACTAAATAATTTTTCTGCATTGTGATACCCATCAACATTAACGCAAGGATTGTACATAATTCCAAATTCTTTTCAATACTTTTAACTCATTCCCAGTTTTCCCAAAACATTAATATTTGCTTTAGAAACATTTAGAATTTGTGAACTATAACTGACTTGAAAATCTCGTACTTTTCTCAAAATAATTCTGGTTTAATATCATTTCTCTCTTTCATAAAAAATTCACATACCTTACATACATTGCAGCAACTTCCTGTGTGGTCAATGTGGTACTACTGGCTTTCTCCTGTCGCTTGGACCATCTATGGCCTTGTGACTTCTCAGTTGGGAGACAATGATGAAACTGTAGTTGTTCCTGGAAGAAATTCAACAACTGTTAAACAATACATTAAAGACAATTTGGGATATGACTATGATTTCCTTCCTGTGGTTGCGATTGTCCATATGGCATGGGTTCTGGTCTTCTTCTTTGTGTTTGCCTATGGCATCAAGTTCCTCAACTTCCAAAGGAGATAACCAACTTCAATCTTGAATTAGAGTTACGTATAAATATAACATAGGAATTTTTTTCATGTAATTAGTCTGAGATGAGGAAACAAGAATTTTCCTGTATTATTATTGGTTTTTCAATTTTATTATTATTCTTTAATCCTGATTTTTTTTTTATAAATATAGATATCCTTTGTACTAGGGGTGTTCAAAAAAATGCAAAAACCGAACCGAATCGGTAACCGAACCGATAACCGAACCGAAAAATCGGTTAACCGAAAAAACGGTTCGGTTACGGTTCGAAAAATTCAAAAAACCGAATTTCCGGTTCGGGAAAAAAATAAAAAGCGGAACAAACCGGTTTTTTGAACCGGTTTTACAATATATATATATATATAAAATAAAAATAAATATTATATATTAAATAAAAAATAATAATATTATATATTATAGATTAAATAAAAAATAATAATATTTTTAATGTATCGTTAGTAGTGGTCAATGGATATATATGAATGTCTAATTTTTATTTGGATATGTATTATTTATATTTACAATTTAATTTAGGAAAAAATAAAAAAAATAAGTTTTATAAAAAAAAGGGAAAACCGGTTAACCGCTTTAAAAAAAGCCGTTAACCGGTTTTTCGGTTAACCGAAAAACCGGTTTTCCCTCTAAACCGGTTCGGTTTCGGTTCGGGAATTTTTTCGAACCGAAAAACCGGTTCGGTTCAAAAAAGCGGTTAACCGGTTCGGTTAACCGCTTTTGAACACTCCTACTTTGTACTCATAATTATCAATCTATGCCTACAGTTATAAATCTATCTTTGCCCTGACAGGGCCTTGTTGCCGAGGAATATGTAAAGATTGTGAATTCAACTTTTCTTGGAAATCTCTGGTGGCCAAGATTCTGATCTTCTACGTTAGCAGTTTAATGTTTGATGTGTTGCCCACTTTCAATATCAAGGATAAGCATGTTAGCATCCTAGTAAAGATAAAAAAGTCTGTATGTTTGACACGTGACATTGTTAGATTAAGCAAATTATGTAATACTAAACAATGTTATGAAAATGAACCGGACTCTAAACTAGGGATGGGCACAAAGCTCGGCCCCTCGGGAACTATCCTGAATGGGGTGGATTTTCCTCAAATCGTTTGGGCTTTGGGTTAGGATCGCCTAAGATTAGCCTCGGAATTCGTGGGCGGGCCGGGATAGGCCCAACTCGTTTTGGCAACCGGTCAAGCGGGTACACTCGCGGGTACCCATTTGTTTTTTTTTTAAAAGAAACCCTTTCCCCGTTTCTTTTTGCCCCAAATCGCAAAATCCCTAACCTAACTCAAACTCAATCTCTCATCAGCCTTCTCTCAAACTCATCGTCATCAAAATCCCTAACTCCATCGTCGTCGCTTCTCCCGTCTCCGCTTCTCATCAGCCACGTTTGTAGTCTCCACTGTCGGCGCAACAAGGTATGTGTATCACCGTCACCGATTTGATCCCATCTCCTTCGTCTTCACTCTTCATTCTTCAGCAGCTCCAATTCTTGGAGTCGATTCTTTGGCGTCTTCAGCTTCTCCTCGGCTACAATCTAGTAATATTGATGGTTGCTCTTCTTGCTTTATTCTTATTGTTCTGCAGATAATAGATGTCAATCATGTGTATTCCTTTGGAAACCAC
This sequence comes from Pistacia integerrima, assembly GCA_026225825.1. NCBI lineage: Eukaryota > Viridiplantae > Streptophyta > Magnoliopsida > Sapindales > Anacardiaceae > Pistacia > Pistacia integerrima. The sequence continues at coordinate 14,035,609 of CM047744.1, forward strand.
TGTAACATGAATCAAACTAAATCTAGGAGTTTTTCTAATTTGTCTTGTCTCCATTTACTGTACTTAGTAGATACTTTCTAGCTTGTGCTGCTGTTGCTTTTCTTGTGTAAATTTTTTCTTTTTTTTTAGATTTTTTTATGTGGGTTTATTTGGTTGATGAGGAATGAGAGGACAATCAATAAAGTTTTTTATCTTTTTCTTTGTTAGGTTCTAGGTTTTTGTTTGGTTGGTGAGAAAAGTTGGGAGAAAATAATGTAAGGGACTTTTTTTTTTTTTTTTTTAATTGGGCTTGTCTATGTGTATGGTTTTGATTCGTGATTGGCAGCTTAGAAAACTAGGGAAAAGGATTCTAAATTATGGGGAAAAAGAAAAGAGATCATATTGATTTATCTAAATCTTGTGTTAGCCGAGTTCATCAAAATTAATTATTTAAAATTTCAGTTATTTTCTTTTATGTTAAAGGATTCAATTTACATCTAAAATTGGGGATTAGAGATTTTTATTTGGTTTAATCCGATTCTCCTTATTCGTTTTGATGATAATTTGAATTATTATAGAAATTTGGATATGTTTTTTCTGAACTAAAACTGTATTGGGTATAAGAGTATTTTTGTTTGGACTTGAGAAAGACAAATTTTGCTCAAGAATCAAGATTTTAGGAAGATTTGGGGGTGTAACTGCAAAAATCTAAAATTGGAGTGAACAGTACTGGCACCCGCAGGTCCACTCGTACTCGAATAGGGTAGGGTGTTTGGACCCGTTTAAATCGACCCGTTTTGGGCCCGTACCCATGAGACCCGCACTCATTTAGACTCGACCCATACCCAACCCACTCGCATGTTTTGCCAGGTTTACTACTAATGTTGCATTGCCACATCACGTATAATGGGAATCGAACCCAAATATTCCAGCTAGTACCCCTCACGAATAGAATAAATGATGACTTTTAAACATAAGCATATATATAAGAGAGAGAGAGAGAGAGAGAGAGAGAGGTTGGAAAGGCCTAGGCCTAGTTGGTCTTGGGCTTGGGCCCAACTAATTAGGGACTAGTCTTGGGCCTATGAGATTTCTTTGGGGACCGATCTTATGGGCCTGGACAATTTTTTTTTTTGTAAAATTTCATCTTAACCGTTATATTTATTATCAATTTCATATTAAATAGAGGGGTTTTAGATATTTTACAAGGGTTTTGAGGAGGGGGGTTTGGGCCCTGGCCTTGGAGGAGGGATTGACCCTAGGCTTGAGCCTTGGAGGAGGGACCGACTTTAGGCCTGGGCCCTCCTGGTTTGGTCCTAGAACTGGTCCTTCCAAGGACTGGCCCTAAGACTAATTTTTTGGGCTATGTTGTTTGGGTCTAGGCCTAATTGCCACCTCTCTCTCTCTCTCTCTCTCTCTCTCTTTATATATATATATATAAATTTCATTAAGTAAACTACATTGGTTGCGTTAAAGGTTTAGGAATTCTCATTTTTAAAGGTATGACTACATTAGCTAATCCCCAATCCCCTGGTATAGTTATTTGGTTCCAATTTATTGTTTTAGGAACTGTTATGTCTGATCTTGTTAAATCAGTTTAAAACAACACTGTGTGGCCTATTTGGTCATGATTAATGGCTGTAGTTTCAAAAGCAGATTGCATTACTTTGTATTGGATCCTATAAATGGTTGCTATAGGGATGGTTCCTGGTTTTAAGTCATAATTAAATGTTTTAATATTTAAAGTTAAAACATCTAGTATATTTTGGTCATCTAAGTAGACTGTGAAATCAGGATAACAATTGAAATAAATTGATCCATTGGATAGGCTGGATTCTATTGTTCCTAATAGAGATTCTCTAAATCTTAGCCATCTACAATCTTTTAAACAGGCAAAGATGGCAGTATCCATGCCTTCAATGCTTAGAGGTTTGATTCCTATTTGGACTAATCCTATATGAAGATAATTATAACTCTTTTTGTATTTTTCGACCATTTCCTTAGATAATAATTGAGTTATTTGAGTTGAATTGTTTACCTTAAGAGTCTTTTCTTCTGTTTTAATTATGTATTTTTGATTTGTTTAAAGGGTTTACTCTATTGAGACTTGATAGTTTTCCTTCTTTGTAAACATCTGTTACATAAATTTTGGGAATGTTCCATTTATCAAAATGTTTTTGTAAATCTTGAGGTCTTATGACCTGTTTTTCTTTTTGTGTACAAGCATGACTTGTTTCAATTATGTTGTCATTTTGATTTATACAAATCTCTTCTTGATGAACAATCTGTTCATCTCTAGTGTTTAAACTTGAAGTAGACATTGATCTAGAAAAGTTTTCCATTTTGTTTATCAATTATTTCTTTCCCTACAGTGGTTGATCTAAGAGACTTACAACGGTTACATCCTATAGCCCTACACAACCCAAAAAGACTCGATACTCAAAATAATTAATAAACAAAATTTTAACAATCCTAAATCCCTGCCTCCTCCTTGGCTCTGATACCAGAGGGATCATTGGATCGTTGCACACAAAGAGGAGATATGCAGAGATTAAATAAAACTTAAATAAACATTAAATTAAATAATCTTACAAATTAATAAGATAATGGTGACATAATCGCACTGAAATTGTATTAAGAAGTGAGATTAATTCTTAATTAGGTAACGGTAGTAGTGCCGCATTGGAACCAAATTAAGTGATGAACAAAAATTTAAAGAAACAAAAAACACAAATAAAAACTTGAATAAACATTAAAATCAAACATGATGAATGATAAATGATTATAGAGAATAATTAAAGAACTGAAAGATTAAACATTAAAAGATTATTGAAAAATTTAAGAAATTTGAACTTATAATAAAAGCTTTCTTTTTGGAGAGCTTTGAGAGGTTACATGAAAAGAGAGTGAGGGAAGAGAAAGTTTGAGAATTGGTTTTCCATTGCTCTAGGCGAGATTGATCGAGGCACTAGAGCTTTGGTTAGATTCTTCTTCTTCTTCATCTTTATCTTCATCTTGGAGTTGTGAAAGAATAGTCTTGAGGTGGTCTTTAAGTTCTTGTTTTGTTTTGGCTCCTGCTAAGGATACTGATGCCACAGTCTTTTTCTGTAAAAAATTGGCGACTTCAGGGGTAATTACCTGAGTTGGATGAGGTGATTAATTTCTTTCTTTGACGTTGAGTATTCTTGGAGAGTATTAAGGTTTTTTTGGATTAGTTTGTGTATACATTTGAAGTTATTTTTTTTTTTTTTTGTTTGGGATTGGGTATCTTATTCATCTTAAGGCTGTATTAAGAGGTTTATAATTTATGACAAGTCTTGGAACTCCTCTTTCAAGTTCAGCATTTTTCTAAACATAAAAGGCCGAGCAACTCCAAGGAGACTTGCTTTTCCTAATTAATTTTTTTCTGTAGAAGATCACTGATTTCCTTTTTACAATGTTCTAATTCTTTATGCATTTGTATTTTCTTTGTTGTATTTGAGAGGATTCTTCCAAAACTAAATTTAGGGCTGAAGCTCTTGGATAATACATTTTTGGGGTTTTTTTCCAATTCATGTTATTGATTTGAATAGAATTATCACTTGAGGATGTATTTTGATCATTAGTTTCTAATGATTCTGATGAATCTGTTTTGCCAATAAAATTTATATGTCTAGAAGTTTGTGGGGTTTCTAGTACGACAACGCTAGAGAATTCTTCTTTTATTTGGTTGAGTTTTTTTATTTATTTCTTGCATAAATTCTTCTTTGTTGGTTAGAGTTTTAGTGTGTTTTGGAGGGATCTCGTGTGGAACAAATAAAGGTTTATTATCTACAATTTTTAGTGGTTTTGACCTTATGTCAATGGGTTTTAGGATAGGTTTTTCTACAATGTCTTCAATTCTATTTAGTTGTTCGCCAATAGTATTCAAGCATTGGTTTGCATAATTATTTTGTTGGTAAATATTTTTTATATCATTTGTTGATATTTCACTTAAATTTTCTTTGACTTTAAAAGGTGAAGCCTTAATTTATACTCCTTTATAGGGAATCGTTACTTCTGCTAAAGGTGGATGAATTGACTCTATTTCTTTAATATCTTTTCCTTTTATGATTTTCGATTGTTTTGCTTTTGTTTGGACATTGATTGTTTTTTCATTATCAAACCATTGAAATAAAGGTATAAGAATTTGGTGTGTTTTCATAAAGTTGTAATAATTTTGTTGAATTATATCTCTTTCTTTTTTATTAAAGTTTTTGAAGAACATTTCTCTTAATTATTGATTTTCTTTTGAATAAAAATCTTTTTTTAAGAAGGTTTTATCTATTTCAAAATTTTCAATCATATTTAATTCTGACAAATCTGTCATTTGGGAATAGGTTAGAGACATTCTCTGTGATGTCTCTTCCCCATCTTGTTGGGAAGGTGTTTGAACTGAATAATAAGGTTGTGGTATGTTGAGGAATTATTTATTCCTTGAATATTTGTTTTAACTTGGCTAGGTCTAGGGGGTTCTCTTATTGAACAAGAACATCTTCTTTGTTCAAGAGGTTCTTTGGGATTTAATCCGAATGAGGATAAGTGTGAGTCATCAAAACTTATTCTTGGAGGCCTATTAAACCTAATCTGAACACTTCCATCAGAATTTTCAGTTATGTTTTCAATCTCTGTATTTGTTAGGCTCTGAGAAGAGCTTATTAGAAGGTTAAATTTTTGGTAGGATTATGTTGGAGTAGATTGCTCGTCGAGGGAGAGGTGAACCTACCAATTGAAAATGGAGCACATGATGCTGCATTTGCTGTAGGATCTTATCGTTTGATTTTGCCGATGGGCTTGTTTCTTGGAACTTGTGGAGTATTATGATATTTCTTTCAGTTTCTAGAAATTATATTTCTGTGTCCACTTAGGACAAATGAGAATATTACTTTACTAATGTATTATTGTCCTTAAGTGTAAATAATATTCTTTATAGAACTGTTTCATAATAATATGTTCTTAAGATAGACAATAAGGATAATCTCAAAATGACAATTATGTCAACTGTGGCAAGTTGAGCTAAACATACCTGAAGGAATGTGGAATAGTATTAAAACTCGCATCTCCATGTACACTCTAGTATAATGGTGTATCTAAAAGAGGGGATTAGGACCTTACTTGAATTTCTATTCACTTTAATTCACATAACATTGTACTTATATAGTGCACATAAAACCCTATTCCAATAAGGAATAGACTTGGGCTTCAACCCAAACAGCCCCTATGTCCAAACACTCCCAATCATGATATTTTAATTATAATTATTATCTGTATTATCTATATCGTGATCTTGGTTTAGAAAGGAATCGATCTATGCTTGTTTTTGTTTTGTTTTCCGCTACGCTGGGTTAGATCATTTCCTTACAGATTACCCAACATCTTAGCTGAAAAGGTTAGAGAAAAAATTGGGAAACAATACGATGGTATTATCCCTATGGCAATTTAACTTATGGACAATTGCATAGTTTTGCCCAGAAAGTTGGAATGAAAATTTGCAAAGATGAAAAACTTGTCTACCAAAGGCAAAAAGAAAGAAAATAGTTAGGAAAAGAATAAGGAAATTTTTGTCAACAATTTGACAATCATCACAAAAATTCATTTAGAGGAAAGAAAACCAAGAAATCAATAACCTGCAAAGGTCAACGTGATAAAACCATGAATAATTGTAATAAAACCATGAATAATCATAAGAATCATACATACAAACCCATATTTAGGAAAAAAACCTTTTCAACAAAGCAAATTTTCTAAAATAGACAAACCCACAAAATAATTCACGTGCTTTAGATGCGGTAAATAGGATCATATCGCTAAGTATTGCAAAATTAGTAAAGGAATTAAAGAATTTAACCTTGATGAAGAAATCATACATAAAATAGAAATGTTAATGATACAATCATCTGATTCAGATTCAGGTGAAAAAGAAATGTCTGATGACAGCCAAATTGATGAAATCGAAACCTTAAGTGAAAATGAAATAAATGTCTTAACCAAAGACCAAGAATTCCTCTTAGAAGCTATAAAATTGATGATCCTTTTTTGAGAAAAGAGTATCTAGAAAGACTAAAAAATACCTTCGAAAAAACTGATAGGAAAATAGAAACCCATAAAGCCTATACTTTTCAAAATATTATTGACAAATTCGAAAAACAAGAAAAAAAGGAAATTAACACTTGAAGATTTAACAAAAGAAATCCAACAAATAAAAATTGAAGTCTGCTCCAGTATTAAATGGAGCAATTGTTTCTAGGATAAATTCATCATTGATTAAGAGTTTTATTTGACTATGCCATTTTTGATAAGTTATTTGGGTTAGCATATTTATAAAATCTTCATCATGATCTTCATGATCTTTAGATTCTTCAAATTTATCTTTTTCTTTAGCAATGAGTAATTTCGAATGTTGTTTTTATTGTTCTTTTAATTCTTTAACTTCAATTTTTATTTGTTTTATCTTTGAGCGGATATCATTCTGTTGAAGTTGAGATTTGACTACTTTAGTTTTAACTTCTTCTTGGAGGAAGTGTATGTGTTTTTGTTTGTTTAGCATAAGGTGATTAATTTCTTTCTTTGACGTTGAGTATTCTTGGAGAATATTAAGGTTTTTTTGGATTGGTTTGTGTATAAATTTGAAGACAAGAACTTCACCCATTATTTTTGTGGATATCCCTAAGTCATCAACACTAAATGGTTGTATTAAATTAATGAAGGGTGTTCCTAATATTATTCTTCTTCTCAAATTTTTTACTAATAAAAGGAGGGTTTTAAACAAATGTTTTGATTACAGACTTTAACATCTGATAATTTGTAATTGATAAAAAGGGTTGAGCCATTGGCTGACTTATCAGATTTTAGTGTTTTTTCATAGTATTTTGTAGGGACTAATCCTCATACCAAAGAGATCACAGGATCGTTGCACACAAAGAAGAGATATGCAGAGATTAAACAAAACTTAAAAAAAAATTAACTTAAATAATCTTACAACTTAATAAGATAACAGCAGCAATGCCGCACTGAAATCGTATTAAGAAGTGAGATTAATTCTTAATCAGGTAACGGCGGCAATGCCACACTGGAACCAGATTAAGTGATGAATAAAAATTTAAAGAAACAAAGAACACAAATAAAAACTTTAATAAAAACTTGAATAAACATTAAAATCAAACATGATGAATGATAAATGATTATAGAGAATAATTAAAGAACTGAAAGATTAAACATTAAAAGATTGATAGATTTAAGGAATTTGAACTTACAATACAAGCTTTCTTTTTGGAGAGCTTCGAGAGGTTACATGAAAAGAGAGTGAGGGAGGAGAAAGTTTGAGAATTGGCTTTCTAAAAGCTTGGTTTACAATGAACGAGTTCTCCAATTTATAGAAATCTTATCTTACTATAGCATCACATGAATACTATTGAGAGAATATATTCCAATTTTTGTTGTAGATAATATTTTCAACAGGAATGACTGCAGCTCTTTCAAGTCAAATGATTGCTCAACAGCCCTCTAAAACAAGTTTAGTGAAATGAATATTACTATGCTAAATTTAGGGGGTGTTTCTCTAAGTTTATAAGCTCTAAAATTAAGTTGACCTATTTGTTTATAATTTTTTTGGCTTACAAGCGCAAAAAAAAAAAGGAGGTTTTTTTTTTTTTTTTTTTATTACTTATAAGCTACTTTGACCAAGTATATTACCACATTATCCCTATTCATTATATTTGTTCATTAATTTATTTTGTATAAAGAATCTAAAAATTATTCATATAAATTTTTAATAAAATATATGTCTATAAAGTATTTGTTTATTTAATTCTAAATTAAATTAATTTGTAATATGATCGAAATATATTTTGATAATATTATAATAAAAAATTGAGTTGATATAATTTATGGTTTGATAAAATAATGTAGTATCATTTTTAATCATTTTAATAATAAAATATACTTATAAGCCATATTTTATCAAACGTATCAACTATTTATTGATCATTTATTAATATTTTAACCAAACACGTAACTGCTTAAATTTTAAATATTTATTAGCTCAAATTACCTTATAAGCATTATAAGCTCGGCCAAACTAGCTCTTAATATTCCTCTAAGTATGAGTTGAAGTGATATTTGGTTATGTTATTATAGAGTTCCATAATGATTCATCAATGCCCTTTTCAAGCAAAGTGTCATGCTCATAGAGTCTATTAGGCACTTAAATTAATCTTATTAATAATAGGTCATAGAGCAGGTGGACAACCTAGAACAAATCAATGGATGACGGCATAGGTTATTTCTAATGCAACAATTGATTGGTTATTTATTTTTTGTGCAAATCTTATAAGTTGTTTGGATAAATAGCGAGTGAACGACTTTTTTTCATCTAATTAATGGTTTAATATCACTTTTTTATTTAAAATTTTTTAAAATATTATTTTATTATCTAAAACATAATTCTGTTAATAAATTTCGTTGTAAAAAAAAATTATGATGATAAAAAAAAAAAATTGTTATAAATATAGACATGATGGTTGATTAACATTTTACATATAAAATTTAAAATTTAAAATTACAGTGTGGATAATTATAGGGCTAAATGATTGCCACGTGTTTTCTTATTAATCAAATCTGAAACGAAAAAATGATTAAAAAAAATCTGAAACGTTTATTGAAATCTCAAATCAAATCAAATCTCTCTCGAGAAGAAAGTGATCAAATCTGCCCCTACTCGAGTTTACTTCTCCTACTCATCCCCACACCAAGGGCTATGGCATTTTCTGGTGTTTCAACGGTCTGAAACAAAATAGGCTTAAGCTCAACCCACTAAAAAAATCTTCTCACTTTCTATGGGAATTATCTCTTCGTTGTTGACACTTTCTTCTCACTAATTCCCAATTATTATTTTTTAAATTTCTTTCAAATAAAAAAAAACATTAAACCCATTTGCATATCTAATCTTGTTTCATTATTACGGGTAAAATCTTGTCAGGAAGTTCGGTTCGAAGAATTTTGGTTAGAGAGGCAAACAACTATGCTGCCATAGCCCTTGTTGTGGGGATAAGCAACAGAAGTAAACTTGGGTAGTTGTAGAAGAACTGAGAAGAAAGTGATTAAAAAGACAAAAAAGAAAATGAGAAAGAACTGATATAAGAAAAAGAGAAGAAAATGTAAATGAAATGGAGAAGAAAGTAACGAAGAAAGAGAAGAAGAGGAGAAGAGATGGAATAAAACGAAAAAGAAAAGAAAAGAAAAAACAATTAGATTGTGTTTGATTAGGGGTAATAAGATATTACTGAGTTAATTTTTATCTTATATTACTTGATTATCATATTTAATTGTTAAGTAATATAATAATCTTCTAAAACCAATTTTTTTTGTTTTGTTATAATTTTACCCCTTAGTTATAATCTTACTTTTGTTATAATTTTACTTCTTAGTTATTAATAAAATTTTAGGAGAATAATACCCTTGTTTTAAAAACAATTTACAAAAAGACTAATTGACTATTTTATCCTTATATACAAAGTTTTTAGGACATAAATATCACTAAAATTTTAAAAATTACCCAAGGGTGGTGGCCGGATTTGGCCACCACTGCCGGTAGTGATGGAATGGTGCAAGAGCAAGAGTGAGTCTAGAGGTGGAAAAGCAACCGGCCCGGCTTGACTCTCGACGGGTTGCTGTTAATAGCGGGTCGGTCTGACACTGTAACATTGGCAGGCCGGGTTAGGCCTGCCAATGTTAGGGAATTGGCTGGCCCAACCCGGACTGCCAACCCTAACTCGTCGGGTTAGGTCGCGGGTTGGGCCGGGTTAACCCTTTTTTGATTTTTTTTTTTTTGATTTTGTTTTGTTTTATTTTGTTTAAGTTTAAATGTTTAATTAACTTTTCAAATGAATAATTAACAATTTATAAATGAATAAATGTAATTGTTTTTAGTTAATTGTTAATTTCTTTTCAAATATCAATAATTAAATTAAATTAATTTTTTTTTTGTTAACATTCCAAATATTAATTCAATTTTAATACATTAAAATTGTAATATAAGAATAATTAAATTTATTAATTTATTAAAAAATAAAATAAGAAATTATAATAATTATTGCCTCGTTAAAAACCTCACCAAAAAAAACCCAATAGGACAAAAACTTGGTAAGGAAAAAAGAGTGCAATAATTGACAATTAATTTACAAGTTACAATTTACAAAACAACTAATTTTGGGGTTCACTAGGACCTCCCTCATCCGTATCATCTATATTACAAAATTGAAATGATTCTATTAAAGTATCGTCGACAACCTTGTATTGACCTTGATGGCGTGACCGTTCCCAATCTCGAAGACATGTGAGGACTTCAATCATTTGTGGTGAAAGTTTAGTCCTCCTTTCATTTAAAATTCTTTCACTTGCACTAAATGTTTGTTTGGATGAGACAGTTAAGACAGGAACATCGAAAACATCCAAGGAAAGTCTTGATAATACCGAAAAAATACATTTTCTGGCTCTCCAATAGTCTAAGAGATAAATGTTGGCTCTCTATTGTGGATCTATTGATAACATTTCAGGGGTTGCCAAAAATTGTTGAAGCTCATTACTCTGCGACTGTATGGAAGACAATACATTAGTTGTTGTTGTTGGTGGAGCTTCTGAAGAGGAGGTCAGTTGGATTCGGGTCCTCTTCGGCCTATTCAGTGCACCCCAAGAGTATAAGTCTTCATTTGTTTCTTCTGATGTAGCTTCCCTGGATGTTTCGCCTCTTTGCGAGTTCCCATACCTGTTTTCATGCTGGAAATATACTTCGAAAAATGTATTTTTTACCTCTCCTATTTGATTGGCATATGCTTCGGTTTGTAAATTTTCACATAAATTGTCAAAACCATTTTCTAAACCTGCTAATTTAATTCTAGGATCAAATATAGCACCTAAACAATAAAGAAAAAGAATGGGTTCCCAATATTTTTAAAAAAAAAAATTCCATTGCCTTTATTTGTGCATTTAAAATTACATTGTCTTTATTTTTTATAAATAACTTAGAAATTTTTATAATTGTATGTATTACCAATGGACTAGTAGGATAATACACACCAGAAAGTTGTAAAGTGGATTAGTAAAAAGTTTTAAGAAAAGAATGAAATACTTTAGCTATTTCCCAATAATTTTCTACCAAATAATGAGGACCTTTATTATTTGCTACAAAATAACTAATTATATTAGTATAAGGTAAACATGAATCAAGCATTAAATAAGTACTATTCCATCTAACAGGCATGTCTAATGGAAAAGTTCTAGGAGACATATTTGATTTTATACAAGCTTCTTGAAATTCAGCATTTCTTTTATTACTACTAGTAATCCAAGCTAAACAATCTCTAATTCTATTAATATTTTCTTTAATTATTTTCATACCACTTTTCACAATTAAATTAATAACATGGTATGCACAACGTTGGTGAAAAAACTTCAAATTGTTATATAAAGGATAATTACTTTGAAAATAATCTATAGCTTTACTATTATAACTTGTATTAGTTAAAGTTAAACTTATCACTTTACTAACAATATCATAATCTTCTAAAACTTCAACAATTTTATTATAAATTTGTTCACCACTATGATCAACATCCATTAATCTAAATCTTAATAAAGATTTATTTAAGTTACATTCATTATCAAAATAATGACTAATCACACAAATATAATCTTGTTTAGCTCTACTACTCCAAATATCGGCAGTTAGAGCCACACTAACATGACAAGTATGTATTTTATTTTTTAATTCTAATTTCATTTTTTTAAACAATTTTATTAAATCATTTCTAGTTGCGGTTTTAGAATAACTTTTAAATCCTGGAAAAAATGAATTTTGAACAAATCTTTCAAAATATTTATCTTCAGCCATATTAATTGGTTGATCAGTTGTAGCAATATATAAAGCTAACTGTTCCCTATATACATCAGAATTATAACGCTAATTAGTACCCATATTAGTTATTTGAGTTTGATTGCTTTATCTATTTCCATGTTGATTAATATGTTTATTAGCATGCCTTTTTAAAGTACTAGTACCATTACCTGAATCAGCTTTATAAATATTTTCACAGTATTTGCATCTCGCTTTCTTGACTTGAACGCCATTTTTTGTCTCGTAAAACTTGTCGAAATGCGCCCAAACGTCTGATGTGTGTCTGTCTTCGCTTTCGACGGTAGTTGATGATCCCGCCTCAGCTTGAGATGAAGTTGGACGAGCACGACGATTACGAGGATGACTTCTAGAACCACCGGGAGCTGTTGGAATCGGGGGCATATTTTGAGGTGTATCGGATTCTGAGAATGGGAAAGCGAGACTATTTGAATCTCCTCCTGCATTTATGTTAGTAAAATCAGCGGGACTAGAACTAGGATAGTAGTTTCCTTCATCATTGTAATTGATGGGAGAAATATCTATCCATAGTAGTTGAAAAAAAAAATTGATGTAGAAGAAATAAAAATTAAAGAAAGAGAATTGAAATATGGAAATTGGAATTTGGAAAATTGGAAATATGAATTAAAAATTGCAAAAACTAATAAAAATTAAAGTACGAGCAAATTGATAGCAAAGAGATTAAGAGAATAAGTGAATAATTGAGAGATTAGAGATTAGAGAATATGAGAGAATGAGAGAATTTGAGTTGTCAGAGTTTAGGGCCAATTTATAGAAAAAAATGGGAAAGAAAAATGACGAAAAAGACCCCTCTAATGGCTATAACACGGCTATATTTCGGGGGTAAAGGGGTAATTTGAAAAAAATAATTAAATTTTTATTTTTTGTCAACCTGACGGGTTGGCCGTTATTCCATAACAGTCAACCCGTCGGGTTAGCGGGTCTCTTTTAAAAGAGACAAAATAGCAACCCGTCGGGTTACGGGTTGCCATTTTGCAACCCGGCCCGCCCGGCGGTTGCTATCGGGTTAGGGTCAACCTGGACCGCCATATTGGTGGTCTGGGTTCAACTCGCTTTGTTATGGGCCGGGTTAGGGTTGACCCACCTAACCTGGCCCATTTGTTCCAGCTCTATGCAAGACTGGTCGGATTTGGCTAGCCGTGCGCCGCTAAAGCCGTTTCTAGTATGATCCATGGCCGGAAACAGCTAGATCTGACATTTCACAACAAGATCTGGCCTTTCACGGCCAAAGATGTGACCATGAAACGACGACCGTTTCATGGCCAAAGATGAAACAACCACAGATCTGACTGTGAAAGTCTAGATCTTTGGCTGTGAAATGGCCATCATTTCATGGCCAAATATTTGGTTTTTCATAACCAGATCTCCATTGTCGACGCCACCGCCGGTGGTGGCAGGCCGTCGATAGTGGCTTGGAGTGGGTGGGGGTGTTTTTATTAAGTTTTAAACTTTTTTGGTTGCTCGGGTGTTTTAGCTAAATATGAAATATAGGGGGTTAAAAGAATTAGTCAAAAAATAATATTATATTAATATTTAAAAAAGGAGGGCAATTTAGTAAATTATATAACATACCCACCAATTTATTCCAACCAACCAAACACATTTCCTTAAACATTCTCAGTAATTTTTAAGGTAATTTATCTTTTCATTAATATAATATTTCCAGTAATACAACATTCTTTGAACCAAATGCACCCTTAGGGTTTTTTTTCATATTTTATATTAACATTATTTTTAATAAAAAAACTGGAGGTATAAATTGGTAATTCACATTATACGAGGGCATATCAATAATTTCATATTTAAAGAGTGGGTACATTAGTAATTGACTCGCTGATAAATATGACATAAAATAATAAATAAATTAAGTCAAATAATAATCGGTATTTTCGTCTTCACAATGAATTAAAGAAAATTATTAATTGAACATAATGTTTAAGTAGTAAAATAGTATTTTAAAAGTCTATGAGTGGGAAAATGTCATTAAACCATTATTTGGGAGGGAAAAAGTCAGTTTACTCGATAAATAGCACATATACTAGGATTGTTTTGATTTGGTACAGGGAATGGACAACTGCTGTAAAATTGTTTCTTGGTATGATCCGTAGCTATAATGGTTATAATCTATGTATTACTTAGATCACAATCTCATCATTGAGTACTTTCTTTTGGTCAGTGTTGACCTGAAACACTTTGTTCTAAGTGTAGCAATATTGAAGATTATGTTCCCATTAAATGCATGATGGTTGTTTTTAAGATCTTAGTTTATTGTTTAAGTTATCTGCTTACTATCTATTTTGTTCATTTATCTTCTGAATGAGGTGGTTACCATATATTTAAAACATTATCAAGGACAATTTCTATCTCACATTGCAGTGCATATTTTAACAACATTAGTTTACAATGTATTAGATGAAAATGCCTAGAATAAACATGCAACACATCATCTTTTTCTTCCATTTCTCTAAACTCTTTAACCCCCCCTTCTAAACTCTCAAAAGCTTCCAAAGTTACACTTGAATATTCGTCTTAACAGCTTCCATGTCTTGTACATTAACTGTCACAATTTTAACAACTTCCAAATACTCAAACCTGGACCTCATAGACATAAATTCCCTTTTTTTATTTTATTATTATTATTATTTATTTTGCCATTGGATGTTCATCCTACTGTTTTATTGAGAAGCTCTCGAACCAATTCAACTATTTCTTCGTCATATTGCACCCAAATCCACACAAATTTAAAGGGCAATAAAAGCATAGCATTAGATCTCTTAGATCGCTCAGATCGCATGCTCAAGTTATCTTCAAAATACTGAAGCCTGTTCCGGATCAGAGCTCTCAGATCACATGCACCAAATCTCTTAGACTTCTCAGATTGCGCGCTCATATCACTTTGATCTTCAATGTTAGATTGCGCGTCCAAATCACGCGCATCAGATATCTCAGATCGTGCGCATCAGATCTCTGAAATCATTCGCACTAGATCTCTCACATTGCACACATCAGATCACGTGCAATGCTTTCTTTCTAGCTAGTATACTCGTAAAATAATCACTAAAACTCATTAAAAACACATATATAAGAAAATACACACATATATATGAGTAACAAAGTATGGGCCCATATTTAATTTTTCTTTATATACAAATATTTACAAAATGTTCTCAAAAATAGCAACTTGACAGTGTAGCCCAACCCTTCCACTGCGTGACGTTTCGAGCGACCGCAACTCACCTATTACCTGCAAAACATTAAAAACAACGGAGTGAGCACTAATGGCTCAGTAAATGAACCCGCTATGCTACCCTTCTCTCTCCATTGCTTAAATCCTGAATTTTCTTTCCTTAAAACTCATTTCCCAAGTATTCTCTATTCTTTCTCTGTTTTCTCTCTGTTCTTTCTTTGTTTTGCTTTCTGTTTTTCTCTCTGCTTTCTAATTTTTTTCACTACCCATGATAATGAGCATGGTATTATGCATAGGGCTACTTAACGAACCGAGTCGCTAGCGAGTCGGCTCGGCTCAAGTCGGGCTCGTTAACGACTCTTCGTTTGATAACGAGCCAGCTTGACTCAGCTCATGAGACAGAATGAGCAGAGTTCGAGCCATGCTCAGCTCGGTTTTTTGAGATTTTCTGAACTATTGGGATTTAATTGAAAATAATGCAATACAAGTTTTAAAAAATAACAAAATGGCCCCCGTTCTTAAAATCCCCAAATCATCGAAATCCTTCACCAGTAGAACCCTTGCCGTAAAAGTTCAAACTTCAAACTCCTCCCAAACTAATGATTTTTTTCTCCATCATCAGCACAAATTTCCGTCGCATTTTGGTGGGATCTTCTTCATCTTCGTCGAATCTTTGTCATCTTTGCGGGATCTTTGTCATCTTCGTTCGAGCTTTGTCATCTTCGTCATCTTTGTCGGATCTTCATCATCTTCGTGGGATTTTTGTCGAATTTTAATCGCTGAGTAGGGGGTTTCTTCAAACTGTATGGTTGTTTGTTTGGGGTTTGGGGTTTCTTCAAACTGTATGATTTTCGCCAGATTTTAACTTGTTTTTTCGTGAATTGTTTGTCTGTAATAGGGGGATTTTTTCGGTGAAAGAATTTAGGAAGAGCAGATCATTTACAGTTGTGGTGGTTGACCGTGGTGGTGTTGCTGTGCATACAAGGTTAATGTTTGTGTACTATCTATGAAGAGCAGTGTCGTGTATTGGGTCTGTTTCACCGTTTGTTTAAATTGCTTTACTGAAATTGAAATTGTTTGTGAATTGTGATTGTGGTTGTGTTGTGGAGTTGTGGGACAAAATTTAAATTGCAAAGGAGTTTGTTAATGGTTGTTAATTTATAAATTTGTTTGTGGGAATGTGGTTTTGCATTTGGTGGTAGGGACTGGCCAACTGGGCAATTTATAAATATGTTTGTGGAAATGTGGTTCTGCATCTGGTGGTGGGGACTAGGCAATTTAAAAATTTGTTTCTGGCTTGTGGGAATGTGGTTCTGCATTTGGTGGTGGGGACTGGGCAATTTAAAAATATGTCAGCTCATTTTGTACCAGTTTTGGGAAGTTGTCTAGCCAATACCATGTATTCCTTTCATAATCCATGGTCATATTGATAGAAGATTGAATCTAGCTTGAAATCACACCACAATTTCATCTAATTTAATTTAATTAATTGTAATTAAAGGAGTCATTAATCCACCCAAAAACACTTGTGGTATAGATCTGTAATCTGTTTTTAAGATTTTATGTCGTATAATGGATAAATATATGACATAAATGTACTATGTAGAGTGTACAACAATTAATCATTTCCTTCAGCATCTTAAATACAAGTAATTAAACAGAGATTTAATTAATTAAAAACTTCAAAAATTATATATAAAATGGGTTTGAATGAATAAATAGAACATTTAATTCTTCAACCAATATCTCTAATTAAAGAATAAATGAATGCTGGGATGTATTGGTGACAATTAATATTGGTGTGCAATGTATAATGTATTGGTTTGATGTGTGTGCAATGTAATAGTTTGACATTATTTCATATTGGTTTTGCATTAAATTGCTGATTTTTTTTTTTTTTTCCATTTATAGGTTTGTAAATGGAGGGTAATTCCTCAAGTACCCCTGCAATACAAGATATAATTACCGATACACCTGGCGGTAACCTTAACTTGAATGCAACCACAATAAATACGGAGCAAAGTATTAGTAGCCTGGATAATGGTGATGAAAATCAAAATCCGATTTAGAAGCAAAAAAGAGTGAAGACATCAGTGGTATGGACGGAGTTCAAGGAGGTGGTACTCCCTAATGATACTAAAAAGGCTGAGTGTATCTATTGCAAAGTCAAGTTGTGTATTAATGCCATCGAAAGCACCACCCAGTTCAATAGACATTTAAGCCGGTGTTTAAGGAGAAAAACTTCCATGAGGCAACAACATATTAGTTTTCCGAGTGCCGGTAATGATGTTGCAACTACTATTTTGCCAGCTTTAAGTGGGAAGTTTGACATGTCAAAAATGAGGGAATTGATCGCCCATTGGGTGCTTATGCATGAGCATCCATTTATAGTTGTAGAGGAAGAGGGCTTGAACAATATGATGAAGTATGAGATTCCTGGATGGACTTCGGTTTCCCGCCATACTTGTAAAAAAGATTGTATGAAGGTATATGAAAGTGAGAAGGCCAAATTAAAGACTTTGTTGAAGAGCGTGACAAAAATCAGTTTGACTACAGACTTATGGAATTCAGGGAATCAAAATATGGAGTATATGGTGTTGACCGGGCATTGGATAGATAGTACTTGGAGGCTTAATAGACGTATCCTCAACTTTGTTCATCTACCTCCTCCCCGGACTGGTATTGCGATTGCGGACGGCATTTTCAAGTGTCTAATGGGATGGGGAATTGAAAATAAGGTATATACTATTTCTATGGATAATGCTTTAAGTAATGATGTTACGATTAAGGTTTTGAAGGAAAATTTTGAAGTTTCAAGGAAACTCTTTTGTGGAGGTAAACTATTTCATGTGAGATATTGCACACACATTTGAACTTGATTGTTCAAGATGGACTTCATCAAATTAGGCACATCATTGACGACATCTATGAGAGTGTGTTGTTTATCAACAGTTCAGCAGCAGGCTGAAGGTATTTTCTGAGATTGTTCAACAACTTAAATTGCCGTATCAGAAACTTATTCTCCATTGTAAAACAAAGTGGAATTCTACCTATGAAATGTTGGCAACGACAATTAAGTTCAAAAAGGCTTTTCCAAGATTGAAAGAGAGGGATATCAATTATCATAATAATCCAAGTGACGAGGATTGGGAGAAAATGGAGAAAGTCTGCAAAGTTTTAAATTTATTCAGTGGTTCAACCAAACTCATTTCAGGAAGTGATTATCCGACGTCTAATTTATTCTTGAAGGATGTGTGTGCAGTGAAATGTATGTTGGATAGTAAAAGTGAATCTAAAGATGATTTTATTAGAGTAATGGTTAGGAAAATGAAACAGAAGTTTGATAAATATTAAGGGGAATGTAATGTGTTGATGTCTGTGGCTGCTGTATTGGATCCTCGGTTGAAAATGAGGGTTATTCAGTGGGCATTCCTTAAGATGTATTATGAGGCAAAATGACGGGCAAATATGATGACGGTCCGGGATGCATTGCATGAGTTATATGGGGAGTATATTCAAGCTAACCAAGGTGTGACTATCGCCCGTGCTTCTACATCACAAGGGGATGGACATGGAGCCATTGGTGAGGTGGTTGCGGTTGAGGGAGCCGAGGCCTGGGATGATTTTAGCACTTTTCTAGACGTGGTTGAAACTATTGAGCCTAGTAAGTCTGAGTTGGACTGTTATTTGGGAGAGGGATGCCATAAGTGTGTGGGGGATCATGACTCATTCGATACCTTACAATGGTGGAAGGAAAATTCAACCAAGTTTCCTATATTGTCTACAATGGCTCGAGAGATACTAGCCATCTCAATCACTACGGTTGCTTCAGAGTCTGCATTCAGTGTTGGGAGCAGGGTTATTGATAGTTACTGACTTCTTTGTCACCAGTTATGGTGGAGATGTTGTTATGTGGATGTGACTGGTGTTGCACTTTGAATGGAGTGAAGAAAAGGTGCAAAGTAAGTTCCATTGCTTACATGTTTTGTTTAATTCAATATTTAAAATTACTTTATTCTAACCTATAGATTATTTTTATCTCCTTTTAATTTTAGAAAAAGGAGGATGAGGATCACTTGGAGATTAAGCTTCCTATTCTGTCAGGTGATGGGAGTCAGCAAATTGGTTGATTCACTTGTGAGTTATTGGTTGTGGCAGTAGGATTCTGTAAGTCTATATTTATTACTTTTGTGTTCAGGTTTGCATTTTCATCTTTATGGTTTATATAAAATGACAATTGTACTTAATGTGTTTCACATTAATTTGTTTGTAGGAGGAGTGGGGCTACAATGGACATACATCCAATTATCTTTCGTTGTTATATATATTTTTTGATGGATGGGGATGTCACTTAATGTATAGTTATGCTCATCCCCCATTTTGTTTTGATGAAAACTTAATTAAGTCAAGTGAACTAAACAAAAATATTTAGTTCAGTTAACTTAATTTGTGGTACATACAGTATGTTGAATGATAAATTGTTAATAGCAATAGCATTTCATTTAATGTTGATTTTAAGTAGGTTTAATTGTTGGGTGATGTATGAGGACATGAGAAGACATTCAGACAACCGATTCAGACCTGCGTGCTTCCCAACAAATTAAAAAAAAATAAATGAAAAGTGAAAATTTAGAATTTAGAATTTAGTTTGACTGTTTGAGGATGGTGAAAAATTAATGAATCAGTTTGACAAAATAAATGAAAAGTGGAAAATTTAACAAAAAGCATCAGACATTAGTAATTCTTCCTCTACCCAGCAAATTAATGAAAAGTGAAATACATCAACAATTCAGACAATCCACAATCAGATGCACACTATTACCTAACAATTTTTTTTTTTTTTTTTAAAAAAATTGAATTTAAAAAAAGAATAGAATTATTTGGAGTTGGCTCACGAGCCGACTCGAAATGTGTCAAAACCATTAACGAGTCGAGTCGAGCCATATAATTTATGGCTCGGCTTGGCTCGTTAAATCTTCCTCTTTCATGAGCCGAGTTCGTTAAGCCGAAAACTCGGCTCGGCTCGATAACACTCCTAATTATGCATATTCATGATGCAAATGAACAAATGCATAAATTATGCATTTTCTTTTCTATTTTTCTTATTCTGTTTTATGTTTATTTTTCTTTATTTCTTTCTTTCTTTTCCAGTCTTTCTTTCTATTCTTTCTTTTCTTTCATTCTATTCTTTCTTTCTTTTCTATTCTTTCTTTCTTTCTTTCTATTCTTGCCGATCAGACTCGATTGAGGCATGGATTTGGAGCCTTGGCCGTGTGAGTGAATTCTCTAATTCTGGGTACAGTCCTCATCCACACACACTTCTAACGGACTATACAATTCTTCTTTCTGAATTCTGAGGTCGCTCACTAAAGGCGGCGTGCATGTGGGACTATGTCACTCACGGCTCCCCATCACAACAACCTGCTCTTCTTTTTATCTTTTTTTACGCTTCTTTAAGAAAAATCCAGATTTGAATATCTTTAATATCTTTGAATATCTTTAATATTCTCACTTCTTTTTATTTTCTCTTTACCATATTTTAGGGCTTTTTCATGCTCTTATGAATATGTATGCATGTTTTTGGTTTCATGCTTATAATTCTTTCTAAATTCACATATTTAAATGCAATTATGCATTATGAATGTAAAAATGTCATTCTCTACCATCTACAAACTCATCCCAAAGTAACACATAATCATTCTCATACATGCCCTTCTCTTTGGCATTTCATCAAACAATTTATGTGCACAAATCAACACTAATTTGGCTATACTTTTATCTCTATTTTAGGCCACCAAAAATTTGGAATAAACTGCTCCATAATTAACACCAAATCTGCCCAAAATACGCACTTCAAAATTTTCACTTCAATTCTTCCAAATCTCATCCAAACATTCATCAAATAACAATTACACCAACATAACTTCTCATGGATATGTTCTAATCATTATTCAACACCAAATCCATCAACAATTTTACATATAACACATATATATGCATAAAGAAATTTCTCTACACAACATAACTTAAGTCATACTTAGGGTAGGATTTACTTACCTTGTGCTTGAGTAATTCCACTAGAATCTCTCTTTCTTTGGTAGACTTGTTCTTTCTCTAAAACCCTAAGCATAAACACTATAAGAATTCAACACTTTAAAAATTAATCTCACATCTATTGCAAGAATTCTTACCTTTGGGTGCTTAGGATCAAATCTCTACCAAAATCCAACCAAAAGCCCTCTAAAATCCCTTGAAATTTGATGAAGAGATGAGAGAAATTGAGAGTGATGTGGCGTGAGAGGGAGTAGAGAATGATAGGGTTTTTTTGCTTGAACTCTTAATATCTCATATTAATATGCATACTTTCCCATTTTGCCCTTGCACTTTCTTTAAAATTTCATCTATGTCCCTTAGTCAATTACCATAATGCTCTCATTTTTAATACATTCTCCATGAAATTCTACCTCTTTTCACTCCCCACTTTTTTAACTAATTTTGAGTGAAAAGACCATTTTATCCTTAATGTAAGTTTAAGGCATTTTCTTCACATTTTCTCAAAATAACTTTATCAACAAAATCAACTGAAGGTATAAGAGCATAAATTAAATTACATACCTCCATGTGGGCGTTACATGAGAGATCTGATGCACCATATCTCTCAGATCGCATGCACCAGAGCTCTTAGATTGGGCGACTAGATCTCTTAGATCGTACGCATCAGAACTCTTAGATCACGTGGCTAGATATCCTAGATCGTGCTTTCGAAGGCCAAGATCACCTTTCTAAGCGGCCAAATCGCGTTTTCAAGTGCCAAGATCGCCTTTCTGAGCGGCCAGATCGCATTTCCAATTGCTAAGATCGCCCTTCAAAATTCGAGGTCTATAGCTCAAGTAATCTTCAAAATACTGAAGCTTGTTCCAAATCAGAGCTCTTAGATCACACGCATCAGATCTATTAGATCGCTAAGATCGTGTGCTCAGATCACTCTGATCTCTGATCTTCAGCTTCAGATTGCACGTATCAGAGCTCTCAGATCACGCGCATCAGATCGCTCAAATCGAGCAAACAGATCTCCCAGATTGCACACATAAGATCTCTTAGATGGTACGCATCAGATCTCTTAGATCGCACGTATTAGAGCTCTCATATCGCGCAGCTCGATCTCTCAGTTACGGCGGCAGATCTCGAGATCACACGCGATCTTTTAGATGAGTGCTTTTGTGCCAAGATACGCCCTTTTGAGCGGCCCAGTTATGCGCTTGACGCGTAAAGCGTAGCGCTTAAAATCCAATGTTTCTGACTCAAGTTATCATCGAAATACTAAAGCTTGTTCCTGATCAAACTCTCAGATCATGTGCATCAGATCTCTTAGATCGCGCGTATCAAGCTCTCAAATCGTCGGATAGATCTCTTAGATTGCGCGATTAGATCTCTCAGATCTCACGCACAGTGCTCTCAGATCAGGCAACTAGATCTCTCAGATTGTGCTTCTAAGCTCTAAGATCGTGCTTTCGAGTGGCCAAATCGCACTTCCAAAAGCCTAGATCACGCTTCCGAGTAGCCAGATTGCGTGCTTTTGAGTGCCAAGATCGCGCTTCAAAATCTAAGGTCTACAACTCAAGTTATCTTTAAAATACCAGACCTTGTTCCAGATCAAAGCTCTTAGATGGCGCGTATCAAATCTCTAAAATTGCTCATATTGCGTGCATCAGAGCTCTTAGATTGTGTAGGTAGATCTCTCAAATCGTGCTTCCAAGCAACCAGATCGCATTTTTGAGTGCCAAGATTGTGCCTCTGAGCACCAAAATCGCCTTCAAAATCCGAGGTCTACAGTTCAAGTTATCTTCAAAATACTAAAGCCTGTTCCAGATTAGAGCTCTCAGATTGTGCGCTCAAATCACTCTGATCTTTAGCTTTAGATTGCACATCCAGATCGTTTAGATCATGTGCATCAGAGCTCTCAGATCGCTCGCATTAGATGTCTAAGATCACGCGCATCAGATGTCTTAGATCGCGCGTATCAGAGCTCTCAAATCAGGCGGCTAGATCAATTAGACTGTACGCATTAGATCTTTCATATCGCGACATAAGAGCTTTCAGATCATGCAGATAGATCTTTCAGATCATACTTCCAAGAGCCAAGATCTCGCTTCCGAATGGCCAGATCGCATACTTCTGAGTCCAAGAATGCGTTTCAAAATCCGAAGTTTATAGCTAAAGTTATCTTTAAAATACTGAAGGCTGCTCCAGATCAGAGCCCTCAGATCGCGCACATCAGATATCACAGATTGCTCAGATAGCGCACTTAGATCACTTTAGTATTCAACTTTAGATTATGCATCCAGTTTGCTCAGATCACATGCTTCCGAGCGCTAAGATCGCGCTTCAAAATCCGAGGTCTATAGCTACAGTTATCTTCAAAATACTGAAACTTGAAAAAGAATTGAAGAAATTGAGAGAATTTGGGGATGAAGGTGGCGTGAAACTGGAGGAAGAATGGCTAGGGTTTCATTCTTCAACTCTTGATATAATAAAATATTATTTATAGTTTCCCATTTTACCCTTGCACTTTCTATGAAATTCCATCTATGTCCCTTAGTCAATTACCAAAATGCCCTCATTTTATTGCATTCTTCATAAAATTCTCTCTTTTCACTCGACACTTTTTCAACTAATTATGAGTGAAAAGGCCATTTTACCCCTAATGACAATTTAAGGGATTTTCTTCACACTTTTTCAAGAATAACTTTAACAAAATTCAACTAAGGGTATAAGGGCATAAGTAAAGCTACGTACCTCAGTGTGGGTGTTACAACAATGTGTCAGTTAATACACACACGCCACACTTCAACACTTACTAGTATTGTAGCATAGCAGTAAAGCCCCATTTGCAAATTCCAAAACAACTGCCATCCCCATAATAGCAATAAACCTTCATTCCTTTAAATAAATGTTGGATTCTTGTTGCTTAGAGCTTGACAGATAATATGTTGACTTTTAAATAATGTCTATCAATTAGAAGTATTTTTAATGATGTTAATTGATTATAGTTTGTGTGTTGATGTATTCTGCAATTTGTGTTGCTAGATTATGGAGTTTATGTGTTTCCTTAATGATGGTTTCTTATTTTTCAATTATAAGTATGGCCTCCGAAGGCCATTCTTCAAGCACCTCAACATTGGATGACATCGATGATACAATTACAATTAGAGCAGTTGATCGTTGTAACATTTATGGAAGCAAAACCACTACCCATACAGAACAAGGTGTTAGTAACCCTCGAAAATGTAGTGGACAATGACAATCTACTTCATAGGAAGAAGAAAGCCAAGACATCAGCGGTGTGGACAGAATTTAGGGAGGTGGTTGTCCCTGGTGGTACAAAGAAGGCAAAGTGTATCCACTGTAAAACCAAGTTGAAAATTACTGCCATTAGAAGCACTACCTAATTTAATAGACATTTGAAGAGGTGTACGAAGAGATCAGCTTCCTTGAGGCAACAACAAATTAATTTTCTCCCTTCTAGTTCTCAGGGTACATCTATTATCCTGCATACTCTACAAGGTTAGTTTGATATGCTTAAGATAAGGGAACTTATTGCCCACTAGGTGCTGATGCATGAACATCCATTTACAGTTGTGGAGGAAAAGGAATTGGAATAATATGATGAAGTATGGGATTCCTGAATGGAGTCCGATTACGTGTAATACTTGCAAGAATGATTGTGTGAAAGTGTATGAAAATGAGAAGTTGAAGTTGAAGACGGTATTGAAGGGTGTTAGAAAGACCAGTCTCACCACATATCTATCGAATTCAGGCAATCAGAGGATGGAATACATGGTGTTGACTGGGCATTGGTTGATGATAATTGGAAGTTGAATAGACGGGTCCTAAACTTCGTTCATTAATTTGCCTCCTCCCCGTACTGGTGTCGCCATTTATGATGCCATTTTCAAGTGCTTGATGGAGTGGGGAATTGAAACTAAGGTCCACACGATCTCAGTGGACAATGCTTCAAGCAATGATGTTGCAATCAAAGTCTTAAAGGAAAATTTTCAAGCTACGAGGAAGCTCATATGTGGGGGCAAGTTGTTTCATGTAAGCTGTCATGCACACATCTTGAACTAGGTTGTTCAAGATGACCTTTATCAAATTAGACACATTATTGATGACAGTTGTGACAGCGTGTTATATCAATGTCTCAGAGAGTAGGCTTAAGTTTTTTCAGAGATTGTTTAGCAGTTGAGATTGTTGTTTCGTAAGCTTATTCTTGATTGCAAACACGGTGGAATTCAACATATGATATGCTGGCAACTGAAATCAAGTTTAGACGTGTTTTTCCTAGATTGAAGGAGAGGGATATGAGTTACCATTATTGTCCCAAGGAGGATGATTGGGACAAAGTAGAGAAACTTTGTGATATTTTAAAGGTGTTTAGTGGTGCGACCAATCTCATATCAAGGAGTGATTATTCGACATCAAACTTGTTTCTAAAACAAGTTTGTCAAATCAAAATTATGTCGGATAGTAAGAGTGAAGATGAAGATGAAGATGAATTTATAAGGACCATAGTTTGGAAAATGAAAGGAAAGTTTAACAAATATTGGGGGGAATGTAATCTCCTGATGGCTGTGACTGCTATATTGGATCCTAGACTGAAGATGAAGATCATTCAGTGGTCGTTCCCTAAGATGTATTTGTTGGTTTTTGGATCGTTTACGTAGTGGAAATATAAAAAATTTTGAACACAAAAAACCATAAAACCAATGATCCAATTACGGATCTACATCATTTTAATACAAGAAAAATATTTAAATCATGTTAAATGTCATACCAACATTTGGAGGCTCCTTCGATTGATGTGATTCGCCTCACTCCAAGTTAGGAATGAACTCCTGGTATCCACATGAAGACAAGACAAACATCATTGAGGAATTATTAGGCTAGGTAATTCACTCAACTAAAAGAATAAAACAACATAATTTTTCTTTGAGAGAAAAAATTCTTCTCCCACCAGTGGAGGCTCACGTTTTTTAGAGATAGAGAAGAGGCTAGGGTTTCTTTTAATTGTTGCAATATATTATTTCATTCAACTTAATGAATTAATTTTAGTTGCACTTAAATAGTGCACACTAAAACCCTATTCCAAATAGATATTGGAATAGATTACCCTTGCAACCAAACATGACATTTTTTCAACTAAAATTTAAAAACCAAATTTGAATTCACATTACCAATATTATATATATATTAACTAAATATTTAAATATATATAATCTCACTAATTTAATTTCCACATAAAATTAAATTTAGGCAACAACCTCAGTAAATTTAATTACACTGTGAGATTACCAAAATGCCCTTTCATCATAAAAGACAAAAATGCCCTTTCATCATAAATGATGAAATACCCTTTCATCATAAATGAAAAAAATACCCTTCTCACGAATTTTATTCTTAATTCGTCTTCTATATGTGCGACCCGAAGGCTCCTCATCATATCGTGCGAGGAAATGATCATACATGGCAGTGGAAAACAAAAATTATTTACATCATAGATCGTTCCTTAGAACCAAGATCAGGGCACAAATTTACAGTTTATACATTATATTAGAATCTGCAGAAAAATTAGTTTAGAGTTTAAGAAATCATACGCACGTTTGGAGGCTCCTCCAACTTGTCTTTGAACGGATTTTGCTACCAACCCAAGAGTAGGATCGAGTCAATGAAGTCTACACGAAGATAACCCCTAGGAACTAATGAGGGATTTGCTAAACCCTCTTTAGCCTTAAGAACCAAGAAGAAATCAAAAGATATTTGATTCAAGCAAAAGAGGCAAACTGGCATGGGAGAGAAGGGGCTAGAATTTTTAGTCTAATAGATTGAAATGAAAACTTATTTTAATTCACTAAGTGTTGCACTTATATAGTGCATACTTTGCCCTATTCCATCATGGAATGGGCTTGGGACTTGGGCACCAACCCAAACACCCCTTGTATCCAAACAGCCCCATTTAGATATTTTAATTTTAATTATCATTATCTCAATTAAATATAAATATATATATATATATATATATATATATATATATATATATATATATATATATATATATATATATATATATATATATTAACATTTAACAATAATGATAATTTATTTAAATATATGCAAACACATATTTAAACGTAATCTCACTTAGATAATTTTACTATCAAATTAAATAAAGGCTACGACCTCAGCAAATTTGCACTGTGAGATTACCAAAATACTCTTTTGCCTAAAAAGACGAAAACGCCATTATTATAAACTAATTCTTAAATTATCTTCTATGTGTGTGACCCGTAGGCTCCTTATCATACTGGCAGTGTGTAGTATCGCGATTAACACCAATTAATCATCTCACTACACACAGACCAAGATTGGCCCCTAGCAAGGCATCATGGCCACCCGATAGATTCAGATTCAACGAAGTAGCTACCTGTCAACAATATGGTTACCGTACAATCCAATTCTTTCATCATCCGTTATCTCAACAAGACCGAGGCATAGAAATAGTGTCAACCTTAGTTACTCTTGATATGTATGTGTTCAGTTACTGGACCAATGACCTAAGTAATAATCTGGATAGAGTAACAACTCAATCCCACTGTGGCCACAGTTTTAGTGTCATTGCCATTTACTGAATTGCGTCGTGAGATAACTTCCCCCTGTACCCGAGAGTGATGAATCCTTTGTCGATCTACCATAGTCTTGATACATTCCTTGATGCAGCCAATCACTATTTTATTGATAGCTCTGAATAAAACTGCGTTGGGTTAGTGTCAAACTGCACCAATCGGTGCATAAGGCACTCTGGTGATCTCAAGTCTAAGGATCACATGCACCACCATTCGTTAGAGAATTTGTTTCATAGACATTGGGGTTACCATCCATCTGGAATCTTTTGGTGGGTCAGTCGAGTGAACTTGCCTACAGCAAGCACCCATGTGTTGCACCATGTTGTCACCAAACAACCTTGACAAGTGAGATCAGTCACTGCCTTTTGACAGGATTGTTCAACACTATGATAGCCTTACCGTATTATCTGTGCCCTCAATTCAGAATAATACTAGGGCTGCAGATGTTTCTAGAATGGCTACCATATGTTCTCATAGGGTTCTCACTATCAAGATTTGAAACACTTGATACCCTCGTCACGGTTCTACCATTCTAAGGACATATATCAATACATACAATGATGATTTACGCGATATAGAATAAAATGCCTTTTATTGATCAATGAACATTATTGCAAAGAATCAATTCTACAATAATTGATTGGCTCTAGGGCATCTACTCTAACAATCTCCCACTTGCACTATAGCCAATCATTCATGTATTTAATACCAAATGATCTCAAGTGTCTTTCATGCTTCTGCTGCGACAAAGGTTTTGTTAGTGGATCTGCGAGATTGTCGTCAGTATGCACTTTACTGATCTGCACCTTTCCTCTCAACTATCTTTTTGATGAGATAGAATTGTCTGAGTATGTGTCTGGACTTCTGATGAGACCGTGGTAGAGTCTGCTATGGTGCTTTGCTTGGAGTTTTTCCAACTCACCGCACTCCCGTTGAGACAAAATACAAACCCTGATTGCGATTGATAATCATCTTTGTCTGTTTGGAAACTAGCATCACTGTATCCTCTTATAATGAGCTCATCTTCCCTTCCTTAAACCAAGAACATATCCTTAGTCCTCTTCAGGTACTTAAGAATGTTTTGACAGCCATCCAGTGATGCTCACTTGGATCTGATTGATATCTACTGCAAGTGCTCAAAACACATGAGACATCAATCCAAGTACATAGCATGGCATACATGATAGATCCAATTGCTGACGCATATGGGATCCTCCTCATCCTATCTCTCTCATCTTGTGTTCTAGGACACATTTCCTTAGAGAGATAAACACCATGTGACATCGAAAGAAATCCCTTCTTGGATTCTTCCATACTGAATCTTTTTAGTATTTTGTCAATATATGCGCTCTAACTTAGGCCAAGCAACCTACTCGATCTATCATGATAAATCTTTATTCCAAGGATGTAGTCTACTTCCCCTAAGTCTGTCATGGAGAAACACTTGGATAATCAAGTCTTTACCGACTATAAGTTCGGTATATCATTCCCGATCAGAAGTATGTCATCGACATACAACACTAGGAATGCCACTGCACTCCCACTCACTTTCTTGTAAACACAAAGCTCATATTCGTTCTTGATAAAATCGAATTCTTTTACGGCCTCATCAAAACGAATGTTCCAGCTCCTAGAAGCTTGCTTGAGTCCATATATGGATCTCTGTAACTTGCATACCCTATCAGCTTGCCCATCAAGAATGAAACCATCAAGTTTTGTCATATACACATCCTCTTCAAGGCTTACGTTCAGAAAAGCTGTTTTATCATCCATTTGCCAAATCTCATAGTCATGGTATGCAGCAATCGTAAGCATAATCCGGATGGATTTAATCATGGCAACTGGCGAAAAGGTTTCTTCATAGTCAATACCATGAATTTGTTTGAAACCTTTGGTAACCAGTTGTGCCTTATAAGTATGCACCTTGCCATCCATGTCAGTCTTCTTCTTGAAGACCCATTTACACCTTATGAGTTTTACCCCTTCAGGTGGTTCCACCAAAGACCATACTTGGTTTTGGTATATGGAGTCCATCTCAAATTTCATGGCTTTAAGCCATTTAACGAAATCTGGATCCGATATAGCGTCTTCGTAGGTTATGGGTTAGTCGTCTTGGTAGACTAGTACGTCACCATGTTGAGTCATGAGATAACCGTATCTCTTGGGCTCATGGCGTACTCTCCCAGATCTACGTAGCTCCTGTGCTACTTGAGGCGGTTCATTTTGATCCATAAGTTTTGGAGTAACCTCTTCATAATGTTCAACTACTTCCTGTGGCACATCATTCCGTCCTTCGTCTAGTATATTTTGTGGTTCTAGAACTTCATTGAGTTGTACTTTTCTCCCACTAGTACTTCTTAAAAAAATTCATTTTCTAGGAAGACCCCAGAATGAGCAACAAAAATTTTGCACCCTTCTGGGTGGTAGAAATAATATCATTTGGTCTCCTTTGGAAACCCCACAAATATACATTTACAGGATTTTGGGCCTAGCTTGTTCGAAGTCAATTTCTTAACATAAGCTTCCCAACCCCAAATCCTTAGATAAGACAAGTTGGGATTTCGCCCACTCCATAGTTCATATGGAGTCTTATCTATAGACTTTGACAGCACACGGTTCAAAACGTGAGTCACAGTTTCTAGGGCATAACCCCAGAATGATACATGTAGATCACTAAAACTCATCATGGACCTAACCATGTCAAGTAAGGTCCTATTCATCCTTTCAGACACTCCATTGTGTTGGGGTGTATACGGAGGGGTGAGTTGTGATACTATCCCACATTCCTTGGTATTGAAAAACCAAAACCCCCGAGCTTAAGTATTCACCTCCTCGATCCGACCAAAGAGCTTTAATACTTTTGCCCAACATATTCTATACTTCATTCCTGAATTCTTTGAACTTATCAAAGGCTTCAGATTTATGTCTCATAAGGTAGACATAAACATATCTACTGAAATCATCAGTAAATGTGATGAAGTATGAATATCCACTCTGGCTTCAACTGTTAGTGGACCACATACATCACTATGGATGATGCCTAATAGTTCAGTAGCTCTTTCACCTTGTCCTTTGAAAGAAGACTTGGTCATCTTGCCTAACAGGCATGACTCGCATACCTCAAATGACTAAAAGTCAAAAGGGTCCAAAACTCTATCCCTTTGAAGTTTTGCAATGCGGGTCTTATTAACATGACCCAATTTACAATGCCAAAGATATGCTTGGTTTTGATCACTCTGTTTAGCTTTCTTAGTTTCAACATTGAGAATATCTTTATTGTTTAAATCAAGAACATATAACCCATTATATAACCTTGCAATTCCAAATATAATACCATTCAAAATAAAGGACAACAATCCATTAGATATCTTAAAATGATACCCTCTATTATCCAAAGCAGATACTGAAATAATATTTCTAGAAATAGAAGGTACGTAGTAACAGTTATGCAGTTCCAACAACAAGCCCGTAGGCAAAGATAAACAATAAGTCCCTACAGCCAATGCAGCCATATGTGCTCCATTTCCAACTCGTAGGTCCACCTCTCCCTTGGCAAGCACTCTACTTTGCCTTAGTTCTTGCATATCAGTACAAATGTGAGTACCACATCTTGTGTCAATAACCCAAGATGTTATGGGAGAGAAGTTAATCTCAATCATAAATATACTTGAAGTCGTAGCATATGACTTCTTCTTGCTTGCGAGGAAAGCCTTGCAGTGTTTCCTCCAGTGGCCAGACTTGTTACAATAAAAGCAGACTACTTTGCCCTTCCCTATGTCACTCTCAGGCCTAAAAGCACCATGTCCTTTGGGTTTGGGCTTGGGTTTGGGCTTGGCCTTACCCTTGCCATTACCCTTTCCTTTACTAGCAGCAACCAGTAAAACAGGCTTGGACTTCTTCAAGTCATGCTCTGTAGTCCTCAGCAAATTCAAAAGCTCCGACAGGGTTTTCACCATCGTGTTCATATTGAAGTTCATTATGCATAGTGCATAAGAGTCAGACAAGGATTGTAGAATCAAATCCATTTGTAATTTTGCATCCAACTCAAATCCCAAAGTATTAAGCCTCTCTATCTGCTCAATCATCTTGAGCACATGAGGACCAGCTTGGGCTCTCTCAGTCAGACGACTTCCAAACAATGCTTTTGACACCTTGTACCTCTCATGTCGATCATTCCCTTCGAACAACTTCTTAAGGTGTAGAATAATGGTAGCAGCGTCCATATTCTCATGCTGTTTTTGCAGCACTGGTGTTATCGATGCTAACATCAAGCATTGAACGCCATCAACATCATCAAGGAACTTTTGATAAGTGTCATTTACTTGCTAAGTGGCATCAGGATCAGGCTCAACCTGTATGGCTTTTCAAGGATATACAATTTCTTTTCTGACTTGAGTATAATCCGAAGATTATGATACCAGTCTAACAAATTGGATCCATCTAACTTGTTTTCTTTCTCGATTATCGGTCACAGATTCACAATGCTCATTTTGGTGAATCTACAATTGTAGAAAAGATAAAGTCATTATAAAGTTCATTATTATTTAATATGGTCTTTTATTAAACGACGCTCCCACTATTTTTCGTAAGTCAATAGCCCTCACTATTAACTCGGGAAAACCCGTTGGCTTTCCTAGTGGACTGAGATCCCATCCGGCCCATTTCAAACCTTCGCTTTGGCGAACAAGCCAAAATGGGTTGATTAGGTAGGCCAACAAACTTAATCCACACCAGTTGATAACTCCTACTATCAACCTCAAATGTGAAGAAGCCAACAAGCCAATCACACAATCCAATGGCCCCAACCAACATCCTCAAGTGTGATTCTCAGTATCAGTAGAGTGGACACTACATGCCACCACGTACACACAATATGTGTACTTCTCTACTATGCCTATGACGCGTTTATTAACCTTCGCTTTGGTGAACAAGCAAAACCATCATTTTAAGTCGACCCATCACCATTAAGGAAAACTCCAATGAATTTTAACCTCCTACTAGTAGAAGTGTACCCTTCGCTTTGGCAAACAAGGTTCCAACGAACAGTAGTTTGATTAAAACCATGGTGATGGAAGGCATACATGACTTAATATACTTTAATTGAGGGTTTATTATTTAATGTCTCACCAGATTATTATCTTCGTTAGAATGACATTGTTTGGCATGTTATTGAACATTCAACCTTAGCATGTATTCTAAACAAAATATTAAAATGTGCCGACACATGGCCCAACTAAAACCGATTTCCACGAGCCTAGAGGAATCGGTAGGTCACCTAGGGGTCCTATAATAAAATCCTAAGTCTTCAAGTATGATTGTCTCTTCCTTGATCTGTCTTCAAGTACATTACAGAAACATCAATCTAAATTTACAGTGAGAATAATAATACAAAATTCTTTACATCAATAAATTTCGAAACCTCGATTTACATTCGAGGGGAATGAGATGAGAAAAGAATGTACATCGAGAAGGGGAGAAAGGTAGGACACGCAGGTCCTATTTAATAAATTACAACCATACATACCCAAAAATTTTAAAACATTCACCATAGGTCTAAGGCTCATGTACCGGGCACCATGCAATATACAAACAAGTACATGGCATACATTTAAAAAACAATCAATTTTTTAATTGGGTGGGTTAATTATTAATTACCCCCTGACAATCTGCAAAAATACATTTGGTCTAAAAGTTTTGAAACTTTTCACTTTGGCCCCTACGCACTTGAAAGTGCGCTCGCTGTGGTGATGGATTAGATCGTTGCAGTGTGCGCTGATTTGTGTCGCGTACATGCACAACGTGCGATCGCCGCGACGATGGATTATATCGCCACGGCGAGCATTGATTTTCGTCAACGCGTACCTTAGACTACGATTGCCGCGGCGATGAGTTATATCGCCGTGGTGAGCGTTGATATTAATCAGTGATCATGCTAAGGATGATCATCACGGTGAGGGGTTATATCGTCGCGGCGAGCGCTGATTTTGCAATCAACGAGTACACCAAACAACGCACGCCGCGGTGATGGGTTATATCGTCGCGGCGAGCGTACACTAATCTGTAGCATCAGATTAGTTCAACCAGCCATCAAAAATACGCCAAACAGATTTTGTAATCAATCTTAGCTACTGATTTCAACAAAAATCCATAACCCAATATACCAAAATTGCAGATCGTCAACAAATTAAATTAATCAATCAATTGATTTCTTAAAACATGCTTTCATGGCAGATTTTGTGCAGATTCATCAAGGCAACATGTTATCAATCAAATACATGTAATCAACCATTCACAAAAACTATAAAATCTGGTATCCTAGGCTCTGATACCACTGTAAGGAAATGATCATACATGGCAACGGAAAACAAAAATTATTTACATCATAGATCGTTCCTTCGAACCAAGATCAGGGCACAAATTTATAGTTTATACATTATATTAGAATCTACAGAAAAATCAGTTTAGAGTTTAAGAAATCATACGCACGTTTGGAGGCTCCTCCAACTTGTCTCTGAACGGATTTCGCTACCAACCCAGGAGTAGGATCGAGTCAATAAAGTCCACACGAAGATAACCCCTAGGAACTAAAGAGAGATTTGCTAGACCCTCTTTAGCCTTAAGAACCAAGAACAAATCAAAAGATATTTGATTCAAGCAAAAGAGGCAAACTGGCGTGGGAGAGAAGGGGCTAGAATTTTTAGTCTAATTGATTGAAATGAAAACTTATTTTAATTCACTAAGTGTTGCACTTATATAGTGCACACTTTGCCCTATTCCATCATGGAATGGGCTTGGGCTTGGGGCTTGGGCACCAACCCAAACACCCCTTGTATCCAAACAGCCCCATTTAGATATTTTAATTTTAATTATCATTATCTCAATTAAATTCAATTAATATATATATATTAACATTTAACAATAATGATAATTTATTTAAATATATGCGAACACATATTTAAACGTAATCTCACTTAGATAATTTTACTATCAAATTAAATGAAGGCTACAACCTCAGCAAATTTAATTGCACTGTGAGATTACCAAAATACCCTTTTGCCTAAAAAGACGAAAACTCCCTTCTTATAAACTGGTTCTTAAATTATCTTCTATGCGTGTGACCCGTAGGCTCCTTATCATACCGGCAATGTATAGTATCGCGATTAACACCAATTAATCGTCTCACTACACACAGACCAAGATTGGCCCCTAGCAAGGCATCATGGCCACCCGATAGATTCAGATTCAGCGAAACAGCTACTGTCAACAATATGGTTACCGTATAATCCAATACTTTCATCATCTGTTATCCCAACGAGACTAAGACATAGAAATAGTGTCAACCTCAGTTACTCTCAATATGTATGTATTCAGTTACTAGACCAATGACCTGAGTAATAATCTGGATAGAGCAACAACTCAATCCCATTGTGGCCACAGTTTTAGTGTCATGTCCATTTACTGAATTGCGTCGTGAGATAACTTCCCCCAGTACCCGAAAGTGATGAATCCTCTATCGATCCACCATAGTCTTGATATACTCCTTGATGCAGCCAATCACTACCGTATTGACAGTTCTGAATAGAACTGCATTATGCTAATGTCAAACTGCACCAATTGGTGCATAAGATGCTCCAGTGATCTCAAGTCTAAAGATCACATACACCACCATTTGTTAGAGGATTGGTTCCATAGACACTAGGGTTACCATCCATATGGAATCCTCTGGTGGGTCAATCCAGTGAACTTGCCTACAGCAAGCACCCATGTGTTACACCAGGTTGTCAACAAACAACCTTGACAAGTGAGATCACTCACTGCCTTTTGACAGGGTCGTTCAACACTATGATAGCTTTACCGTATTATCTGTGCCTTTACTTCAGAATAATACTGAGGCCACAGACGTTTCTAGAATGGCCACTGTATGTGCTCATAGAGTTCTCACTATCAAGATTTGAAACACTTGATACCCTCGTCACGGTTTTACCATTCTAAGGACATATATCAGTACATACAATGATGATTTACTTGATATAGAATAAAATGCCTTTTATTGATCAATGAACATTATTACAAAGAATCAATTCTGCAATAATTGATTGGCTCTAGGGCATCTACTCTAACATATCGACAGTGAATCGTATCACGATTGACCATCAATCAATCGTCCCACTAGACACAGACCAAAATTGGCCTCTAGCCAGGTATCATGGTCACCCGATAGATTTAGATTCAGCGAAACTGCTACGTATCAATAATATGGTTACCGTGCAATCCAATCGTTTCACCATCTATTATCTCATCAAGGCCGAGGCATAGAAGTAGTGTCAACCTCGGATATCCTTGATATCTCGATATTAGGTTATTGGACCAACGACCATAATAGATTTGATTGAGCTACAACTCAATCCCACTATGGCCACAGATTTAATGTCGTTGTCATCTACCGAATTACTCAGTGAGATAATTTCCCCCATACCTGAAAGTGATGAATCCTCTATCGATCAACCATAGTCTCGATACACTTTTCAATGCATCCAACCACTACAGTTCTGATAGTCCTGAAAAGAACTACATTAGGTTAGTGTCAAACTACACCAATCGGTGCATAAGGCGCTCCGGTGATCTCAAGTCTAAGGATCACATCCACCACCATTCATTTGAGGATTTGTTCAATAGACACTAGGGTAACCATCTATGTGGAATCCTCCGGTGGGCCGGTCTAGTGAACTTGTCTACAGTCCCATGTGTTGCACTAGGTTGTCACCAAACAACCTTGACAATTGAGATCTGTCACTGCCTTTCGACAAGGTCGTCCAACACTATGATAGCATTACTGTATTATCTATGCCCTAAGTCAGGATAATACTGGGGCTATGGACGTTTCTAGATTGTCTACCATATATGCTCATAGGATTCTCACTATCGAGATTTCAAACACTCGATACCCTCATTACGGTTCTACCATCTTAGGGACTATATCATTTTCTTATATGAATGTAATTAGATCACATGATATAGATAAATGCCTTTATTGATAATAAAACATGATTACAAAGAGTCAATTTACAAAATAGGATTGGCTCTAGGGCACCTACTCTAATAGTATCCTAACCTAGAAGGACTAGCAAATGCTGATATTATTTGGGATGCACTGTATGAGGTATATAGGGAGTATGTTGATGCTAGTAAAGCGTTGACTGTTGCCCACGCTTCTACATCAAGAGGGGATGGATTTGAGGCTGTTGGTGAGCGGTTGGGGCCAGCGACAACCAGACCAGAGCATTGGGATGATTTTAGTAACTTTTTGGATGTGGTCGAGATGATTGAGCCAAGTAAATTAGAGTTAGACTGTTTTTTGGGAGAGGGATGCCATAAATGTGTAGGGATCCTATGGCGTTTGATGTTTTACAATGCTGGAAGGCAAATTCAACGAAGTTCCTAATTTTGTCTACCATGGCTCATGACATATTAGCCATCCCTATCACTACGGTTGCTTTTGAGTCTGCTTTCAACATCAGGATTAGGGTTATTAACATGTATTGATTGTCGTTGGCTCCCAACATGGTAGAGATGCTCTTTTGTGGATATGATTAGTGTCGCTTTTTGAATGGGG
Organism: Pistacia integerrima; assembly: GCA_026225825.1. Taxonomy (NCBI): domain Eukaryota; kingdom Viridiplantae; phylum Streptophyta; class Magnoliopsida; order Sapindales; family Anacardiaceae; genus Pistacia; species Pistacia integerrima. Next base: position 14,073,015 of record CM047744.1, read on the forward strand.
TGAAGAAAGGGTGCAAAGTAGGTTATATTGAATATTGTTTTGATTAAATTCAATAATTACATTATCTTTATTCTAACTAAACTTTAAATTACTCCTCCTTTGTCATTTCAAGAAGAGCAGCAAATGTTGGAGATCGTGCTTCCTATCCCGTAAGTTCCTGGGATTCAGATTCAGTACTTGGTTTGGCTGTGGTAGGAGGCATGCATAGGTACATGGTTTGGCTGGGGAGGTACTAGCCCTCAAAGTCCATCTGGGTTTATTATTTTGCTCTTATTGTTGATTTCTAGTTTATGGGTTATTTTCTGGTTCTTGAGTGGTTATTTATGCTCTGGAAATCTGTTATATATTGTCTATTTATGTTATGGAAGTTGTTGGAATTAGGCAGAAGAAGCCATTTAGGCATGGGGAAATAGAGGCCATTTGCTTGATTTTTCTTAATTGAATTGTGTTGGTGAGTTGTGGATATTGGTTAGATGAAATCTAGGCAAGTGTTCATCCATTTAGGCAAGTGCCCGTCAGTTAATGGTGTGTTGTAATTGCAGGTGAAGGCTGGGTATCAAACAAATTTTGATGGTGGTTTCAGTACAAGACATAGACAGCCCATCTACATACTACAGCCACCTATATTTTGATTACTGGATAGATGTTATTTTGAGGTCTTGGACTGTATTTTGATGCAAACTTAGTAGTTACTGCTAGATTAAAATTAGGATTGTATTTTGATCTCAAACATTAATTAAGTGAAGTGAACTAAAATATGAAATTTAGTTCACTTAACTTAATTTTCCATACAAAACTATCATGGTTAATATGACTGAGGATGCAGTAGCTATTTTTTGATGCAAAATTGTGTATTTAATAGGTTTAGGAACAAAAAAATAGCCTACAGGGCTGAAATTGGCACAAGTCAAACCAAGGTTGACCGAGCCTTGATGAGTCTGGCTCGAAATCAAGCCCGCGAGCTGGCTTGAACTTGACTCATCTAGAACGAGCTCGAGTTCGAGCACATTTTCCTTGACTCAACAAGCTCAAGCTTGAATTCGAGCTAGACCGTGTAGCATATGAGCCAAGCTCGATAAGTCGAAAGCTCGGCTCGGCTCAGCTCATTTATAGTCCTACTGATAGTGGCTTAGGGTGGGTAGAGGTATTTTGCTACAAATTAAAGTTTTATAAGGCTGGAGTGTTTTAGCAAAATTTCAAATGTAGGGGGTTAAAATTACGATTAAAAAAATAATATTATATTAATGTTTAAAAAGGAAGGCAATTTAGTAATCTATGTAACATACCCACCCAATTATCCTCCCAACCGAACATATTACTCACCAATTTATTCGAACCAACGAAACACGTCTTCTAAACATTCCCGATAATCTTTAAAGTGATCTATCTTTCCCTTAATATAACATTCCCCTATAATAAAACATTATATGATCCAAACGCTCCCTATGAGTCAGTTTTTATGTCTTTTATTTCTTTTGCACAAGTGGGAAACATTGGTGTCCTTTAGGACACTTCCTTTTGCTTTGTACTCATTTCATTTATTTATTCAAATACATGTTTCTTTAATCAATTCTTTATCATTGTTCTATATGTTTAATGCCTTCTTTGATCGATGACAAAAATGGGGAGAGAAAAGACGAAAAATTGAATTGAATGTTGTGATAGTTGAAGTGTTATGTTTATTATGATATAGTAGTGTTGTGTGATTGAAGTATTGAAGTTGACTTGTTTGTGGTTAAAGTATATATGAAGTGTGTTGTATGTGAATAGTTTGTTGAATATTGAAGTGTTTTATATTTGAGAATATGCTTGGTGAAAGGGGGAGCATTTTCTACTCAATGATATGTTTCGAAAATGCATATTCAATAAGAGAGTTCTTGGTTTAAGAGGGAGCTCTTCTCAAGTTTTGGTTCATGTGAATTGCATGTTGAATATGTGTTGAATATACATGTTATTATGCTTATTTGAATTCAATTTTTGTTTAGTTTTGTCCTCAATCAACAAGACGGAGACTGTTGACTTCTCATATGTTTTGATGTGCCAAAACTATCCAAAAAAGTTGATTGATCACTAACCATAACATGTTAAGATATGACTCAAGTCATAACCAAACCAAAACAAGTCTAACAGGTGGTTCAAACATGCATAAACAAATTTTTGTTTAGGTACGACCGTGCGTGATCAAGGCATGACCGTTCCTTAAGAAAAACTTGCCTTGCAAAATCGTACGACATTGTTCCTCTTGGTCGTTAGTCATTCTACCAAATTGAGTGGCACTCACATGACCAGCTTGCTCGACCATACACTCAAGTTAGAAAGTCAAGATAATTCAAATTCAAAACACTTCACGCTTTTGACTTAATCTCAAAAGTCAAAGTCGAAACTCAAAGATATAAATTGGAACGACTGTTCCTTGTGGTGGAACGCCTGTTCGTATCTGAAGGAGTTTTGCATGACATTGTTTCAAGAAGTGGTTCAAGCTTCTAGAAAAATCAAGAAGATTTGGAAGAGCATCTGGATTTGATCATTCCACGTGGTGGAATGTCCGTGCCATGTCCTTGCACGACCACACGACATGGTGGAATGACCATTCCAGTTAACCTAGATCTAGAAAAATATATTGTTGTGTCAGGAACGATCATTTGCGATTATGGAATGAACGTTCCTCTAGGTTCTGTAGACTTTTTAGAATTGCATTAAATGCAGCAGTGGATAATTCTTTTTGGGTTATAAAAGTTCGACATTCCTAGGTTATTTGTAAAAGAAGAGATAAGGAAAACATCCTAATACAATTCCTAGAGCTCAAGATCCAAATCAATCACTCTCACTTGTACTCATATTGTAAACCTTTGAGAGTTTATTTTTTCATATTATGTGTATAAGCCAACATTGAAGAGGCAATCCCTCACAAAAATCCTTAAATCTTATCTTAGTGTCAAAATCCTATAAACTAGGTGCAATCCTGTAAATCTATGTGTGTGAGGCAAAAATCCTTGTGAAAAACTATTGTATTGGCAAAACCCGATTCTAGTGGAACTTCAAGGAGGTTGTAACATCTACTGAAAACTAGTACAATGCATGCATAATAACAATAGAAAATTGGGCCCAAAGTTTTTCTTTTCATTACAAATCATGTGTCTTTTATACATAAAGGGTACTTTTTACAAAATGTATTTTAAAAGACGAAACAAGGGAAACAGTGTAGCTATCACTCTTCGCTTGTCGACGCCCCTCCGACTGCATCACCTAGATCCTGCATCCACAAAGGAAAATAACGGGGTGAGCACAAAATAATGCTCAGTAAGTAAAACTCTCTCTCTCTGTCTGTCCCCGTATGAATAACTCTTAATTCTTTCCTTATACTATTTCTGATTCTATTTCTGTTTCTAATAACATCATGGCCTCATCTTACCGGAGGTACGGCCGGATGGCGTTCACACAGCACCATCTCACTCTCTATGGCTATCGGGTGGAATTCACACGTACCAACCAACCCGTTCTTAGTGACTACCGAGTGAGGATCACAAAGCACCAACTCGGTTCTTTCTAACTATCGGGTGGAGATCACCTAGCACCTACCCGTTCCTCATGAATTTTGGGTAACGATCACCAAGCATTTACCCGTCTCTAGTCACTATTGGGTGATGGTCACAAAGCATCAACCCACTTCTACCAAATGTTAGATGATGATCACAAAGCATCAACCTACATATCTCTTAACTAACCAGGTAGTGGTCACAAAGCATCTACCCATTTCTACTACTCATCGGGTGATGATCACAAAGCATCGACCCATCTCTCTAAGGGCTATTCGGATGATGATCACAAAGCATCAATCCGTTTCCCATAACGGTCGGGTGATGATCACAAAGCATCATCCCAACTATACTACTCTTCTAATTCATTCTATTGTAGCATTTTTTCAATGCTCTCTACCCTTAGAGTAATTTTACCCACTAAGCTCTCTACTCATAGGGTAATTGCATAAACCATTTCCTTACACTTTCTTAGGTCACTTTTTCATATACAACTAGTGCCTATGGATGGTTCATCTTCACCAATGCACTTATGAGATGCCAACTTGCAATGTTGCAAGAATTAAGGTTCATTACTCACACTCAAACCTCTATTAGGCATTTCATCAAACAACTCATGTGCACTATAAAACTCTATCATAGCCATGATTCTAAAACTTTTCCTAACCATCCAAAATGGGGAAAAACCCCTTCACAAAGCCATAATAACCTGTCAAACAAAACACTTCCAAAAAGGGTTCCATAACACCCCTTCAAATCCATCTCAACTACCTTGCCAATCCAACAACCCATTTCTCATAGTTGCAAAGAATAAACAATCACAAAGTATAGAAATCTCTATTTAATTCTTCATACATGCCATAATACATGTACATCACATACATACATCAAGTCTAACAAAACCCTAATTTAGAAATTTCATAAATCTCAACTTGGGTTGGGTTTTACTTACCTTGTTATGGAGAGACTTCACAAATTCTTCCTTTCACTTGTTAGCTTGACTTTTCCTCTAATCTTAACCAAAAGAATGAAAACCCTCAAATACCAAAATGAACTAAAACTCACAAATCACACAACTTAAGGAGAAATCCTTACCTTAGGAAGCTTTAGGTTACTTTTCCACCCCAAAACACTTCAAAACCCCTTGGAAAACCTTGATCAAAAGAAGAGAGAAGTTGAGAGGAGTAAAGATGGGAAGTTGCGTTTGAGAAGAAGAAAATGAGGGGTTTCTTTGATTCTAATTCCTTTTAATGAAATATAAACACACTCATTCCCATTTTGCCCTTATTCTTCTTTGGGAATTCCATCTATATCCTTTGATTCATTACAAACTCACCCCCATATCAACACATTCTCTATGAAAAATCCTTACAATTAACTCCCCACTTTTCCTGCTAATTAGGGGTAGAAAGGTCAAATTGCCCTTAGGGAAGAAAATATCTAAAACTCAACCAACATTTTATTCAGGCTGTCTGTAGCTATCCAGCCTGACTTCCCCCATGGCTTCAACCTCTCTTCGCGGCGATTCTTCTTCTCCCCGTGAAGCACGGAGACTTGAACTTACTTTTCAACCAATTTCAGGGCAAACATTCAACACGACACTAAATCAAACAATAACACCAAAAACCAACAGAGCGAAATAGGAAACAATAACTACGTATCTCATGTGGGGCGTTACAGAGGTTTCCTTGAAGAAGTGGGTGTAGGAGGCTTGTGGATATAACTCCAAACCACTATAAATTGCTAAGCATTTCTCTCTCTCTCTCAACTCTTTATTCTACATTGCATATTTGTTGAGTTGAACATGATTAACTTCACATGTTTGTGCAGTTATAGCTTATATTTATTGCTATTTCTTGAACTCATTTAGGGTTCATAACTTGATCATCCTTTGGTTGTTGAGCATAGTTATTAAACTTGTTGTGATACATTCATTTTGTCCTATCTTTTTCCTATTCAACCCCCCACCTTTCTAGGAATATTTAGCCATATTTTGGGTTTAACAGTGTGGATTACCATGTGTTCGCTTCTCCTTTGAAGTGATAGTGTTTCTCTTTGATCAAAATCGGGGGAGCCTCCAATCGAAGGTTTGATTGTAACGATTCTCCTTCCTTTTAAGTATATTTTTTTTTTAACATCAATCTATGATCCGAGATTAAATGGGTTTCGAACAAAAATTTTGGTTCTTTATTCCACTCTTTGTTCGTGTAAATCCTTATAAGAGTAATCAATTTATCATGTCCAGAAGCATTCTCCAATGCTACTAATCTATATTCTTCATTTTGCTCAACTATATAGTGTGGAAGTTCAAGAAATTTTCCTCGATTCATTGAATTATCAGACTCATCATAGCCACGAAAAGGCAATCCTTGTTGAAGAAGAAGCCGACTAGCAAAAATTGATCCTTTCAACCGAATATGATAATCTTCTCGCTGTTTGTCAATTTCTTGTTAATAATTGTACTCACATGCTGTTTTTGATTCATCAAAGCTTGACAATTTTTCAAAGCTTGGTTATGATAGATGTTAGGACCTCTAATATGATATTAAAAATTTTCAAGTCTTTTCCAATTGCGAAACCCATCAAGAACAAAAGAATCACTGCCATTTTGCTCACCTTTATCTGGTTTGAAAAGATAACAACATAAACAATATGTAGCATCATTCTCAACACTATATTCCAACCAATAAGGATATTTGTCAAACCAAGAACGTTGGAAGCTTTGTTCAATATCACTAGATTTTGATTTGGGAAACTTATGGTTGCGACGTTGACAAGGACCCTTTTGCAGATAATGCATTCTGACTTGGTCTCTAACATTAGGATGATAAAATGTAATTCTTGATCGAAATCCAGGATTAGAAGGAAGATTTTCCAAGTCAACTTCGAAGCAATTTTTTTTTTTCTAAAGAAGGTTGGTTTTCATTATCATTGACACCAAAAGAAAGTTGAGATGTCTCAGGAATTGACTTTCTTTTAAAATATTTTTCCATATCTAAATACAAAGAAATAAATTATCTAACGAATTGAATTCTATAAAAACTATGGAAATTCTAAATTTTTCAACTATTCTTTATCTTTTCCATAGCATTGTATCAACTTTATTACAAAATTCATATAACAAAATTCATCGATTCAAATTAAAACCATAAAACAAATTAAAAAATTCATCAATTCAAATTAAAGCAATAAAAGAAATTAAAATAAATAATTACCTCAATCCTCAAACAACTTGGGGTCAAAGTGAAGCCATGATTTGCGTATTGTTCCCTCCTTGATTATATATTTCTATTATCTATATATTATTTTTCTTCAAAATTTTGGGACCACAATCATTTACCTATAACAAAATATTGAAATCTAAAAACTTCCCCTTTTTTCCTAAAATTTTTTTCCATAAAAAATTCAATGCTAATACACAAATGAAAGAAAACCATTACAAAAAAAAAAAAAAAGTAACTAACTGATAATCCTATGATTATACTTAATTTCTAATTGATTTTATTAGCGTTTTTGAATACTTCTCATTGGATTCGGACCTGAATTGTTACTTAATTCAGTATATTTTATGTTTCATGCCTAAATGTGCTTTTGGAGTGAAACCGAGCAAATTTGAGTTCGTTGGCGTATTTCAGAAGATTTGAGAAGTTCTGAGGTTGATTGGAAGAACCCTTGAAGCTTGACCTGACCAGAATTTAAGAAGATTGAAGATTAAAGTGAAAAAGCAAGCTGAGGGCAGTTCTATAATTTTAGCATAAGAAAATTAGAACTTCGTCGTGGCAAGGTTCTTGATAATCCTATCTTTCCTTAAGATTTTGCATTGAATTTCAAAAGGATTTAGGATACTTCTCATACAATTTGGGCGATAATTCCTACCTAATTCTATTAATTTTTCTTTCACGGCCTAAATGATGATTTTGAGCATAAATGATGGTGTTGAGCATAAATTGCGTAACTTGAGCTTGAGAACTAATAATAACCTGAATTTAGAAGATATGGAAAGCTAAGAAGCAGAGCTACAACTTTCATGTTTTAGGTTTTTCCCAATTCTGATTGGAAGAGGGTGAACAATTGGCTTGGAGTCATGAACAGCACATTGGGAACCGAAGAAAAATGTCTTTGGACAAACTTCAGTATTTTGGCCATAAATTAACCTGTAGACCTCAGATTAGGCTTATTCTTAAATGAGTAGAAATATAATTGAAAGGGATACAACTCATATGTTCACCACTTTTTCCAAATTCAGATGTTATCATGCTCAAATTTTGCCCGAAATATCCTCGCCGTGGAGAAACTGTGTCAAATGTGAAAAAATAAAACAACACATTTTGGCTTGCTAGGGCTTCATCCTTAAGTGAGAGGGGTATAAATTGGCATGAAAAGGAACGGAAAAGGGTCTTGGTTCATCATTTGGGAGGTAGCTCTTGGAAGAAAAAGATTATTGAAGATTTGGGCTTCAAATTAGAGAAGATTTCTCCATCTCTTGCTTGTTTTTCAATGATGAACCTTGACTCAGTTTGTTATTTTATTTTATTTTGTTTTTGAGTATGAACTGAATTTTTTAGCTAGGGTTTGATGTAACCTTGATACAATGATTCAAATTTATATGAATTGATTTACTTTGAGTTTTAATTTCACGATTGAGTATTTATCTCTTTGCTTAATGACTTTTGGATGCTTCATCACCATTCAAATATATGTTATTTACAATGATACTGAGAAGTGATTTGTGATATATACCTCTTGGGATAAATACCATATATTGAGCGAAAACTAGAGATAGATAAACGCAATTTATGAAATCTAGATAGAATTTCACAAAGCTTAAGAGACCTTGAACTATTAAACTTCATTTTGTTGGGTGCAGAAGTTTAATAGGAATATGTAGGGTAGTATAACCCCTAGTTAGTAAATACGCGTATAAAACGTGTTTTGACGAATGTTATAAAAACTGCCGAATTATACGCGTATAATATGAATACCCGTATAATTCACGAATTATTTGCGTATTATTGCAAAAAAAAAAAAAAAAAAAAACTCATTGCTCACCCCAAAACGACGTCGTTTTAGTGGGGTTTAATTCAAAATGAAACAAAATCTCCTCTTCTTCGTCAATCCTCAGTTCTTCGACGGACGACATTTTCAGCTTTTCTTCCTCAGTTCTTCCATGTTTTCAGCTTTTCTTGATCTCTCGAGTCTTCATCTCAGGAACCAGCAGAGTCATCAGAGGAAGCTCGGACGGCGACGGCGATCTAGTTGAGATTTTTAACGGGTTTGTGTTTGTGTTTGGGGGAGAAGAATAAGTTTGAGGAAGGGAAAGCATTGGCAGAAAGAATAGCGCAGATGTCATTTTTGGAGCTCTGAAAGAAACAGCTGGCCTTGTGGGTGAGAGTCGTGCGACAGAGACACTGAGAGATGGTTATTTGATTGAAGAAGAGAGAGGGATAGGGGTTTTAACTTTTAAGATGGGTGATAGGTGTTTTGTGTTTGTGGTGGATTTCATTCTACCTGTCAATCTCAACACTCATGACTCAACACTGCAATTATGTTTCTATTGCACAAACCAATAAATAAATAAATATCTTTTCAAAACAAGACATGGGCTGGGAATTTGTTAACGCAAAGAAAATAAAAGATTAATGTTAGTTAATTGAATACTCCCCATTTGAAATGTTATATTAATTTTAATTAGATACTCTATAAAAGTATTAATTAATTTTAATCAGATAGTCTATAAAAGTGTTAAAAACTATAATTGATATTGTCGTATTTTTCAAAACGTATTATTGATAGTTTATCGTATTAAACCCGTATATACCCGTACCGTATTTTTTTCGTATCCGAATTTTATAGCCGAATTTTTATAAACGTATTTTTCACCATTTGCCGTATTATACCCGTAAAATTCCCGTACCGTGTTTTTTGCCGTACCCGTATTTACTAACTAGGGTATAACCTGAGAAGGAGTACCAAACAACTTAGGGAATTTGATTTTCAATCAAGGAATTAGAACTTGGGTAATAGATTCTACGATTTTGGTTAGCATATCTAGGTGAAATCGACACCCTAGCTATTTTTAGCACTATTTTTTTGGATTTTGGGTTTTTTTTTAATTTCATTTTTATCATTTATTAGTTGTTAATTTGTATTTAGTTGTTAAATTGCCATCAATCCAATTTATTGTTGCTTTAATTAGGACTTAAACTAGAGAAAACAGTACTTAGTAACACTATCCTCATGGGAATGATACTCTACTTATCACTTTCTTACTTTTGTGAATAGTGCACTTGCTAAATATGCGTTTGAAATAACACGCATCAGTTCTCCTGGAAATTCTTGGTGACAGTTGCTGTGGCAAGGAAAATTCATTGTCGTGGCAAAGTCTAGAAAATTTGTAAAAATTAATACTCATCGTTTTGCTTTATAGGCGGTTTGTCCTAGGGTTTTAGGTTAGTACAAAAGGAAAGTTAGTTATTTTAGAAGGGAAGTTTTTCATTTTTAAGAGAGTTTAGAAAAGGAGAAGAAAGATTCAAGATTTGGGCTTCAAACTAGAGAAGATTTCTCTCTCTTTTCAATTTCTTTTATGTTGAACTCGGATTTCTCTATTTTATTTATGTTATATTTCATTTTTTTCATGAACTAACCTGTTTTAGTTAGGGTTTTGATGAATCCTTGATTTTACTTGTTTAATCTATGAATTTCTTATTGTTGTGATTAAGTGTTTATCTCCATTTTTATTGTGTTTGGATGTTGGGTTTTCATTCAAATGACTTGTTGAACATGTTGAGGCTAAGAAGCGATTCATGTGTGGCTTCTAAGGATAGATACCTTAGGTTGAGCGAAAACTAGAGATAGATAAACACGACCTTTGTAATCTTTATAGGATTCCACAACGCTTAAGAGGCTTTGAACTATTAACCTCAAATTTTGAGTGCAGAGGCTTAATAGGAAAGTTGGAATGGTATAACCCGAGAGGGAGTGCCAAACATCTTAGAGAGTTCGATTTTTAGTCATCACAATAGAATTTGAATAATTGGAATTCATAGGTTAAGTTAGTTAACTTGGTGAAGTTAAAAGCCCTAACTTCTTTGCTTTAAGAAGTTTAATCCATTTGCTTTAATTTAGTGTTGTTTAAATTCTAGCAAGTTTTATTACTTTGTTTTTAGTTTTATTCATATTGTCTCCCATCAATCCAAAATCTTTATGTTCTTCAATTAGTGATAATTAGAAATCTCATTAGTTAATACGCAATCTCTGTGGGACGATACTCATTTTACCACTTTTTTACTTTTTACGATTAGTGTGCCTACTATTATGCATGTGTTTTAGTTAAACACGCATCAAGTTTTTGGCGCCGTTGCCGGGGATTGTATGTGTTGATTTTGATAATATCTAGCTTTTACTAAGTTAAAGTTTTGATTTTAAATTTTACTTTATTTTAGTTTTATATCAATTTTTGTTTTGTCTTACTCTGTTTCTTTTCTGTGTAATTTATGCGAAGAACAAGAAATCAAACTTTGATTCCTATTGATCCCAAGATCAAAAGGACAGCAAGAAGACTCATCAGTAAGAGAAGAGAAAAGACACCCCTCTAGTCATGGCTGATAACAGAACTTTGAGGGAGTTTGCACTTCCACAATTTGAGGGATGTAGTTCGAGCATAACAAAACCGCTTGTTGAGGCAAATAACTTTGAGATTAAGCCCGCTATCATCCAAATGATTAAGCAATTGGTACAGTTCGAGGGAGATACAAGAGATGATCCAAATCTCCACATAGCAAACTTCTTGGAGATTTGTGATACATTCAAGGCCAACGGAGTGACAAATGATGCCATTAGATTAAGACTATTTCATTCTCGTTGAGAGATAAGGCAAAAGGATGGCTAATGTCACTACTAGCTAGAACTATCAATGCATGGAATGAGCTAGCGCAAAAGTTCCTTGCAAAATATTTCCCACCGGCTCTTTCAGCAAAGATGTGAAACGACATCACATCATTTGTATAGAGTGACAGTGAATCCTCGTATGAAGCATGGGAAAGATACAAGGAATTACTGAGAAAGTGTTTACACCATTGTTTGCCTATTTCGATGCAAGTCCAAACTTTCTATAATGGGTTGCTTCCAAATGTTCAAAAAATGGTAGATGCAGCATCCGAAGAGCATTGCAAAACAAGACACCAGTTGCAGCTTATGAGTTACTTGAAGTCTTAGCAAGTAACAACTATCAAAGACCTAATGAGAGAGTAATTCCAAAGAAGTCTATGGGTTTACATACATGAAGTTGATGCTTACACCGCAATAACTGCCTAACTTGCAGCACTTCAAAAACAAACAAAAGGTGTGCAAGTTAATTCTGTTCAAACACCTCAAGTAACATATGAGTTTTGTGCAAGTGCTCATGCAAGTGTTGAATGTGAAATGGGGAACACGTCTGCCTCATCATTATCATCAACAGAGCAAGTTAACTATTTGGCTGGTAATCAAAGACCTCAAAACAATCCATACTCCAACACTTACAATCCTGGTTGAAGAAATCACCCAAATCTTTCCTAGAGTAATCAAGGAAATCAAAGACCGGTGATAAATCAGCAACCAGTGATGAATCAGCAACCATTGGAGCAAATAGTGTCAAAGTTGGAGGATATGTTTGAGAAATTCATGATCGAGACGAGAGCGAACTCCAGAAATCAATGAGCATCTATTCAGAACTTGGAAGTTCAAATAAGTCAAATTTTCTAAAAAGTTGAATAAGAGAGCACCAGGTTCTTTGCCAAGTAGTACTGTGACCAACCCAAAAGAGCAAGTAAATGCAATTTTGCTATGGAGTGGAATAGTGTTGGAAGAAATTGAATCGAAGAGGAAAGAGGAGAAAACTCCAGAAAAGATGGAAGAATCGGACGAAGAAGTTGATGAAGAAATCATTGTGGAAGACAAAATTGTGGAGCCATAGAAAGATGATTCAAAGAAAGAGAATGTGCCAAGGAAAAGAAAGGAAAAGCTACATTTTCCTGAGATTCCACAGAACCTTGCACATCACACACCTATAATGCCATTTCCTCAAAGACTTACAAAACCAAATCAGGATAAGCAATTCTTTAAATTCCTTGATGTAATTAAAAAATTGCAAATTAACATTCCTTTGCATATGCATTGCAGCAAATGCTGAGTTATGCCAAATTCCTAAAGGAAATTCTTTCAAACAAGAGAAAGTTGGAAAAGGATGAGACAGTGATGCTCATAGAAGAATGCAGCGCTTACTTCAAAAGAAGTTGCCTCCAAAGCTTAAGGATCCATTGAGTTTTACTATTCCTTATACTATAAGAGATGTTTGGTATGATTGGGTTCTTTGTGATTTAGGTGCTAGCATTAACCAAATGCCTCTTTATGTTTTCAGGAAATTAGGGATCGAGGAAGTCAAACCGACCATGGTTTCTCTTTAGCTTGCAGATTGATCGATTAAGCATCCACGGGGCATTATTGAAGATGTGTTGGTCAAGGTGGATAAATTTATCTTTCCTGCTGATTTTGAGGTGTTTGACATGGACGAAGATAAAGAGATACCTCTCATCTTAGGACAACCATTTCTTGCAACCGGAAGAGCTTTAATAGATGTGCAAGAGGGGAAGCTGATTATGAGGGTGCAAGATGAAAAAGTGACATTTAATGTCTTTGAGGCGATAAAGTTCCTATCAAAGCAAGATTCATGTTTCAAAATTGATGCGATGGATGAGTCGGCAATTGAAACTTCCAAGGTTGATAATCCTAAATTGCCACTTAAGGAATGCATGATCAAGTCAATAAAGATTAAGGATGAAGATCATAAGCTGAAGGTGTGTACAATTTACCTAGATGAGTTACAACTAAGCAAGTCGCCTTAGAAGGAACAAATCGGTGAAGGTTTAGGTATACAGACATGCAAGTCAAAAGTGGAGCTGGAGAACAATGCTAAACATGAGCTCACTTTATCACCTTCTTAGTTCAAGTATGCGTATGGAAATTTGAATTTTAGAAATGATGCTTATGAGAATGCCTAAATCTCTAAAGGAAAGACCAAAGGGTGGCAATGGGTAGTTAAGCTCCTAACAAAGAGTTCAAGTGCAAAGAATCATCAATGAGTGAAGGCTCATGTAAAGAAAAATGATTGGGGTGTGATATATGTGGATAGTTCGAATTGCCAAAGGACACCAGGAAAGTTGAGCTTTCAACTTAAAATAAAGCGCTTCTTGGGAGGCAAACCAAGCATTGTTGTTTTAGTTTGATTTTGTGTTGTTTAAGTTTGGTTTGTTTTTGGAAATAGCTAATGTGTTTAAATTTATGTTTTCAAGTGAAAGGTGAAGTTTGGAAAGAAAAAGTAATTGTTGAGAATTAATAGAAAGAAAGAGAAAGAGAATATTCTAAGGAATATTCTTTATGGTGCAATAGGTTGGAGTTGCAATAGTAAAATGGTGTGAAAGTTACACCAATTTGGTGTGAAAGTTACACCAATTTGGTGTGTGTGGTTGGAGATTGTAAAACCCCTCCCTAGCCGGGTATTTCCTAAGTATCCCTTGGCCATTGAGAACCTAGAAAACACACGCCCAGGAAAGAAGTTTGTTTTAAAATCCTATTTAAAAAATAAACTTGTAGTTTAAAAACATTTTTTTTTTTTTTCTAAACTATAATAAGTTCATTGTACAAGTCAAATAATATAGTCTCCTTTCTTGGAGTAAATTACGAAATCCATAGTAATAATTACTAGAACATATACACTTTTACAAACTTTACTAGTGATTTGATTTCCTTTACTAACACATACTTATTTACTCCATTACAGAACATGGACATGTTTACTATATTATGAAATATGAACATAATTACTACACTAAATTATAAGTAATTGATCTACCATACGTAGCGGAAAACAAAAAATTCAATCGATAAATCAATTACCTTTCTTTGCCTAGATCCGAGTATAGATTATACCGTTTACATGTTTATAAAAAAAAAAATCTGTATAAAGTAAATCCATTCAAGGACTAGAATACTTATGTACGTTTGGAGGCTCCTTCGAATATCTCTGATTTCAAACAAGAACACTATTCATGATACTATTCACGATTACTCTTCACAATTACAGTTCATGGTTACTATTCACCATCAACTGTTCACGGTTACTACTCACCATCAACTATTCACGTGATTTTCGCCAATCGATCCAAAGTAGGATCGCACTCATGGAAGTCCACACGAAGATAATCCGTAAAACCCTTGATTATTTTGCTAGAACAATCAAGGGCTTCAAGAATCAAGAAAGAAGAACAAAAAAAGTTTTCTTCTTGAGAGAGAGAAAGATAGGGTGGCTAGGGTTTTGATTGAATGAATAATTCCTTTGTTTTAATTTTTAAGTTGCACTTATATAGTGCAACAATTAAAACGGGCTCCAACCCTAGTTTACCCTTGCAACCAAACACACCATTTATGGTATTTTAATTAATTAATTATTATTATAATTAAAATCAATTAATATATAATAATATAATAATATTTAATTAATAATAATAATTCATTTAACTATATACAGAGATATATTTAAATATAATCTCACTAATTTAATTTTAATATTAAAATTAAATACAGGCAACAACCTCAGCAAATTTAATTGCACTGTGAGATTACACAAATACCCTTTCGTCCTAAAAGACGAAAATACCCTTCTCACAAATTAATTCTTAAATTATCTTCTAAGTGTGTGACCCGTAGGCTCCTCTTCATATCGGCAGTATGTAGTATCGCGATTAATACCAATCAATCGTCTTACTACACACAGACCAAGATTGGCCCCTAGCAAGGCATCATGGCTACCCGATAGATTTGGATTCAACGAAACCGCAACCTGTCAACGGTTTGGTTACCGTGCAATCAAATCATTTCATCAGCTATTATCTCATCGAGACTGAGATACATAAATAGTTTCAACCTCAGATATCCTTGACATGTTTGTATTCAGTTATTGGACCAATGACAGGAATATTAAATTGGATTGAGTTGATAACTCAATCCCACTGTGGCCACAGATTTACTGTCATTGTCATTTACTGAATTACCTAGTGAGATAACTTCTCCCGTACCCAAGAGTGATGAATCCTTTGTCGATCCACTATAGTCTCGATACACTTCTCAATGTAGCCAATCACTACCGTATTGATAGCTCTAAATAGAACTACATTGGGCTAGTGTCAAACTACACCAATTGGTGCACAAGGCACTCCAATGATCTCAAGTCTAAGGATTACATGCACCACCATCCGTTAGAGGATTTATTCCATAGACATTGGGTTTACTATCCATATGGAATCCTCTGGTGGGTTTGTCCAGTGAACTTGCCTCTAGCAAGCACCCATGCGTTGCATTAGGTTGTTGGCAAACAACCTTGACAAGTGAGATCAACCACTGCCTTTCGACAGGGTCGTTCAACACTATGATAGCCTTACCGTATTATTTGTGTCCTTGGTCAGAATAATACTGGGGTTACGAACGTTTCTAGAATGGCCACCATATGTGATCATAGGGTTCTCACTATCAAGATTTGAAACACTTGATACCATCGTCACAGTTCTACCATCCTAAAGACATATATCATTACATACACGATATAAAAGAATTTGCCTTTTATTGATAAATAAACATTTATTACAGAGTCAATTTTACAATAATTGATTGGCTTTAGGGCACCTACTCTAACTTACATACTAGCAAAACCATTCAATAGTCATCATTAAAACATCCCTTCATGCTCATAGCGTCCCTTGGAATCCTCTCCCAGCTTCATGCCTTAATCCTTACTTGCAAAACATATAAACATCGTGGGTTGAGCGCTAATCGCTTAGTAAGGGGATATGGCTATTCTAACTTTAATGGATTTCTTACACATACAAAACGTTCATAAATTCACAACATATTATTCATTGTCAATGTCATAAATCATAGTCATGATATTCACATTGACTTTCTTATACACATAAGTCATAGTATATTTAAAACATCCTAAAACACTAAACATATATGACTCATGCAACATTCACAAACATGACATGCCTATTTCTTTTATCTAGGTATTTGACATTTCGTTTATCTTTACGAATCGATGGATTCATTTGAACCATTACCTTGTTCTTGATTATCACCTCAAAGGACCCATGGTTTTCATAAAATTTTCATTGCTTTGATCTTGGTTTCACACCTCAAGAGACTCATGGAATTCATATAACATTACTCTGGTCTTGGCCTTATGGCTCAAGAGACTCATGGAACTCATATACCATTGCTCTGGTCTTGGCCTTATGCCTCAAGAGACTCATGAAACTCATATACCGTTACTCTGATCTTGGCCTTACACCTCAAGAGACTCATGGAAACCTTTCTTTAACATTTCATAAATCCTCCATAAGTCAACTAAACTAGGCTATATATGTTATCATTTAGAATGCATTCGTAAAGGATAACATCTCCCTTTAACATACACAAACATTACATATGCATTCATCATACATGTCATTTATAGCTAGCTTATGGACACGCTATTCATAACGTTCATTCATCTAGCATATACCCATGACCACTTTCATAAATCTTTAGTCAATTGAGCAAAATTCCTTGCCATGAATATTTTACTAATATTTCTCATTTTCTTAATTCGCTTAAAATTTCATGATACACAAGGAATTTCACTATGTGTCTTTTACCATTCTTGTTCATGTTAGGCTATAGGATTTATTTAGTGCCTTAACCGAATTTCCAAAGAAATTCAGAATTTTTTTATTTGGAAGGTGGATGCCGCATTCTTTTGCATGCCCATTATTCAATTATCATTCAAGCATTTCCCAAACACAAACCAAGTCATAAAAGTCACGTAAAACCCTCCCTTTCACATTCAAACAAGTGCCAATCATCGTCCAACTACAAATCTCTTAAGTGGCAATATCCTCCTCCTTTTCCAACACAAACCTCAACCAACACCAATTCACACAATACATAAACAAACCATAACTTTATACATCAAATTAACATAACAAAAATTAAGGTTTACTAACCCTAGGTGTTGATAACATAGTTTAAAGGGAGGTTTTCCCCTTACCTTGGCAATTGAAACTCAAAAGAAACACTCCTCTTTGGCTCCAAATAAACACCTTCACCTATAACAAGCATTAACACTCATGAAATTGCTTTAATACATTCAAACTCATCAAGCTAGGGTTTTAGGGATTACCTTAACCCTTCAAATTGAATCTCCTTAAGGTGTATCATGATCTCCTTCAAAAAATTGCTTGGAACCCTAAGAACATTTGAGAAGAAAATGCTTGGATTAGTGGCTTTTATGGTGGATTTGAGAAAGGAAGAAGAAGATGATGCATTTGGTGTCTACAAGGCCGACTCCTCACTCTTAAAACCTTATAGATATTTATTTTATTACTACTTTATTGTGATTGGTCATTAAAAGTTAGATATAAGGGTCATTTGGCATAATTTTTTCATATAAGGGTGTTTCGGTCATTTCTACCACAACATAATGATTAGCACTCATTTAATGCCATTTGACTTCTTTTAAACACTTGATAATTAAGCAATCCCATTAGGTAAATGACTAATTTACCCTTGGTGCACTTTTATGGATACTTAATTCATATGGATTTATGTGAAAAGACCATTATACCCTTGGTTACCGTTTACGCCATTTAACCCTATCAATCTACTTTATGATCATTCTACCCTCATTTCTCTTCAATGACATCACCCCTTATACTTTATAATGGCCACATCTCGAAATGCATGCAAATTGACCATTTTACCCTTCCATTCAAAAAAGAAAATTACCTGAAAGGGTAGAATTTCATACCTTAGGGTATCCAAATAATAACGCAGGGTTTATAGAGATAGTCCAACCACCAATTAATCATCTTACTAAACACAGACCAAGATTGGTCTCTAGTAAGGCATTATGGCCACCCAATAAGTAGAGATCAATGAAGAACTTAAACCTGTCAACGATATGGTTACCGTGCAATAAAATTCTTTCATCATCCGTTATCTTATCAAGGCTGGGATACATAAATAGTGTCATCCTCATATCAAACTCTTGACATATTTGGTGTTTGGTTATCAAACTAACGATTGAGATTAAATTGGCTATGAGCAACAACTCAATTCCACTATGGCCATAGATTTATTGTCATTGCCATATAACCAAACTGTGTGGTGAGAAAACTATTATGTAACTAGGAGTGATGAATCATTTGTTAATCCACCATTGCCATAATATATTTCACAATATAGCCAATCGCCACTGTATTATCCGTGCCTTAGGTCAAGATAATACTGAAGCTATGAATGTTTCTAGAATGGCCACCATATTTGCTTATAGGGATCTCACAATCAAGACTTGAAACGCTTGATTCCCTCGTCACGATTCTACCATTCTAAGGGCATATATTATTACATACAAAAGAATGCGATTTACATAATATATGAATAATGCCTTTATTGATAGATAATTATGATACATCAAGTCAATTACAATAATTTGGATTGGCTCTAGAGCACCTAGTCTAACAAAAATATCATGTTGTAGCCCACATAAGAAAAAAAATGTCAACGGTATGGTTACCGTGTAATTGAATCATTTCATCAACTATTATCTCATCAAGGTTTGAAATATATAAATAATGTTAACTTCAAATATACTACCTTGACTTGTTCGTATTCAGTAATTCAAACTAACGACTTAATCGAACTTGAGCATCAATTCAATTCCACCATGGCCATAGTTTTACAATCGTTGTCATTTACTAAATTACTCAACGAGATAAATTCTCCTATACCCAAGAGTCATGAATCCTATGTCGATCCACCATAGCCATATTGTACTTCTCAATGTAGCAAATCACTTCCATGTTGATAGCCCTAAATAGGACTACGTTAGGTCAGCGTCAAACTACATTGATATTTACACACAGTGCTCTGGTGATCTCAAGTCTCAGTATCATATGCACAACCATCTGTTAGAGGATGTATTCCATAGACATTAGGGTTACCATCTATATGGAATTCTCTAGAGGGTTAGTCCAATGAACTTGCCAACTGCAAGCACCCATGTGTTGCACCAAGTTGTCACCAAACAACTTCAACATATAAGATCTGTTACTATCTTTTGATGGGGTCATTCAATGCTATGATAATCTTATTGTATTATATGTGCCCTTAGTCAGAATAATACTAGGGCAATGGACGTTTCTAGAATGGCCACCAAATGTGCTCATAGGTATCTTACAATCAAGAATTATTACCGCTTGATTCCCTCGTCATGGTTCAAACATTCTAAGGCAGATCAAAGGCCAAAAACGACAAGATGACCAGTAACAGCTGTGGATCTAGCCGAAAACGGCTAGATCCATGGCCATATGGCTGTTTTCAGCTTTTTCGGCCAGATCGATGCACGGTTGGCTAGATCCGATCGGTCGCACATCGTTTTGGCGACTACCAATGGCAACCAGTGTTGGTGGTCGGCATTCGTCTACAGTGGTTAGGGTTTTTGGGTGGTATTCATAGAAATAGTGAAGGGCATTTTTGTCCAAAAAAAAAATAACTTATGAGGTCATAGTAGTCATTTTGTCCAATTTGGGTAAATTGTTATTTGATGGATTATTGAGGGCAATGTGTCCGAAATGATTTTTATTTAAGGGCAAAATTGGTATAAAATATGGATTCCCCAGGTAATAAAAGAATAACAAGATCTGAGGTGGTAATCTGATTACCCTCTATATCACCAACAGTAAACACTATTGGCTTTACAATTTTTTCAAAATCTTTTATTATTTTGAAACCAAACATGGGAATGTCCGAAATCTAAGATTAATAACCTGTGTTATCTTCCTACAGTCCTAACCAAATGCACCCTCTCAGTAATACAACATTCCCTGAACCAAATACACCCTAAGAACCATTCTCACATTCTCTTATATATAGACCTGGCAAAATAGGTGGGTGGCCTGAGAAAATGGGTTAGCTCTAAACGGGTCCAATATTTCACAAGACTCAATAAAGAAGCTTGGATAAAGTTTGGTGCATCAGTTACTTAACAAGCATTTTCATTCCATGGGTCCATTCTAAATATCTAGAGCTAAGGCTGCATTTGTTTTAACATTGTAACACTATCCTATCCAATCCGATGAAATAATTACTTTTCTATTCAACTCAAAATCTAATCATATTCTATTTAACTCAAAACATTTAACAATTACTTTTCTCAATAAAAAGTTTATAAATTAACAAAAACACTGTAATGACTCTTTCTAGCTAGTATACTTGGGAAAATATAATACAATAAAAACTCCCTTTATAGCTAAATAAAAGATAATGGGCCTAAAAAATTTTTTTTACTTTATATATAAAATACTTTACATTAATAAAAGTCTCATGCACATAAGCTCAAAAATAGTAGACAATTGTGCCATTTCCCTCCACTTCTCGACATCCATCCGACCGCTTCTCACCTATTTCTTGCAAAAATAAAGAAATCAACGGAGTGAGCATTAATTGCTCAGTAAGTAAATCCGCTATACTAGCCTTCTCTTTCCGTTGCTCACATTCTAAATTTATTTCCTTACATTACTCTTCTTTGTTCTTATCTCTATTTCTCACTGTTCTTTCGTTCTCACTTTCTTTGTTCTTTCTTTCTAGTTTTCTCTGAATTTCTCACTACCCATGATAGAAATCATGGTATCATGCATAAGTGTGATGCAAATGCACAAGTGCATAGAGATGCATTTTCTTTCCACTTTTCTATTTCTTATTCTGTTTTCTTGTTTCTTTTCTTTCTTTCTTTCTTTCTTTCTTTCTTTTCTTTCTTTCTTTTGTTTCTTCTTCTTTTCTTATTCTTTCTTATTTTTTTCCGATCGGACTTAGTTGATGCATGGATTCGGAACCCTGGCCGTGTAAGTGAGTATAGTCCTCATCTACATGCACTCTTACAGACTGTACGAATTCTTTTCTTCTTAGGCCACTCATTTAAGGGGGCGTGCATGTAGGTACTTCTTCTGGGTACAACCCTCATCCACATGCACTCTTACGGGCCGTACAAATTCTTCTTCTTATTCTTAGGCCGCTCACTGAAGGCGGCGTGCGTGTGGGAATATTCTTCTTCTTATCACCCATAGGTTCCCCATCGCAACAACCTTTCTTTTCTCTTCTTTAGCACTCTTCCTTCTTTCTTTTTGTTCTTTAGTGCTTTTCTTTCTTTCTCTTTATTCTTTAAGTTCTCATACATATGCATATGATTGCATGTAGATGATTCATGCTCATTATTAATGCAAGAATGCCATGTAGCATAAAAATAAGTCTTTCTCTATCATCTACAAGCTCATGTTAAGATCACAAATAAATACACTCATACATACACTTCTCTTGGACATTTCATCAAACATAGTGCATGCATACTCAAATTCTAATTTAGCTATACTTCTACTTTTTTTTCAAGCCACCAATATTTGGAGTAAAACTCCCTTAAATCAATACTAAACCTGGCCAAGAAAAATACACTTCATAATTCTTCTCGAACTCTTTCTAAATTCAACCCAACTTCTATCAATCACCACACAACAACTTCCACTTCTCATGGCTAAATTCTACCCATCCACAACCATCAATCTCATCAACAATTCTCAAAAACATAAACACATACATACATATAAAAATTCTTTACTCACTTGATTTCTCAAATTATAACTTGAGTTGGATTTACTTACCTTGAACTTGAATAATTTCACTAGAATCTCTCTCTCCTTGGTAAACTTCCACTTTCTCCAAAATCCTAAGCATAGAAACTATAAGAATTCAACACTTTAATAATTCATCACACCTCTATTTGCAAGAATTCTTACCTTAGGATGCTTAGGAATGAATCTCTATCAAAATCCAACCAAAAGCCCTCTAATTTTCCTTCGAAATTTGATGAAGAGCTTGAGAGAATTGAGAATGAAAGTGGCGTGTGGGGTGTAGAGAATGGTAGGGTTTGTGTGCTTGAACCTTTAATATCTCATATTAATATTCATACTTTCCCATTTTGCCCTTACACTTTCTTGGAAATTCAATCTTTGTCCTTTAGTCAATTATAAAAATGCCCTCATCACCATTACATTCTCCATAAAATTTTCTTACTTTTCACTCCCCACATCTTCAACTAATTAAGGGTAGAATGGTCATTTCTCCCTTAAAGAAATTTTCTCTAGAATCTTCTCAAGAATTCCAGCCAGCTCTTTACCCCAGCAAAGCTTTTTCTTCGCCATGGCAAAAAATTCCAGAGCATACGTCGCCGCGGCGCACTTTCTTCTTGGCCGTGGCAAAACCTGCAATTCCCAAATTCGCCAATCTTCCACCTTAAAACCAGCAAAACTAAAGGCAACCAAGCAACACTAAGAGCATATAAGCTTATCTAAGGGCAAACAAGCATAAAATAAGTGACGTACCTCCATGTGGGCGTTACAAACACCCCCACCCACCCAACTATTGCCAACAGCCGACCACCACCATCAGATGGTGGTCGGAAGTCACCGGAATGGTGCATGACCGACTGGATTTAGCTAGTCGTGCACCGATATGGCCATTTCTAGCAAAATCCACTATGGATCTGGCCAAAAAGGGCCAAATCTATAGCCAAAGATCTGGTCGTTGACGATGGCCATATCTTAGTCATCGTTGATGGCCATATCTTGGTCATCGTTGACGGCCATATCTTGGCCATCGTTGAGGCTAAACGATGGCCAGATTTCTAGTTGTTGTTTAGCCATCAACGACAGCCAAGATATGGCCGTCATTAACGGCCAAATCGGCGCATGACCGGCCAGATCCAACCGGTCATGCGCCATTCTGGCAGCTTCCAGCCACCATCTGACGATTGTGGCCAACTGCCAGCAATAGTTGATGGGGGTGATTTTGTTAATTTATAAACTTTTATTGCAGGAGTGTTTAGTAAAAACAAATGTAGGTGTTAAAAAATAATCTAAATATTTTCAGAAATATTTTCAAAAACATATTCTCAGAATCCTATCTTATTTGATTAAATAGTATTCTATTATAAAATCCTATTCTAAAAAGTAAAACAAACGCAGCCTAAATATCCAGCATAGGAACACACAACAATCCATACATAACAAATAATAATAAAATCTTAATAATCCCATGTTCCACAAAATTCTTTGGTTCTTGTATTTTTTTTTTCTTGGGAACTAAACAAAAACAAGAAACCCAAAGCTAAATATCCAGCACAAGAAGAAAAATTGTAAGAAATGAACCAACCAAAATCACCAGATTGTGAGGATTTTCACTCTCTTGAAAGCTATCAAACTCAAAAGGGGTGTCTTACTTGTTCTCTGCTTTGCACTTCTCACTTTCTTCCCACGCTCTAATCAGAGAAATCTTCTTCTGTTTTAACTCTTGCAAGCAGGAGGTGACAGAGAATGAGGAAGGGCCGAATCGAAGAGAGAGATGATCTATTGCAATGGAGAGAATTCAGAGATGGTATTGGTAGGAAGGGTTTAACATCGAAGTTGAAGTCGAAGTCGAAGGTGGAGAGAGAATAGGCGTTAAGACTTAAGAATTAAATTAAGGATTTTGAGTTTATACTTTTGTTCTTGGGTTTTTTATTTTTTTTAATATTTAGGGTATCCACGTGTTTACACGGCCCACCTGTCAAAAAACGGGTCGGGGTAACAAAATACAAGCCTAAATTTATGGACCCATACCCTATATTTTTTTCACGAGTACAGGTCCACTCGCAGATACGAACCCATTTTGCCAGGTCACTTATACACTGTATCATCTTCTTTTCCGTCTCCACAAAATCTATTACCATTATCGCTCCTTATAAAGTTTATGTTGGTCCCTCCACTAATTTGAGCATCAAAAAGCCCATGCTTGTAAACACCGTCACCAATTTGAGCTTCTAACCGCCTTTCTCCTTCCTTTGTAAAGATTCAATGAGCATTTAAGGAGATAACCATTATCAGGACACCATTTCTTCACCTACACTTATTAGTTAACGTTGAACGATATCTTTGGACGCATAAGCTAGTCCAAACACCTCGATTAAAAAAAAAAAAAAGAAAAAAAACACATTATAAATTTTTAGATAACATTACTACCTAAATAATAAAAATATTACCATTTATTATTCATTAAGTTGTATTTCCTCTTGTATGATTTAACATAAAAGGGAAAAGAAGGTGAGACTACTTAAATTGAACTCATTGGGTGTGCCTAGGTTAATCTTCGGTCGATGATTTTTGTGGAAAAAATTTCATTTTCAAATAACATTTATTTATATAATTTAAATGATATTTTATACGTAATTTAAATTATTATATCAACTAAGAATATTATAAAAGATAAAATAGCAATTTAATGTTCAAATTAGGAATGGAATTCTATTTACGAAATATTCTTTTTCAAATACATTAAGTAAACAATGAAAAGGGAATTGAATCCCATGAATTCAATAAGGTACGCGTGATTGTGATTGTAACAGTTTGGTTATTTGGAAGAGGTTATGCAATTAGGGTTATATCTCCGCCAAAACCCCTAATATTTTGCAGAATTTATTAGTTGTCGAAGGCAAAGGATCTCTTTTCTCTCTTGTTACGCGAGAGAGAAGATCAAAAGAAAAAAAAAATGGGAGTTCTATCAAACAAGATCCATGGAGAAGATCTCAAGCCTGGAGATCACATCTACTCTTGGAGACAAGCCTACATCTACGCTCATCACGGTTCTCCCTCTTTTTTATCCTTTCGTTTTATGGATTTCAATGAAAATTAATTTGAAGAATGATGACATTAGTTATAGGCATTCGAAGGCTATGAATTTGTAGGGGTGTGTTGGGTTGCATCATATGACTTTTATGATATGAAATTATCAATTCATGAGGATGTTTTGAGATTTCTTTCTTTCTTTCATAGTAAATGTTTGGAATTTACCACAACTTACTTGGTTTCGACAGCTTTGAGGGAGTCTATTGGAATATAATTCTTTGAACTGAGAATTTTTTAAGAAACAACATAGGACATAGTTCCAGGAATATTATTATTGTTATTCATAATTTTAGTTCTACGGTTGTGATGACTCAAGGATAGGGCTGGTTTTAATGATGTCAATGGTTTGTTTTTGCTCCTGTATTAATTTTTTTCCTTATTAAAGTTGTTTATTGTATCTGTTAGAAATGCATCCTGAATCTGTTATTTTCATTTTGAATGTTTATCTGAATTTTTTAGTCAGTAGCAAAACGTAATTGAGTTGAATTTAATAAGATTTTCCGTTGAGGTATTAGTTGATCAGCTTCCTGCTTAATCGACCATTTTTTTTCTTGGCAAATACTTACATTTATTGGTTGGCAATTAGAATTATAAATTTTTTTGAATATCATATACGTTGTATAAGATTTTCCGTTGAGGTATTAGTTGATTAGCTTCCTCCTTAATTGACCTTTTTGTTCTTGGCCTGTACTTACATTTATTGGTTGGCAATTAGAATTGGAAAAAATTATGAATATCATAAACAATGTATATGGAAACAAATTTTTAATGTTTTACACAATTAATATTAAAATGCCGTATCAGTGTTGCTAACTTTGGTTCCAATATGCACTAGGGATATATACTGGTGATGGAAAAGTGATCCATTTCACTAGGGGAGCAGGACAGGAAATCGGCACTGGAACTTTCTTTGACCGAATCATTTTTAGCTCATCTCCTGCTCACCCTTCTGACAATCCATGTCTACAGTGTGGTGATTATTCAAGGCTTGATGGTGTCATCATCTCCTGCATTGACTGTTTTCTTGCTGGTGGCGATCTCTATCTCTTTGAGTATGGTGTCTCACCAGCTTTATTTCTTGTCAAAGCTCGAGGAGGGACTTGCACCCTTGCCACTTCCGATCCCCCGGAAGATGTTCTCCATCGTGCCACTTTTCTTCTCCAGAATGGTTTTGGTGTCTACCATGTTTTCAAGAAAAATTGTGAGGATTTTGCAATATACTGCAAAACAGGTCTACTTGTGAATACTAGCATCAGTATGGGTTGCAGTGGCCAGGCTGCATCATTGGCAGCTGCTGTAAGTGCTATTGTTTCTTCACCCCTTAGATACTTGACTACAAGCTTTAGTGGCCTGGCAGCTGTTGGTTATGGTATTTATTGCGTCAACCGATTGGTTTCTGATCTTGGAGTTCGACGTGATGTAGAAAAAGTCCCGGTTGAGAGTCTTGTTGCCAATACTAGCTTAGACGAGTCAAGCGGTGCGACTGATATTGCCAAAGAATGATTTATGGACATCAATTCATTTGCGATACAAGGTGTTACCCGATTTTTCATGAGCATGAATGTAAAAGAATTTCCCCTTGGACGTATCTCTATTTGTATTTAAAAAAAAAAAAAAAAAAATTATACATTCTATTGTTTGTGGTCGACTGATCTGATATTTGTGAATGTGAAAATATGCAATTTATATGTGATATTCAATTTTTTTGCTCTAGCTAGTTGTGAATATCGATTTTCTAATTTCATAGTCCGAATTTTGTTTTAAATTTCATTGTTTGCGTCTGTTATTATTATTATATTTTTCCCCCTTAATTGTGCGAGGGAAATAGTGGTTGTTTGCTACACATTGTCGGAGTTATTGTCATTATTTAGACCATTTTTAACCCAATTTATGAAGCTTGCATTTTAGCTGCTATACAAATAAAACAGGTGGATGTCGTACTTCTTGCTTGATTCTCTGATAACACACGATTTTGTATATTTTTGTCAATTATTAATTAATATTGCATCACTTGAAATAAAAACTTAAGAAAATATTATGTGTCCAAGTTTCTTAAGTTTGTTTTATAAGTGATTGTCATGTAGAGAAACGAAATGTCAATCATTAATTTATATCAAATCACTTGGAACACAAACTCATAAAATCATTACATCAGTAAATAAATCCAAGTAATTGATAATATTACTTTAACTAATTATAAGGACATACATAATAAATAATTGCTTGACATAGTGATATCATACTCCCCAAATGATTCACTCCTCATATTTAATAAAATTAAACCAAAGCACAAGCGCTACAAGATGACCTCGAAGCCCTTTTCATGTTCTCAGAAGAAGTTCACCCACAATACATTTGGAACAACTAAAAAAGTTCTATAAACATGCAACAAAAAATTTCTTAATTAATTACCCACCCTCCCTATTAAAATAATACATAAAATATCAATCCAACCCATATATATATCAAGCAGCTGACTGCAGCTAGTACGGCCACAAATCAATTCCGCCCGGCTTTTTGACGAGGATCTGATTATATTCAGGCCTTGACGTCTACAAACAATTTTTGCAATCATCAGAACTTCAGTCATTATACAAATGGATAAAGCATGTTATGTTATGAATCAATGCGTCACTAAAATTGTCAGTCACAAATAGGATCACCACAACACCAACTTCAGTAAATAAAAAATGCTATAATCAACTTAATGCTAGAAGTGTACTGCATAGAAAACGAGAAGAAATCTATTCAGATCATATATTTAGTTGGGCAATTAAATATTGACCAAACAGATTAACACTAATGAAAAATATGATTGTCCAACTAAGTCAGTTGTAATGATTTGTCAGATCTATTAATGTCATGACCTGATGAAGTTCATGCATTTGTGTTTGTGTGTAAATAATACATCAAATTGTTAAAAATAAAGTACATATAACAGAAAAATTTTATAAACAGCCAACCAAATTGGACAACCATCAGACTTCCTTGACTACCAACTTCACAAATTAGTGTAAGCAAAAAAGAGTTATCCTATTGAACAATTGTCCGCACGATCTCACCTGTTACATTCAATGAATAACATGCTTGCTCTTATTTAATAAGTATTTATCAAGCAAAAAGAATATGGGACAAGACTGTCCAAATTTCTATTTGAAAGAAGGGCATGCAAGAGAGGGGGAATCTTCCCTATTGAGGGCAGCCAAGTTGCAAAACTCTGAATGAGTCCCACATCACTAAACTATGACTTGACCATAGATCTTATAAACACTTGGGATCCTTCCCTTAAAAACCGGTTTTTACGGATAATTTCTACTTAATGTGTACCTAATAATTACAAGTAGCATTGACAAGACAACTTAGGTTAGGCTGCTGATTGCTATCTAGTAGTGTGCGAGATTTGCGAAATCACCTAACTAGGTACATGGGCCCTTGTGTATGTTGGTTTCAAAAGCATGGTGGACTAACGACCCAATCAAGCCCTACATCCTTAAACAACGGTTTGGCCATTAGATTTATAACCACTTGCTTGGTCACTCTTCCTTTACAAGGGTCAAATTTTTAAAAAGCACTAGCTCCTGCAGTCTTCCATTACAAGCCGAATTTTAAAGATGACTTCTACTCAATTTGTCCGTGACAATTGATATCAAAGAAAAAGCTAAGCAAGGAGAGCCCTTGTTACCGACATGGTGTGGGATCCTCAAAAGCATGATGATTGTAACAACCCAATTGAGTCCGGCATCAATAAGTTAAGGTTTTGACATTAAATTTATAAGCACTTGCTTAGGAACTCTTTCTTTACAAGTCAATTTTTAGAAAGTACTTGCTTGTACAATCTTCAATTACAAGCCATTTGTAGAGATGAGTTATACTCAATTTGTTCATAACAACTGTTATCAGACCAAAAACTATGCAACAAGAGTTGGGATTCACAAAGCCACCTAATTGGGTATATGGGTTGTTAAGGAATTGGTTTCAAAGATATGGTGCAATTTCACGATCAAAAAAAGTCCCACATCACTAAGCTAAGTTTTGGTAATGGGTCTAATAGGCACTTGCTCAGGCAGCCTTGTTTGCGGTTGGTTTTCAAGGGTCAATTTTCCTAACGCACAACACATTGCTCCCAAATCCAGAATTTTAATTTCTTTTCTAAATTTTGCATTTGTTAATTTTCTAATTCACGCTTAATATTGCATTTTCTTTACTCTGGCCACCCAATTTTCTTGAATTCACAGATTGAGCCCAAAATCCAAGACTCTGAATCTGCACTGAGGGTATCCACAATACAACTGAAAATTCTTCCACAACAATGACAAGCTGAAGAGGCATAAGAACCAATCTTTCCAAATTAAAAAGTAATTTTATCACAAAAATACAGGATACATCGCTAAACGTAACAAGAACAAGACCTAAACAAGCATTAAGCAATAATCCAGACAAGACATAAACAATTCATGGGACTCCTAAATTAAATCAAATCATTTCTTCTGTTTATAGCCAATTAATAATAATTCAATCTCAGAAGTTATAGTAATTGGAGAGAGGAGAAGACTTACGAGATCTTTGAAGACGATGAAAGCGATAATGAAGAAAAGAAGGAACAGAATCTCGAACTCTGCAAATTTAACGAACGAAAACGCAGAAGTTACTCCTCTCGTCAACGCTGACTCCTCCCTGTTTCTAACCGGGCGCCTTCCCATTTCCGATTAAAACGAAAATTCTAAGCTGCTATTGACAACTAAGTAACAATCAGATACAAATGTTTGGTATTCCAAAAGTATTTATGCAATTGGATTACTGCATTCAATTTGTGTGTGCGTGACCTCTGAATCGGTCAAAACAATTTTCTCATCGAATTAATTTTCACAAATCTACCTCTATTTAATAAATTAGCACAAAGGATTTATTTTAAGGAAATTAATTAATTTAGCCAAAACATGGGGCCTGTAAAAAATTGATCACCTGTCTCAACTAAACTAACTTTATACTCGTATAACTAGGGCGGTGACCCAAACCGAGCTGCTCGCGGGCTCGGGTCAAGCTTCATATTTGTTGAGCTGATCTCGAATTCAAGTCGCTCGAGTCCTAAATCGAGCCAATTCGAGCCATGACTCGAGAGGTTCGCGAGCACATAAGGGCTCGAAAGGGTTTAAGGGGTCATATGTAAGTTTTTACAACTATGAGGGGGTTTTGGGGCTTTATATGAGGGTACATATGTCAGTTTTTACAATTATGAGGAGGGTTAGAATATTTAATTTTATTTCCAAAATTTAAAAACCTAGTTTTATGACTAATGTTTGATTGAATTTGAAACCCAAACAAAAAAAACCAATTCAATTTTTTCTATAACCCAAAATTACTTCTCCGTATGTTCGTTGCTTGCAAGTTGCGCCACCGTTCGCAACTGATGCACCTCCGTCTCCGAGACTCCAACCAGTCAATTACCCCAACTAATCCACCGCCAACGACACAGCCACCCATGGTACTTGTTCTGCAGATTGCCAAGTAGTATTGTGTGATTGTATTTGTTGTGTAGTGTTGTAGACTTGTATTGTATGATACTATGATTGTCTTTTTGTTGTGTAAGTGTGGATTGGTTAATGGAATGGGTTGTGTAAGTATGGCTGGAGCGATGGGTTGAAGAAATGGGTCTTGTAAGTGTGGATTGATTTGTGTGTGTGTGTGTGTGTGTGTGTGTGTGTGTGTGTGTGTGAGTGTAAGTGTAAGTGTAAGTGTAAGTGTAAGTGTAAGTGTA
The DNA here is from genome assembly GCA_026225825.1 of Pistacia integerrima. Taxonomy (NCBI): domain Eukaryota; kingdom Viridiplantae; phylum Streptophyta; class Magnoliopsida; order Sapindales; family Anacardiaceae; genus Pistacia; species Pistacia integerrima. The sequence goes on from CM047744.1 coordinate 14,104,142, forward strand.
AGTGTGGATTGGTTGATGGAAAAGGGTTGTATAAGTGAGGATTGGAGTGATGGGTTGATGGAAAAGGGTTGTATAAGTGAGGATTGGAGCGATGGGTTGATGGAAAATATTATATGTCCACAAATTTGCGGTCGTTGTCATTTATCGAATTACTTAGCAAGATAAATTCTTCTGTACCCCAAGAGTGATGAATCCTATGTCGATTCACCAAAACCATGGTGTACTTCTTAGTGTAGTCAATCACTATCGTACTGATAAACCTAAAAAGGATTATGTTAGGCTAGTGTCAAACTACACTAATATTTAACACAGTGCTTTGGTGATCTCAAGTCTAAGGATCACATGCACCACCATCCGTTAGAGGATATATTCCATAGACATTGGGATTACCATCTATATAGAATCCTCTAGTGGGTCACTCTAGTGAACTTGCCAAATACAAGTACTCACACGTTGCACCAAGTCGTCACCAAATAACTTTGACATGCGAGATCTATCACTACCTTTCAATAGGGACGCTCAACGCTATGATAGTCTTATTGTATTATCTGTGTCTAGTTTAAAATAATACTGAGACTACGGACTCTTCTAGAGTGGCCATCATATGTGATCATAGTCACAATCAAGATTTAAAACACTTGATACCCTCGTCACGATTCTATCACTCTAAGGGTATATATCAATATGTATTAAATAAATATAAGCACAATGATATATAGAATTTGCCTTTATTAATATTAACATGTGTTTTACAAAGAGTCAATAGCTTCAATCGGATTAGCTTTAGGGCACCTATACTAACATTTGTCATATTAGGGTTTTACAACATATAATTAAATATGAATTACACGATATAATAAAATTGCCTTTATTAATAAATAAACATGATTCATCAATGTCATATTACAATGAATTGATTTGCTCTAAGGCACCTACTTTACCATGGCTTCACCCTTTAAATTGTCAAAAATTTATTATGTCTTTCACATTTCAATGCTTAAGAAATACTACCCGGATCCTTCTCATGTGTTGAATTGGAGTGACCTTGTAACGCCCACATCAAGGTACGTAGTTTTACTTATGCCCTAATACCCTTAGTTAAATTTTATTAAAGTTGTCTTGAATAAGTGTGAAGAAAATCCCTTAAATTGTCATTAGGGGTAAAATGGTATTTTCACTCATAATTAGTTAAAAAAGTTGGAAGTGAAAGGAGATAAAATTTCATGGAGAATGCAATAAAAATGAGGGCATTATGGTAATTGACTAAGGGACATAGATGGAATTTCATAGAAAGTGCAAGGGTAAAATGGAAAACTATAAATAATAATATGTTATATCAAGAGTTGAAAAATGAAACCCTAGCCATTCTTCCTCCACTTTCACGCCACCTTCATCCCCAAATTCTCTCAAGTTCTTCAATTCTTTTTCAAGGGAAATTCATAGATCTTGGGTTATTTTTAGTGGAATTTCAATCCCAAGCATCCTTAGGTAAGATCCTTGCACTAAGAAGTGAGTTTTAATTTTTAAAGTGTTAAATTTTGATGATTTGTGTTCATAGGATTTAAGAGAAAGAGAGTTGGATCAAAGAAGATTATTAAAGTGTTGGATTGCTCACATCTAAGGTAAGTAAATTCTACCCTAGTTATGATTGAAGCAATATTGTGTAGAGAATTTCTTTTATGCATATATGTGTTTTATATGAAGAATTATTGATGGATTTGATGTTGAATGATGGTTAGAACTTATCCATGAGAAGTGATGTTAGTGTATTTGATGTTTGATGAGAGTTTGGATGAATTATGGAAGAATTGGAGTAGAAATTATGGAGTGTGCAATTTGGGCAGGTTTGGCGTTAATCTTGGAAGTTTTTGTTCCAAATTTTGGTGGCTTAGAAAAGAAGTAGAAGTGTAGCCAATTTAGAGCTTAGATGTGCACATAAGTTGTTTGATGACATGTCAAAGAGAAGTGTATGTATGAGTATGGTTATGTGTTATTTTGAGATGAGCTAGTAGATGGTAGAGAATGACATTTTTGCATTCCACATTGCATTATTACATCTAAACATGTGAATTTAGAAAGAATTATAAGCATGAACCATCTACATGCATACATACTCATGAGAGCATGAAAAAGCATTAAAGAATATTAAAGAGTAAATAGAAAGAAATGAGAATATTAAAGAAATTCAAATCTGATTTTTTATTTAAAGAAGTGTAAAAAGATAAAAGAAGAGAAGGTTGTTGCGATGGGGAACCCGTGACTAACATAGCCCCGCATGCATGCCGCCATTAGTGAGCGGCCTCAGAATTCAGAAAGAAGAATTGTACAGTCCGTTAGAAGTGCATGTGGATGAGGACTGTGTTAGTAAATGGTCCCGTATACGTAGCGGAAACAAAAATTAATATAACAGGATCGTTTACATGAGCCAATATCAAGGGTATAATTTTACAATTCATATTAAAGCAAGAATCTGCAGAAATTAATAATTTGTGTTTAGAAACCATACGCACGTTTGGAGGCTCCACCACGATTGTCTTTGAACGTTTTGCTACCGATCCAAGTGTAGGATCGAACCCACGTAGTCCACACGAAGACAATCTCAAAAGAACCAAAAAGGTATTTGCTAGATCCTCTTTGGCTTCAAGATTAAGAAGAAAAGAAATCAAATTGAATTGATTTAGGCCAAAGAAAGGTTTCTGGCGTGGGAGTGTCAAATGGGGGCTGTGTGTTTTTTGTTTTACAAAGAAAAATCCTTTTTATTTAATTAACACACTTTTATTTTTTATAGTAAAAACAATTTGCCCTAATCCCATACGGAATAGGCTTGGGCTTCAACCCAAACGCCCCATGTTGCCAAACACTCCCAATTTGATTTATTTTAATTTCCATCATCATCTCAATTAAAATCAATTAATATATATATATATATATATATATATATATATATATATATATATATATATATATATATATATATATATATATTTAACAATAATGATAATATATTTAAATATGTGCGAACACACATTTAAACATAATTTCATTTATTTAATTTTTCTAACAAATTAAATAAAGGCTACGACCTCAGCAAATTTAATTGCACTGTGAAATTACCAAAATACCCTTTCTCCTTAAAAGATGAAAACGCCATTCTTTCTTCTTGGATCTTAAATTATCTTCTATGTGTGTGACCCATAGACTCCTCATCATATCGGCAGTGTATAGTATCGCGATTAACACCAATTAATCGTCTCACTAATACACAGACCAAGATTGGCCCCTAGCAAGGCATCATGGCCACCTGATAGATTCGGATTCAAAGAAAGTAGCTCACAATGATATGGTTACCGCATAACCCGATCCTTTCATCGTTCGTTATCTCGACGAGACGAAGGCATAGAAATAGTGTCAACCTTCGGTTACTCTCGATATTATGTATTCAGTTTCTAGACCAATGACCCGTATCATAAACTGGATAGAGCAACAACTCAATCCCACTGTGGCCACAGTTTTAGTGTCATTGCTATATACTAAATTGCGCCGTGAGATAACTTCTCCCGTACTCGGGAGTGATGAATCCTCTGTCAATTCATCATAGTCTTGATACACTCCTTGATGAAGCCAATCACCACCGTATTGACAAACAAAAGAACTCTGCTTAGGCTAGTGTCAAACTACACCAATCGGTGCACAAGGTGCTCTAGTGATCTCAAGTCTAAGGATCACATGCACCACCATTCATTAGAGGATTTGTTCCATAGACACTAGGGTTACCATCCATATGGAATCCTCTGGTGGGTCAGTGTCACGACCCGGATTCGGCACACAGCCCCGCCGCCGCAACCATTCTACTCGATCGTCCCCCTCCCCCGCCCCCTCTTAAGGGATTTTCTTTCGCCTCCCCCACCACTCGAACCCAAGACCAAGGGGCTGGCTGATGGTACTCACCATGCTCCCCAAATGACTATAGCCCCTTGGTCTTGGGTTCGAGGTGGGGAGGCGAAAGAAACTCCCTTGGGGGCAGATCGAGTAGAATGGTTGCGGCTTCGGGGCTGTGTGCCGAATCCGGGTCGTGACATTTAAAAGGCGCCTTTTTATGTAACGGCCCCACACAGGTGGCCGGCCATGATCACACAGCATGGCAGGATATCTCTCCCCCCCTTAAGGAGATTTCTTTCGCCTTCCCCACCACTCGAACCCAAGACCAAGGGGCTATAGTCAATTGGGAAGCATGGTGAGTACCATCAGGCTAGCTCTGATACCAAAAAATGTAACAACTCCTCTTTAGTACTATTCTTATAATACGTACTATGTAAAATATGGATATGTATATAATATGAGAGATAGTGGGCTCAAATTTTTCTTTACTCATAAAAATATACTTCTTAACAAATACAAAATACCATTTATTAAAAACTTTCTAACAAAATATCATAGCTGGTGGACAATGGTGCCAATACTCTTCGCTCCTCGACGTCCATCCGACCGCTGCTCCTATTTCCTACAAAACAGAGAAGAACAACGGGGTGAGCACAACAATGCTCAGTAAGTAAATCCTCTACTACTATCCCCGCAACTCACTCTTTGGTTCTTTCCTTACTCGACTGTTTTGCTATTTCTATTTCTCACTGTTTTTCTCTTTCTTTCTAATACTGTTATTCTCCTTTAACTTTGTTCTGCTCTTTACTCTTTCTTTCTCTCTGTTCTTTTTCTCTTATTCTTACTCACCATGAAGGGCAATCATGGTTCTCTCTTATTCTCATCATACTCACCATGAAGGAAAATCATGGTTCTCGCTGGTACAAGCTCTACATGAAATTAATACGAAAGAACTGCATGTTTCTTTCTTCTACTCTCTATTCTTACTAGCTTAAACTTTCGCATTCTTTCTCATACTCTCTCTCTCTGTATATCTCATTCTTTCTCAAACTTTCTCAAGCTTTCTCATTCTTTAATTCTTTCTATTGTCTCATTCTCATTTCTGTTTCTCTTTCTCATAACTCTTTTCTGTTAACTCTCTCTTTAGTAATCACGGCCTCATCTTACTGGAGGCACGGCTGGGACTCGCTCCCACTCTACGTGACTTCTACTTATTCTAGCCGATCGAACTTGGTTATGCATGGATTCGGAACCCTTGGCCACGTGAGTGTATAATCTCTCTCGGGTACTCGGGTATAGCCCTCATCCGCATGCACTCTCACGGGCTACACCACTTCTCTATCTGATACTCATGTCGCTCTCTCAATGCGGCGTCCATGCGGGAATACTCTACCCATTACTCACGGGTTCCCCATCGCATAACCTACTCTATGCTCTTATCTCTCTTTTATTCTTTTTCATGTTTGCTCATCTCTTTCTCAAACTAGTACTCATACTCAAGCTAGTACTCATAGGACAGCTTATTTCTTAGCTTTTCGCATCTCCGTTCTTTCTATTTCTTTTCTTTCTCATTCTTACTCATTGGAATGTCACGACCTCATCTGACCGGAGGCACGGCTGGGTGCTACCACTCTACGTGACTTCCGCTCATTTCGCTACCGATCGGATTTAGTTATGCATGGATTCGGAACCTTTGGCCATGTGAGTGTACAATCTCTCTCTCTCTGAATGTCATGGCCCCATCTGACCGGAGGCACGGTTGGAACCTCGTGTTCCACTCTGCGTGACTCTACTCGTCACTCACAGTTCCCCATCGCACAACTTATTCTATTCTCTTCTTTAACTCTTGTACACAAGATCTCTACTCTTTCTCTAGCTACTTATCATAATGTAGCTTAACTCTTAGAGTAATTCTCTACTCTTTCTCAACTTTTCTCTTTACTATCAGAGTACTCTCATTCTCTTTACTTTTAAGAGTTGCTATTCTCAACATTCTCTACTTTCTCTTACTCAAGCTATTACTTATAGTATAGCTTATACTCAAAATTCTCTACTCTTAAGCTAGTACTCACAAGGTAGCTCATACTCAACCTTCTATATTCCTTCTCAAACTACTTCTTAATGCACAAATTATGCATATGGATGGTTCATACTTATTAATGCACTTTTGAAATGCCAAATGCAAGATTTCCTCAAAACAGTCATTCTGCACAGGTCATACTAAAAAGACCATAACTTGCGTTATACACATTGGATGGCTACGGTTCTGGTCTCGTTTTAAAGCTTAGAAACAGGGCTACATCTTTGATGTTTTGGTCTCAGCCCAGTTCAATCCGTAACATGCCCAAAAATCACTTAGAAAGTCACGGCAGTGACAGGGCAGATTTCACTTAGGCATTTCCTCAAACAACTCATGTGCATACAAAAACTCTTCTCTAACTACAACTCTCCTTCTCTTTTTAACCATCCAGAATTGGAAGTAAATTCCTTTCCATGGGCATAAACCCTAACATAGAAAAACACTCCCAAAATACATACTCAATCTCCTCCAACTTCATCTCAACTATTACTCATAAACACTTTCCATAAAGGAAATATCCAACAAACATAATATAAATACTCTTCTCAACTCAATTTCTCAACAAATAGACATACATCTCTACTCAATTTCTCAATAAGCATCATATATACATGCATAAATAAATCTCTACCTAAGAATTTCTTAAACTTTAGCTTAAGTTGGATTTACTTACCTCATACTTGAGTAGTCTCCACTAAAGCTCTCTACTCTTGTTGGATCATAACTTTCCCTTATTTCCTAAGCATAAACTTAGTAAGAACTTAACCCTTACATAAATAAAATTCATCTCTAAAGTAGGGATTCTTACCTCTTCTTGCTTAGGATCACTTCTTTGTCAAATTCCAACTCAAAACTCTCAAAAATCCCTTAGAAAATTGAGTGAGAAATTGAGAGAAAATGGGAGATGAAGAGGCGGTGGAAATGGGTAAAATGAATGGGTTTAGAGAACTCAACCCTTATTAACTCATATAATATCCACTCTTTCCCATTTTGCCCTTACTCTTTCTTGAAAATTCCATCTATATCCTTTGATTCTTTACAAACTCACCCCCCTTTTACCTTATTCTCCATGAAATTTCCTTACATTTTACTCCCCACTTTTCCTACTAATTAGGGGTAGAATGGTCATTGTGCCCCAAAAGAAGAATTCTCTAGAAAACTCAAGAAACTTTTCTGCCGTCTCGTCGCCGCGGCGAAGAACTTCCTGTCGCCCCGACGAAATAGTCCAGAACTGACACTGCCTACATAGAATCAACATCGCCGTGGCGAAGCTTCTCCCTCGCCCCGGCGAAGACTGAAACTCCAAAATTTGCTAAGTCTTGATCAATTCCAGGGTACACACTCAACCAAACCCAAAACATAAACTCAACCAAAGAACATGAATCATATATAAACTCATTTAGGGGCAATTCAGTAATCCTTTAGGCCATACCGTAAACAGTGGCTACGTATTTCAAGTGGGGTGTTACAGTCAGTCCAGTGAACTTGCTGCGGTGTAATCGCCTACAGCAAGCACCCATGTGTTGCACCAGGTTGTCACCAAACAACCTTGACAAGTGAGATCAGTCACTACCTTTCGACAGGGTCGTTTAACACTATGATAGCCTTACCGTATTATCTGTGCCCTTACTTCAGAATAATATTAGGGCTATGGACGTTTCTAGAATGGCCACCATATGTGCTCATAGGGTTCTCACTATCAAGATTTGAAACACTTGATACCCTCGTCACGGTTCTACCATTCTAAGGACATATATCAATACATATTGCAATAATAATAATTTACGCGATATAGTATAAAATGCCTTGATTATTGATTAATGAACATTATTACAAAGAGTCAATTCCACAATAATTGATTGGCTCTAGGGCATCTACTCTAACAATCTCCCATTTGCACTATAGCTAATCATTCATGCACTCAACACTGAATGACCCAAGTGCCTGCATTATAGCCAGTCATTCATGCACTCAACATTGAATGACCCAAGTGCCCATCATGCTTATGCTACAACGGAAACTTTAATAGTGGGTTGGTAGGTATTCTGCAAATCTGCACATTCCCTTTCTTATCGATCTTTCAGATCAGATTGAATCAACTAAGTAAGTGTTTGGATTACTGGTGAGACCGTGATTCCTTAGCCACAACAATGGCTCCATTGTTATCGCAGTACAACTATACTGGATTAGCAATGCTTGAAATCACATCAAGTTCAGTAATAAACTTCTTGATCCAAACCGCCTACACGGCTGCATTAAATAATGCGTTACACTTAGCATCAATTGTAGAATTCACTGCAGTACACTGATTCGAGCTCTTCCAGCTCACTGCAGTTACATTGAGACAAAATTGTGTAATCGCAAATCACGAACTATAATCATCTTTTTCCCGTTTGGAAATAGCTTCACTGTATTCTCTTACAGTGAGCTCATCTTTCCTCCATAATCCAAGAATATATATTCTTAAGCCCTTTTCAAATACTTAAGAATGTCCATTGACACTCACCCAGTGTCATTCACTTGGATTTAGTTGATATCTTCTACTAGTGCTGAATGCACATAAGACATCAATCTAAGTATATAACATATTGCTCACTTGAGCTTGATTGATATCCACTACAAGTGCTGAATGCACATTAGATATCAATCTTAGCATACAAGATGGATCCACTTGCTAAAGCATGTGGGATCCTCTTCATTATATCTCTCTCATTGTGTGGTTAAAGACACATATCCTTACAGAGATAGACAACATATGCCATCAGAAGAAATCTCTTCTTGGATTTTTTTTTTTTTATACTGAATGTGTTCAGTACCTTGTCTATGTACTTTGACTTAGTTTGAACAACCTACACGATCTATGACGATGGATCTTTATTCCAAGGATGTAGGCTCCTTCCCTTAAGTCCTTCATGGAGTGGCACTTAGATAACCAAGTCTTTACCGACTGCAAGTTCGGTATATCATTCCTAATCAAAAGTATGTCATCGACATACAACACTGGGAATGCTACTGCGCTCCCACTCACTTTCTTGTAAACACAGGGCTCATCTTCGTTCTTGATAAAACCGAATTCTTTTACGGCTTCATCAAAATGAATGTTCTAGCTCCTTGAAGCTTGCTTGAGTCCATAAATGGATCTCTGCTACTTGCATACCTTATTAGCTTGACTATCAAGAACGAAACCATCAGGTTGTGTCATGTACACATCCTCCTCAAGGTTTGTGTTCAGGAAAGCAGTTTTGACATCCATTTGCCAAATCTCATAGTCATGATATGCAGCAATTGCAAGCAACATCCGGATGGATTTAATCATGGCAACCGGCGAAAAGGTTTCTTCATAGTCAATGCCATGAATTTGTTTGAAACCTTTGGCAACCAGCCGTGCTTTATAAGTATGCACGTTGCCATCCATGTCAGCCTTCTTCTTGAATACCCATTTACACCCTATGGGTTTTACCCCTTCAAGTGGTTCCATCAGAGACCACACTTGGTTCTGGTACATGGAGTCCATCTCAGATTTCATGGCTTCAAGCCATTTAACGAAATCCGGATACGATATAGCATCTTCGTAGGTTTTGGGTTCATCATCTTGGTAGACCAGTACGTCACCATGTTGAGTCATGAGATAACCGTATCTCTCGGGCTCATGGCGTACTCTCCCAGATCTACGTAGCTCCTGTGCTACCTGAGATGGTTCACTTTGATCCACAAGTTGTGGAGTAACCTCCTTATGATGCTCAACCACTTCCTGTGGCACATCATTCCATCCTTCGTCTAGTATATCTTGTGGTTCTAGAACTTCATTGAGTTCTACTTTTCTCCCACTAGTACTTTTTAGAAAATATTCCTTTCTAAGAAGACACCAGATCGAGCAACGAAAATTTTGCGCTCTTCTAGGTGGTAGAAATAGTATCCTTTGGTCTCCTTTGGATACCCCACAAATATACATTTACAGGATTTTGGGCCCAGCTTGTTCCAAGTCAATTTCTTAACATAAGCTTCACAATTCCAAATCCTTAGATAAGACAAGTTGGGCTTTCGCCCACTCCATAGCTCATATGGAGTCTTATCTATAGACTTTGACGGCACACGGTTCAAAACGTGAGTCGCAGTCTCTAGGGCATAACCCCAGAACGATGTAGGTAAATCACTAATGGACCTAACCATATCAAGTAAGGTCATGTTCCTCCTTTCTGACACTCCTTTGTGTTGGGGTGTATAAGGAGGGGTGAGTTGTGATACTATCCCACATTCCTTCAAGTATGTCTAGCTCAACTTGCCAAAGTTAGCAGAGTAGTCATTTTGAGATTATCCTTGTTGTCTTTCTTAAGAACATATTATTATGAAACAGTTCCATAAAGAATATTATTTATACTCAAGGACAATAATCCATTAGTAAACTAATATTCTCATTTGTCCTATGTGGACACAGAAATATAATTTCTAGAAACTAAAGAAAAACCATAATAATCCATAAGTTCCAAGAAACAAGTCCATCGGCTAAATCAGACGATAAGATCCTACAAAGAAATGTAGAAGATGTGCTTCATTTCCAACTGGTAGGTCCACCTCTCCCTCGGCGAGCAATCTACTCTATCGTAGTTCCTACACATCAATCAAATGTGAGTACCACATCTTGTGTCAACTAGATGTTTATGGGAGAAGTTAATCTCAATAATGTACCTGACGAAGAAGTAACATTCTTCTTCTGTTTTGCTAGGAAAGCCTTGCAATGTTTCCTCCAGTGGCTGGGATTCCCACAGTGAGGACAAACGCCTTTCCTTTCTGCAACAGTTCTTTCCATCGACTTCTGAGCCCTTTCCTTTTCACTTGAGTTGGCTTCAACCAACGTCAATGTTTCTGACATCTTCATGCCTGACTCAATAGCCTTTAACAAATCTAGAAGCTCGGAAAGGGTATTCTTCTTATCTTCCTCAATAAAGTCATAGACGAATTGAGAATAAGAATCTGGCAAAGACTGTAATATTAGGTTTATCATTAAACCTTCATTAAGTCCACATCCCAAAATCTCAAGCTTGTTCATATACTCGATCCACTTGAGTATATGATCGCCAATTTTGGTACCCTCTTCCATCCTACATCTGAATAATGACCGAGACACCATATGCTTCTCATTTCTTCGAAGAAAATGAAGAATAGAAGCTAAATTCATTTTCTGGCACTACTGTCGCAGTAATGGTGCCATTGATGCAAGCATAATGTATCTAGTCATTTCTGCTTTTGCATCATGTGTATGCTTCACATGTACATACCCACTCTCATGGATAGAACTATCAGCAGGCTCTTGTGATAGAGCTTGTTGAATGGTGTATAATCTATCGCTTGACTGAAGTATATTATTTATACTTCTATACCACTCAACGAAATTTTCACCATTCCATTTCTCTCCCAGTTCGATGATTTGTCGCAGTGATGTTGGGATCATTTTGCTCAAATTTAAGTGAATCTACAAGTGCAGAAAAAGTAACCGTTATTACCATGTTCATTGTTATTGTTTAATATGGTCTTTTATTAAACAAAGCTCCCACTATTTTACTCAAGTTAATAGCCCTCACCATTAACTCGGGAAAGCCCGTTGACTTTCCTAGTGGACCGAGATCCCATCCTGCCCATTTCAAACCTTCGCTTTGGCGAACAAGCAAAAATGAATTGATTAGGTAGGCTAACAAACTTAATCCACACCAGTTGATAGCTCCCACTATTAACTTCAAATGCGAAAAGCCAACAAGCCAATCACACAATCCAATGGACACTACATGACATCGTCCTCAAGTGTGATTCTCGGTATCAGTAGAGTGGACACTACATGTCACCACGTACACACAATATGTGTACTGCTCTACTATGCATATGACACGCGTTTATCAACCTTCGCTTTGGCGAACAAGCAAAACTGTCATTTTAAGTCGACCCATCACCATTAAGGAAAACTCCAATGCATTTTAACCTCCCACTGGTAGAAGTGTACCCTTCGCTTTGGCGAACAAGGTTTCGACGAACAATGGTTTGATTTAAACCATGGTGATGGAAGGCTTTCGTGACTTAATATACTTTGATTGAGGGTTTTGTTATTTAATGTCTCACCAGATTATTATCTTTGTTAGAATGACATTGTTTGGCATGTTATCAAACATTCAACCTTAGCATGCATTCTAAACAAAAATTAAAACGTGCCGGTACATGGCCCAACTAAAACCGATTTCCTCGAGCCTAGAGGAATCGGTGGGGAGCCTAAGGGTCCTGTAATAAACATCTTGAGTCCTCAAGTATGGTTGCCTCGTCCTTTGCTCCGACTCCAAGTACATTTCAAAAACATCATTCTAAATTTACAATAAAATTAATATTAAACTAATTTTACATCAACAAATTTAGAAACCTCAATTTACATTCGAGGGGAATGAGATGAGAAAAGAATGTACATCAAGAAGAGGGGAGAAGGCAGGACACGCAGGCCCTATTTAAAAATATTACAGCCATACATATCCAAAATAATTTAAAACATTCACCCTTAGGTCTAAGGCTCATGTACCGGGCACCATGCAATATACAAACAAGTACAAAGCATACATTTCAAAAATAATCAATTTTTTTGAATTGGGTGGGTTTATTAATTAATTACCCTCTTAAATGTGCAGAACGTACATTGGCTTTACAGGTTATTAAAAACTACAGATTAGACCTTTTGCAAAAAAATACAGAATTGGGAAAGCTACAGGCTTCGCCGCGGCGAGGAAGCTACAGACTTTGCCGCGGCGAAGGTTTTATCTTCGCTGCGGTGAGGTTTACAGTATGTACTTCACCGCCATAGACTTCGCCGCGGCGAAGGTTTTATCTTCGCCGCGGCGAAACTTTCCAGAGGCACCTTGCCGCGGCAAGACCTGGAAATCCCCAATTCGTACAGTTCACGTTTTTTGCAGTTTTTTTGTGTATAAACACAAATCCAAATCAAATCAAACGCACATACATTCAACCAGGATATTAACCAACCAATATGTCATTCATCAACACATTATTAAACCAGTTTATCATTTGAATCGTTCATCCATAAACAGATTTTGCAGATTTTTCAAAAACAACATGTTATCAACCAAATACATGTTATAAATCATACAATAAACTGTAAAATTTAGTACCCTAGGCTCTGATACCAATATTAGTAAACGGTCCCGTATACACAGCGGAAACAAAAATTAATATAAAAGGATCGTTTACATGAGCCAAGATCAATGGTATAATTTTACAATTCATATTAAAGCAAGAATCTGTAGAAATTAATAATCTGTGTTTAGAAACCACACGCACGTTTGGAGGCTCCACCACGATTGTCTTTGAACGTTTTGCTACCGATCCAAGTGTAGGATCGAACCCACGTAGTCCACATGAAGACAATCTCAAAAGAACCAAAGAGGTATTTGGTAGATCCTCTTTGGCTTCAAGATTAGGAAAAAAAGAAATCAAATTGAATTGATTTAGGCCAAAGAAAGGTTTTTGGCATGGGAGTGTCAAATGGGGGCTGTGTGTTTTTTGTTTTACAAAGAAAAATCCTTTTTATTTAATTAACACACTTTTATTTTTTATAGTAAAAATAATTTGCCCTAATCCCATACGGAATAGGCTTGAGCTTCAACCCAAACGCCCCATGTTGCCAAACACTCCCAATTTGATTTATTTAAATTTCCATCATTATCTCAATTAAAATCAATTAATATATATATATTTAACAATAATGATAATATATTTAAATATGTGCGAACACACATTTAAACGTAATTTCACTTATTTAATTTTTCTAACAAATTAAATAAAGGCTACGACCTCAGCAAATTTAATTGCACTGTGAAATTACCAAAACACCCTTTCTCCTTAAAAGATGAAAACGCCCTTCTTTCTTCTTGGATCTTAAATTATCTTCTATGTGTGTGACCCATAGACTCCTCATCATATCGGCAGTGTATAGTATCGCGATTAACACTAATTAATCGTCTCACTAATACACAGACCAAGATTGGCCCTTAGCAAGGTTTATGGCCACCTGATAGATTCGGATTCAGCAAAGTAGCTACCTGTCAACGATATGGTTACCGTACAATTCGATCCTTTCATCATTCGTTATTTCGACGAGACGAAGGCATAGAAATAGTGTCAACCTTCGGTTACTCTCGATATTATGTATTCAATTTCTAGACCAATGACCCGTATCATAAACTGGATAGAGCAACAACTCAATCCCACTGTGGCCACAGTTTTAGTGCCATTGCCATATACTGAATTGCACCGTGAGATAACTTCTCCCATACCCGGGAGTGATGAATCCTCTGTCAATCCACCATAGTCTTGATACACTCCTTGATGCAGCCAATCACCACCGTATTGAAAGCTCTGAAAAGAACTGCGTTAGGCTAGTGTCAAACTACACCAATCGGTGCACAAGGCGCTCCAGTGATCTCAAGTCTAAGGATCACATGCACCACCATTCGTTAGAGGATTTGTTCCATAGACACTGGGGTTACCATCCATATGTAATCCTCTGGTGGGTCAGTCCAGTGAACTTGCTACGGTGTAATCGCCTACAGTAAGCACTCATGTGTTGCACCAGGTTGTCACCAAACAACCTTGACAAGTGAGATCACTCATGCCTTTCGACAGGGTAGTTCAACACTATGATAGCCTTACCGTATTATCTATGCCCTTACTTCAAAATAATATTGGGGCTATGGACGTTTCTAGAATGGCCACCATATATGCTCATAGGGTTCTCACTATCAAGATTTGAAACACTTGATACCCTTGTCACGGTTCTACCATTCTAAGGACATATATCAATACATATTGCAATAATAATGATTTACACGATATAGTATAAAATGCCTTGATTATTGATTAATGAACATTATTACAAAGAGTCAATTCCACAATAATTGATTGGCTCTAGGGCATCTACTCTAACATACTGTACCTAGAATTAGAGAATACACTCACACGGTCAAGGTTCCAAATCCATGCCTCAATCGAGTCCGATCGGCAAGAAAGAAAGAAAGAATAGAAATAAGAGAAAGAAGAGAAAGAAAGAAAGAAAGAAAGAAGAGAAAGAAGAGAAAGAAAGAAAGACTAGAAAAGAAAGAAAGAAAGAATAGAAAGAAGAGAAAGAAAGAAAGACTAGAAAAGAAAGAAAGAAAGAAATACAAAAAAAAGAAACAGAATAAGAAAAATAGAAAAGAAAAGGCACATTCTATGCATTTGTGCATTTGCATCATAAGACTAGAAAAGAAAGAAAGAAAGAAATACAAAAAATAGAAACAAAATAAGAAAAATAGAAAAGAAAAGGCACATTCTATGCATTTGTGCATTTGCATCATATCTATGCATAATACCATGCCTATTATCTTGAGTAATGAGAAAAATAGAAATTGAGAAAGAACAGAGAAGAGCAGAGAAAGAATAGAGAAAGAATAGAGAAGAAGAGAAGTGTGATGTAAGGAAAGAAACTCAACATTTAAGCAACGGAGAGAGAAGGGTAGCATAGCGGGTTTACTTACTAAGTAATTAGTGCTCCGTTGTTTTCAATGTTTTTGCAGGTAGTAGGTGAGACGCGGTCGCATGGAACGTCAAGAAGCGGAAGGGTTTGGTGACACTATCGTGATACTATTTTGTAACTTTATTATATTATGTAAAGATTTGTATATAAAGAAAAATTTATTATGGGCCCATTATTTCATACTCATCTATATTTATATATTTTCTTATAATATTGTTTATTTTCTGAGTATACTAACTAGAGAGAAAGTATTACAGACCTTATGTTGTGCGGTAAAAATTCACAGCCCAGGCTTAACAGAGAAGCCCAAGACACGCCTTTGTATGGAGCAAGCATTAGGCTCAGGAGCAAAGATGCTTGATGAAAGGCATAAGCAACTAGCCCACATGTGCGAGCACGACATGTTACGAGAGCAAAAAAGGGGGCTCGCCGTATGAAAATATCTTCCTGCTCAGACATATCATGTTACTATATATAAGCTACACACCTTGATCAGCGGCACGCGGTAGTGCAAACTCCACGTGCTCTCCATGCAACTCGGCCAAGAGGAAACCTGTAAAGACACTTGTTGTCAGAGGAAACACCATCACTAGCTACGGCGTAGGGGCATGTGAGCTGTGACCGCCGTGCGACATCAGGCAACTTGGCTGACACACTTATCATCATAACATTCTGAAACCCTCTCTCTCTCTTTAAAAGCGGCAACGACCAAAGGGAGATGGGAGGTATAATACCCAAGATGTCAAAGGTATGTTCCTAACTCAAAATAGTCTTTTAAATGTTAACTTTATGTTAAAAAGCATAAAATCTAACTAAAGGCAAAATAGTCAATTCATTTGAAATGGTATGAATCAATTATCCATAGAAAGGTATTAGGGGAAAAATAGTCATTTTTCTTATTGATAAGCATTGAAAAAGTCAAGGATGAGTAGGCTTAATTGCATTTAATGGCATTAATTAAGTAATAATTATGTTTAATGTGAAATGACCAAAATGCCCTTATATGAAGAATTAAGGACTTATGAGTTATACAATTAAAATAATTGGTCCAATAGCATAATTTTGGAAAATTAATGAAATATTTTCCTATAAATCAGAGGAAATTCGTTCAAGCCAAGGGTGAGAGCATTTCTTCAACCTTTCTTTCATTTTCTCTCAAATCTTCCATGAAACAAGCTTTCTCTCTCTAAGTTTTAAAGAAGTTTTGCATAATTTTTCAAGAAGAACAAGATAGGAGCCTTGGATCTTCAAGTTGAAGGGTTTAAGGATTAAGGTGTAAAAGAAGACAAAGGCAAAGGATTTGTTGGAGAAATTCTTCAAAAAGGTAAGGAAAAACCTCCCATGACTTTAGGGATGCTAGGGTTTGTAGAAACCTTAAATTAAGGCTTTAAGGCATAGAATTAGTTGATGGAAAGTGTAGTTGAACTCATTTATTCTATTTATTGCCTTGAATTCATTATACATAAAGTTATTGCTATTTATGTTTTATGAGTTGTTATGTTTGATTGAAGAAAATGAAGTGTGGATGTTGATTGTGGCAAAACTTGCAGTATTGGAGGCCACATGATATTGAATGGTTGCTATTATTAGTGTTGATGTGTTGTTTGCATTAGCTTACAATGTTATAACAATAATGGATGATTATGGGAATGAGATTTTACACTTCCTTTAAGATGTTAGAGACTATTAAAGAGAGGTTTATTTGATCCATAAGTTGACCTATTGGTTAATTGTCAATAGGAATTGATGTGGCATAGTTTAATATGAAAATTCAGATTTAGTAAGCTTAGGGGTTATGTTAAACATGCTTCAGTATTTCAACCATAACTTGAGTTCTAAAAATAGAAATGAGATGATTCTTAAAGCACTAGAAATTTTAAGACATAGCCCTACAACTTTTATGTTTAGGCCAAGAGCCAATTCCTTTATCAAATGGATGGAAAATGGCCTGAAGTATAAGCTTCTAGTTATTAAAATTAAAGTTTAAGATTTAACATAATTAATTCTTATGATTATGAATTGATTATATATTGATGTGATTAAGCCATGTACTAATGTTTACCCATTAGTTAGATTATCTTTGAAAGATATACATGGTCATGATGTCAATGCATAATTAATGTTATGAAATGGCATGAAGATGCAATGTGATACATGTTTTAAGATGATAAATGTGAGCAAGAGGTAATGTAAATGGATTGATAATCCATAGATGAATTAAAAGTATTAAACTCACCAAAATATGTATTTACATGCCATAAGATGTTAGAGATGCATATAGACATTATGGAAAACGCGTAAGCATATCCTCGTGTACCGGTTGAGGAAAGATGAATATATGCTTTAGATGCTAAATAACGCATAAGCACGCCTCCCGATGATATGAGCTCTAGATGAATTTGAGGCTAAATGATATGAAGTGCTTAAGACGCTAAGAAAAGTTTGATTGGCTACACGTTAAATGCTTCATATGCATTTAGTTGCATTACATGAGTTATGATATTATTTTACCTCATGAGATGATTTATACTCATGTTAGATGATATTTAATTAGATGTTATATCATGACATGTAATGTGTGTGTACTATGTTTACATACTTAATTGTATGTGTATGCATTGATGTTTATATAACTATGGGATAAAATGACAGAAAGCAAATGAATTAGAAAAAAAAAAATGGGGGGTGGGGGGCGGGTGGAGTATACCTAGATGTAAAAGGTAAGTGATGTGTTAAATAAATATGTTTAAATGAAGGTCAAATAGCACATTTAGAATGAAATGGATCATTCCTTACTGAGCGATTAGCGCTCACCTTTTCATTGTTGATTGCTTTGCAGGTAGACCAAAAGTGAAGGATGCTAGAGATAGCGGGGCTACACATGAGGGGAGATGATTTATTGTCATCTTGATGTAAATAATGTAAATGATAAATGTTTGTGAAACACCTTTGGAAGCTTCCACCCTATAAATATGTTTTGATTGTGTAATTTCTAGATAAATTCTTAAAGTTTTTTAAAGTATAAGTTTGGATCCCGTGTGACATCTTATATGCATGTTTTGGATATTATTATTATTATCCTTACACAAGTTTTTTCTAAATACAACTCGTTCTCCAGATATGTATCCCCAGGATTCTCATTGAGGGATATTCAGAGGATACCTAACTAGAGGGGGGTTTTACAAAAGGGGACAAGAAAGAGGAGGACAAGAAGAAGAGACAAAAAGAGAAGGAGAGAGAATAGAAGAAATTCTCTCCGGTCCAAAGTCAGGTCCAAAAAGAAAAAACAAATTGGAGAGAACCTCCTCTGATCACCGGGGAAACCCATCTTTTGTATCCCAATATCACACAATCAGATAAAATATTAGTGGACGTAGGCCTTATTCATTTCCTAGACAAACCACTTTAAAAACGTCTAGTTTTCACACCATCCTCTGGGAGGCGCACTACTGCCTTGGCCATCACCGCATGTGGATCGAGTCCCTCTTGCTAGTTCCAATACTAATAGTAGTTACTGTTGGTAATATTTGAGGTAATCTAATTGAAAGATGGAATACATAGAGAATGATGCATGGGATACTATAACATGTATATTCATATTTTGCAAAAAAAAATTCAATCAAATTGAAAATAAGTAAGGTATAACTTGTTACCTCAAGTCCTTAGCAACCTTGGAAACTTTTAATTTCAAGAGAAATTAAACAAAAGAGTATCCATACTAAGGTAAAAGAAGAATTAGGCCAAGAGAGACATTTAGGGTTCTAAGAAAAAATTTTATCTCTATCCTAAAATTGATATATCATTTTCTTTATATATGTGGCCTTGTAAACAATTCAATAATTGTTTTGGACTTCTTTAAACAATTCCATAATTGTTTTTGGAGTTGTAAATAATTCCATAATTATTATGAAGTTGTTAAACTTCTTTAAATAATAACATTGGATTAACATTTAATCTCAATTAACAATTTAACTCTTAAATTGTTTACATAACAATTTAACCTTTAAATTGTTCATATGTTTACAATTACAACCCATTATTAAATCCAATTAATATAAAGAAAATGATTAATTATGAATTGGAATTCCGTTTAATTCCAATTAGCAATTTAACTCTTAAATTATTCATAATAACTAATACAACCCTTCATTGAATCTAATTCAATGATAATAATATAAATAACTTTATTACCCTTGGTATGTGCTAGTCATCCTTGGATAATCAACTCTCTTTGGCTATTTCTCCATTCTCCATTCGCCTTAGTTTTTATGTGTGACGTCTTAGGTTCACTATGACCTAGTCGTGGGCCCAATATCATAGTTTATTTCAATATGTTTTATCATAAATCTTTATGAACAAAACTCCCACCGATTATGGTAGGCATCTAGCAATGTTCTATAACACCTAAGTCACAATGAAGATATACTCCAACGAACCCTTTTATAATCATACGCATTATATAATCAAATCCTTCCGTTATCTAATCCCAATTAAGAATGGATTCATGGTTTGTCAAAATCCTTATCTTAATTTTATATCAAATTGACAATCAATACATATGGAACGTGTCACCATGAAACAACCTTTCAAGTAACATTTTATATACCCCAGTTGAAGATTTTCCTTTTCCAATGTATCTTGACATTTGTCTAGGAACTTGATATCAATCTATACCAACTCAGCGGATCCCATCTTGACTATCACTTGTCCTCACACATAAACAACACATGGCCAAATCGGCTTTTTAACACATGACATGATTAGCCTCGTGTTTATACACCATATGAACCATATGCGTTTATGCAGAATCCAACCGTGATATTTCAGGTCTAAGGATTAATAATATACTAGTACGATCTTATGATAAATCATTGACTACATTTTAAATGTCCATGTGATTCATCATAAATGGTCATATTTGATAAACAGTTCACTAACTGCTTATCTATGTTAATGCCCTAGTGATATAACTTTCATAATCGACCACACTAATACCATCACATGATATTCTATGGAGGCATTCAGCATGCATACTATGTAATATTATTGCCCAATTAATATTACCTATGTAGGGAATACTTTGATGATTTTGATCTTCTAAAGATTTGTATCATCAGGACATTTCACATGTATAAAATATATATAAATGAAGTAATAAACCACATGTGAAATAAGAACACTTTCTTCTATTGATAAGATAAAATGTATATACAAAATATATACGTTAACATATATATACAAAACATAATGTCTTGGAACTGACGACACGATTGGTTCCTAGGGCATACACTAACATTGATTACCTCAATTTTCTTACGTATTGTAAAATTACTTGATTATCTTATTTTTGTTACAATCTTATCCCTTATTAATAAAAATTTTGGACAATAATACTGTTGTTTTAAAATCAATTTACATTAATCCACCATTACAATTTTACCCTTGTTTAATTAAGTTTTTTGACAATAATACCCTTACATTTAAAACAAATTGCAAACCACCACTGTCACCCAGCCACCACTTTCGGCCGCCACCGGAAGTCGCCGAGAGGCTCCGATATGGTTGTTTCTAGCCATATTGATGGTCGAAACGGCCATATCAAAGTAGATTTGGCCGGAAATGGCCAGATCTATTATGGCCATTAAAGGCCATGGATATGGCCAGAATAGATCTAGCCATTTTCGACCATATCTACTTCGATATGTCCGTTTTTAGCCATCAACATGGCCGTAAATGGCCATATCAGCAACTCATGGCAACTCCCGGCGATTTCCAACGACTTTCGGCAACTTTCGATGACAGAAAGTGGTGGTGGTGGTTGGCGACCAACAGTGGCTTGGGGTAGGTGAGGGTGATTTTGTTATAAATTAAAGTTTTATATAAGCTAGGGTGTTTTAGCTAAATCTGAAATGTTGGGGGTTAAAAGAAACTATTAAAAAATTAATAATAAAATAATATTATATTAATATTTAAAAATAGGGCAATTTAGTAATTTAAACAATATACGCACTAATTTATTCCTTTCAACTAAACATATTAATATAACAAACCTACCAATTTATTCCAACTAACCAAACACATTTTCCTAAAGATTCTTAGTAATCTTCAAGGTAATTTAACTTTCCATTAATATAATATTCTCAGTAATCAAACATTCCCCTAACTAAACGCACCCTAAGAATCTTTATTTCCTCTTAGTTGTTTGAAATTTCAAAATCTTCACATCACTATTTTAGGTTGGTAAGAGACAATATCTTGAAAGTGGTGTGTGTGAAATGTTTGGTTGCCTATTTAACATCCATTTAAACAACCATAGGAGGTTTGTTTTCGTTGTTCTTAGACTTTTTTTGGACTTTGAGTGGGTGAAATTTATTTATGCTTTAATAAATTAACTTGTATTATTATTTTTGGATTTTATTGCTCAATAATAATGAAATCATTATCTTACACACACAAACAGATCACACAAATCTTGAAAATTGAATAGAAACTTAGAGGAAAAAAAAAAGAAAAGGATATTGTTTTAGAGAAGTATATGTGGCGCCTATGTCGCAAAAGGAAGGGACAAGCGATCAGATTGAGACATTGCAAGCGGTGGCTTATTCAAATTGTGTGTCCTACTACTCACATGCATATGCCTCAATGTGTTATGCTGCCCCATTCTTTGCATCTCAGGCACACATTTCACTGGATTTGGCCCCACACTCACCGCCTTCTCACATCGACAGCTCAACAACCCATTTCCTAATTTCTTCTTCCCGTTGCCGCCGCCGCCGTTCCGCACTATTGCCATATCATCTATTTCTGAAGCCGTAATCGAGAAATTAGTAACACTTCCTTTGTCAAATCCCTCAGCTGTTGTCACACTCCAATCAATGCTTGCCTCACTTGGCTCATAACATTCCGTTGCTGCCATTGATGGTGTCACTGGCTCCTCTAGACTCCTAGGACAATTATACATCAAACCTCCATTAATATTTGTGGCTATTAATCTTCTTGCATTAAAGCTTGAAGCCTCATCCAGTGAATCTCGACGATGGTACATTGGATATATTGTACTTTGAGTGGAAAAGCTCTCTATTTCAAACAAGTCAGAGCTTGCATCACTTGCAACATCGTCCTCAGTGATTCGAGTTCTGCTAGGACTCGCCGGAAACGTGAAACTATGACGTGAAACCAACATACCGTTTTGAAGTTCAGTTGATTTTCTTGAAACACTGGTTTCATCGGAAGGTTGGAAAATCTCCAGTGATTCTCGCGGCGGATCTTCAAGGGAAGGATATGTGATTTTGATGGGATGTGGTTTACTTTGTTTCAATATAGGAAAGGTGAAGCCAGTAGTAGAAGAATAAGGTCTCCCTGAAGCTAATACACGATGGCCTAAACCAAGACTTGGAAAACGATTGTCAGCAGAGATTCTATGAGTAGTTTTGGAGATAACTTCACGCCTTTCGCTCCAGTTTGATGTATCCATAGCAGTTTCAATAGACTTGTGGGTTTGCTTTTTGCTATATAAATGCGGTGGGGTTTTGGAATCTGAAACTGATACTGACAGCTTTTCCTCAACTTGAACTGATTTTTTGCCAGAGCAAGGGCACTTTCTCCCAAAAAGCCATTTAGGAGCTGGAGCTGGAGCTGGCCCTCTTTTCTGGTCGCGATCAGAAGTAGTATTTCGTAGAGAGACCGCAATTGTTCCAGGAGGATTTGACAAAAGACCAGTCTGGCTATTCCAACTAGCTTCCGATGAAGCAGTTGGTGTTGCATTTAAAGAACGAGCTCGATAGTTCCTCGCAAACCCGTCAACAGATGAAGCTGAAGAGAATCTCGGCACGGCAAGCAAATCACTTCTCTCAGATATACGTTCCAGACTAATAACATTAACTGGAGATACTCTCTTGCTCACTTTCGCCTCATTGACGTTGCTTTCGTTAAAGTACTTTTGGGCGTCAAAAATTCTTATTTCCGCATCGTCACCTTGATTGGAATCATCTGGTTTAAGATAAGAGGAGAAAGATGAATCTCTGAGAGTGGTTTTTTTGGGAAAAATGTAAGGGAGAGAGTGGTCCATTAAATGAGAGATGGGTTCTTGAGATGAGTTGCCATTAATGGATTTGATCGTTGTTGACGTTTCCATCTTTCGGCGCGGAAATTAGATGTACGGAAAATATGAGAAAGAAACTATTCACTGGAATTTCTACTGAAATTCCATTCTTCTAGTATATGTATATGTAGAGTTGAGTACAGAACAGTCCAAGCATCAATCATTCAATGCTGTAAAAACTGTCTATACAAGTCAATCAATTAAAGCCCTAAATGTCAGAATTTTACCCAACGAAGAAAATCATATATCCGGCTACAATATTTTCAAGGCATGGATAATTTTTTTTTTCCGAGTTAAACATTAAAATTTTTATTTTTAGTTTTTAGTAAAATTAATGTAAGCCAATAACTGAACAGTGATGCTAAGGTCATCACTATTCACTAGTGTTCATTGTTATATAGATCCATTCATTTCTTCCTAAAAAATCATCTTTACTATACACATGCAGTGCCGAATTTTCCAATGGCAAAACTTTGAAAAAATTATTTTAGGGATATTCTTCAAAATAGGAAGTAGAATCAAATATTGAATGAGAATTCTAAAGGAATAACGAAAGAAATGAATATGACTAAAATTCAATCCCAAACAGGAAAAAGATCTCAAATTCTCCTAAAACACCAACATTCCTCTTCTACCCGAATTCCTACCCTACCAAGGGAAGTAACCTCTTCAAATTCTCTTTACTTCACTATATGAAGGAAACTAATGGCATGGAATGATACATAATAATTCATACGGAAAAGCCTCATACTGACCATTCCAATTTAAAGTTGACCACAACCAATATTAGCCTCCGCCTCTTGTTATAACCCTGTGATCCCGTAGGAACTTTGTTATTTCTTGAAAGGGTGACACTGTAGTTGATGAAGGCTTTAGAGACACCAAGTCAAGGGCGGAACAAGGAGATCACTATGTTCTAAAAGGCAAGATTATCATCCTCTATTTGGTGCAAATTTTGGCATCAACAACACATATTCATTTTTCCTATTACATATTTGTAGTGTCCGAATTTCCACAGGGCTAAATTGTAAATGTCTCAACTGGATATTACTTGCACCCTAAGCAGGTGATCCAAGGGAAATTCTCATAACAAGAAGTAGAATCATGGTTTAAAGAGGAATCTAGAAGGACCAAGGAAGTTAAGTCATAATAGGGAATTGACTATAGCTTGGATTCATTCCAACCAAGAATTAGATCTCCTAAAAGACTCACTCTCCTCATCCTACCTGATTTCCTACTCCTCCAAGGGAAGTATTCTCCTTTAGAGAAAAGAAGTAAGAAGAACTTCTACGAGTATCACAAAGAACCTAGACACACCAAGGTAGGTTGCTTTGACTTGAAGGGTTTCATTGAGACTCAAATTAGGGCAGGAAGGTTGTTTGACTTCACTGCGATAAAAAAACCAATAGAATATCAATCTACCCCCTACAACACCTGTAACCCATAGCGCCAAAGCCGAAGATGGGGATCATGTAGGTACCATATTTGGTGGCCTAACCCTCGCTAGAGACTCTAACTGTGGCAGAAAGGAGCATGCAAGGGAGTTGGAGGGACCAACATATTGCATGGGTATCTCAACCAACCACCAAACACCAAACATGTTGTTAAGCCTTCATGTGTTTTGATGCGCCAAAAATAATCAGAAAGTTGATTGAAAACTAACAAACATGCAAAGGTATGAAAAGAGTCATAACCAAAACAAAAACGCAGTTTTTCCAAATGGTATGACTGTACTAGAAGAAGGAACGACTGTTCCTAGTTTCTTAAGCTACCTAGATAAATGCTCCACACAAAACGACCTCATTCCAGGAGATCGTTCATGCTTCTTCCAAAATCATGTCAAGTCGCTCCACGTGGCACAACCAAGATGCATGACCGTTCCAACCAAGTCAAAAGTCATAGATGTTCAAATTCAAATGATCCTTTTACAAGTTTTAAATATCAGTATCGAAGATCAAATTTGAAGTACAAGTGCTACAACCAAAATGACCACACTATATGACCGTTTCTAACTATAAGTATTTTTGTCAAATTATGAATTCAGTATGGTAACACTGATTTTTGATGTCGTAACATCTCTTTGTTAATGCACAATCGTTTTATGTTTTTTTTTTTTTTTGTCACCACACTCATTGTCCATGTGATGACACTTTCACAGTCAGATATTTATTTACACATGTTGCGTTTTTATTAGTTGCTAGGATATTATTCCTTTCTGGTTCAACATTGTTCCTGCTGATTCAACCCCGGGTCAATCTAGTCCAATGACTAAAACAAGTTTTAGTCATTCAGTGGACTAGAATAGGGATCAGTTTTTGGCCAGACCGGTCGATCTAGTATGGGTTTTAAAACCATAACTAGAATTTGATCTTAAAGATTGTAGATTGCTTTTTGTTGTGATTTGTCCTATTTATGAAGTGACTTCGTGTGAACTGGAAGTGTGATGGGGTTACAAACCATGATAATATTGTCGTTGGGGTGACATGCAATGACTTAAATTTTTTTCTCCTTTCTTATTCGTTGTATGGGTTTTTTTTTTTTGGTCTTTTTACAAATTATTCTTTGTCAAATAACATGTGGATCAAATATTTGTTGACTTCAAGGACTATGTTGCTATTATTTGGAAAGATTGTTCTTGAAACGATTTTTTTCTTAAGAAATAAGAAATGTGAGAATAATTTGGTCTTTATGTTAGTTTTAGTAGTCAATAACAATGTTTTAAAACCCGACCCGACCCGACCAGTTCAACCGGGACCTAGGCACTAAGCCAAGCCGAATTGGCATAAAATCCAGATAATTGAATTCACCCGGTATGACCCACGGTTGGACTGGAGATACTGTAGCAACCCATTGGTCCAACCGTTTTTGGGAAAAAAACCGGGTCAACTCTAACCCCCTCCTAAATGTGATTCTTTTTTACATTTTTCCTCAATTTTTCATTCTTTCAAGCCCTAACCCATATTTGCCCTCTTCCATTAGTCTATTTCTTAATTTCTTCATCGATTTTTTCGTTTCATCTCTTTTTTGTTAGGAAATGACCTGGTTGCGCAGCGGAAAAACAAAAATTTTACAACAATGGATCGTTCCTTAGAATCCAAAATCAGGGCACAGAAATTACAGTTTATATATTACATCAAGAATCTGTAGAAAAATAAATCTAAAGTTTAGATTCATACCCACGTTGGAGGCTCCACCAATAGTGTTTCTAAACGTGTTTGCTACCGATCCAAGTGTAGGATCGAACCGTAGAAGTTCACATGAAGACAATCGCAAGGAACCAATGAGGGATTTGCTAGATCCTTCTTAGTCTTAAGAAATCAAGAAGAAGAAAAGAGAAATATTTGATTTTTCAATCAAACAGTGAAAGTGGCGTGGGAGAGTGTGTATGTGTTGTGTGTTTTTCTTTTCTTTCAAAAAGGGCAAAAATTAATTATTAACAAATCACACAAATACCTTTCCTTTTATAGGCAAACTTAGTTGCCCTATTCCCACATGGAATGAGTTTGGGTTCCAACCCAAACACCTCATGTTGCCAAACACTCCCAATTAGATATTTTAATTTGATTCATCATTATCTCAATTAAAATCAATTAAAATTTAATTAATATTTAACAATAATGATGATTTAATTAAATATGTGTGAACACACATTTAAACGTAATTTCACTTATTTAATTTTTTCTAACAAATTAAATAAAGGCTACGACCCCAGCAAATTCAATTGCATTGTGAAATTACCAAAATACCCTTTCGCCCAAAAAGATGAAAACGTCATTCTTTATTCTCGGCTCTTAAATTATCTTCTATGTGTGTGACCCATAGGCTCCTCATCATACCAACAGTGTATAGCATCGCAATTAACACCAATTAATCGTCTCACTAATACACAGACCAAGATTGGCCCCTAGCAAGGCACCATGGCCACCCGATAGATTCGGATTCAGCAAAGTAGCTACCTGTCAACGATATGGTTACCATGCAATTCGATCCTTTCATCATACGTTATCTCGACGAGACGAAGGCATAGAAATAGTGTCAACTCCAGTTACTCTCGATATTATGTATTCTGAACCAATAACCTGTATTATAAATTGGATAGAGCAACAACTCAATCCCACTGTGGCCACAGTTTTAGTGTCATTGTCATATACTGAATTGGGCCGTGAGATAACTTCTCCCATAACTGGGAGTGATGAATCCTCTGTCAATCCACCATAGTCTTGATACACTCCTTGATGTAGCCAATCACCACCGTATTGACAGCTCTGAATAGAACTACGTTAAGCTAGTGTCAAACTACACCAATCGGTGCACAAGGCGCTTCGGTGATCTCAAGTCTAAGGATCACATGCACCACCATTCGTTAGAGGATTTATTCTATAGACACTGAGGTTACCATCCATATGGAATCCTCTGGTGGGTCAGTCCAGTGAACTTGCTGCGGTATATCCGCCTACAGCAAGCACCCAAGTGTTGCACCAAATTGTCACCAAACAACCTTGACAAGTGAGATCAGTCACTGCCTTTCGACAGGGTCGTTCAACACTATGATAGCCTTACCGTATTATCTGTGCCCTTACTTCAGAATAATACTGGGGCAACGGATGTTTTTAGAATGGCCACCATATGTGCTCATAGGATTCTCACTATCAAGATTTGAAACACTTGATACCCTCGTCACGGTTCTACCATTCTAAGGACATATATCAATACATATTGTAATAATAATGATTTACGCGACATAGAATAAAATGTCTTTTATTGATTAATGAACATTATTACAAAGAGTCAATTCTATAATAATTGATTGACTCTAAGGCATCTACTCTAACATTTTTCGTCATTTTCTTTTCCCATTTTTTTCTATAAATTGGCCCTAAACTCTCATATCTTCTCACAACTCAAATTCTCTCATTCTCTCATTCTCTATATTCTCTAATCTTTATTGAAATCTCTCAATTATTCTCTTAATCTCTTTGTTATCAATTTGCTCTTATGTTAATTTTTATTAGTTTTTGCAATTTTCAATTCATATTTCCAATTTTCCATATTCCAATTCTCCATCTTTAATTTTTTATTTCTTCTACATCAATTCTTTTTTCAACTACAATGGATAGATATTTCTCTTCCATCAATTTCAATGAGGAAGGAAATTACTATCCAGTCCTAGTCTCGCTGAATTTACTAACATGAATGTATGAGAAGATTCAAATAGTCCATCTTTCCCAGTCTCTGAATCCGATACACCTCAAAATATGCCCCCGATTCCTCCCCATGCTGTTACACCTATAGCTCCCGATGGTTCTAGAAGTCGTCCTCGTAATCGTTGTCCTAGTCCAACTTCATCTCAAGCTGAAGCGGGTTCATCAACTACTGACGACAGACACACATCAGACGTTTGGATGCATTTCGATAAGTTTTACGAGACAGAAAATGGAGTTCAAGTGAAGAAAGCAAGATGCAAGTATTGTGGAAATGTTTATATAGCTTATTTAGGTAATGGTACTAGTACTTTAAAAAGGCATGCTAATAAACATATTGCTCAACATGGAAATAGAGAAACCAATCAAACTCAAATAACTAATATGGGTACTACTTGGCGTTATAATTCTGATGTATATAGGGAACAATTAGCTTTATATATTGCTGCAACTGATCAATCTATTAATATGACTGAAGATAAATATTTTGAAAGATTTATTAAAAATTCATTTTTTCCAGGATTTAAAAGTTATTCTAAAACTGCAACTAGAAATGATTTAAGAAAATTGTTTAAGAAAATGAAATTAGAATTAAAAAATAAAATACATACTTGTCATGTTAGTGTAGCTCTAACTGTCGATATTTGGAGTGGTAGAGCTAAACAAGATTATATTTGTGTGACTAGTCATTATTTTGATAATGAATGTAAATTAAATCTTTATTAGGATTTAGATTAATGGATGTGGATCATAGTGGTCAACAAATTTATAATAAAATTGTTGAAGTTTTAGAAGATTATGATATTGTTACTAAAGTGAAAAGTTTAACTTTAGATAATGCAAGTGCTAATACTACAGTTATAGATTTTTTTCAAAGTAATTATCTTTTTTATAACAATTTGAAGTTTTTTCACCAACGTTGTGCATGTCACATTATTAATTTAATTGTAAAAAGTGGTATGAAAACAATTAAAGAAAATATTGATAGAATTAGAGATTGTTTAGCTTGGATTACTGGTAGTAATAAAAGAAATGCTGAATTTCAAGATGTTTGTATAAAATCAAATATGTCTCCTAGAACTTTTGCATTAGACATGCCTGTTAGATGGAATAGTACTTATTTAATGCTTGATTCATGTTTACCTTATGATAATTTAATTAGTTATTTTATAGCAAATAATAGAGGTCCTCATTATTTGGTAGAAAATGATTGGAAAATAGCTAAAGTATTTAATTCTTTTCTTAAAATTTTTTACCAATCCACTTTATAACTTTCTGGTGTGTATTATCCTACTAGTCCATTGGTAATACATACAATTATAAAAATTTCAGAGTTATTTACAAAAAACAAAAACAATGAAATTTTAAAAGAACCAATAAAGGCAATGGAAATTTTTTTTTTAAATATTTTAAACCCATTCATTTTCTTTATTGTTTAGATGTCATATTTGATCCTAGAATTAAACAAGAAGGTTTAGAAAATGGTTTAGAGACATTAACTGAAAATTTACTAAACGTAGCATTTGCCAATCAAATAAAAGAGGTAAAAAATTGTATTGCAAAGGTATATTTCCAATATGAAAACAGGTATGGGAACCCGCAAAGACACGAAATACACAGGGAAGTTGCATCAGAAGAAACAAATGAAGACTTCTACACCTGGAGTGCATTTAATAGATCGAAGAGAAACCGAACCTGAAGCACAGGCACAACCTCCTCTTCAGAAGCACCAACGGCAACAACGAATCTCCTTTCCGCCATGTAGTCTCAGAGTAATGAACTTTAACAATATTTGGGAACTCCCGAAATGTTACTAACAGATCCACAACAAAGAGCCAACTTTGATGTCTTGGAGTATTGGAAAACCAGAAAATGTATTTTTCCGGTATTATCAAGACTTGCCTTGGATGTTTTTGTTGTTCATGTCTCAACCGTCTCATCCGAACAAGTATTTAGTGTAAGTGGAAGAATTTTTAATGAAATGAGGACTAAACTTTCACCAAAAATGATTGAAGTCCTCACATGTCTTTGAGATTGGGAACAGTTGCGCCATCAAGATTAATACGAAGTTGTCGACGATACTTTAATAGAATCATTTCAATTTTGTAATATAGATGATACGGATAAGAGAGGTCCTAGTCAACCCCAAAATTAGTTGTTTTATAAATTGTAACTTGTAAATCAATTGTCAATTATTGCCTTCTTTTTTCCTTACCAAGTTTTTGTCCCATTGGGTTTTTCTTGGTGAGGTTTTTAACGAGGCAATAATTATTGTAATTTCTTATTTTATTTTTTGATAAATAAATAAATTTAATTTTTCTTATATTACAATTTTAATATATTAAAATTGAATTAATATTTGAAATGTTAACAAAAAAAAAAAATTAATTTAATTTAATTATTGATATTCAAAAAGAAGTTAACTAAAAACAATTACATTTATTCATTTATAAATTGTTAATTATTCATTTGAAAAGTTAATTAAACAAAACAAAATAAAAAAAAAAATCAAAAAATGGGGTTAACCCGACCCGACCCGCAGCCTAACCCGACAGGTTAGGGTTGACGGGTCGGGCTGGGCCAGCCATTCCCCCAAAAACGACGAGCCTAACTCAACCTGTCTTTGTTGGCGGGCGGGTCGGGCCAGGCCAGACAGGTTACTTTTCCACCACTAGCTATCAACATAATGACATCACCAATTAAACCAACTGGTTAAATCGGTCAACCCAAGACCTGGTCACTTTGCCAGGTTTCACCTTGGGTCGATTTTTAAAACATTGGTCAATAATGAAGATGCATATTAGAATATGGCTTTTGTCATTAGGGTCAATTTTACCAATTTCTCTAATTTATAAAACCTCAATCTAAGGTAAAAGACTTTAATTCTAGGAAAATTAGGTGAGATAGACTCATTTGGGGGTGCTAATGAACAATAACCGATCCCCAAATGTATCCTCCGTATTGACCTTCACGCGTGAAAAAACACTAAGACCTGCATCTTCATTTCTAGTTGCTCTCGTCTTTCTCACAACTCAAACCCGTCTACAAGATTGACCAAGTATTGCTTATGTTGGAACTTATATTGATTTAGGTTAAAATACTTAAGATACTGTATAGTATAAAACATTATACGATATAATATTGTATCAAACATAGTAGTTCTATATTAATTTATCTTTAATTTTTCAGTTAAATTTTTAATACGAGTTCTTTAAAATTTAATAATTAATTTAAAAATAACAGTTAAACATATAGACCTCAAGTTTGATGCAATAAAAAATACTCTATTAAAACTTATACTATTAAGATTTAATCAAAATTTACCTAATTTCCCTTAACATAATTTTTGTTATTTCAAAGTTCCTTGATTAATTATAACTCAAAGGAAAAATGTCATTTAACTCTGTAAATAATTATAACATAACATCGAAATTCATGTTTCAGGATGCTCCAAATTTAACTGAAGGCATTTGCCTAGCAATGCTTTCGCTCTACTTTTATCACAACGCTGGAAACAAAAACTACTTGCGCTGAAAACTACTCTCCAAGAATAGACTACACATTGTCCTCTTCTCAACATCTATATAAGAATACAATTATGACTAAAATATTGACAACAAATATGCAGCTCAGAACGTGCTCACATACCAAGAAAATGTAATCCACAATATAGCCCTCCAAACTTTGGTAAATACTTTCAAGTCTCTTCACATTTATTCCCGAGTATGTCTTCTTGTATTGCTGTCAATTGCCACCCATTACCTGCCATTGCATGTGAAAACCATAATTTTGGCACACAAACTACCCCACCAACAATGAACTATTCAACAGAGGAGACTCGCATCCTATATGAAACATGAAAACATACCACTTTGCCCCATTCACTCCAACTTTAGTAAAAACCATATATGATCATTCAACATTAAAGTTCGTTTGCACTGAAAATATATTACTTAATGAAAGCTGAATCTTAACATGAAATGAATGCGACATAGCAAATTCAACAAATTTGCTTCTTTCCTACAGTTGTTCTTTCTTTCCTCTTAAATTTGTGCATGGTGAAGAGGGGGATCAGGAGGCTGTCAGGGGAGACTACCAGGTTTGCATTCCTCTCTATAGTTCTGGTAGAGGGCTACTGTGAGACCCTTAAGGATGCCAAGGGCATAGGCAGGCGTGTGGCTTTCATCCTTGACCACAGCCTTGCCAAGACAATACATGGGTGTATATTAAACAAGGATGGGCGAGATCAAGCATGGGGTGCTTGAGCGTTGAGACGCCAAGCACTCACCAATGAG
This sequence comes from Pistacia integerrima, assembly GCA_026225825.1. Lineage (NCBI taxonomy): Eukaryota > Viridiplantae > Streptophyta > Magnoliopsida > Sapindales > Anacardiaceae > Pistacia > Pistacia integerrima. Next base: position 14,137,257 of record CM047744.1, read on the forward strand.
ATGGCTAGCGGGTGTGGCACTTACAAGCTTGAACATGTGCGTGTAGGCATGTATCAACATGGGCGTGGGGGGCCCATGGGTAGGTCAAGCAAGCACACGAGCTGGGACGTGTGCAAACAGGCAGGCGTGTGGCTTTCATCCTTGACCACAGCCTTGCCAAGACAATACATGGGTGTATATTAAACAAGGATGGGCGAGATCAGGCATGGGGTGCTTGAGCGTTGAGACGCCAAGCACTCACCAATGAGATGGCTAGCGGGTGTGGCACTTACAAGCTTGAACATGTGCGTGCAGGCATGTATCAACATGGGCGTGGGGGGCCCATGGGTAGGTCAAGCAAGCACACGAGCTGGGACGTGTGCAAACAGGCAGGCGTGTGGCTTTCATCCTTGACCACAGCCTTGCCAAGACAATACATGGGTGTATATTAAACAAGGATGGGCGAGATCAGGCATGGGGTGCTTGAGCGTTGAGACGCCAAGCACTCACCAATGAGATGGCTAGCGGGTGTAGCACTTACAAGCTTGAACATGCGTGTGCAGGCATCCATCAACATGGGCGTGGGGGGCCCATGGGTAGGTCAAGCAAGCACACGAGCTGGGACGTGTGCACGCGACGTGTGCTTTCATGCGAGAGGCGGTGTGTGGCTTTCATCCTTGACCCACGCCTTGCCGGATGATCAATGACATGGGAGGGTGTATATTAAACAAGGATGGGCGAGATCGGGCATGGGTGCAAGCGTTGAGGCATGCTTGCTCACGATTGAGATGCGCTCGTGCCAAGCACTACAGCAGACCAATGCAGATGGCTCAGCGGGTGTAGCACTTACAAGCAATTCAGTGCATCGTGTGCGGGCATCCATCAACATGGGCGCAAAACGTAGGGGGCAGCACACGAGCCGGGACGCGGGTAGAAGCAAGCACACGAGCTGGGACGTGCAAGCAAGCACACGAGCTGGGACGTGTGCAAACAGTCAAGGCGAGCAGCAAGTGGCTGAGTACACTTATAAGACAGACAACAATGTGCGTGGGGTGCATGTGGACATGCGCTAGATGATGGGATGCTCAGACAAGGCTGCATGGTTGCTGGACAAAGGCCGTGGGACGATTTTATTTGTCTAGATAGACTTGTATTTGAGCAAACTACTTGATAACTACTAGATAGGGTTGTAACTGTTGTAAGCAGATTGTATAATTAGAGAGAGAGAGAGGGCAAGGGATATGTGTGTGTATTCCTTTGTTGTAACTTGGGTGTTTAATCTGTGATTGGGATCAGATTGTAATAAGTGGGAAACACTGTGAGGATGCTTAAGTTCCTTGTATTCGGAATCTAAAATATAAGGTTGGGTTTTCCCGTATATTTTGTATATAACAATTTCATTAGCCTCTCTTGTTTATTGTGTTTGTAATCTGTAACAGGGATACACACACTTGAGGAAGGCTAACAAGTGTTACGCGTGCTTGTGCCGAACAGTGCCTGGAAGGGAGTTTAGGCCCTGTGACAGCTACCATGTTCAATGCAAAGCACATGGTTTGTTGTGAATATACAACCCAGAAAGAACAACCAAAGCAACTTTTACATTTTAATCTCAATGTTAAAATTCCCACTAATTTCAATCATATATGCAACAAAATCTAAAATATAGCATAATTCAAACATACAAAAGCAGCTGTCAGGCAATATCAAAATGAAGAAGTCTGATATATTTAGAAACGAAAGGAAGCAAAATACATATGGGTCCAATGTTTCTACAGAAAAGTAAAGGGGAAGAAAAGGCTTACCTACAATGAAGTTAGGATGAATTTCGTCCACTATTCTGGTTATCATCAGTTCTGTTTTTTTCCAAAGCTTCCAAAAGGATTAGAATCTGAATTGCCATAACCTCCACCAGTCCAGCTTGATTGATTTCCACCAAAGTTCCCAAATCCACCTGAACGATCTGACCCATTGAACTCCCCAAATCCACCCGAACGACTAGATCCAGGACCACTAAAGTTCCCAGGTCGATTTGTATAAGAACCAAAGCGGCCAGAGCTAGAGCCACCATATTCACCACCTTGACTAAAACGGCCAGATCCAGAACTTCTGTAGCCTCCAGAGCGCCCAAACCCAGAATCCCCCATGCCACTGGAGCGGCCAAAACCCATATCACCATAACGACGATCTCTCATACCCCCATAGCTCCCAGGTCGGCCACCCATGTCGCTAAGCATGTCTCCAATTCCTCCCTCAACAGCAATTCTTGGGAGCTGTAAAATTAAAAAGTAATCAGACTATTAGTCCTTTAAACTGTTGTCCTTTTTTATTCAAATTGACAAGTAATCAAAAGAGAGACAATAAAATTAATCAACAGAGAAAGACAAGCAGTTACAGTCTTAACAATTTTCGTACTTCAGCACTCGATTATATGGCTATTCACAAGTATAAGAATTATCAAGAAGTATCTATACACATCAGCTGATCTTATTAGTTTATTCAAATTACACCTACAAATATACCATGCCAGGCCTAGAATTTCAAATTTAACAAATCAATGTCCCTTAATCAAATTAAAATTCATTAACAATACAAAGAACTTCAAATACAAAAAGTATTTTCATGCAAGTGGAACGGGATTTAACCTCAGTAAATCTGCATCCAACATCTTGTTCAATAGTCCTGACAGCCCTGGTCTGCTCATTTGTGTAGATAAGAATTGCATTTCCCTTCTTCCCAGCACGGCCAGTTCGTCCTGTTCGATGAACAAAAGTTTCTGAACTGTTTGGAAGCTCATAATGTATTACCTAATAAAATTTAAAAAAAAAAAAAAAAGAAGCGGTGAAAAAGGGTACTCCAGAATATGTAGAGAGAACAATAATAGCAGTTTCATCAATTAGAATGAAACAGACAATTTAACATAAAAATAAAAATAAAAAATTACTCGAAATAATATAATGTGGAGACAAAATAAAACTTCGTTCACTAGTTATCATGCAAATCTCACAAAAACATAATAGTTGCACACCTTTTAGATCAAGCATGAACCATATCAACTATCCAACAATGAAACAGGCAGACAGATAATTTCTCAATTAAATTGGAAAAGTTGGTCACAGAAATGAGTAACCTAAGCAATGTCATAATAATTAATGATCCAGAACATTATCAGGAATCAAAGAGAACTGGTACCTGATAAAAGAAATAAGACGTGATATGATACAATAAATTATGGGAGAAAAAAAAACAGAAAAAGAAGTACACAAAATATATGGCATACACATACGGTTTAGATATAGAGCATCATATATATAAACTTCACATAAGATAAACAGTAAAACATGAAAAAAGCACACTTCAGCTTTTTGAAGAATAAAGGACGTATGCATCGGAAAACACATAATAGTGACTAAGACGGCAACAAATTATCAAAAAACTGGTTAAAACAAGGATAATGGTATAGAACTGACCAGGTCAACATTAGGTACATCAAGACCGCGTGCAGCAACATCAGTAGCAACCAGTATATTGAAATGCCCATCTCGGAAGCCTGAGAGGGTCCTTTCCCTCTGACTTTGTGAGATATCCCCATGTAAAGGCTCACATTTATAGTTTCTTCCCATAGCATAGGCCAAACGGTCGGCATCACGTTTTGTCTGAGTGAAAACAATGCATTTTCCTCCTTTAGCATGTTCCTATAACACAAATATCTGATTGTGAGGAGGAGAAGAAGGTTGAAGGAGAAGAAGGTTCAAATCGAAATTAATCACAAAATATCGCCCAACACGATACAACTTTAGCATCAAACTGAAATAGCAAACAAAGAAATGAAGATCTAGATTCATACTGTTATGAGAGGACCAACAATTGAGGCTTTTGCATACATCTCTGATGCAATGGAATAGAGGGAAATTCCATCAGCCAATTTCTGATCAGATTCTCCAACCTGGGATAAGAATAAAAACATTAAAGGCATTGAAATTACAGGATCAGACAACATTAACTCTATTTCAGGAAGCCAACTGTAGTATCATCTCACCCTTTTTCAAATACATGTCCACAAACACAACCAAATAGAAGAATAACTAAATTCTATCCCAACAAGAATTTCATAAACTAAGCATAAATCCAATAAAATAAATTAAATCTTCACACTTACAAGATCGATAGTTAAAGGATTTTTAAGGTACTTATGCGTGAGGTTTCTAATCCAAGGTGGCATTGTTGCAGAGAACATCATACTTTGCCGCTTCTGCGGTAACTTGTCCAAGATGGTTTCAACGGCTTCCGCAAAGCCAACGCTAAGCATCTGATCAGCTTCATCAAGAACAACAAACTGAACCTCTGACAAGTTGAGAGCACCTCGCTTGATCAAATCAATAATGCGACCAGGTGTCCCGACAGCGACATCAACACCATAATCAAGAGCCCGCATTTGACTGGATATAGGAGTACCCCCATAGACACAAATGGTGTCCAATCCAGGAGCAGACTCCTGAAATTCCTTGTCTACTTGTTTTGCAAGTTCTCTTGTAGGCGCCAAAACCAAGCACAGAGGATTCCTTCCTCGTCTGCATATCACAGTACAGCATAACAAATTAAACCATAATAATAATTTATCAATATTTATACTTTTATATATACAGAATATTTTTTTTTTTTTTTCAAATCCAGAAATCCCGGGAACTTCCTAGCTGTAGCCCCCAAACCAAGGCCATGCAGTTGCCCATGAGGCGGCTCGAATCCCAGACCTTGTCGGAGCAATCCACAGGCCTGAAAATCCAGCTAAGCCCTCATGGGTATATATATATATATATATATATATAGAGAGAGAGAGAGAGAGAGAGAGAGAGAAGTTAATGAGCAGTTTTCGAATACAATGATAAGTTTCTAACAACAAAAGAGTTTTCATGAAATTAAAAAATACATATTAGAAGAGAACAAACCCATGTTTAGCATTGAATTGAATGATCTTATCAAGAACTGGAATCCCAAAAGCGAGGGTTTTGCCCGTCCCCGTTCTGGCTCGACCAATCATGTCGCGACCCTGCATTGCTGGTTCCAAGACGGCTTTTTGTATGGGAAACAGCTTCGATATTCCTCTACGGCTCAAAGCACTTACAATTTCTGGAGAAATGCCTAGCTTTGATATCTCAAGTCCATCATCTTTATTATCTTCCACCGCATAATCGTCCACAGCAGACTCAGCATGCCACGCCCTACCCGCCTTAAAATCCAACGGCCCAGATTTCACATGGAAATCTAAGCCCCTGTCCCTCCTAGCCAAAAACCCCATAGTTCCAACATCACGGGGAACAACGGCGCCGTTTTGTGAAGGCAAGGGATGGTTGTTGTACAATACGTTTTCGGTGGAGCTCAAGGCGGCGGTGAGAGTCCGCTTTGGGGCAAGATATGATGATGATCTTCGAAGTATTATGCTCATCATTTTTTTTTTCCTGTGTTGAGAGAAATGAGAAGAGGTTTAGGGTTTTAGAAGTGGGTGTGAGGCGGACAGAAGGAAAGAGAAAGGAGAGAGGAGAAAGGGTTTAGGAGAAAAGGACGGTCCCAGATATTTATGGAGTTTGCATCACCTGTGGTCGTTATTATTTTGATTATCGTACATGCAACACACAAAAACTTTCAAATATTAAAATTGGCCGTCCGTCAGATTCACATACTAAATATGCATTGTATAGTCAAGGAAGGTTACACGAAACCTCTTGCAGAGGCCTGGAGGTCAACATAATGTAGAGCGTAGCACTGCCTTCGATTATCTGCACATTTTTATAGATATTTTTATTTTATTATATCTAAATGTTAAAAAAATATATATATATATATATTAATTTGTGTAGTTTACAAACAGATGTTTTAAGATATTAGAATAAAATTTTAGTAATTTGTACCATATAATATGAATTTCTACTTTGATGCGTAGGGAAGTGATCTCTTAAGTTGTAACCATATATAAAATTACTATAAAGGACTTCTATCTTAAAAGCTTCCTTTCTCGAAATTCTATGAAGCTGTTGGCAGTAAGGTGGAAAAGTGACCCAACCCGCGACGGGTTAGTGCAAATTAGGCCTGGCCCGTGCTCTTTGTTCAAAAGGGTCAATCCCGATCCGGCCCATCAAGTACCAACCCTAATCCGTTGGGTTTTTATGCCCGGCCCAACAAAAAATTATTTTTTTATTTTTTTCTTTTATATAATTTTTTTGAGTAATACTAGCCTTACAAAGATGCATACAAAGAATCATACAAAGAGTCAAATCCAGTCCTTAAAATTCATGATTATCTCTTTCTCTCTCTCTTTTTCCCTTCTTTCAAGGATTGGATTTGACTCTTTGTATGCTTCTTTGTAAAGCTAGTATTACTCATTTTTTTTAGATAACTTTTCAAGTATCAATTCAATTAAATTAATTTTTTTTTAGCTAACATTTCAAATATTAATTCAATTTTAATATAATTAAATTATAATATAATAATAATTAGATTTATTCATTTATCAAAAAATAAAATAAGAAATTACAATAATTATTATCTCATTAAAAACCTTATAAAGAAAAACTCAATTGAGACAAAAACTTGATAAGAAAAAAATAGTGTAATAATTGACAGTTAATTTATAAATTACATTATTATTTTTATTTTTACTTTGCTAAGGTAGAAGAGAACTGAGCCAACTAGACTAGAGATCTGGACCTCTAAATCAATGGAAGGAAGTGGTATGACCCTTTTATTCCTATTTACTTGTCGTCGAGTGGCCTAGGAGGAGAGATATCTCCTCACATGTCCAGTCTTACATCGTTGCAGATTCTGTAAGTATTTAAATCTCATTTAGACCTGTTAGTTGTCAACCTACTAATGATTGGAATTTGGAACCAGTTAAATAAGCCTAACATTTCAATTACTATTTCAGGGACTTATCAACTAAAAGTTTGATTGGACTAGTGCCTAATTTTTTATCACAATTATAATTTTTGACCAAGCTGTAAGTTATTTAGGGTGTATTTATTTCTCTATTTTTACTCTATCATTTTTAAAATACATATTTGTTTCCCTATTTTGAAAATACTATTATATTTTATTCAATTATTTTAAACCCCCTAAGTTTGTTAATTTAACTAAACACCCCCAAAAAAAAGTTTAGAAATTGACAAAAATACCCCCACCCACTCACATTTGCTAGATTTCGGCTACCATCGACAGAAGGTGGCCGGAATTTGGTATAATGGTGCACTACCAGTTGGATCTGACCGATAGTGGGTCGATATAGCCTACAGAAAAGGCCAAATCTTTGGCCATAACTAGTCATCAACGACGGCCAAAGATATGGCCGTCGTTGACGACCAAACGCGGCTAGATCTGGCCTTTTCTGGCTAAATCCATGATAGATTTGGCTGAAAAAAGTCATCTAAGCACACGATCGGCTGCAATTGGCCAAATCCAGATCGTGCGTAGCCGATATGGATGTACTCCTGCCACCCTGCTGTGTGGTGGCATGAAATATTTAACGGGTGGGTGGGGGTGTTTTGATAATTTTCAATGTTTTTATTACAGAGGTGTTTAGTAAATTAGCAAACCTAAGGGGGTGTTTTTGTTAATTTTTAAATCCTATCTCGTTATTACCACCCAACTCTTATTTTTTCAAAAATACTATCCAAAATACTAAAACAAACGCACCCTAGTTATTATTATGACTATTGAGTAGACTTGGCAAAACAGTCTGAACCTGCGGGTCGGCTCGTACTGAGTAAATAATATAGGGTACGAGTCTTTGGGCTCGTTTATTTTTTACCCGTACCCGGCCTTACCTGTTTTATAAACGGGTAGATCGGGTACACCCGCGAGTACCTATTTGTAATTTAAAAAAAATAAAAATAAAAAAAATAAAAAACTAATTCTTCTCCAAACCAACCGGGGGCAGTTTATTAAAACAACCTCTCAAGTTTGAATTTAATTAAAAGGCTATCAAGTTTTAAAGTTTTAACTAAATAGCCATATTATTGATTAAGGGTAATTAAACTTGATTAGTGCTTAATTATGATTAAAGAAGTATTATGTAATCTTTTAAAAATTATCTATATTCCCAAAAACCTGAAATTCTTGCAAACAAACCCAAACACCTTCTTCTTCCTCCGCCATTAACGCGTCTCTACCTTGGTTGCTGTTTCTTCTTAGCTTCGTCTACATCTTCTTCTTCGTCTGCATCTTCTTCTTCTTCCTCCTCCTTCCTCTACATCTTATTCTTCCTCATTCCTCTATATCTTCTTGTTCCTCCGTCATTAACACTTTCTTCTTCCTCCACCATTAACATCTTCTCTACCAAAGATCCCCTCCTCCTCCTCCTGAAATTTCGTCTAAGTATGTGTATCTCCTCTTTATATTTTATATTTTATATTTAGATTTACAAAGATTTAATAATGGATGGAGTTTGAGTTATGATTTTGATTTAGTTGTTTAGGTTGTTGGGTTGTGTTTGATGTAATGCAAGTTGAAATGAGTGAAATTTGTTGAATATTTCCTTGCATTGTGAGTAGCTAGGGGTGATAGCACCAATTGTAGGTGGAGATGGCTGAAAATGTGTTTTGGATCTGATGGATCGCTTAAGTGATCTAGTATATGACAGAACATCGCTTAAGCGATCTGGTATAAGTTTGATATATGGTACCAGATCGCTTAAGCGATCTCGGTATAGTGATGAGAGCTAAGATGACGCTGCTTAAGCGATCGAGAGACAGATCGCTTGCTGTATCGTAGGGCTTATTTGTACTAGATCGCTTAAGCGATATACTGGATCGCTTAAGCGATGCAGTAAGCTATATACTTCGGTAAGAAATTATATTCCATAATGTTTATTTAATATTTAGTCCTTTTTTATTAATTATTAATTATTTTTTTCATTTCAATAGAATGTGAAAAGAACACTTCGGTCTTAATCAGCACCGTACATAAAACTGAAAAATCTATTGTTATTCTATTATTTTTGTTAGTTCTTGGCAAGAAAGTAATATAAAAAAAATATAATATTGATATAAAATTGAACTCTGCAACTATCTGCTCTGCACTCTATAGACCAAGGCTAAATAGACGGGATCGCTTAAGCGATTAAGGGTAATTTACTTCAATATTTATTTTCCATGTTTATGGACATATGTTTAATATAGATGTAAAAGAACTAATTTAATTAAAATATAATAACGGTCATAATCCACTGAATGAATTGTACACCTGATATGTTTAATATAGATGTAAACATTATACACCATATATGTTTAATATAGCCGTAAAAGAACTAATTTAATTAAAATATAATAACGGTCATGGTCCACTGAACGAATCGTACACTTGATATGTTTAATATAGACGTAAACATTCTACACCATATGTGTTTAATATAGCCATAAAAGAACTAATTTAATTAAAATATAATAACGGTCATGGTCTATTGAACAAATCGTACACCTAATATGTTTAATATAGACATAAACATTCTACACCATATATGTTTAATATAGCCGTAAAAGAACTAATTTAATTAAAATATAATATCGGTCATGGTCCACTAAATGAATCGTACACCTGATATATTTAATATACACATAAACATTCTACACCATATATGTTTAATATAGCCGTAAAAGAACTAATTTAATTAAAATATAATATCGGTCATGATCCACTGAATGAATCGTACACCTGATATGTTTAATATAGACGTAAACATTTTACACTATATATGTTTAATATAGCCGTAAAAGAACTAATTTAATTAAAATATAATAATGGTCATGGTCCACTGAACGAATCGTACACCTGATATGTTTAATATAGACGTAAACATTCTACACCATATGTATTTAATATAGCCGTAAAAGAACTAATTTAATTAAAATATAATAACGGTCATGGTCTATTGAACAAATCGTACACCTGATATGTTTAATATAGATGTAAACATTTTACACCATATATGTTTAATATAGCCGTAAAAGAACTAATTTAATTAAAATATAATAACGGTCATAGTCCACTGAACGAATTGTACACCTGATATGTTTAATATAGACGTAAACATTCTACACCATATGTGTTTAATATAGCCGTAAAAGAACTAATTTAATTAAAATATAATAACGGTCATGAGGTCTGACGAATTGTACACGATATGTTTAATATAAATGTAAACATTCTACACCATATATGTTTAATATAGCTATAAAAGAACTAATTTAATTAAAATATAATAACGGTCATGGTCCACTGAACGAATCGCACACCTGATATGTTTAATATAGACGTAAACATTCTACACCATATATATTTAATATAGCCATAAAAGAACTAATTTAATTAAAATATAATAACAGCCATGGTCCACTGAACGAATCGTACACCTGATATGTTTAATATAGACGTAAACATTCTACACCATATATGTTTAATATAGCCGTTAAAGAACTAATTTAATTAAAATATAATAATGGTCATGGTCCACTGAATGAATCGTACACCTTATATGTCTAAGATAGCGTTAATCGCTTAACCAATCTAGTGAAATACAATAAAAATAATCCAAATACACAGGATCGCTTAAGAGATTTCATTTCTCGCAAGCGATCCCTGTGTGTTTAGACAATCGACTTAAGATTTGGATGTATTTATGTCATCGCTTAAGCGATTCTATGCTTTTACACTTGGTCGCTTAAGCGATCATCATAGATCGCTTAAGTGATCACGAACAAGACAAAATCAATAAGTGCCCAGACGCACGATCGCTTAAGCGATTTATTCTATCGCTTAAGCGATCCTTTGCTTTTAACCTTGGTCGCTTAAGCGATTACAAATCGCTTAAGCGATCATGTCCGAGGCAGAATAAACTTCTGCCTAGATGCACAATTGCTTAAGCGATTAAGTATATTGCTTAAGCGATTCTTCGCTTTTATTATTGGTCGCTTAAGCGATCTACAATCGCTTAAGCGATCATGAACAAGACAATAAATAAGTGCCCAGACGCATGATCGCTTAAGCGATCCTTTGCTTTTAACGTTGGTTGCTTTAAGCGATTTATAATCGCTTAAGTGATCATGTCCGAAGCAGAATCAACTTCTATCCAGATGCACGATCGCTTAAGCGATCTAAAATCGTTTATACCAGATCGCTTAAGCGATCTTCAGTCATATACCAGATCGCTTAAGCGATCCTTTGCTTTTACTCTTGGTCGCTTGGAATTTGTTAAGCGATTCTATGCTTTTACATTTGGTTGCTTAAGCGATCACGAACAAGACAGAATCAATAAGTGCCCAGATGCACATCGCTTAAGCGATCCTTTGCTTTTAACCTTGGTCGCTTAAGCGATTACAAATTGCTTAAGTGATCATGTCCGAGGCAAAATAAACTTCTGCCTAAATGCACAATTGCTTAAGCGATTAAGTGTATCGCTTAAGCGATTCTTCGCTTTTATTATTGGTCGCTTAAGCGATCATGAACAAGACAATAAATAAGTGCCCAGACGCATGATCGCTTAAGCGATCCTTTGCTTTTAACGTTGGTTGCTTTACGTGATCATGTCCGAAGCAAAATCAACTTCTGCCCAGATGCACGATCGCTTAAGCGATCTAAAATCGCTTATACTAGACCGCTTAAGCGATCTTCTGTCATATACCAGATTGCTTAAGCGATCCTTTGCTTTTACTCTTGGTCACTTGGAATTTGCGTCGGCATCCTCCTATTCAGTTTCAATTTCAACTCTTGCCCTCCCTTGTTCGGCCAATAGAATGTCTTCCGTCGCGCTGTCTCCTCTCCTGGTGGAGCAACTTCAGTCATCGGAAGTTACTCCACCACAACTTCTTCTTCTCCATTTTTGGTAGACCTAGTGGTGCCTACAATTTGGGAAGTAGATGAGTTTTTTTCTGTTTCTTTAAGGATCTCAACCATAATAACTTAATCGGGAATGGCAAGGAATGACAAAAATGCAAAGAGCAAAGAAATTGAGAAATTGCAGAAAATTGGAAGAAAAAACGAGAGAGAGAAAGGTGTTTGAATCCTGTTGTGAGAAAGAGAAGCATAGAGAAATGTGTTTTGCCTTTCAAATTTTAAATCAATTTCTCTTTATTATACTTTAACCCACAAATGTTTAAATCTTTTCACGATATTCCTTTTTGCTGCTTTAATTACACTTAAGTGTGCCACATCATATTTTTTAACCCAAAAAAAATCAAAAAGATTTTGATGGCCATTTTGTTAAATGGAAACTTGGGATGGCCTGGGAGTTAAATTTCCTCAACCACAAGCCACTGCCTATGCTTTTAAGTCTCTCCCATGTTCACCGTAATTTAGATTTGGGAAAATTTATAGGGAAAAGCTCATTCACTTTAGCCAGAAGACTCAGCAGCATATGTATTACTCTCCAATTTGTATGCTGCAGCAGGACATTGGCAAGAGAGAGCTAAAAAGAGGAAATTAATGGATGATAGAAAAGTGAAAAAAGAAGCTGGTTATAGCTGGATTGGGGTTAAGAATAAGACCTACTACTCGTTCAAGCGAGATTAGAGAGAATACAGGGAGAGACTAAAGAGAAGGGTTGAAATTTTTTTTGTTTTTGGGATCATTACAGAAAACCTTGTGATTCACTATTAAAAGTCGTCGTCGTACCTTCAAGCGAGGCCATGATGACGACTTGAAGCAAGGGCATCGCCGCGGCTTCAAACGATACGAAGGCAACGACTTCAAGCCATGGATGGTGGTGGTGGATGATGATTGTGACAGTGGCGGTGTTGGTATGGGGTTTGGGTATTTTGTTATTTTGTTAATGGTTTGATATTGGTTTTGATTTTGAGATTTTTTTTTAGTTGGGTTTCTTGCTTTTTAATTTAAAGTGTTTGAGGGATGTGGAATGATGATGGTTGTTGAAATGGCAGTTAATGGCAGTGGTGAATAGTGATTTGTGATGGTTTGTTGAAAGCTTGAAATCGAGAATGGTGTTCTTGGAGTGTTTTGGGGAGAAGAAGGGGGTTGTTTGGTGGGTAGGATAAAGGTCGTTTGGTGAAAAAGATTAGAGGCTATTTGGTGGGTTAGATAGAGGTTGTTCGGGTGAATGGGGTATGATTGTAAAAATGAAAAATGTATAAATTGTGGGGGTTTAACTGTAAAAATTGAAAGGCTGGAGTGAATAGTACAGGTACCCGCGGGTCCACCCATACCCGTATAGGGTAAGGTACAGGTCCAATATTTTGGACCTGTTTAGATCAACCCATTTTGGACCCATACCCGTTAAACCCGCACCCGTTTAGACCCGAGCCACACCGGCCCATCCGCCTAATTTGCCAAGTCTACTACTGAGAAATGATTTTTATTGGTTATGAAAATGAAAGATCAACTTTGCTTTTCATTTGCAAAAATATGTTTGGAAACAAACTCAAAGGTTCAATTTCAGCTGCACTCTTGGAAAAATAAAATGATGGCTTGCTGTTACTAAGGTTTGATTTATGTTCAAAGTTCAAGATATAAATGATTATTGTTCATAAATTGTCAACCATAGATGATAAGGCAGAGAAATTATTAAATCAACAAACTGTTTATATTTATTTGAATTGTTACATTAATCATCATCTGTTGATTCAGAGTGGAAGAAAATCCAGATCTTTGTGCTAAAGTTTCATCTTTAGGGGAGGAAAAGTTTACTATTCCATTATTAGTAGCAGCAGTGGCATTATGTGTCCTCTTGGCCGCACTGGCCATTTTATGGAGCCTTAAAAGGACAAAACAAGGAATGAAGAACGGGTCATTGGAATTGAAAAATTAAATGTAGAGCGTAGCACTGCCTTTGATTATCTGCACAATAGTTTGGTTTTTTATTAAGACTAGGGGTGTGCAAAATAATCCGATATCCGATATTTGATCCACTCCGATTCAAAAAAATCGGATATCCGAAAATCCGGATCAGATTCTAGTTGCAATTTTGAAATATCCGAATTTTCATATCGGATCGATTCTTAAAAAAAAAAACCGGATATCCAAATCTGATCCAGTTTTTTAAAAACAACTAAATATAAATTGTTTTACTAAGTCTAACAATGAAAAAAGAAGATTGAAGATTCCAAAAAAATCGACGCTTTTTTTATTTCCTCACTTAAGACTCAACTTTCTTCACGATCTGGTATCTTTACTTTGCTTTTTTATTTGGTTTCCTTCGGTTTCATTATTGTTTCACACTTTCACTCAAGACTCAACTCTCTTCACGACTTGTTTTCTGCAGTTTCTTCATGATTCGGATTAGGCTTCGAATTTTGTGGTTACTGGTTACTTAGTTTGTTCTTCACTTCTTCTCCACGATTTTGAGTTATTTTCTTGCTATGGATTACTAATTCCACGATTTTTTAGTTTGTTTTTAATAAAAATATAGTCAATCCACCATATGTTCGATAAAATTACTCAGTGAACCTGCGTTTCATAATCTCTTCCTATTGTATTATCTTTTTATTATGTTTTAACATCTGGGTTCATTTTTAACTTTCAGTTCGATTAGCTATCAAGTAAGGTTAATTTCAATTTGAAGTTCATATATTTTAACAAAAATAGTGAATAATGTATGCTTTTGTTACGTGCCAGAGTTTGCGACCTCGTAATGGGTTTATGAATGGGTAGAGAACAAGGATCGTCCTTGCATACTCTACCTATGATGGAATTTTGTAAGACACTTCGAGGGATCCTAGGCCTCCTTAGTTTGTTTAATTCGAGAAAAACCACAACTCCAAATCAACACAAAGTTTGAAGATAATACTGATCATATAATATTCATTCTTGGCCTCAAGCTATTACATAGCCGAACAGCTTTTGATGGAATAGGCAATAACCCATTCTTACAAAAAAGGAAAATTACAATCGCATAATTCTAGCACAAATTTATTGAAAGGAAATAACATTGATTGAAAGGAAATAATATTAATTTAATTATTGATGGTAAGCATCAATCACTCCCATCCCATGATTCTTGGTCCCTAACAACTCTTCCCTCCTTAAAAATTTCCTTGTCCTCAAGGAAAAGCATGTCTTCAATTCTGCCAGATTCTCCCATGTGGCCTCATCAGGAGAGAGATTTTGCCAATGAACAAGAGCTTCAAATTCTCCTCCTTTTTTGCGAGTTTCCAGAATGGCTTGAGGAAGTGGGTGGAATGCCGATTCTGCTGGTAATTTGGGTAGAGTGGGAGAGATTTTCTCTTGATTTCCAATCCTCTTTTAAGGAGAGAAACATGGAAAACTAGATGTAATTTAGATTAGGGAGGCAACTCCAATTTATATGCAACGGTGCCAATCTTGGATAAGATTTTAATTGGACCAAAAAATTTGGGACTAAGCTTGAGATTTTTCCATTGAGCCAATGACAGCTAACGATATAGGCGCAATTTTAGGTAGACAAATTTGTCCACTTGAAAACTCCTATCTGTGTGCTTCTCATCATAATATTTCCTCATTCATTCTGTGCAATTTTCAAATTGGCCTTGACATCCTTAATCACCATGTTCCTTTCAAGCAGAAATTTGTCAACAGACTCCGCACGCGAAGTGCCATGAACATAGGCAAGTAAAGTGGGAGGTTCACACCCATAGACAATTTCGAATGGCGTCTTTTTGGTGGAAGAGTGGATGCTTGTATTGTAACAATATTCCGCCCACGGAAACCAAATCGCCCACTCTTTGGGCTTAGAACTCGTGAAACACCGCAAGTACAACTCCAATGTCTTGTTGACCACTTCGGTTTGACCGCCGGTTTGTGGGTGATAAGCCGAGCTAAAATTGAATTTAACTCCATTTAATAAGAATAAATTCTTCTAAAAAGAACTTGTAAATACTGGGTCACGATCACACACAATAGACTCGGGCATGCCATGAAGCTTGAATATGTGGTCAAAAAATGTTTGGGCAACTGTGGTGGCCGTGTAAGGGTGTTTAATGGGAATAAAATGGCTATATTTGGATAATCGGTCAACGGCCACAAAAATGGTAGAGTTACCCCTACATGTTAGAAGCCATCCACAAAATCCATGGAAATATATGTCCACACATGGCACGGAATTGGGAGAGGGCTGAGTAAACCTGCTGGCTTGACTTGGTCCACCTTATTTTTTTGACAAACATCACACTCTTGAATAAATTTTCGTACGTGCCCCTTCATGTCTTTCCAATAAAAAACTGATTTGATTCTGTGGAGAGATTTGTGGAGCCCTTCATGCATGTTGGAATGGAATTCCTTGATTATAGGAATAATCAATTCAGATGTGGGCAAGAGATAAATCTGATCCTTAAAGAAAATCAATCCTCCCTTGAATAGCCACGGTCCTAATGCTTCTCCTTCCTTGATTTTATCCACTAAATCCTGCAAATGGGGATTAGCTGAAATTTCTGATTTTATGGGATCCACCCAATTAGGAATAGGAGAAGATATTGCATGAATTTCAAATTTTCGGGAAAGGGCATATGCGGCTGAATTTTCCTTGCCTTTCTTGTAGTGAATTTGAAATCAAATCCCAAGAGCTTTACCAACCATTTTTGTTGAGCAGACGTAGTAATGGTTTGACCTAACAGAAATTGCAAGCTTTTTTGGTCTGTTCAGACAATAATTTTGACTCCTAAAAGATATGGATGCCATTTTTGGACCGCCTTAACCAAGGCTGACATTTCCTTCTCATATGTGGATAATGCAAGATTTTTTCCATGTAGAGCTTGGCTAAGAAAAGCAATCGGTCGGTCTCCTTGCATGAGCACTGCACCCAAACCCACCCCGAAGGCATCACACTCCACAATAAATGGTTAAGAAAAATCCGATAGAGCAAGTACGGGTCCGAATGTCATTGCCATTTTTAATTCTTCAAATGCTTGCTCGGCGGCGGAACTCCATTTAAAGGAATCCTTTTTTAGCATATTTGTCAAGGGTTGAGCGATGATCCCATAGTGGTGAATGAATTTCCGGTAGTAACCGGTGAGGCCCAAAAAACCTTGCAACCCCTTCAAGCTAGTTGGTTTGGGCCATGTCATCATGGAGGGAATTTTCTCGGGGTCCATGGCTACCCCATGATGAGAAATCACATGACCCAAATAGCCTACCTCTTCTTGTCCAAATTGACATTTTTCACGCTTGACAAAAAACTTGTTAGCTTGCAAAACATGTAGCACACGCCCCACATGTAATAAATGATCCTCCCAAGATTTGCTAAAAATAAGAATATCGTCAAAAAATACCAAGATGAATTTACAAAGAAATTCCTTGAATACCTCATTCATGACGCTTTGGAAGGTTGCCGGTGCATTAGTGAGACCAAAGGGCATCACTAAAAATTCGTAGTGGCCTTGGTGTGTGCAAAAAGCTGTTTTCTCAACATCTTTTGGGTACATACGGATTTGATGGTACCCCGACCTCAAATCAAGCTTTGTAAAAAATCATGCACCATGCAATTCATCCAATAATTCATCGATAACGGGTATTGGATATTTATCCTTGATGGCAATGTTGTTGAGTGCATGATAATCCACACAAAGCCTCCAAGAGCCATCTTGTTTTTTAACCAATAGCACGGGAGAGGAGTATGGACTCGTGCTATGCCTTACCACACCGAATGACAATAGCCCCTTGATCATTTTTTCAATCTCATTTTTTTAGTAATAGGGATATCGATAAGGCTTGATTGAGATTGGATTAGCTCCCTTTTCCAATGGAATTTTGTGGTCTTGAGATCGCTGAGGTGGCAAGTCTTGAATCTCTTGAAAAATGGCCGAATGTTGATTCAAAATAGCCATTAAATCCGGATTTAAATTTGTTGCCGCAACGCCTTGCTTCGCTCCCAAATTTAAGGAATTGACTTGCAATAAAAAACTCTTTTTCCTTTCCGCAACAGCTCCTCTAAATCACGATCACCCATGATTTTATTGCTAGGCCCTCTTGTCCCACGTAACTCTATGGTTTTCCCCTCCCACCAAAATCTCATCCATAGCTCATTGAATTCCCAAATAATTGGACCTAGGTTTTTAAGCCATTGAGTTCCAAAAATGGCATCACATCCTTCCACCGGTAAAAGATAAAAATCAACGTGGAATTGAACCTTTTACACTAATATAGGGAGTCTTTCACACAATCCTTCACTTTTCATTTTATTTCCATCCGCCACTTGAACCAAAAATTCTCATTTCTTTGTAGGATAAATTCCCATTTTGGTAGCTAACTTTGAATTCAAAAAGTTATGAGTGCTACCGGAATCTACCAATATTGTAACCACGGAATCTCCAATTTTTCCAAAAAAATGCAGGGTCTAAGGTGCCGCATTTCCTGAAATAGCATGACTAATTTTGGAAATCTCTTCTTCCGCTTCTTCCTCTATGGTAGTCTCATCCAGCGGCTCATCAATAGAAGGAAAAATTCCTTCTATTAAAAATAACTTCTTGCAACGATGGCCTGGGAAAATTTTTACAATTGAAGCATAATCCACGCGTCCTCCTTTCTTGCAACTCAGCCGGACTTAACCTCTTGATGGTGGGGGTACGAGCTCAGGTAGGAGATGCTGAGGGTAAGGGTAGATGTCCCATGGTGGATGGAGCCTTTTGAGGTTCCATGTACCCTCCATTTCGTTGGTCATACATGCGAGACTTATAGAGTTGTGCAAGACCGATAGCGGCAGACAATGAAATTGGATTACATGCTTACACGTCCACTCATATTGCCTCCTTTAACGCGATAAGAAAACACCCAACTTGTTGTTCTTCGGACAAATGGCCAGCTCGATGTAACAAACGATCGAAGTCCCTTTGGTAATCATGGATGCTTCCCGTTTGCTTAAGCTTGGTGAGATCCCCAAAAAAATTTTGGTATCTTGAAGGCTCGTATTGTAAATGCAACTCGTACTTGAAAACTTCTCAATTGATACCTTCTCGTCGAGTTTTGAAATGTTGATACCACAATTGGACATCCCGATCCAAGTGATAACCAGCAATGGGGAGTTTTTCCGCCTCTTCTGTGCCTTGAATCCACCCAGTTGGATCATCCATGCCATTATAGCGTGGAAAGTGCAACTTAGTGATTTTGGGTGCAAGAGAGCCTCCTTTTGAAAGGTTACGATGGGGCCCACGAGAGGACTCAACATAATCATCATGTCCTCTACTACGCGTAGAAAAATGAGCAAACATGCTCTCCATATGTTTCAAGAGACGTTCTTCACTAGCCTTCATAGCTTGTTGTAGTTTCTTTTGGCCCGCAGCCAATGAGCCAAGCTCATTCTCCACTTGCTCAAGACGGTGGTCAGACATGCCTGGCTCTGATACTAAGTTGTTACGTGCTAGAGTTTGTGACCTTGTAATGGGTTTATGAATGGGTAGAGAACAAGGATCGTTCTTATGTACTTTACCTATGATGGAATTTTGTAGGACACTTCGAGGGATCCTAGGCCTCCTTAGTTGGTTTAATTCGAGAAAAACCACTACTCCAAATCAACACAAGGTTGAAGATAATACTGATCAGATAATATTCATTCTTGGCCTCAAACTATTAAATAGTTGAACAACTTTTGATGGAATAAGCAATAACCCATTCTTACAAAAAAGAAAAATTACAATCGCATAATTCTAGCACACATTTATTGAAAGGAAATAACATTACTTTAATTATTGATGGTAAGCATCAATCACTCCCATCCCATGATTCTTGGTCCCTGACAGCTTTGTGGTGATTTTTGATGTTGTAGTTTAAATTTGTTTGTTGAGTTGTATAGTTGACCACCTCAGATTGAAATTAGAAGAGTCTGAAAAAGAATTTAGTCGCTGCGAATAGGATCTGGGTTGATTTAATCTACTGATTCCTCTTATAAAAATGTATAAAATTCAGTGATCTTTTAGAACTATTAATCTCTAATGTGTGCAGATTAACTTTTGGCTCAATAATTTGGTAATCATGCATTATTTAATTTCAGTTTTAATAAATTATGTCTTGGTTACTGAAGAATGGAGGAATTTGATCATTTAAAGAACCATTTTTGTTAAATTCAAATCAATTTCAGATATCCGGTTGATTCGATCTGAAAAACAAGATATCCAAAAAATCGAATATCCGAAAATTCAGATCGGATCAGCAAAAACCCAACTGGATCGGATATCCGTTTTGCACACCCCTAATTAAGGCCGACCAATGCATCCACCCATAGTTTGCCATAACAACAATTTGGTACCTAAAAAGTTTACAAAACAAAAATTACCTATATTCCGTCCAAATCAGTTGTAAAGTTCGTTTAAAAAATGACAATATGGTAGTTTTATATCCAATAAAAAAATACAGCATTCTGCATTGGCCACCTGTCCATTTTCTCTCTTTACTATTAATTTTATAATTAATTTTGCTTAAAATTCCGTCTTCATCTCTCACCAGAACCAATGTCGCCAGAAACCAGGAAAGCAACAAGATTATGGAAAATACATGTGGTGTGATGCCGAGATAAATACGTGTTTGTAAAGTAATAGAAAGAAATTAAAGAATAAGGGTAAAATGGTCTTTTCACTCACAACTAGATGAAAGAGTGGGAAGTGAAAATGACAACGAACATGTGTTAAATCTATTGAAAGTGAGGGTATATCGGTAAATGCACTTCAATTTACAAACCCTAGCCATTCTCATCCCTTGAGCACGCCACCTTCTTCCCTAATTTCTCTTCCATTTCTTCAAAGTCTTCCAAGGGAATCACATGAGAATTCATGCCTAAGTGAATCTATGTTCATTTTGTGGCTTTCTAAGGTAAGGATTTTAGCAAATGTTTGTGATTTGTGTTTTATAAGTATGAGTTCTCATGAATTTATGTGTTTTAGCATGAATCAATGGAGAAAGTGAGCAAAGGTGGCAAATAAAGAAAAAGGTAAGTAAACCCGATCTAAGCTTTAATTTGAGTAGTATATGTGTAAGTTGATTCTTGAGTGTTTGTGCATGATGTATGATAAGAAGTATTGGTTGTTTAGATGCTTGTTTGATGGAGAATAATGTGTAGAAATTTAGCCAAGATGAGTAGTTATGTAGATGTGATGTTTTGGTTGAACTTTGGATGAAATTTTGATGAGTTGATGTTGGAATTTGGAAGTGTTGAATCCGGCCAAATTTGAAGTTAAGTTTGATGAGTTTTTGCTCCAATTTTAGTGGATTTGGAGAGATGTGGAAGTGTGGCCAACCAAGTATTTGCATTTGCATGTGCATGTGAATTGTTTGATGAAAATTCAAAAAGAAATGCATGTATGAGTTTGTTAAATCTTATTGAAGAAATTGTTTGAGAAAGGTAAGAGTTAGAGTTGAAAGGTTATGTTAGGCTTAACTAAGTGTAAGTTTTAGTATTCAAGAGTGTATTTTGTTATGCCAAAATTTAGAATATCACGTGGTCATGTTAGTTCAATGAAATGAATGACCTTTAGTGCATGGTTCAAATTACTTGAACTTTTAGCATTAGTTTGAATGACATATTGTATTTAGTCATTGAATTATGAGTTTCGAAACTTATGACTTCAGAAAAATGATGGCAATAATTGCATATTAAATTGTTGCAATAGTGTAGTATTTATGATAGTAAAAGATGGGTGATTATATTATAATATTACAATATGCCACAATTAATTGTCAAGCTTGTATGCTTGAAATTAGAAAGATCATTCAAAGAATGGTTTGGCCAAATGAGTATATTGTTGTTTCTTGTTTTGAGATTAGTTATAAACAATATGTAATGATTTTATTGTATAAAGAATAGAAAAGCTTTCCCAAGTATAAATATCAAAGAAATATAAAAAAAATAGAAGTTTAGTTTATGTATTAAATACATGACCATTTTATAAATTGATTGGTATGAGTATAGTTTTCATGCCTTATTATATATTACAAGCTATATAATTGTGCTAGAAGATCTTGAGAATATGTTGTATTGCCCAAAAGTTTAGTTAAGAATGTTAGAAAGAAATTAAAATTTAGCCAAAGTATATATGTTATGTCATATGTTAGATTGAATTTACAATGATTAATATGGCAATATAGATTAATGTATAGAATGTAGCCAAAAGAAAAGAAGAAAGAATGGCATGTATAACAATGTTGATGGTCATGTTAAGAGAATGAAAATTGATGGCATTAAGATTTGTATTTAGAAAGTTGTACAAGATATGTTTGTTACATTAGAAAATATTAGAGAGTAGAATTTGTGAGAGATAATGTAATGGTGTACGTGTACATTTTATATAGCATGATAGAATTGAAAAATTACATAATTATATAGAAATTATAGAATCGCGTACGTATACATGATGCATAGAATTCATAAATAAATAATAAAATAGAAATGTTTAATTTAAGCATATTACTATAATAGAACTTTGGGCTTTCTAGAAAAGTATAGAAACAAAAGCCTTAGAATTAATAGAATACATGCCAGAGCCAGACATGTATTTTGGGATCATGCATAGACAACATATAAATGCATGACATGGCATAGCATATATTTAAGAAATTTTAAAATTATTGGAAAATGTCTAACTAGTTATTTTGCAGATTTACAGAGCATGTTTTCAGAGGGCAGTTGCGATGGGGAACCTGTGAGCATTCATTGCGTTAGCTAGTGGCGACAGAGATGTAAAAGTTTCCCACATGCACGCCGCCATCAATGAGCGGCCTCAGAATAGAAAATAAAATTGTACAGTTCGCCAGAAGTGCATGTGGATGAGGACTGTACCTAGAAAGAATTTTAGAATACACTCACACGGCCAGGGTTCCAAATCCATGCCTCAGCCTAGTCCGATCAGCAAATCAGAACAGAATACAGAAAGAATTTCAAAAAAAGAAAGAAAAATAGAATAAGAAATAGAAAACAGAAAGAATTTCAAAAAGAAAGAAAAATAGAATAAGAAATAGAAAATAGAAAGAATTTCAAAAAGAAGGAGAAATAATTTCAGAAAGAATTAGAAAAGAATTTTCAGAAAGAATACAAACATGATCATTTGCATATGCATCAGACAGTTTATGTGCATTGCATCTCATGCATTTATGCATTGATTAAACAGTTTATTTAATTATTGCGTGTTTGACTAGCCAAGAAAAAAAAAATAGAAGCCCATAAGAATAGAGAAGAAAAAAAAAAAAAGCCCATTAGAATAGCGAAGAAATGAAAATATAAGCCCATGAGATTAGAGAAGAAAAGAAAATAGAAGCCCATGAGAATATAGAAGAAAATAAAATAGAAACCCATGAGAATAAAGAAGAAAAGAAAATAGAAGCCTACGAGAATAGAAAAGAAATTAGAGATATACAAAAAAAGAACAGAAATTAGATACATGCTAGCAAAGAACAGAAATTAGAAACATGACAAATAGCAAGGAAACTTAGCGATTTGTTGAGTAGAGAAAGAAACAGAAAGTTATAATCTAGTAGAGAAGAGAAATAAAATGATAAAGAACAGCACAACACTAGGAGGATTTAGAAAGATTTGAGAAAAATAGAAGACTGCTAAGCGGTACGCCTGAGAATAAAGAGAGAAAGCAAGCAGAAATTTAGAAACAATACAGCAAAAACGAGGACAGCATAGTAAGAGCATAGTTAGATTTGGTTTACTTACTAAGCATTTATAGCTCACCTTGTTCCTTTCCTTATTTTTGCAGGTATTAGATTGTAGTGGTCGAGAGACGTCAAGCTGACGAGAGGATTGCACACATTATCTCAGTATATGTAATGTCTCACTAGGTAAGTATTTGTTGAGTATCTTATAGAGAGAATCCAGAGAATTGCTAGCTTAAAAAGGGTGTTCGTCTAAATTTTTTATCCTTAATTCAGTTATAACATACTATTACACAAGGATTATTTCTCACATATATAAATCCACATTTAATTTCTTCACTGAGACAGTGTGTGCAATCCTCTCGCCAGCTTGATGTCTCCCGACCACTACAATGTAATACCTGCAAAAATAAGGAAAGGAACGGAGTGAGCTATAAATGCTCAGTAAGTAAACTAAATCTAACTATGCTCTTACTCTGCTGTGCCCATTTTTGCTGTACTGTTTCTAAATTTTTGCTTGCTTTCTCTCTTTATTCTCAAGCATACTACTTAACAGTCTTCTATTTTTATCAAATCTTTCTAAATCCTCCTAGTGCTGTGCTATTCTTTATCATTTTATTTCTCCTATACTAGATTAAAACTTTCTGTTTCTTTCTCTACTCAACAAATCGTTAAGTTTCCTTGCTATTTGTCATGTTTCTAATTTCTGTTCTTTTCTAGCATGTATCTAATTTCGGTTCTTTTCTTGTATATCTCTAATTTCTTTTCTATTCTCGTAGGCTTATATTTTCTTTTATTCTCTATTCTCATGTGTTTCTATTTTCTTTTCTTCTCTATTCTCATGGGCTTATATTTTCTTTTCTTGGCTAGTCAAACATGCAATAATAAAATAAACTGTTTAATCTATGCATAAATGCATGAGATGCAATGCACATAAAATGTCTGATGCATATGCAAATGATCATGTTTGTATTCTTTCTGAAAATTCTTTTCTAGTTTTTTCTAAAATTATTTCTCTTTCTTTCTGTTTTCTATTTCTTATTCTATTTTTCTTTCTTTTTTTGAAATTCTTTCTGTATTCTGTTCTGATTTGCTGATCGGACTAGACTGAGGCATGGATTTGGAACCTTGGCCGTGTCAGTGTATTCTAAAATTCTTTCTGGGTACAGTCCTCATCCACATGCACTTCTGGCGAACTGTACAATTTTGTTTTCTATTCTGAGGCCGCTCATTGATGGCGGCGTGCATGTGGGAAACTTCTATATCTTTGTTGCCACTAGCTAACGCAACGAATGCTCACAGGTTCCCCATCGCAACAGCCCTCTGAAAACATGCTTTGTAAATCTGCAAAATAACTAGTTAGACATTTTCCAATAATTTTAAAATTTCTGAAATATATGCTATGCCATGTCATGCATTTATATGTTGTCTATGCATGATCCCAAAATACATGTCTGGCTCTGGCATGTATTCTATTAATTCTAAGGCTTTTGTTTCTATACTTTTCTAGAAAGCCCAAAGTTCTATTATAGTAATATGCTTAAATTAAACATTTCTATTTTATTATTTATTTATGAATTCTATGCATCATGTATACATACGCGATTCTATAATTTCTATATAATTATGTAATTTTTCAATTCTATCATGCTATATAAAACGTACACGTACACAATTACATTATCTCCCACAAATTCTACTCTTCTATGATTCTATTAGTGAGATATTAAAACGGCACAATTCAACTAGGGAATGAATTCTATATTTTGGGCAATCTAATTTCTTCTATAAAAAGCTATGCCACAACTTAGGTATTAAGTCCACTAACTTGCCCAATTATACTACTAGATTTTCTCAAACTTATATGTCACATAACCATGTCATTAAACAACTCTCTAATATTTTTCTAATGTAACAAACATGCCTTGTATAACTTTCTAAATACAAATCTTAATGCCATAAATTTGCACTCTCTTACATGACCATCAACTTCAATTGTTATACATGCCCTTCTTTCTTCTTTTCTTTTGGCTACATTCTATACATTAATCTATATTGTCATATTAATCATTGTAAATTCAATCTAACATATGGCACAACATATATACTTTGGCTAAATTCTAATTTCTTTTTAACCTTCTTAACTAAACTTTTGGCCAATACAAAATATTCTCAAGATCTTCTAGGAAATTCTATGGCTTGTAATATATAATAAGACATGAAAACTATACTCATACCAATCAATTTCTAAAATGGTCATGTATTTAATACATAAACCAAACTTCTATTTCTTTAGTGTTTCTTTGATATTTATACTTAGAAAAGCTTTTCTATTCTTTATACAATAAAATCACTTATTACATATTGTTTATAATTAATCACAAAACAAGAAACAACAATATACTCATTTGGCCAAGCCATTCTTTGAATGGTCTTTCTAATTACAAGCATACAAGCTTGACAATTTATAGTTGCATATTGTAATATTATAATATAATCACTCATCTTTTACTATCATCAATACTACACTATTGCAACAATTTAATATGCAATTCTTGTCATCATTTTTCTAAAGTCATAAGTTTCAAAATTCATAATTCAATGACTAAATACAATATATCATTCAAACTAATGCTAAAAGTTCAAGCAACTTGAACCATGCACTAAAGGTCATTCATTTCATTAACTAACATGACCAAGTGTTATTCTAAATTTTGGCATAACAAAATGCACTCTTAAACACTCAAACTTATACTTGGTCAAGTCTAATACAGCCTTTTAACATCAATTCTTTCCTTTCTCAACCAATATCTTTAACAATATTTGATAAATTCATGCATGAATTTCTTTTTGAAATTTCACCAAACACTTGCACATATAAGTACATGGTTGGCCACACCTCCACACCTCTCCAAATACCTTAAAGTTGGAAGAAAATTCAACAAAAACTCAGCCCCTACTCTGCCGAATTCAACACTTCCAAATTCCAACATCAACTCTTCAAAATTTCATCCAAGGTTCAACCAAAACATCACATCTACATAACTGTTCATTTTGGCTGAACTTCTACGCATTATTCTCTATCAAACAACCATCTAAACAGCCAATACTTTTTATCATACATCATACACAAACACTCAAGAATCAACTTACACATATACTACTCAAATTAAAGCTTAGATTGGGTTTACTTACCTTTTTCTTGCAATAATTCTTTTCTTTGCTTCCTTTGCTCACTTTCTCCATTGTTCATGCTTAGAAAGCCACAAAATGAACATATATTCACTTAGACATGAATTCTCATGTAATTCTCTTGGAAGACTTTGAAAAAATGGAAGAGAAATAGGGGAAGAAGGTGGCATGCTCAAGGGATGAGAATGGTTAGGGTTTGTCAATTGAAGCCTTATAACTAATAATTATTCCCATTTTGCCCTTACACTTTTATGATAATTCCAATTATGTCATACGTGCATTTACCGATATACCCTCACTTTTAATGGATTTAACACATGTTCTTGGTCATTTTTACTCCCCACTCTTTCATCTAGTTGTGAGTAAAAATACCATTTTACCCTTATTCTTTAATTTCTTTTTATTACTTTACAAACATATATTTATCTCGGCATCACACCACGTGTATTTTCCATAATCTTTCTACCACTCTATTCTCATGGCTAGCACACTTAATACATTATATTTATCATACTCACTTTTCACTTGAACACGTGATTTTGTGTGAAATGACCATTTTGCTCCTATTAAAACTTTTATGAAATTCCTCTATAAAACTACCAGCAAAATGACCAAAGCCCCAAAAAACCCCACTCAAAAATCACCAAAAGATTCAATGCAAGAAGTCATGAAGAACCACTCTCAAACACTCAAAAGAGCCAAAACACGCAAGGCACAAAAGGGGTGGGGCAAAACCTCAAACAGTGGTGTGCCAAAACCTGGAAAATCAATCATTAATGCCAAAACCGATCGGAAATCCCCAAAAATTGAACAAAACACACACACACACACACACAAAAACTCTCCCAATTAATCTCGAACCATCAATTTCCAATCAGAAACTCTAAAAAACACTAATCAATCCCAATTCAACAAACAACAAAAACCCTAAGAATTCAATTGGTGGTGAAAGGTGAGCAAACGATGACGAGAAAAATGGGGGTTTTGGAGAGGGCACACCGAAAAGATGATTGGCGGAGAGAGGAAAGGTTTCCGGTGACAGGGGCTTCCAAAAAATGGGTGGGGAAGTGCGACAACTTTGCAAAACCCAAATGGTGAGGTAGCGGTGATTGGGAAGTGATGACGGGGATGGGGGGATGGGTTATCTCCCAAAATTAGCCCCGAATTCACCACACCCACAAACAAAAACACAAAACAAAACAAAACAAAAAACCCGAATCGAAACCCTAAAAAGACCACCGCCCCCACCCCCCACCCCCACACCCCACCCCTTTTTTTGCCCTTTTATGAGAGAGATGAAGAAGATGATGACGAGAAGAGAAAGAGGAGAAAGACTTTCTATCTAGCCAGCTTCTAGTCCATATTCTGGTGCCGAGTTTTTGCCTAGTGACCAGAGGAAAAAGAGTGAGAAGAAAGGAAAGAAAGAGAAGAGAAAGAAGAAGAAAGATAAGAGATTTGGGCGATTTTTTTAATGCAAATTCTTTTTAACTTTTTTTATTTTTTATGCACAAACCCTAAAACATAAAAAGTCAAAATTACCTGATAAAGATGATAGAATACCAATAATACCATTTTAGTTAACGGACCATTTTAGTTAACGGATTTGGATGGAAAGTAGGTATTTGTCGTTTCAAAATTGTTTAGGTACCAATTTGTCTTTACAGCAAGCTCTGGATAGATCGTTCTCCTTTTTATTAACTCTAAAGATTTTGAATATAGATATTTTTATTTTATTATATCTAAGTTAATATATATATATAGATAGAGAGAGAGAGAGAGAGTAAAACCTCTCTACAGTGATACTCTATATAGGAATAAACTCTACATAGTCATAAAATATTATATTCCTAATTTTGGATAGTTATAAAGAAGAATAAATTCTACATTACAATATGTTATAATTTCTCTAATTTCCGTCTTAAGAAAAATTGCCTCTTCATAATAATAATTATTTTTATAGTGCAAAAAAAATATATGTTATGTTACATTAAAAGCTTAAGATGAAATAAAATATCTATCTAAAATTGTTTGAGATAATGATTTATGCTTCAGAGTTGTTACTACATTTTTTAACTTACGTATAGATTACTCGCTAGCATGAACATCTTTTTATTGAAGCCGAATATTTCTAGTTTCTTAAGAATGTTTAGAACTTCTTGGCACCAAACTTTTTTGTATTTCTGTACTATTATTCTCATGATTATTTTCTTTATCTTTTTGTCTAATTATAACAATGATTTCTTCTTTAGCTAAAGCATATATGACTTATTGCTCATTTGGATGATTAAAAAAAAATATTAATATCCATTTGATTAGTGTAATGAAGTTGTCGAATCTAATCACTAAATTCTACAATGACTTTTTGATTATCCTCATCCACTTTATTTATAACTTGCAATTTATCGACATCAGAGATCCTAATTTAGTAATGATTAAAACAATTGGCAATAATATGTGATTTCACATCAATTTGCTGCATAATTTTTTAATGATTAAAACAATTGGCAATAGTTTATGGCTTCACATCAATTTAACCATGCAACAACTACATTTATAATTCCATCAAAAACACTTATCTTTATTGGTTTTAAGATACAATCTTCTATCTGTTTCAAAAGTAGATAATTAAAACGGTTGAATTGAAATCCTAATAGTATTAAAACATCAATTGAAATCCTAATATTGTACTACTAAAACATGAATTATAAAGAAATTTTTGTTACCACACCTCTATTTAGCTATAACTTCCTCATAGTAATAAAATTAATTAATCCCACCATTATGACTATAGAGGGGTTTTACTATATATATAATTTGTGTAGTTTACAAACAGATGTTGTTTTAAGATATTAGAATAAAATTTCAGTAATACTATATAATATGAATTTCTACTTTGAAGCGTTTGGGATATCTTTAGTTGTAACCATATATAAAATTTACTACAAAGGACTTTTATCTTAAACTCTTCCTTTCTCGTTAAAAGCTTAAAATGTGCAATGCTATGTACAGAGTTGTTGGCGGTAATATCTTTAGAAACACTAAATTTCTGAGTCTCAATGAGACTCAAAGCTAAATAGAAGAACTGCTCATTAATGTAGTTACTAATCACTTTAAGGTGATTCCCTAGTCTTCGAATTAAACTTTATATATGATTTTGTTTTCAGATGAATGATATTACAATCTGATTCGACCTTTTTATCACAGGCAGGCACGGAGTTTTGGCCTGGAGGATATCAAAGTGAGGGTCTCAACAAGGGATGCCATGGAACTTAAGGCCACCCTCACCGCTTCTTCTGAACAACCTGGTTTCACTAACTTCTTCACCTGACACACAGCTTTAACAAGTTAATAAATACTGCTCATGACTACTCAACTACACAATACCCATCAACACTCACTCTTTCAAAATATTCTTGAAAACCCCCTTAATATAATATCTATTAAATGTACTATAATCTTCTTGCAAAAGTCAAGAAATAGAAAAGATTTTTCATTTTCTGTTTTACTTTCTTTCTAACTCAAATTCAATCACTGCATATACCCAATAATCTTTTCGTCCACACAACTACACAAACTTAATAAACACATAACCTAATAAAACATAAACCTAACCCCAAAATGAGAAACACCAAATCCTAGCGACACTGATCTTCATCTCTACAAAATCTGATATTTGAGCCCTAGTGTGAGTTTGACATTTCTGTAACTTAAGAAATAAGAAATAATCACTTATTTTTTAAGCTAACGACGTAAAAGTGTTA
This sequence comes from Pistacia integerrima, assembly GCA_026225825.1. Taxonomy (NCBI): domain Eukaryota; kingdom Viridiplantae; phylum Streptophyta; class Magnoliopsida; order Sapindales; family Anacardiaceae; genus Pistacia; species Pistacia integerrima. The sequence goes on from CM047744.1 coordinate 14,167,733, forward strand.
GATAAACATATTCCAAAAGTGACTATAAGAGAAGTAAATCTGTTTTTTTACAACAATTTCAAAAGTAGGTTTCTATAGCTCTTAGAACTCAAAAGCTGCTTTTAGGAGCCAATTACAAAAATACCCCCAAAGTAAACTCAAATTTTAAATTTCTTTTTCTAAATGATTTTTAAAATTAAAATAAAAAATATTAGAAATAGAAGACTTGAAAACTGGCTGGCAGAGTCTTTTTTCATGTAAATTTCAAAACTAGAAAATTTTTGTACTATCTCATAAAAATAATATTTGCTTAGAAGGAGGAGAAAAAAAGGAGAAAGAGAGAAGAAAGATGGAGAAAGAGGGAGAAATTTCGGGGAGAAAAAATGGAAGACGAGATAAGAGAGAGTAGGCAAAAAAAAGTACCTAAAACTAAGGAAGGAGAGAGAAGTTTGTTAATTTTATTTATTGAAATTTTAACGTCTTGAGTTTTTAGTTTGGCTTTGAAAGGAGAAATTAAGAAGATAAGATGTTGTGCTTTAATTTTTTTTTAGTTTGGAGAAATTTGTTTTAGTTAAACATAGGTGAAAAAATATATGTTAGTTATGAATAAATTCTCTCACCATAAGAGTCTCATAGAACTAAAGCTTTTCCTTTTGGAGGTGGGTGAGAAATCTGAAGGAAAAAACGTAAGAATTACAGAGAACAAAATATAGAACTCCATGGGAGTGTGTTGAGAGGTTGGGAGCGAAAATTTCCAAAGCAATCCATGAATGATCAAAAACCCAATTCTTTAGAAATTTCAGAAGTCATTCATAACAAGTCTGGCTGGAGAAACATAGCAACAGAAAAGACAGTCTGATTAGTATTTCAAGAACGATAGCATGAAGTGTCTACAAAAGCTACTAGTACCACAGGTAGCACATTGAGAAGGCTGGAGTAGCAGAGGTATTAAAGGACATTTGAAAGAAAGGGACCAACAATAAAAGACCCATCAGCAGAGAAACTGAGTTTCAACAAAAACCTAACCATGATATTAAGTTCAGATCATATGTTGATTGCGTCAAGCAAAAGGTGGTGGAATAGAGCAATTGTCTGCAAAAGATATAATACCTTTGATGATTGGGTCGAGAGACAGAGAGGAGCCAAAAAAAAAATAATAATAATAATAAAAAAATGGGGATGCCTTTCTCTTAGAAACCTTTCCATGATGATAAAACTATTATTACGGGGTTTGGGTCTTAAAAAAGGTGAAAATATGAGTTCAGTTGACCATGAAGGCCTGATGATAGACTAAACGTAATGGTACATAAATGGAATCACTCAAGCAATAGTAGGAAGGAACAGATGACTTTTCCAGGAGGATGGATTATCATCTCAAGGCTCCTTTTTACATCTGGAAGATAGAAATCCGGAAGGAAATTGGAGATTGGCGTGGAGATTTTAACGAAGTTCATAAACACACAGCTGAATTGGCAAACCTAATGGAAGCAAATATTCAAGTCAAATTCTAGTGTCATGTTTACTTCATTGACTAAACAATATATATATATATATACACCCACCACCAAGACAAATCAAGTTATAATAGATAAGATAATAGAAAATAATCATATAATGTGAGGCTAGCTATAAAGGAGATTCCCTATAGTGATCTCCTAACAATAAGATATTCATTGTAATAGTTACTTTCCAAGAACTATATAAAGGATCCCCTCATGTAATGTAAAGAGTAGAGTGAAATAAATGGTATTCCTCTTGCAATCAAGAAAAGTTTGTAAGCGAAAGATAGTCTAGTTCTAATATTAGTCTTTATTTTGCTGGGAATTTTATGGCTTCAGCAAGATATGGCCTTGATAAATCAAGAGTAAAGTTTGATTAGACCTTTAAGATTACATGTCCATAATGTAAACCAACGGCTAATGCAATAATTAATGCTTGATCAAAGTTTACTATCTAGTATCCAATAGGACTACCAAGTACATGAAATTTTTGCCTTTTTGGAACAAAGGTTCAAGTCCCAATTATATATATATATATATATTTTTTTTTTTTATAGCCTTAACATCTGTAACCATAAAGATCCAACTCAAAATATAGGAGAAAGGTTTCTGTACAAGTAGAAAGGATAGACTAAAAGAGGACTTATAAACTAAGATAAGACGACTTTGTTTTGCAGGGATTATTGCTTTGAAATTAGAAAACCAGGAAGACACATCATAAAATTTATAAGGATTTAATGGATCAAGATGGAATAGTTATGAAGAGGATGGATTAGATCACTCAGACTCATAATGGAAACAATCGGAAGAACTTGCTGCATATTATTCTTCTTCAGATTTCTGAACCACTTCGCTATCCAAAGCCCTAGATTGCCTTAACAGGTCTTAATACCTAGGAGGTTAAAGATAGAAACAATTGTGAATTTTCATCTTACCCCACAACCTCCTGCCTATCAAACAGACTGTGTCACAAATTTTCAATTAACCAAAACTTAACACTAGTCAGACTCAGAAGACGTAAACTGTAGGAGAATTTTAGCTTGTATCCTTTTTTAATATGGAAGATCCGACTAAGCAGCAACTGTAGAGCATGCTTTAGATAATATTCCTCTCAAAGATATAGACTTAGGAATTTAAGGAAAAATAAACTAGACATTGAGTTGGTTCGACTCACTAGCTCTGATACCAAAATAAAGAAACTAGACTAACTTTTTCTTACAAACTTTTTTTTAACTACAAAAGGAATAACATTTATTCACTCTACCTTTTACATTAAATAAGGAACCTTTATAGAGATCTTGGAAAAGTCCTATCACAATAAATATCTTGTTATTAGGAGATGCATCCTAATCCATAGGTACAGCTAGCCTCACATTACATAATTATATTCCATTATCTTATATACTATAACTTGACTTGTTTTGGTAGTGGGTCCTTATGTGTGATTTTATGGCTAGTAAAAGCTTGACCATTAGCAAATGTAAAATGGAAACCTGTTGGTAAAGGATGAGATTTTGGTAAGCATTTACTATGGATCACTAATGAGGCTGCTCTAGTGTCAAGTAATGTTCTAAGGCTAATAGCACGAGCTGCTTGTACATTGAGAACAACCTTGATAGGATTGAAAGGTACTAATAGGATTTATAGTTGATGGGGGCATTGGTGAGGAACATGTTTCTTCAAGTTGGGGTTTGATGCACAAGGTGGTGCAGGATGAATGTAATGGATGATGCAATAGCTTTGGTAGCAACTTGCAAGGATATTAGTATTTAGAAACTTTACAAAAATTTGAAAAAATTATTTTAGACTTGATCCGTTTGCACCAATTTACAGTGAGATAATAGCATTCAATCATCAAACTTCACAAGAAGACCCCATGAACATTTGGTCAAACCCAAATACTCCGTGTGCAAATTCAGCCAAACAAGCACACACACAATAATAACTCCACAAGATAAATAACAAACAAGCTAACTAATACAACCCAAGGCATAAGGCTAGTTTTCCAATGAGAGTTCTACCCAAGCCCATGAAAGACCTATTGCCCAGCCCAATTGTTGAGTTGTTGGAGTGGATTCCTATCATACACCCACAACCTATTCTCACAAACTTCTCTTACAACCTCGACGTGGCAGCTGAGTTGGCATTGTTATGTCAGCTCCAACACACCGAAGACACAAAATGATTTTGAAGAGACCAACGGTTCCTTATGAAGGAATGGCTGTTCCTCACGGAAGGATGGTCGTTCCTTAAGAAGGAACAACCCCGTTCCTTAAGAAGGAACGACTGTTTGTTTCTAGTAATGCCTTGGGTGTGATGGGAGCTGACGTGACATTGCCAGTCTACTGCCACTGTAGGGTTGTAAGAGAAGGTTGTGAGATTGGGTCGTAAACATAACATTTTTCTTAGTTTAATTGAATAAAAAATAATTTAATTGGGTAGAGTACTAACACAACATTGAAGATAAGAGGTTACCAATACTTTTTTTAAAATAGTGCTTAATAGTTAAACCATCTCTAAAGGGAAAATAAAAATTGCCCTTCAGTAAAATAATAAAGTTAAACAATTATACGAAGTCAAACATGGAGAAAAAGGGAAGAAAAAGAAAAAATGACGAAAAGAAAACTCAATTCAGAAATACCGTGTCAAGGTGGTCCTGTAACTCCTCTATCTTTGTAATGTTTTCTCCATCTTCTTCGTTCAGACCAATGGACTTTACACCTAAACATGTTCCCTCTCCTCGAAAAGGTTCTGGATTTCGGCTAATGTCATCCATCAAAACCCTTTCAGCATCTGATTTGTCTTTCTGTTAGATGTGCACAGAAAAGAATGAGTTAGGCATCATAAGCAATACAACATAAAATTCATATCATTCAGAATGGTAAACTTCGCTCTTACTATTTATCTACTTATAACTACAAGCAACATTTAATGCTGACCATATAGCCCATTTAGTTATAAATAAGTTGGCAGATCAAAGCTAAAAAGCAATGAAACAGTAGTTTGTTGTCCTTATAGAACTCTACAATGCTCCTAAATACTTATTTCTTTCCATGTGATTTCCGAGAACTCCAACATAAGACATGGGCTCACAAATAAATTTGTTCAATTATTAAATGCAGAGCTCGTACATGTTTAGTTTCCAAAGATACTCTAATACAATTAATTAATTTTATTCATTCACCTCTTATGACTTAAAGCATAAGATTACAAGATAAATCATTTTTATATGAAATTACATTAAATATAATTTCTCCCAATATAAACTGTGAGAAAAGGAAATTGGTGATTTTACTGTAGAATAAAAACAATTCATAACACCAAACTAATCTAGTTTTGATCATATAATCAAAGCACATGGAATATAGTCAAATTGCATCCAAAATCAGCAACATGCATCAAATCCGCATATAACACAAGTCAGAGACATTTGAGTTGTTTTGAAAACCTAGTACATAAATGCAAAGGCATCATGCATATACCTTACTACGTCCAAAAGGGGAAAAATAAAAGAAAAAGTACAGCAAAAACGCTAAAAAGAAAACAAAAGATTGACATTTAAGATCATAGATACAATCACAAAACAGATACTACAGCTCTTTTGTTTAGTTTTACCCAGTACTTCAAAGTACAAAGATTCTAAAATTTTCTCCAAAAACCTTAGAACTTCAATAAGAAAGGTCATTTGTACAACACTTGAACTCTAAACACTAATCTGATTCATTGCCCAAAAAGACTCTCCTAAACTCTATTCTTTCTCTTCCACCAATTATACTACCATGAGCTATAATTATTTACACAAAAGTTTTAACATTTATTTTTAAAATGGTTGAAAATCAAAGTTAACTTTTTACACGGCACATGTTTTAATAAAATTTCTCACATCATTTTCAAACCATTAGATTAAAGCATCTTGGATTTCGTCATCACCTAGGTGCATTAATTATGCATGCTACATTTATTCACAACCATTCACAATGTTTTGATCTAATGGTCTAAGTAGTGTAAGAAATTAAACGTCCAGTTAATATGTCCTACTAGCACATATTAAGAAACTTAAAATAGTAAGTTAACATTTTTTTTTTGGGTAAACAAAGTTAACATTTTTTACTTACCATCTAAAGAAATAACTTTTGTTAATAAATTCATTCGACTACTCTAAATGGTGAGTAAATAATGCCAACAAGTCATTTTAAGTTTCTAACTTCTGCACTTAAGGCACATGTTAAATATGGTGCCACAGATGATATTTTGGGAGCAATCAAGAACCCCTTTGTTCTTTTCACATTATCTTTACACTAATTTCTAAACTTTAGATTAAAGATCAATTAGTGGTTATGGTTAGATGAACTAGGCAATTGGTTTGAACATAACTTTCTTGGAAATAACACCAAATTGATAATTGCTTCTCTCAATTATATCCTCTTTCTTTCTTTCCTCATCAAATTGTTTTAAAAAAATGCAAACATTTTAGTAAAGGAGAAATTATAAGTTTCTATATAACGTAAGCAAAAAATAACATGCACCCCCACTTAGATGTAACATCCAAAAACTAATACTTTTCAGTGTTGATTGGGTCCAGGGTAACAGCAAACCATTCCAAAACGCCACCATCTCCAGCCAAGTACTCCTCTCAGAAGTATTAGAATTCTGAACCCGAACAGCAAAACCGCAAATTTAAGCTTTCAGAAGCTACTCTATATAGAATAATGGAATCTCTAACAGAACAAAGAAAGTTGAATACAATAGAACTCATTCTGTTGAAGTGAGAGAGATTGAGAAAGAAGTTGAAACCAACTGTGAATTTGCCTAATAGAAACTGTAAACTAATCAATGTCCTACAAAAAAAAAAAAAAAAAAAAAATACCTAACAATCAAGTTTGCATCTATTAAAAACAATTTAGAGAGAAAAACAGAACAGGGAGAAAAGATGAGACATAAATAACCATCAGGTGTATATTACCTAATAAAGTATTGTTTAAATTAATAGCCTATGTCATTTAATCTTAACAATTTATTGTTTTCAAATCTAAGGGTCAGAAGCTAGTGTTAAATAAAGGTAATGTTGATCTACTATATAAGGATTTGGACCTCCTCCAATTGTGTGTATCCATCGAATTTGGTTGTGTCTAGCTTAATTCACAAGGATAGAAGGTTCTTGACTGTAACGGTATGAGACAAAGCCTTGATCTTGCATGGAGGATTCTGATACAACACGCGAAGTGCGGGTGTACAAGAAGCGTGGGAAGGAGCACCAGGGGATCAATAATATTAAAACAAGCAACTAAAGTGTGAATTGAAGGTAGTGGGACAGGTGGCGAAAGATTACTGGAGGAAGGGTGGGTAAATTCTGTTAGTAGAAGAAATGAATAAAAGGAGCAGCAGAAAGGAAAATAGGCATCGAGAAAGAAGTGAGGAAAAGGGGAGGTAGCTGGCCCTCGAAGTCCAGCATATCAGTTTCTATTATGTTCTAGCTTGGTTTCTCTTATTTTCAGTGTAGTTAATTAAACCCAGTAGTTCTTATTTGAGAGATGGTCTAGAGTGGTGTAAACAGAATTATCAATGAAATACTTCTCTTATGTTATTCTGGAACTCTAGAGGTTGCTATAAATTGCTGTTTGTTTCGGTTATGAGCTATTGTATGTGTGAGTGATTGAGAAATCTGGGTAGGTTTGCAACAAATTGGTATCAGAGCAGGTGTGTGTGTGGGTTATGGTAGCAACAAGAATGGAATCTAGGCTTGAAAATGTGGAACGAGAGGTAACGAAATTGGGCGTGGATATGGGGACAATTCGTGAATGCATGGTAGAGATACAGAGTTGGATGAGGAGAAAGGATGAAGAAGAAGCTGGGCGTGAGGAACAAAATTCATCTAGAAACGTGAGAAATCAGGAAAGGGAGAATCAAAACAGAGTAAGTGGATCAGGGAGTTTGGGACAGAGTCAAAGTGAGTTGGGAGGAAGAAAACTGGAATTACCCATTTTTATGGGTGAAGATCCTTACGGGTGGATCTTTAGAATTGAAAGGTATTTTTCTCTGAATGGAATTCCTGATGATGGAAAACTAACAGCGGCGAGCAGTGTGCATGGAAGGGGAAGCCATTAAGCGGTATCGGTGGATGGAAGTCAGAGCACATGTAACCTCGTGGCCATCATTTAAACTTGCTTTAATTCAGAGATTCAGCGGATCTCAAGAGAGTAACCCTTATGAAACTCTAATGGCCCTAAAGCAAAACAGTACAGTCGCTGATTACAGAAGAAGATTCGAAGTTGTAGCTGCTTTGTTGGTGGAAGAGAAGGAAGAGATCTGAGCATGCGTTTGAATGGGTTGAAGGCGAAAGGTGGAGGTGGAGAGGTTGATCCACCCATTTCTCTTCTCCAAACAATAGAAAGAGCCCAGAGTAGAGGAGCATGCGGGCTTTAGAAGAACTGAAGACAGGTCCAGCAAGAGCCAATAGGTGGAATGGGCCAGGATTAAATGTCGGGTCAAACCATTTGGGATCCAGGAGTTTTAACCCGATATCCACCACCCGACCCGGAGATTCAATTAAAGCCCCAAATCTGACTGAATCCCTAAAATCGAACTCCTTCTCAAATTCTTCCTCAAATTCATTCTCCAATTTCTCAAATCCTGGGCGAAGAAACGCAAAGGGTACTGTCGTGGGTTCATCCATGAATTCCTCTCCTCGCGAATACATACACAAACTTCGATACTTGACGAGAAACCATCCACCGCGACGGGAATTTCCCTTTCGAAAAATGACGGAGGCCGAAATACGAGAGGAAAAGAAAAGAAAAAGGGTTGTGTTTCAAGTGTGATGGGAAGTATTTCTTTGGCCATAAGTGTGGTGAGAAGCAATTTCAAGTAATCCTCGTGGATGAGGAAGAAGAAGGTTGGATCCGGGGGACATGGAAACCGGTGAAGGAAGCGGCACGAGAACAAACCCAAGGTAATGTTGAACTTTCCCTTAGCTCGATTGTGGGAATCAATGGCCCAAAAAGCGATGAAGTTGAAGGGCAGTATTATGGGTCAGGAGGTTATTATTTTGATTGACAGTGGGGCTTCCCACAATTTCATTAGCCGAGAGTTGGTTGAGAAGCTGGGTATTGCTGTAGAAAGAACACAGGCGTTTGGAGTGAGAGTTGGTGATGGATATAAAGTCCGATGTGAGGGAGAGTGTAAGGCAGTATGTTTGGGAGTCCAGAGGGTACAAATAACTCAAGATTTTTTTCCCTTTGAAATGAGTAGTGCAGATGTAGTGTTAGGCATGGCTTGGCTTGAAACATTAGGGGAAACTACAATGAATTGGAGGCAGCAGGTGATGAAATTTAAATTGGGTGAGGAAACGGTGACAATTGTAGGGGATCCTGCACTTAGCAAAACAATGGTTTCCTTGAAAGCCATGATCCGAACGTTGAGAAGTGAGGGAAATGGATACATGGTTGAATTTGGGCAGCTGCAAAAACAGTCAGACGAAGAGATCAATGTCAGTAGTACGCTGGTTTCCGGTGTTAGAAACTTTCGATCCGTATTTGAGCCTCTGCAGTTTGCCCCCTAGTAGACCCCAAGACCATGCAATTAGGTTCTTGCCGGATGCCCTGACCCCCAGGGGAACCTTAGGCCTTATAGATATCCGTTTTACCAAAAAAACGAAATTGAGAAAATCATTGGGGAGATGTTAGCCTCAGGACTTATTAAGCCTAGTATTAGTCCTTTTTCCAGTCCAGTGTTGTTGGTTAAGAAAAAAGATGGTGGTTGGAGATTTTGTGTAGACTATAGGGCACTCAATAAAGTGACCATTCCCGACCGATTTCCCATTCCGGCCATTGATGAACTGTTCGATGAACTTGGGGGGGCTAAGGTATTTTCCAAGCTGGACTTAAAGTCTGGTTACCATCAAATTAGAGTGCGCTCTGAAGACACGCACAAGACGGCTTTCCGCACTCATGAAGGGCATTACGAATTCCTTGTTATGCCTTTCGGATTGACAACGCCCCATCCACATTTCAAGCTTTGATGAATGAGGTATTCAGGTCTTACCTTCGGAAATTTATTCTGGTTTTTTTTGACGATATTCTTGTGTACAGCCAGTCAATGGAAGACCACATACAGCACCTCAGTCTCACATTTCAAAAGCTACAGGAACACCAATTAGTGGCCAACCAAAAAAAATGTTCCTTCGGGCAACCCCAATTAGAATATTTGGGCCATGTTATTTCAGCAAACGGATTGGCTGTGGATCCCTCTAAAATTGAGAGTATCGTCGACTGGCCCCGTCCAAAAGATATTAAAACACTCAGAGGGTTCCTTGGGCTGACCGGATACTACAGACGGTTTGTCAAATGGTACGGTAAAATCGCACTTCCCTTGACTAACCTGTTAAAAAAGGATGCTTTTGTTTGGGGTGAGCAACCGCAGGCCGCATTTGAAGCTCTAAAATCTGCCCTGACCAGTGTACGAGTGCTACGCATGCCGGATTTCTCTAAGCTTTGTTATTGAAAGCAGACGCATCAGGATGTGGGTTGGGAGCTGTCTTAATGCAGGAAGGTAGGCCTCTTGCATTTCTTAGTAAAGGGCTGTCAGCCAATTCGAAACTCAAATCAGTTTATGAAAGAGAATTGATGGCTATTGTATTAGCGATGCGAAGTGGAGACATTATTTGTTAGGCGCGCTTCCTTATCGAGGCCCGATCGAAAGCCTCCATTTCCTTCTTGAGCAGAGGTTCTTTGAATGAAGACCAACGAAATGGGTGTTAAAAGCGCTTTCAGATTCTGATTTGAAATCTGATCGGCTCAGGCCGAGAGAACAAAGCTGCGATGCCTTATCCAGGCGGCCAGAGAGTGTGGAAATTAACGCCATCTCAATGGGTTTTTTCGGAGGGTTGGAGGAATTGGAAGAGACCATCCAAAAAGATGACAAGTTGCGGCAGCTCACCCAGCAACTTGTGGTCGACCCTCATTGCCATCCTCCTTTCAAGCTAATGGGTAGACACCTTATGTATCATAACAGGTTGGTTGTTCCGAAACAAGGCCCCCATATTCAAAAACTTTTGCATGAATTCCACTCATCCCCGATTGGAGGTCACTCTGGATTTTTCAGAACTTACAAAAGGCTAATGAATGTGTTTTATTGGGATGGAATGAAGAGGGATATCCAGACGTATGTGAACTCCTGCAGTGTGTGTCAACAGAATAAATATGAAGCTGCGGCGGCCCAGGATTATTCTGACCTCTCCCTATTCCCGTTCAGGTTTGGGAAGACATTTCTATGGACTTTATAGTGGGACTCCCAAAAGTGCACAATGTGGATACTATCCTGGTGGTGGTCGACGGACTCACTAAACAGTCGATTTCCTCAGCTCAAACACCGGGCACTTTTACGGGCAAAGGAAGTGGCGGCGACCTTCCATTAAAGATATAGTTAAGCTTCATGGGTTTCCACGAGCGATTGTGTCGGATCGCGATCGAGTGTTTATGAGCCATTTTTGGGGGAGAATTGTTCAAGCGGTGGAACTAAACTTCATATGAGCTCGGCTTATCATCCACAAAGCGGATGGGCAAACGGAGGTTGTTAATAGGTGTTTAGAGACTTATCTCTGCTGTTTTGTAGGAAATCAGCCTCGGCGGTGGCCTCATTTGGATTAAGTGGGCGAGTGCAGTTCAACACTACATATAGTAGCTCCACGGGCATGAGCCCTTTTAAAGCATTATATGGGACGAGATCCTCCGGCATTCTTTGAAATACCACAGACCATAACTCTCCGGTGGATGAAGTTAATCAACAAATGCAGACCCGCAACAGCATTTTACTTGAGCTTAAGGAGAACCTGCACAAAGCTCAAAACCGCATGACAACACGCCAATGCAAAGAGAAGGGATGTCCGATTTGAAGTGGGTGAATGCTGCCTACAGGCTCTGCCTTACCGTCTGAAATCTCTAGCTTGCCGCAGTAATGAAAAGCTAAGTCCCAGGTTTTATGGCCCCTACCAAGTCCTTGAGAAAATTGGTTCAGCCGCTTACAGGTTAGACCTACCAGAAACTGCCCGTATCCATAATGTATTTCATGTGTCTCAACTCAAAAAGGTCAATTTTCCATCACCACATATTCAGCCTCTTCCGGATTCTTGAATGAGGATTTGGTCTTAGTGGTTCATCCGGAGGAAGTGCTTAAGCTCGAGTTAATCAATGGGGGACGGGGAGGTTCTTGTTAAGTGGGACGGGGTTACCCCACCATGAGAACACTTGGGAAGAATATGACACCCTGAATCTGCAATTTCCTTCATTCCACCTTGAGGACAAGGTGGCTCTCCTTCGGGAGGGTATTGATACAACACGCGAAGTGCGGGTGTACAAGAAGCGTGGGAAGGATCACCAGGGGATCAATAATATTAAAACAAGCAACTAAAGTGTGAATTGAAGGTAGTGGGGACAGGTGGCGAAAGATTCTTGGAGGAAGGGTAAATTACGTTAGTAGAAGAAATGAATAAAAGGAGCGTGAGAAAGGAAAATAGGCATCGAGAAAGAAGTGAGGAAAAGGGGAGGTAGCTGGCCCTCGAAGTCCAGCATATCAGTTTCTATTATGTTCTAGCTTGGTTTCTCTTATTTTCAGTGTAGTTAATTAAACCCAGTAGTTCTTATTTGAGAGATGGTCTAGAGTGGTGTAAACAGAATTATCAATGAAATACTTCTCTTATGTTATTCTGGAACTCTAGAGGTTGCTATAAATTGCTGTTTGTTTCGGTTATGAGCTATTGTATGTGTGAGTGATTGAGAAATCTGGGTAGGTTTGCAACAGATTCTAACAATGGCAACTATATAGCCCATTTATATTCAATTAATTAACACAAGGAAGACAGCAAGAGAGACAGCCAGAAGATACAAAAATCAAATACTCTCAAACGCATCACAATCATACTATAATTCTCTTTATGCCATAAATTCCACTGTACAATTTTTTTTGCAGTATTACAAGAATCACAATATGATACCTGCTAAAAATCTTCCCCAAGGCAATAGTGCAATATTTCATCCTTTGGAAAGGTTTATGCAACCAAGTAAGAACGCTATATGAGAAAAGGCTTGTTTAGAACTTTGACCTCAAATAAAAATTTAATGGAGATACCAACCAATACGCCATATTAAAACTAAATGACATGCCCAAAAGAACCAATGTAAACACATTCTAGCATAGTCACTTTCACCCAGATATAGCATATTGGAAGACAATCAGAAGAGCTTTTAGGAAAGTCTATGGCTAAGATCTAAAAATTCTGCCGTACAATGGAATGGCTAAGCTAGAGGCAAGGAAATGGATCCTATTCAACACAGTCAAGGATACAATACAAGTAATGCTGAATCCTAATGAGGAATAAGCTTAGCTATCCTTACTCATAGCTAGCCCATGTGAAAACTTGGGAGTATGACACTTGATTGACCCAAAGATTCCCACTGAGTAAGAATATATTTAGTATTATTATACAATATGAAATAAAGAGGAATACATTCTTACCAAAGTAGATATGATATAAAGTATGTAATAATATAAATGCATGATATAATAATGTGTGTGTGTGTGTGTGTGTATAGCGAGAGAGAGAGAGAGAGAGGCTTGGTTTGTGTTGAAGGTAAAGTGTTTAGGGAGCTTAGCCTTATTCAAGAACAATTCTCACAAACCCTTCTATTGGGTTATATGATTAAGTACCTAAGTTAAAAGTATATGTGTACTTCTGTAAAACTTTGGTCTCTATCTCTTTCTCCTTTTCTTGTGTTGTCTTAGACTACTAAACAAAGTATGCCTATGTGATTGTCACCTATTGAATTTACCATATAGCAAGTATCCTGTACAAATTGTTCGGTAAATTACTCTCTTTATGGTTTCAAAATCACTTACAACTTTAAATGAAATTTGCAACACAAATTTTCAGCAACTGATCAATATATACATATATTTGTATATGAATACGTATAAAAAATCATCAATTTAGATTTAAAAGCCTTTGGATGGTACACGTAGTATCCTATTTTGTCATCTATAATGTGCATGAATTATGCAAGTTATACTTAATCCCAATCATCTAAGGTGCTTAGATCTAACGGTCTACCTTTGATCTTAATAATTTGAGTAAAAGGAGCCAATGGTAGTGACTATACAATGGAGAGACCATATAGGCTAACATCAAACAACTAAAAAGCATATAACCTGAAACGCGCAGATGAAAGAAAATCTTTATTACCCCAAACACATTGCCCATCCAACTCTATCAAGGCCCAAATTTCAGAGTTATTATAAAGTGATATGCCGACAAGTAGAATAAGTAGAGCCTAGCCTAATCTAAAAACACCCAACCTATCAAAGCCACCATATACAGTACTACTCTATTAAGAATTTAGAATTCGTTTGCATCTATTTCAGCTTTCAAAGAAAAAAAAAAAAAAAAGAAAGAAAGAATTCAGTCCAAAAATAATAAAAAAGAATTTCCACCGTTAATCAAAGCAACAAACAGACATAAAGCTTCATTCAGACACTTCGTCGAACCTAATGTGTACAACTTACAGACTAAACTTACACCTTCGGATTAGTGGAGGTGGGTGTAAGCTGCCCAGACACTTTGGTTAAAAAAAAAAAAAAATTAAAAAAAACTTACAGAGGGAACATAAGTTTAGACTACTAATAATTTACAATAAAACAAAGAATTAAGCACAAGAAATAGGACAAATAAAAGTTCAGTTGTGATGTTAGCTATTGTATATGTGATAGATAAGCAATTATAAACAAAATATAAATTTAATTAGCAAACAATAAAGGGCATCTTACCGTTTCAATGATGGTGATCAGTGTTAATTTTCAGCATCAATTGACACAGAGGATCACCATTCAACCATCTCCACTCACTTTCCCACTTTTTCTTTGCGTCTTGGCTGATAAAGCGAAACCGAAGATAAGAAAATGAGCTTATAGCAAACGTACCGTGATTGGTACCCTAAAAATTCTAAACGGAAATTATTTATTTCTCACTATTTCATAGTGGACTTGTCTTAACGTGGAAATTATCTCACAAAGTAGCCTAATTCAATTTTTCTCATTTTGAAGGAGATCCATTATCCATAGCTAAAAGAAAAAAAAAAAAAAAAAGGTGAAAGTTCGTAGGTTAGCGTTATTAAAAAATTTTTTACTGTCGTTTTTTGTCCTTATAAGTAACAAGCGTTAATGTTTTCTGTTGGATGAGATGGAATAATATGTCAAAAGACCAAATTATCCTGTATCTATATATATATATATATATATATATATATATAGTGTTAAGTACATCCTGTAAATAGTTTTGGTCATCTAGTTAAGGACACAATTATTTTTAACCCACAAAATGGTCCTCCAACTTGACCGGAATTAGGTTAACACTAACAAGAAAGAGGCATGCCAAAGACAGGGGGTGAGCGTGAGTATCGCCCAAAATCAAAGGAACCGAGCCAAGGCGGCAGTCCGATTCAGTTCTGTTTAGTACTGGGATATTTATGTCCCCCTACTTTTTAAAAATAACAAATAAACCCTTTAAAAATTATAAATACACCCCATTTGTAACTGTTTATATAAATTACAAAAGTCTTTCATCTTTCAATCCAACGGCTCTTATTCAAACATACATGTAAATAAACAAGCATGCACATGGTAGCACAAGGAAAAACATTGTCATTTCATGTAAATTTGTAGACGATTATTTGAGGGAGATGAATAACATTGGAAAAAAGTTATAATAGTTGTTATTTTTTCGGAACTAATAAAATATCATAATTTTGTAAATTATTATTTTAAATAAGTAATACTATACATACATCATTTTCATACAACATTATGTGGCAAGATATGATTGGCTAATTTAAAGTTAAAATTAAACTTTCACACAATCATATCTTGCCACATAATGTTGTATGTGAAATGTTGTATGAAAATAATGTATGTATAGTATTATTCTTTAAATAAATTTAAGGGAAGTTATTTTTTAGACAATAATATTTTGTTTACAACTAAGTCATATAAACAGACAAAAATTACACAAAATTTATGTAAAATGACTACTTTATCATTTTTTTTTTTTTTTGTCTGTTTGTATGATTCAGTTATAAACATAACATTGTTTTTTTTAGACCTCATCTTGTTTATCAGTAACTCTTATTGTTAAATTACCTATTTAATATAAAAAATAACTTTCTAAGTTATATTAAGTTTTTTATTCACACCCCATTTTTCCTATTTCAATTTTGAAACTTACTGTTTTTTTTTAGATTCATGTTGTTATATAATAACCTTTTTTATTGTTTTAAAATATATTTTCATAAAAAACAAATATTTAACATAAAATAAAATGTGTTAACGACTATGAAAATTTAAAGTTATGTTTATGTAAGAATTAATAGAAAACTATGCTTAAACATTTCGATGGTAACAAATTATGTTTATGTAATAATTTTCTTTAAGGTTCAAAATAATAATAAAAAACAAAAAATTAAAAGTTGGTAGGCTTAAACATTAGCATATTTTTAAAAGCTCAAACTTTCGGGTTTGGGCCCACGAAGAATCCCATTCGGCCCATAATTCAACCCCTTCTTTCCTGCACATTCCAAAAAGAAATATTAAAAAACAAGAATCAAATCAAGTTCTTCTTGTACTCCCATGGAAAAAGCAGCATCAGTATCAAGCTCCAAAGAGCTTTAGTCCGTGGGAACTTTAGAAATCGTAAAACCCATAACGATGGGTTTCCTCTGCGGTTCAATTCCAGTTCCCAACAAAATATTTATTTAAATCTTCTTCTTCTTCTTCTCAATATTTATTGGATTTTACTTGTTTGTGTACAACTTGTATTCGATCCATCAATGTCAATCCTAACTTGTAATTTCTTAACTGCTTGACGAGAGAAGAGAGAAGAGAACGGTAGTCTGGATGACGAACGACCAAGTTGAACGGAAGAGAAGAAGAGAACAACAAACTGTTTTCCCCAAATCAATTTTTCAAATTTCCAATGTTAATTGAATTGGGTATTTTGATTTTGAAATGTAAATTGCTAAGACCTCCCAATTTTTTATGCTATTTATTTCACCCCCAGTTCCTAAACGGTTCTCGAATGTAGGTTTCGGTTTCGATTTTTGGTTCTAGCATTTCATAAACCAAAACCGAACCCAAGAATTCCCTGTTCCAATTTTCCAAAACCAGAACCTATCATGTGAAGGCCAGGTTCGGTTCCTACCTAAAATCGATAGTCTAGGTCTATCCTTTAGCCATGCTCACCCCTAATGCCAGGGAATAATATTTTGCCGATGTCTTGAATTGTAGCGAAACCAAACCATAGGGACTAATTTGCAATTAACTCAAAGAAAATAAGATATATGTTAATTAATTTTATATAATTTTTTATAATTAAAATAAAGCTTTTAAAATCTTTTTTCTATCACTTAATCAAATCTTTTTTCAAATAAAAAATCTTATGTATCCCTAAGTAATATCACCATTGCTTCACTACCAAATCCTCATCGGCCATTGCCATAGAATTTCTCATAGATTTTTTTTTTTTTTTTTCTCAAATCAACACTAAAAACCATATTCATATCAATTAAAAAACAAGTTAGAACCGAAAGTAACCAGCCACCATCACAAATCATATCCAAACCAATTAACGAAAAAAAAAAAAGAAGATTCACGACCGAACAATAACTAGTCTTAACAGTTCGTCCTTTACCTAGGAGCAATTATCCCCCCTCCACCCACCTTTCTCACATACCCAACTGTTATGCCTGGGAAAATAAAGGGCTGACGTGGGAAAGTCACGTGAAGGGTGACTGCCCCTCCCGTCGAGCAACGCACACGCGTCGGACTCCGCCAAATGATATGGAGCTCACTGCGTCCCATTTCCCCCTGCAATAAATCGTGCGAAATCGCAGGGAGGGGGAAATGGGACGTAAAGCCGGATTATATCTTGACAATCACACCAACCCATGGATCTAATGATGATTACACGCTTAAATTTGATATAAAATGAAGAAGACCCCTTCATTAAGGGGATTCGGCCATTTTTACAAAGACTCTCTCTCTCTTGTAAACATATTTACTTTTCATAATTTTCTCGTAAGTCATCAAGCTTACCGACCCACACTAATATCAATACAAATCGGTGGACGTAGGACTTGCTACCTTAGCATCCGAACCACTTAAAAACTTTCTTTGTATTTATTTCACTTTCATACATTCATCTAGTCAACATGGTGTTAATCCACCAATCGATAATACGCACGTGACAATTAGTTGGTGACTAAAATGAGCATCACGCTTTGGCGCTAGAAGGAGGGCGATTTAGTGTCTACCCTTCATCGGGAGAATCTTTTGACCTCCACTGGGTCTCACGGGCAACAAATGGCCCGCCAATTTGAACCTCGAAAGAGTCAACTGAAACATCTTGAAGGAGTCCCCCGACCAGAGGGACACCCCCTTCCAACATACCTCCAAGGGTTTCGCAAAATGTTCTAGAATACCCCAAGTACTGCATGAACCCCAGACCTATCGAAGCCTCACGAGGTTCGACAATACTCTCCAGACGGTCGGACGAGGTTGGACCGCTTTGGACCAAGGCATGTCAGTCTCTGCAATGAGATGTAGCCGGCCAGGGCGTCTGCGGAGTCGCGAAAGCGCCGCAAAGGGCGATAGCCCGTGCACGCTGGCAGTTGCGTAGGCGCAAGAGGGTAAGCAAGTGGCAAAAATAAGCCCTACGGGCTCCCGGAAGGACCCAGCGAACGCATAAAAGGTGCCCCCAAGCAGGGGTATCGGCAAGCGAGACTCGGCGAAAAGGTGATCCCGAGCTATCTCATGCCAGTCCGCGACAAAGGGCCCAAGCAAAAATCTGGGCATGGTGGTTCCAATCGCCACCGACGACGATCCCGTCGTATGCGGGTGGCCCCCACTCCTCGTGGGCAGGTTCGTACCACCGCGAGGGTCGTGAAAATGCCCCGCACTTCCATCGCCTTCCACAGCCCCTCTAGTCGGCGTGTGGTCGAAGTGCGGCTGGAAATGCCGGCGAGGAGGAGGAATCCGACCTCCAGACTTTCACTGAACCGTAAGGCCAGAAGGCAAGGGCTCGCACGGGTGAAAGCAACCCCCAAGGTTGGCTCCATTACCACAAATTGAGGCTGCGCGAGCTCTGAGCAGTTAAGGGAGCGCAAAGCAGCATGCAGTCGCCTCATCATCCCCATTTTCTCCCGAAGTGTTCATGCTCCCACTTCCACCAAAAGGTTGGGAGATGCTAGATATGCGGCCGCTTGATGGAAACTATGATCCGCAGGATCACTTATATGAGTTCAACAACCGATGGAGCTCCACCGAGTTTCGACCTTGCGAAATGCCGTTGTTTGGCCGTGTGACTTCTCACGCCACACGGTGGTTAAGGTCGCTCCCAAGGGTAGGGTCGATCGGCCTCGTGGCCTCGGGATGAGCCACGACGTTCTGCGACATTTCCAAGCCAACCGGAAATTTTCAATGCCTTTGAGCTACCTCGGGAACATAAGGCAAGAAAGAGACGAATCCTCAGCCTTACATTGACCGCTCCATGGAACTCCCAACAAAGTGGCTCACGCCTCCGAAGAGTCCATCCAAGAACCCCTTATAATAGCCGGAGTTCGCCATGAGGCCGACTATGGAAAGAAGCTTGCAGGCCGAGGACGATATTTCCCTGCTGGACGTTCCATAACCCTCCGGCAGAAAAGTATCTCCGAATAGAGAATTCGCGGCCAGCGCCGTCCGCGATCACGGCACTTTCGCGAAATACGCACGGAAAGGTTCGGGAGATAACGGGAGAGTGATCGTGAAAGGAAACAGCCGACGATCGGCGAAAAGGGAAGAAACCACATACGAGCGAAAAGTCCTATGCTCCTGTTCCTCGTCGCGCGCCGCCGACGGCTCAATATACTCCGTTGAATGTGTCCATATCGCAATCCTTGATAAGTCCGGAGAGCCCGCTGCCTCGGGGGAGCCCGAACCATGAAAACCCCCGCACGCCGAGGGCGGAAAAATATTGCCGTACCATCGGGATAATGGGCACTCAGCGATGAATGTCGCTCTAAAGCGAGGCTATCAAGAGCTATCAAAAAGGCACTTCAGAGTACATTAATGACTCCCCAAAAAGAAAGAAGGGAGCGAAAGAAAAAGCGCCGTGATCGCGCAGGGTGCACAATGTGAACCTAATTTTCGGGAGGTCCGCACCCTCTCGGAAACACGCGAGAGCGCACAGTATGCTCCACGGAGGCCGCATCATGACCCGATCAGGGTAATGAGCACTTCGCGACCTCGGGGAAAAACCGAGAAGGAGGAACCAATCACCTTCGAGAAGGAGGAGGCTCGCTTGCACCATCCTCACGAGGATGCTCTGGTGATCACACCCCCTCGACAGGGTGTCATAATGTCTGAGAATGCTTGTGGACAAGCGCGCGAGAACATTACTGTTCAAGGGTCCGCTCGATAGAATGAACTGCCGAGGCCGACACAAAGCCTGACCTCGATGCCTCTGTGCGGTTTTCTGAGGGATCACACGTCCCCTGGGGCGGAACAATTCGCTCCCAGGGTCCACACTCGGGCGACTAACGACGAGGTGACTAAGGTTCGCCGAATTCTTGGTCGTGGGATGCCGCCTCTCAATGGAATCTTAGGGCGACCTCTCCGAGACTTTCAAGGCGCCACTTCCATCTATCATCTCAAGATGAAGTTCCCACTATCGGGGGATAGGGGAGGTAAACGGTCACAAAGCGCATCTCGCGAATGCTACGTAAAGCGGGTCAAATGGCCGACAAGGGAAGGGCATTTCGCGATGTGCGCCCACCGGGAAAGTTAGAGGCGATCTGGATCGCCACAAAGATGGTCCAGGCCGGAAGATAATATAGATCCAGCGAATTCGAAATCCCCCAAGCGCGGTGAGGATCTGTCCAAGTTTGGTGATCCAAAAGAGCCGCAGAATGCTCAAGATCGAAGCTGTCTCGAACCTTCACCTCACTTTTTGTTTGGGGTAAGCTTCTTGAAGGAGAACATTGATGTGTTCGCCCACCCGGTCGCATCAGATATGGGCGGATCAGGCCCAAAGGCGTTATTTGCCATTCGCAGCGTTCGCAAGTGGAAGCTAAGCCGATTCCGCCAAAAGAGAAGGGCGATGGATCCCGAGCGAATGCAGCCGCGTTAAAATCGGAAGTGGAGGCCGGCCTCCAAAGAAATGGATTCTGTCGTGAGGCTTTCTCTCCACGACTGGGTCACCAACCCGTTCCCTGTAAGGAAGCCAAATGGTAAGTAGGCGGACTTGCGTAGACTTCAAACGACAGAACAAAGCTTGCCCGAAAAGCGTTTCCCCTACCAAGAATCGACCCACCCTTGTTGATGCCATCTCGGGCACGAGCCGTTAAGCTTCATGGATGCTACCTGATACAATCAAACCCCGATGTATAAGCCGATGAGGAGCATACGACCTTCATTACGGACCGGGGCTATACTCCCCACTACAAGGTCATGCCCTTCGCCTCAAGAACGCGGGAGCGACCTATCGAGAGGTTAGGTCAACCAAGAATGTTCTCCAGCGGGACAATCGGGGAGGACAATGGAGTACATGTGGGACGACATGCTGGTCAAATCCCTGTCGCTTCAGCATATTACGCATCTCGCTTAGATGTTTGACATAATTCCGGCTCTATGAGAATGTTGAACCCTCTCAAATGTTCATTCGGGGTATCGTTAGGAAAGTTCCCCGGATATATGGTCAATTAAGCGGGGCATAGAAATAAACCCCTGAAAAGATTCAAGCTTTGCTCGACATGGAGAGCCCGACCAAAGAAAAAGGAGTCATGAGTGCCGAAGCAGGCGAATAGCGGCACGTCCGGCTTCATATCAAGGCTAACGGACCATTGTTACCATTCTTCAATGTTCGAAGGCCGAATAAGTTGAGTGGACTTCAAGAATGCGCGAGCATTCCAAAGTATAAAAGAGCATCTGGGAAGCCACCTCTCCTCTAAGCCTCTTCCACAGAAATCCCTGCTCCATCTACCCGTCCGTGTCTCGGTCGGCAGTCGTGCGCCTTTTAATACTTGGGAAGAGAAAAAGCTCGTGGGCCAATATATTATGCAAGTAAAGCGTCATCGGATGCCGAGACGCGGTATCCCTGGGAAATTAGCGACTAGCTTTTGCCTTGTTGGTCGTGGTCCGGAAAGTGCGACCTTACTTCCATGCCTATACGATCAATGTAATGACAAATTACCCTCGCGAGTCCTCCGAAAGGGAAAGAGGCATCGGAGTGCTGGGCTTTCGAAATGGGCCATGGGGATAGCCGATCCCGACCTAAAGTATACGCCTGGAGGTCGAGCCATCAAAGGCGGCGTGGGTGCGAGACTTCATCTCGGAATTTTCCTATCTCCCAAGCGAGCAAGATCCTAGCAAAGTCGGGCAAGAAACTATTCGAGAATATGTGAGCACCGAACCTCTGTCGATGGGTCATCAAACAGAAAGAGCCGTGCGAGGTCTTCTCCTGAATGAGCCCCAGAGGGGTTCGAATTCCATGGTATTCTCCGGTTCGGGTTTAAGGCGACCAACAATGAGTCCGAATCGAGGCTCGCTCGCCAAGGTTGCGACTGCCAAAGAAATGGGAGGGTGCCAACCGTCGTATTTCTGGCGACTCTATTTCTTTGGTCGTCAACCAAGATTCTAGGGGAATACCAAGCCAAGGAAGGCGGGAACATGGCCCGTTCAGAAAGAAGCTAAGGTCTCTCTCGGGGTCGCTTAGATACTTTGAAATCGCTCGATCCCGGGAGAGCAACTCTATACGGGCGCCTTGGCAAAGATAGCCTCATCATTAGATTCGAGGCTCACGATAGCATTCCCTGCTCGCTTGCCGATGCTCCAACTATCATCAACCGAACAGCCGTGAATGTGGTTCAACCGATTCTGGATGACTCCCATTGTCCAAGACTAAGGATGGGACCTTGCCTAGCGACAAGGTCGAGGCAAGGGTCCTCTGTGTAAGATGCTCGTTTCACACTGCGGGGATCGGGATCATGTACGAGAGGATTCAATGCCCCTCTCCTCCTGCAGATGTGTAACCGTGAAGAAGCGGAGACTACATCATGAGGGAAATTCATGAAGGGAGGATCTGCGGTAACCACATGCCTCGATCTCTTGTGAACAAGATTGTTATCGGGGATATTATTGGCTCCGAATCCAAGAAGATGCGCACAACTTTGTCAAGAAGTGCGACAAATGCCGATTGGTCGCGAACATCCCGCAAGCCCCCATCTCACGAGCCGATTACTATGTCTAGCCCCTCGGCCATTTTCCATGTGGGGGATCGACCTTATCGGCCCCATGCCGCTTGGGAAAGGGAGGGGTCAAGTATACGTGGTCGCGGTAGACTATTTCACAAAGTGGGTCGAAGCCGAGCCACTAGCCGCGATCACGACGAAGGCCTGAAAGACTTCGTTTCAAGAACATAGTGGCCGCCGCTAATTCCTCACACCCTCAAATCTCGTATAATGGAAAGCAATTCGATAATGAGGAGTTCAAGCGATTCGCATGAGTCAGGGCATCCATAAAAAATTTGCCTCGTCGCGACATGACGAACGGCCTGTTGAAGTAGTCAACAAGACCATCAAGCACACTCTGAAGGCCAAGCAAGGTCGGGGCAGGCCCAAAGGAAAGGGGTGGGTTGACGATCTCCCAGGGGGGAAGTCTTATGGGCATACGGGAGGACAACTCCAAGGACCTGCCTCGGAAACCCCATTTTCGCTGCCTATGGCTGCGAAGCGATGATCCTTGGAGAGGTCGGGAGGTTCTCTTCGGAGGGGACTGTCTGAATGAGGACAGGGCACTTACGAGACGAAGTTTGGATACGTCGAAGAGCATCGCGCAAGGCTTTCGCTAAGGATAGCGAACCTACCGCCGAGCAAAAAGGTTCTTCGACTCAAAGGTCAATCAAGAGACTTCCGTGCCCGGAGACCTTGTGCTAAAGAAGTTCTCCTCGGGACCGAGAGCAAGTGCGGGGGTATGTTAGGACCTAAGCCGGGAAGGTCCATACCAGTCGACAAAGTAATCGGGATGGACTTATCACCTCAAAAGATTGAACGGCTCCAAAGTACCCCAGGGCTCGGAATGCCAGCACCTCCTCAGCCATACTATCGTAATCCCAAACTCACTTCTCCGTTTTGTTAATATCTTTCTAGTGTTACTTTGTTCGCTCAAAAACAGCCTTCGCATGTGTCTTGTTCGCATGTAAGAATTTGTAGGCAATTGCTTATGTAAATCACAATTGTAAATTGTACATATATATGAAAAAGCGAACCGCAATTGTAAAGAAAAAAGTATCTTCATTCATGCAAAAGTCAAAAGAACCGATTACAATGGGGGAGGGGCATCCATTACACTAAGGAAGTGATGGGGATCCTTGTGCCGGAACCTGCTGAAAGGTCGGGTCCCTAAGCGCCACGGTCGGTCATCGTCCCTCCTCGGCCATGATCCAATGAAAGTCGCCCACTAACCAACCCCCTGGCGGGAGGTTCGGATAAGTCCAAATTCGGGTTCCTTGCTCGCGGGGAGGTGGGTAGATGGACCCGATTGCCCGCCTCCGCGGCTCCTCCTCCATCTCCTTTGGCCGATTCCCTGCATTTCTTCAAATCACGAAGCGATTCTCTCCCGACTCTCCTGAGCTCGGCCTCGACTAGCCTTTCTTGTGGGAGGCCTCCACTGTCCTTGTTGACTCGCCCGAGCGCCCTCCGAGGTATCCCTGATCTCCCTGGTCCTTTTCTCCGACCTCCAATCGAGCTCGCGCTTGTCCTTTGAAGTTCTTTAATTTCCTCGACACGTCGGTCGAAGTTCCGTCTTTTGGAAATCCACCGCGTCGTAAAGTGGCATCCTTTGGTTCGGATGATGCGCTTGAGGCGCTTGTGTTCTTTCGGCTTTGACGGACTCCAAGCTTTGCTTCGCGACCTCCTCCTCCTAGGTCGCTTGTCCCTCTGCCCCCGAGCCGCGTGTTTTCCATGGCCATCCTCATCATGCAAGCAACGCCGCGAGCAAGATACGAGTTAGAAATAAATCGAATGAAGTTTCAAATACGCCCTCATTTACCTTGCTCGAGATCTTTGAACGACTTGGTATCAGTCGTCGCCGTGTCGCCAAACTCGTCGTATGACTTTCCCGATAGCTCGCACTCGCGGAGCCATAGACTCTCGGTTGCAGTGGCTGGGCGAGACTCCTGGTGAGTCTAGAAGCTGCGTCCCTTTGCCTTGCCGGTGGGCGCAGCTCGCTTACGGGCTCCTTGCCCGACCTCCCGATTCCCCGACGCATCCTCGAGGCTCCCTCGGATTCCCGGTCTCGAGACTCTTCGGCTTGGACCTGTTTCCTTCTTCTGACCTTTGGGCGGGTAGTACCTTCCGCTTGGGTGCGGTTGGCGCCCTGCGGCCTGTTCGGTCCTGGTCACTTCTTACAGCAGAGGTGGGAAGGATCAAAGGGGCTAGTCGCTTGCACTGTCCTGGGGAAGGGTAGGATGAGCGCCTAGCCTGCCCTCTCTCCTCGATCGGAGGAAGACGAATGGTGTTCCCGTGGTTGCCGACTCCTGGGGGCATCGTCTCGCATTTAAGTTCGTTAGTAAGCAAACTTATTCTACGACGAGAAAGGAACCGGTGTAACAACCAATTACAGGGGGTTCTAACGCCTTGTAGCAGAAAAAACCATACTTAATTGCAAGTTCGCGTTGTCATAAGCTTCCTCGCGTCCGGCTCTCCTCGTCCGGGGATACTCGAAAGATACAAGCCTAGGGGTCGGTGGTGAGCGCCCGCTTCGTTTCGTCCCTATTAACTGCAAAGGAAAGCAGTCGTTATTATGGATAAAGCGCAGATAATGAACCCAAATGAAAGAAAAACCTTACTTGGATTCTCAAAATGGCAGAGCTGCTATAAAAGAAAAAGAAGAACTTTGTCGTAGGCCCCCGCATTCTTAAGGGATAGGCCTGTGTATCCCCAGCGACAATGGTAGGTCGCCGAGACAAATAGTACGAGTCCTTGTCTACTCTTCTTAAAGTAGTAGGCGCGAAGAGCCCTCCGCCGCCGTTAGGCTCTCCCAAGTGCTCTCGCGGGCACGCGATACTCATGCGACGGCGATGACATCGCGTGCCGTCCCGGCTGCATTAGGGTGCGATCCCGAAATGATCCAGACGACCTAATGAAAGGAGTGGAAGGGAATCCTCCTCCACCCTTGAAGATCTCTTCGTAGATCGCGGCAAGGCCATCGGCCGGGCGCCGTGTACGGATCCTAGTGTGGGTCGAACACTCCGCGCGGATGTCAAAGCGCTTCTTTATTCTATTATATTCTCGAGGTGAGAACCGAGTAGACATCGAGGGCTACGTCCCTCGGGAACTTCCCCACGAGGGCAGTGGCTCATTCCTCCCCCAGGGTCTCGGTTGTTCGACGGTTCCCATTCCGCCTACAACATCGACAAACACGGTCATTTAGGCCTTTCGTGTTTGTCCCGCGCGACGGGTAGGGGACATTCTTAAAACCTAGCGTTGACTCAAGCCGCCATCCAGGCTCCGAATCCAATGCGGATGCCACGTCCTCCGGTGAAACTGGGAGACCCAACCAGCCATATGGTCTAACCTTTCCAAACCGGAAAGGTGGGCAAAAATAAAAAAGGAAAGAAGAACCTTACTCTGGGATGCGTAGTGGGGCCGAAACTCGTTTGATTGCCCACAAAAGCGCCGATCGGAAGAGAATGGTTCCGGTTTGTAAAGGTTTGTCACTCGAAAGGGCGAAAGAAATTTGGTGACTCATCCTGAAAAATGCAAGTTTTTTATATGGATTGCGAACCGACCGGTTACCACCCCTTCCTAATCCCGAAACGACAACCCACTCTCTCCCCGCATTAAATGTGCCCCACACGCATTAAATGCCGTGATAATAGTCATCGTCGGGAATGCGACTGCGCAACTAATCTGTCAAACGGGCGTCAGTCGGTATCTGAACACATTTAATGTAAATCCGACAAACGCTTTTAATGCGTGCGGGAGCGTGTATGTGAGAACAGTTCGTTGAATCCCCTAAGGTACAAAAAAGGAGCGTCCCATCAAACCAAGGTCGCTAGAATGAAGATTGTCGTGTCGCTTAGGCAAGGAATTGCGCGAGATCGTCTCCGCCAAGAGTCTTGTGCCGAGCTCATCCCAAGGTGAGGTGGAGCGATGGACTTGGATGTGACTTAGTTTCCAAGGTTCGATCCTCAAATCTTAGAAACTAGGGGGCTTCATTATGCCTCGGGAAAATAAAGTGGTGACGTGGGAAAGTCACGTGAAGGGTGACGCTCCCCGTCAGGGAGCAACACGCACGTCGACTCCGCCAAATGATATGGAGCTCACGCGTCCATTTCTCGTAATAAATCGTCTGGCGATCGAGGGCTTAGGGGGAGGGGGAAATGGGACGTAAAGCCGGATTATATCCTGACAATCACACCAACCCATGGATCTAATGATGATTACACGCTTCAATTTGATATAAAATTAAGAAGACCCCTTCATTAAGGGGATTCGGCCATTTTTACAAAGACTCTCTTTCTCCTGTAAACATATTTACTTTTCATAATTCCTTTCGTAAGTCGGGTTCCAAGCTACGCCCGACCCACACTAATATCAATACAAATCGGTGGGACGAGGGGACTTGCTACCTTAGCATCCGAACCACTTAAAAAACTTTCTTTGTATTTATTTCACTTTCATACATTCATCTAGTCAACGTGTGTTAATCCACCAATCAGTAATACGCACGTGACAATTAGTTGGTGACTAAAACGAGCATCAACACCAACAAACCCACACTACCCTTCCGTCACCTACCCCTTCCATCCGTAGACGACACCACCACCCACCCTACTCAAGACACCACAATCAATAATATTAAAAAAATAACTAACATCAATTCATTTGGGTTTCCTCTTTTCAGAGAAAAAGAAAAAAGAATAAAAGATTACCTTTTTTTTTTTTTAAGCATTAATCAATCAATTCGTTGCTTATACCTTGCTCTTTGACAAAGAACAGTCCCCTTTTTGGGATCAAAGGACCACATAAAGAATATTACCCAACGTTTAACACACTATTTTTACTAGAGGTATTCAAAAGAACCGATTGAATCGGAACCGACAGTACTTGAGGTTTGGTTCCGATTCCTACCCGAAACCAGTCGTCAACGGATAGGTTTCGATTCCAAATTTTTGGAATCGTAACTGTGCGGTTCCGATTCTTATTATTAGGAACCGAAACCGGGAACCGAGACTAATATAAAATAAAATTAAAGAGTAGGGGGTTAATAAAAACTTTTGTAGAAAAAGTAATATGAATATATTTATATTTATATTTCATAACATTTAAAGTAAGTTGGTTTGACTTTTGAGAACCTATCTTTATAAAGTAATGGAGTTTATAATTTTGAATTTATAATTTGTAATTTTATTTTTGTTAAAAAGTTTCGTGGGGGGGGGGGGTATTTGTAAGTTTTAAGGGTTTTTTTACCGTTTTAAAAACTTTTAGGGGGTCATTGTAATTTTATAGGGTAACTAGAACCCTTAATAGAAACCGTATTACGTGCGGTTCTAAGGAATACCTAGGAATGGAAGCCATCGGTTTCGGTTCCGGTTCCTTAAAAAAATAACAAAAATGAGGTACCGAAGAAGAACACCTCTAATTTTTACACTATCCTATCTTAAAAAAATAAAAAATTCATTTATTTTAATATTTTAAAAATATAATCCTATTCTATTTAACTCAAAACATTAACAATTATCTTTCTCAATCAAAGTTTTAAAATTAACAAAAACACCCCCACCCACCCAAGCCACTATCACCCGCCAAAGAACCACCACCACGCGACCGAAGGTCAAGCTACAAGCCGTTGCTCTTGAATAGTTGCCGCCATAATTGTTGACCACCATGACCAAGCTGGATTCTGTTCCCATTTTCAGGCCGAGATCCGGCCGTTGGCAGCGACCATATCTTAGCCGAAATCGTTAGCAGTCAACTTGGCGACCAAGATATGACTGTTAACGACAACCAGATCTGGCTAGATCTAGTCTTCAACGGCCACATTTGTGTTCGAAAAAAGTCCGATCGATGCACGACCAGCCCGATCTAGCCAGTTGTGTGCCATCCCGACGACTTCTAACCACCATCCGACGGTGGTGGCCAACTGTCCACAATAGTTGGGTGGGTGAAGGTGTTTTTATCAGTTTATAAATTTTTATTGTGAAGGGTTTTAGTTAAATTAACAAACTTAGGAGGTTAAAAAATAATCTACCTATTCCCAATCTTATTCTCAAAATAACTGTTTGTTTCATTATTTAGGAAATACTATTATATTATATTTAATTTTTTTAGTCCCCTTAAGTTTATTACTTTAATTAAACAACCCCAGAAAAAAAAGTTTAAAAATGAACAAAAACACCCCACCCATCCATAGTTGCGTTTGGCAACATTTCGTGGAATTTGGTAGTTTCGAGAATGGCCAAGCTGGGCTGAATGGTGCCGAATTCCGCACTTGGAAGCATAAACAAAGCAGGAAACTAGCCGATAATTTACCGATTCCGGCGCGACCGATCCGGCCTTTCGCTCATGCGGCCGGGATCCGCGTCCTATCCGGCTTTTTTCGGCCGTCGTGGTAGATCTGGGTTGGAAAAAGGCCGAGATCAATACGATCGGGCCGATTCGACCGATTCCTTGGCCGTCCATAAAGTTAGATTCTGACCAGATTCTAGTGGTGATGGCTGGAATTTGGCACTGTGGGTGGGTGGAGATGTTTTTGTCATTTTACAAAATTTTTATATATTGGGGTGTTTAGTTAAATTAGCAAACCTAGGGGGTTTTTTTGGTTAATTTTTAAATTTTATCTCGTAATAATCACTCTGCTCAACTACCTAATACTATTTCTAAAATCCTATCCAAAATAACAAACCAAACGGACCCTAAATATTTTCTAAATATATTTTTAAAAAATGTATCAAAAACATCTCATAATCCTATCATATTTTCCAAAGATCCTATTCAGAATAGAATGTTATTCTAAAAAATTGAACAAACGGAGCCAACTGATGTACTTATTAGTGCATTATTCACAAAACAAAAGGAGTAAAAATAGGTCAAGCCAAGAAGTTGAAATAAATTTATTGTAAGTAGCAAAAGATAAACATGATTCATAGCATTTATTCAGATTCAGAACTTGATTTACATCTGAACAAACAAATTCATTATATTATACATCGTAAAAAAGAGTTATATCATCGAACTAAACACAGTTAAAAAGGAAAAAAGCACAATGAAAAATAGCATAACCCCTGCAGCCAAAGGACTGGCGCTCAAATCATTTTCAGAGAAAATTCTTCAGTATAGTTCCAGTAGCAGAATGCAAACAATTACTGTTATTGCAGCTATTTCAAATCTTATCTTTACGTGCTTTAGCTTTTTCAATTGACTCCATGGCTGCCTCAAATGATTTCTGGATGCAAATAATCACATTATTAGTGAACAACCTTATTATCCTTTGACATCCAATTCCAAAAAGAAAATCTAAGACCAGGAGAACAGGTAGCAGAAATATTCTCAACATTCTAATAAGAATATAGTTCTATGAAGTTGCGAGTACCAATCATGCAAAAAGTAGCATATTGATGTGGTAAAAGAATCAATCAGAGTTGGTTATGTTTTTTAGCAGAATTAGTTCAAAACATGGACATTCAAATCCTTAGAACCAGTAACTTACTCCAGAGTTATGCATTCTCCATATTTTCTCTCTGCCCTTATCAATTACATATATTCCACCAACTAAAGCACTGCAAAGAAAGAAAAAAAAAAGGAAGACAAATAAATAAACATTTATCAAATAAGTCCTCTCATACTGACAGAAAAATGCTCAAATACTTTTAAGTACAATATAAGTAGAACATACAGAAAATCAAGTAAATACTCAACACCATTTGAAACATTAAAAAGGAAAAGAAATTAATCATTGTAGAAAGCACTGATCCAAGTACAATAATCTCTAAAGCATAATGTTGATTTGAAAACCAAATTATTTCACACAACAACATACTTCCACCATGTTCTGTTAGAGGTGAACTGCAAACAAGAAGGAAAAAATTTAGAAGACATTTGACCGGTAAAAGTTCCTAGCAGAAAATGTACTTGGGAATAATCTTATAAGTACATTAATTTTCTAATCTCAGTAAACTTTACTACCAAATCATTGGCAAAAGAGCTCTAATTTGTCCCACAATTACCACTTCAAATGACATAAAAACTAATAAAGAAATTTATTTCATAGAGTTCTGAGCAGTCCTATCCCCAATGATATAACTTCATGATATCAACTAAAATTAGAGTTCTCAGAATTCTCAAATGCTCGACCATTCCTCATGAAGAAAAGTTTTAAAGTTGCAAAGGGATAGTTTTACACACAATATGGGTACTAAAACCTTCCAAAATCAACTGGCCAAATCTCTATTAGGATCCCAGGCATGGGCCAACCAACTCTAACGGGCAAAAGAAAAGAGATCATATCCGAAAAACCACCTCTCTTTTCCTATAAAAATTATAACAAAGTTGCATTCAATGCAAGAAGATTAATAGAAGGGTGGGCAAGCTGACTATAGAAATAAGGACTATCTGTAAAACTCCTAAAGGATTATGTTAGGATCCCACATTGAAAAGAAATGGAGGGGTTAAGCAGTTTATAAGGAGTTGGATACCCTCTTTTGGCAAGCCAGTTTTTCAAGGTGAGTTCTACCTAACCACCTAGGCCATTGACCAAGATTTAGGCCCATTCCTATCAGATTACAAAAGATATTCTACACAATTGTGTATAGAATAGCTCAAAAATTATAATCAAACAAGTATTAAACATATTGCGCATCAGAATCTGCTCCTACTGTTGGGATAGGTCAAAATGAAGCAAATTTGCCTCATTAAATAGAAACAAAAGGGTGCACAACAAATAAAAAATTATACCATAATCCCCTAATCACTCATGATTTGACGAGACAAAAGCCAAAAAGAAAAGCTTGAAACTTTACTATTTCTCATAAGAATGAGAAATTTTCCCCAAAACTGCCTTGGAAAAATTTCTTATATCCCTCTCAGTCCATAATACCTTAAATATACCCATGATTGCTTTATCCCACAAAAGAGCTACTTTCCATTTACCTCCAAAAGGTGATAACCTTTCCATGAAAAAGGAATAAAAAGAGAGGGTCTGACAAGAAAGCATTAAAATCTGAAACACATTAAGCCATGATTGCATGGCAATGGAGCACTGTAGGAAAAGTTGTTAAGTGCTTTCAGAGTTTTCCTTGTACATAATATACCAATTCGATGATAAACACATCCTTGGTTTTCTTTGAGTTATGTCATCAGAGTTTAGTCTCTTTAGAGTAATAGACCATGACAAATTGATTGGAACTTTATCCTTCCAAATCAATCCATAGCGTTCAGGAAAGGGTGTGTTGGGTTATCAGTTTAAAAAGACTTACATGAAAAATTACCTGACTTCTCAAGAATCCGTACTCTTTTATCAAAACCTTCATGGAAAGAGACCCCCTCAAAAGCCCCAAGGAGATGAATACATTTCTAGGCCTGTTTATAGATAGATTACGACCCCAGAGAAAAGCGAGGAGGAAGAGACTATCATGCTAGCCATTATGAATTTTACCTAATTAAGTAACAGTAAAACTTGGGGAAATATCATAAAATGCAGCCTCTTTGACTCATTTGTCTTCCCAATAACATTTGGCCAATCAGCAATAGACGATTACCGGTCTATCCATTCAATTTACACAAAGAGATAAGAAATCAGCCGACTTCCAATTTTTTATTCTCCTATGAAACTTTAACGTAATGTAATATAAAGCTGCCATAAAACTCAACAACAAGATTTAACAACAAACTTGAGGTAACAGAACGTCTCCAACAGTCTTCCAAGTTTAATGTACGCATATAGACTCATCAATTAAACATTATCTTTAACACAAAACACTCAAACTTCGGAATCAGCTATGTCTATTGTGAAGCAAAATCAATCTTTAATTTAGCAAGAACATAGCATATGTAAATACCGTATTCATATCAAATTCTAAGGGAAAGTATTCGAATTTGAGCAATTCAAAGATATATACAAATATAGGCAAATTAAAAAATCCATACCCAGCGAAGGCGAAATTGAGAAGAAAGGCGCGCGTGGTCATAAACCGAAGCGCAATCTCCAACTTGGAAACAAACCCGTCACCGGAATGGGCAGCAGAGGCAGAGGCAGAGCGCGTGCCATACCCATATCCATAATTACTGTAAGAATGACCATATCTATTACTATTATAATTTTTATAATGAATATCGTAATGGGTGCGTTTAAGATCGTCACTCAGAACCTCGTAGGCCTCAGAAACCTGCTTGAATCTGAAGGTTGCGTCTTCTCTAACGGCCTTTGCGGATTGAGAGTGCTTGTCTGGATGATATTTCACAGCCAGTTTTCTGAAGGCTTCTTTTATTTCTTCTCTTGTTGCGTTTCTGTTTAAACCCAATACCCTGTAGTGATCCATCGTTATTCTGCATTCTCTCTTTTCTTCGCTTTTATGGTTCTGTTTTTATTTTCCCCAACTCAGGTGCAAGCAACTTAAAGGGTCGCGGTCGCGGTCGTGGTCGTGGCACTGCCGTGGCCGCTTCTTTCTTCACCACAGAGAGAAAGACATTGGGTTTTTCTCGTAAACTTCCCCTAAGTTTTGGGATTATTAAGAGACGTGTCAACTATAAGCCTATCCATTAACACCCTAGTATAAGTGGTTTTTATCAGCCGGCCCCTTAGTGAATTAGTGGTTTTTAAACTCCCCTAGGATTTTGCAGAAGTATTAAAACCCTACTAAAGATGGCTTTTCATTAAGACAGAGTCACAAGAAGGTCAACAAAGTTTTCACTATGACACATAAGGGAAAAATCATTAGAGCAATGCTACGATTCTGCATGGTGTATTATAGAATGCGTGGCACAATCCCCGTTGCTTATTTATTATCGTTAATATTAATCAAGCGGTCGATTTTGTCACGTCATTGATACAAAATCATACACCAATCCAGATAAGTTTATCATTTTCCAAATCATTATTATAACACTGTATAAGGATTTTTCTGTAATTTCAACAGTGAATATGGTAGATAAGGGTGAAATAGTTATTGACTCAGTTTCATTATACACCTGTAACAGCCATAAGGGAATTACGAGAAAGTTTATTTAAAAAAAATAAATAAATAGAAGAGCACTTACACTTACACGTTTTTCAGAAAGGGACAACGACATTGTCCCACCCAAGGTTTGGCAAAACGACACTTCCCCACCCATCAAGTTTCAAAATGACACTTTCCCACCCTTCGTTAGGTTCTGTTATGTTTTCCGTTAATATTTTATTGAAAAGACGAAAATACCCTTAAATATTTTACTTTAAAAATTTTTTATTATTTTTTAATTAGCCAAAAAGTCAAATATTAAAAATTCAAAAAAGAAAAAATAGTTAACCCCACCTAAAAAGTTAGGAGTAATGCTATAAAATTGTTTAAAGTTAAATAATTTTAATATTTATTTATAATGTCATCAATATCACATCACTATTATTTATGATGTTTTTCATTTTTACTAATTAACACAAAAAATCAATATTTCTAATTAATTAAATAAACAAAGAAAAAAAAATATATTTTTATACTTGGACTAATAATTAATTGAATAAAGACTTTGAATTAACTAAATTTTAATTTATAATCAACTAATTAAGAAATAAAATATTTAAGGGTATTTTCGTTTTTTCAATCAAATATTAGTAGAAAACACTAACAGAACCTAACGAAAGGTGGGAAAGTATCATTTTGAAACTTGACGGGTGGGAAAGTGTTGCTTCATCAAACCTTGGGTGGGAAAATGTCGTTCTCCCTTTCAGAAAACGTTATAAAAAATTTTTCCACTCACTGGTTGTTAGCCCACTTTTTCCCCATCTTCCAAATTGGTACAGGACCTTATGCAGTTCAGTTTTTGATTTCAAGAGTTGGTCAACACTATATCGTTCTTCCACCCTAAACTCATTTAAAAAAAGCTTTCCCCACAAAAAATGGGGGAGTTTATTAAAAAGACATTTGGAGTTAAAATTTAATTAAAAGGCTATGTAGTTTGTAAATGTTAACTAAATAGCCATATTTTTTATTAAGCTTAATTAAATATGATTAGGGGTTAATTAGGATTAATGAATAATTGTGTAATCTTTTAAAAATTATAATATGTCCCCCAAAGAGTCGAGATTCTTGCAAATAAACCCAAACACCTTCTTCTTCTTCCTCCCGCCACGTTAACGCATTCCTTCGCCATTAACATCTTCTCCAACACAGATCCTTCTCCTCCTCCTTCTGACATTTCGTCTAGGTATGTGTATCTCCCTTTCGATTTACAAAGATCTGGGTTATGATTTTGATTTAGCATGGATTGGGTTTGGGTTATGATTTTGATTTAGTTGTTTAGGTTGTTGGGCTATGTTTAATGTAATGGAAGTTGAAAGGAGTGAAATATGTTAAAAATTTGTTCTTGGTATGTGTTCTGGGTATGATGGATCGATTATA
This sequence comes from Pistacia integerrima, assembly GCA_026225825.1. Taxonomy (NCBI): domain Eukaryota; kingdom Viridiplantae; phylum Streptophyta; class Magnoliopsida; order Sapindales; family Anacardiaceae; genus Pistacia; species Pistacia integerrima. Next base: position 14,202,878 of record CM047744.1, read on the forward strand.
GGTGGAGATGACTGAAAATATATTCTGGGTATGATGGATCGCTTAAGCGATCTGGTACGTCTGGTAATGCAGCAGATAGATCGCTTAAGCGATCAGGTATGTGGCAAAGATCGCTTAAGCGATCATGGTTATTTATACTGGATCGCTTAAGCGATACACCAGACCATATAAGCGACTGTACAGATTCTTTTTAAAATATTTGAACCCTTAGTACAACATTTAAGAATATTTGTTTTTTCTTGCATTACAGGTAGTTGGCTATTATTACACATGGGACAAGTTGTTTTGGGTGTTGAATATTTTGGTGAGTGGGTGGAGGAAGAAAGTAGCTGGAAGTGGATTGTGAAGAGCAAAGAAGTTATACCAATTGCTGTGAGCACAGAGGTTAGTTTTGATGAGTTGATTGATGAAATAATTAGAAGAGGTAATTTGAGTTGCTCGCGTAGTGATATAGTTGTGAAGTATGTTTTAAGTAGAGTTCCTGAACATTATAAGGTACCTCCTACTATATTAAAGTCGAATGAAAGTGTGAAGTTATATATGATTGATGTGGCCGATAATGGTTCGAGGCTGATTTTAAAGGTTTCTTTTGTAGAAAAATCGTTGGAAGTTGGTTTAAAGGAAGGGGATAGCGAGGAAGTAGGCGGAGATTTGGCTGGTTTTAATTTGAACTACGAGGCTATTGATGTTAGTAGAAAAATCAAGAGTAGACGGTGAATTGGGTGGTGAGAAGGACATTGTAGAAGAGGTTGGTGATGGGGGGCAAAATGAAAATGTTGAGGAGGAGGACCCCATAGATGTTCCCACAGATGTAGAGATTCCTTTAAATACAATTATGCGTGGCGTAGATTGTGAGGAAGAGAACACTATGGTCGTTTATGCAGTTCGGAGGGGGCAATTGGAGGTAGTAGTGAATCACCATGTTTTTTACGGATGGATTGGAGTTGCGCATAGGGTATTTATTTGACAACAAAGAGAAAGTGGTGAGGAAGCTAAAACTTGTTGCCGTGAGAGGTAATTTTGAGTTCATCATCAAAAAGTCAAATTCATTGGCTATGACGGTTGCATGTCGTGACCGAAAGTGCAAGTGACGAGTTTATTGTAGAAGGTTGGCAGAGTCGGAAAAATTTATTCTTAGCACATATACCCGTGAGCACACATGTGGTTTGGGACACATTTCAGGTGAGCATCGACAAGCGTCCGCTGATGTTATTGGACAATTTGTCAAAAGTCGGTTCGTTGAAGGAAAGGTCCATCTCTTAAAGACATTCGAGACTTGTGCGCCTGCGAGTTGGGATGTCTTTGTTAGTTATTGGAAATCTTGGAAAGTGAGACAACATGCACAAGATTTTGTGAGGGGGCACGCCGAGCATGGGTAGTGCTGATAGGAAACGCACTGCTTATATGCTTGAGTTGACAAACCAAGGTAGCAAGACGGCTTTGAAGTGGGGACAGAATATGATGTTTAAATATTTTTTTGTTGCTTACTTGCTCGCTTATAAGGGGTTTTGTAAACATGAGAAAGGTGTTGGCTGTTGATGGTTGCTTTCTAACGGGAAAGTATGGAGGTACATTATTGGTGGCCACTGCACAAGACAACGAGAATCACACATATCCTGTTGCATGGTGTGTGGTTGACTCTGAGAATGACGAGTTGTGGACTTGGTTTTTTCAGCAATTACGTACGATAGTGCCTGACAGTGACAAGTTGTGCATAATATCCGATAGGCACAACTATATAAAGAAGGGGATTGCCACTATTTACCATCAAGTACATCACGGATTCTGTATGAGGCACCTTGGTGAGAACATAAAACAAAAGTTTAAGTGTGCTGGCCTCCTTCGGACATACTACATGGCAAAGAAAAGCTTATCGGGTTGATGAGTTCGAGAGCACTTCCGGCAAATCTGAATCAAGGATGATAGAGTTGCTAAGTATCTTGAGCATGATGTTGGTTTCGAACGATGGAGTAGAGCTTACTTTCTTGGAAGAAGGTTTGATGTCATGACCACGAATATAGCGAAGTCCATAAATTCGAAGTTGTTAATAGAAAGAGAGTTTCCAACAGTTGCACTTTTTGATGCAATCCAGAGGACATTGTCACGGTGGTTCCATGAGCGTCGTACGGAGTCAAATAATTTTACTACAACCCTCGTTCCGTCAACTGAAAAATTATTGCGAGAACGTATGGAACCTGTCAAATGCTGCTTTGCCTATCCTCTTAATGCTCAAGAGTTCACTGTGCGCGGCTATGGTCCGGATGCCCTAGTTAACCTTGTTAGAAAACTTGTAGTTGTAAAGTGCTTGACATTCAACGTTTACCTTGTCCTCATGCACTAGCAGCACTGAAACACCAACGGAAGTCGGATTTTGGTTCAAGAATTTACATGGAACTTTGCTCCCCTATCTGTATGACAGATCACTACATGCTAGCTTATTCAGAAACAATATATCTAGTGCCTCCAGAAGAGCAGTGGGTAGTGCGGCCAGAGTTGGCTGACATTATCATCCATCCGCCATTCAAGAAGACAGTAAAGGGGAGAAAAAGAGTTAAGCATATTCCATCAGCCTTTGAGGTTCCCCGAAAGATGAATAAGTGCTCAATTTGCAAGCAACCTGGCCACAAGAGAAGCAATTGCCAGAAGTAATCACATGCAGATCCAGAAAATTAGGTTTGATGAAGGATGAAATTCAGGGAGTTGCAAAGGCCAACCGTTGATGAGTTATTGTTTTCAATTATTGATGTTATAAATTTTATTGTTACCTTTAATAAATCATTCTTTACATTTCTTGTTACATGGCCTAAATATTTGTTGGTGATTTTAGTTTGGAATTAGGTTGTCAAATTGAGGAGAAAGTATGGAATTAATACGTGTTGGTAATTTTAGTTTGTCAAAATTTAGGAGAAAAGCTGGAAAAGTAAATATTGCCCATGATCGCTTAAGCGACTATGTATATCGCTTAAGCGACAAAGGGTTTTTCAAACAGGATGCATGGCGATATCACGATCGCTTAAGCGATGCACTGGCCGGAATATGATTACGCCGGTGCACGATCGCGTGTATCCACAAGTGACAATTGTTCCTCGACCAAGACAAAAAGAAAATGCACTTGGACAGATTTGATTCTGCCAATCACATGATCGGTTAAGCGATCCACGATCACTTAATTGACCAAGTGAAAAAGAAAAGAATCGCTTAAGCGATATCTACGATCACTTAAGCGACCATGTGTAAACGAAGTTCCTTTTAGTACGATCGCTTAATCGACCAATGGAAAATTTTAAAATTTAACAAATACACCCCCACCTATCCAACTTTCCATATTTTGGCCACCACCATCGGAATCCTACTGGGAAAGGGCGTTATGACACATAGCGATCGGATCAGGCTAATAGGGCGTCAATATGACCTTTTTCGGCCAGATCGACCACGAATGTGGCCAAATCACGGCCAGATCTGGCCATCGACGGATGGAAAAGTCGACATCGCCGTCTACAACTGCCAAATATATGGCTGTTGTTTTCGGTCAACGATGCCCAAGATTTGGCCGTCGTTGATCGTCAACGTCGGCCATTTCTTTGAAAGTCGATGACGGCGAGATGTGGCCTTTTCTGGCCAGATCCACAGTGGATCTGGCCAAAAAATGTCACATCTATGAATTATCGGCCATTTTCGATCGTTTGTAGCCGTCGGTGGTGCCAGAATTTGGGAAGTTGGGTGGGTAGGGGTGTTTTTGTTACTTTTTAAACTTTTTTAGGCAGTATTAATGAAATTAATTCAGTTAATGGGTCTAAAATTTATTAAAAAAATACTAATATTTCCTAATAATTAAACAAAGAAATATTTTGGGAATAGGATTTGTAATATTTATAGGAATATTCAACCAAACGCACCCTTTATGTTCTGAACAAAGAAGAAGAACATATGTTCACTAAGATTTCATGGTTACCTTTGAAATATAATAACGGTCATAGTCCACTGAACGAATTGTAAACCCTATATGTTTAGCATAGACGTAAACAGTCTACACCTTATATGTTTCATACTGACGTAAAAGAACTATATGTTTAATATAAATATAATAATGGTCATAGTCCACTGAACACCTTTGCAAACCCTATATGCTTAGCATAGACGTAAACAGACTACACCTTACATGGTTCATACTGACGTAAAAGAACTATATATTTAATATAAATATAATAACGGTCATAGTCCACTGAACACATTTGCAAACCCTATATGTTTAGCATAGACGTAAACAGTCTACACCTTACATGTTTCATACTGACGTAAAAGAACTATATGTTTAATATAAATATAATAACGGTTATAGTCCACTGAACACCTTTGCAAACCCTATATGTTTAGCATAGCATTAATCGGTTAACCGATGCTCTGAAATACAATAAATAATATCCGAATACCTAAGATCACTTAAGCGATCCTCTGTATTTACACAGTCAGTTAAGAGATCCGTCTGTATCGCTTAAGTGATTCTTTGCTTTTACTCTAGTCGATTAAGCGATCCGTTTGTATTGCTTAAGCGATTCTTTGTTTTTACTCTAGTAGATTAAGCGATCCGTTTGTATCGCTTAAGTGATTCTTTGCTTTTACTCTTGGTCGCTTAAGCGATCGGTAATCGCTTAAGCGATCTAGCCCGCGATAGATGCCCAGATCGAAAATTGCTTAAGCTATCCATTTGTATCGCTTAAGCGATTTTTGTAAAAGACTGTTGATCACTTAAGTGATCTTGGCCAAGGCATAATGAATCTACCCAGACCTATGATCGCTTAAGCGATCCATTTGTATCGCTTAAGCGATTTTTTAAAATACTCTTGGTCGCTTATGAGATCGCTTAAGCGATCTTGTCCGAGGCAGAATGAATATCTGCCCAGATCTATGATCGCTTAAGCGATCCTATGTATCGCTTAAGCGATTCTTCCTAAACGAGTCTCAGTCGCTTAAGCGATTTGGGATCGCTTAAGCGATCTTGGCTAAGGCAGAATGAACATCTGCCTAGATGGGTAATCGTTTAAGCGATCTTATGTATCGCTTAAGCGATGCTTCGTAATAGACTCTTGGTCGCTTAAGCGATCATATCTCGGAAAAGTCTTTCAGTTTAAGAGATATATGTGGTCGGTCATATACGTAATTGTTTGGTACCATGCCATTCTTTAAGTTAATTAATTTCGAAATGACTGTGATTGGGAAACATTTGTACATCACTCATTTATATCAATCTAATTCATCACAAATCAAAATATAACAGACATCAATGTAACCTGTTTATCAAAACACAAAATAAAAAATAGGCATGGGATGCTGCAAATATCGAAGTATATGGACAAGCTAACCATTAGCCCTAACTGTGGTGAATCAAATAATCACACCAGTACATCACACGTTGTAGTGATACACAAAATGAAACAAAACGCTAAAAAACCATTATCCAACTTGGGTGAAGCAAATGATCACACCATACATAGTAAATTCAAACTGCTAATGAGATATTTGATATGGACAAAAAGAATATCTCCCAAATGTCAGATCCAATTCTTTACAATGATTCTGCAGGCACAAGGCTTTTGGCTACCGCAAGAAGAGCCACAACACAAGAATTTCTATACACTGCCTTTAATTTACTTTTTGATGCCAAAGAGTTTAATGTCACTAACACTTTTACACAATCCCTTTATTGCAGATGCCTCCTCTTGCCAACCAGCCTTTGAGAAGTTTTCGAATTCTGTTTGCCAGCAACCTCTCTGAGATCATTGTTTGGTACCATGCCTTCCTAGTAGCCTTTATTGTAGATGCCTCCTCTTGCCAACCAGCCTTTGAGAAGTTTCCTCTCATTGTTTGCCAAGAACCTGCAAAATTATCCGCATACACCTGTAGACACGTCAACTTTTGTAGATAAAAAAAAACACGTAAAAAAGCTATAGAGTGGGTAGGTGAGAAGTTCACTCACTCCGTGTCTTTCTGTAAAGCTCTATATAAGCATGACACCTGTAACATTAGCACCACAACCCAAGTATCAACATCAGCATCACATAAACTACAAAATTCAAAGTTCAACTTTCATACCTTTTTATTGGGTTCTGCTCACTCAAAACGGATCCATTTGCCCATGGAAGCAATGACATTGTCCCTCCCGACAATCTCTCATTGTTTCGTCATTCAACCTGTCCATCGGGGTGTTGGTCATGTCGAACTCAATAAATTTCAGGGCATATGCCCCACATTTAACACTACAATAGGAAGAAGACATTAGCATTATAATAAACTTATAGAACAATTGTATTATGTAAGTTAGTTTTATACAAAATTTACCTTGACTCATTTATTGGGCCGATAGAGCACTTAATTGGCCACTTTCCGGTTAGTACTTGATCACCCAAGTGCCCAAACATCCCTGCCTCGCACGCAATGCCGCAGAACAACCTCGACAAAGGGCTCCAACTCGACCTCCAACCGCTTGTCTCGACAAATAGTGTGGTTGCACAAGGATCTTCAAAGAACCCCTCCTCTAGATGTGCAACGACTGCTATCCAATGCATCTCTTTGACGAGGATGATGCAGTACACTCTTTTAACAAAGGCTCAACTGTAGCCATATTTAGGCCGATCCCCCCGTATATACTGCATAATTCTGTCATCAAAATGAAAATCATCGGGATGCAATCCAACTATACTAGGGCCAATCTTTTTCGCTCCAGTCCTTTTGCTGCACCACTAGCAACGACATTTTTAATTAAAGTGCGATATGCCGAAACAAGCTGCGCCACAAACACCACATCGGTGATGGCACACGGGATACAACAGATCACCATCGCAGTCCGTCAGAGCCTCACAAGCCAATATCTCATCGATGTGCTATATCAAATAAAAACAGCAAGATAAGTATGGAAAACATAGGCAAAAATAAGAAAAATTAAGCGAAAATAACTCACCGAGTCCTCAAGCCACGTGCCCATCGTCAACAACTTCTCAAACCATTCCCGGGGGATAATCCCCTGTCTTACACTTTATATGGCCATTACTTCCTGATCCATTGTAATAGGCATAGAAGAGTTTTTTCTTTTCCTCTATTGGCCTATACAAATCGACATTTGAGTCCAATTTCCCTTGCCTACTTCCTCCCCCTTCCTCCATTTTTACATCCCTACTTCCTTTGCCTCCCACCTCACCCTCCTCCATTATCACTGCCCTACTTCCTCCACCAACCTCCTCAACCTCCTCCATTTCTGGTTCCTCCTCCATTTCTGGTTCTTCCTCCATTTGTTTCTTAATTTTCTTTTTCTTTACCTGTGTCACTACCATGTAAGGCGATTTCAAAAACTTGCTCTTTCGGCTCTCTCTTTTCAAGCTAGTTTGCACTTCAACAGCCTTTAATTCTCCACCAACTTCCTCCTCCATTGTACCAACTTCCTCCTCCACTGTACCCACTTTCTCTCTCAACTTATCCACTTTCTCCTCCACCATTTTCATGCACTCTTCCATCTTGTCAAACCTTGCATAAACGGTTGTTGTAAAACTCTCAAACAGACCATTTATGAGGTCAACAACCTCATTCTCCCGATGCCGATGTCTCGGTAAAGCGGTACTTGTTGTACCAGTTTGCTGAGGCATAGGAACCTCTCCATCCCTCTTCTCCTCCTTATCCCATTGAAGCTTTATAATCCTTGGCATCAACGACATTGTCAAGCAATGGCCTTGCAACCGCCGTCACATGCGTGACCTTTTTTAGGTCCTACATCAGGCGGTCTATCCGTTCATCCCTTTCATCCTCCATTGCTTTGAAAGATGTGACATAGTCTTCTTTCGCTTCATCCCTAGTAGCGGTGAGAAAGGGACGGATGACTTCCTGCGATAAGAAACAAAATCAATCAGATTGAAGCAAAATCAAAAAGCAACTGCATATTCAAAAGCTTAATCCTTTAATCTTACCCCAGCCACTTGAATCTCAATCTCTATTTGGTCGTAATCCGAATGGTTACACTTCCCGACATGCCACCGCAACATCCTAGGACATTGCTATTACACATCCAAATTGTTGCTCCTCCCCCCTGCCTTAGCGAACACAAGGATGGCCTCGTACATCTAAGCCTATATTGTAAAAAAACAGTCCATATAATAATTCAAACACATATATTATAAAAAAATATAACAGAGAGCTATTAATATTTACCTGCATTGCCCATGGGAAGCCAAACAAATTATACGTGCTTGGTTTAGTCTTCCCGCCCTATTCAACATGCTTTAACGCCATGTCTGGTTTTTTCAGGCTCTTGATGGTTCGCTCAAATGATATCTGTCCCCACGGATAAGAATTAAAGAACTCCAAGTCGCTTGCAAACAACAACCAATCTTTCTTAACAGCTTTTGTTGAGTCACCAGCCAATAAGATAGAATGTAAAAACAATAGCAAGCACACTTTTATCTTCTCTCCATCATTAAACCGAACTGTTTCTAGCCTCTCCTCTAAAACGTGTCCTGTAATAGACTTTGCCCCCTGCAAAACCTTATTACGAAACCTTATGGCTCTCGGACTCGTCCTTATTGCGTTTGCCTCCGCCTTATTTGGCACTTCCTTGCATCCTAAGCCCGTCACCAAGCATACTCCATCATCCCAAACCGTAGTGGCTTTCCGTCCACCACGAACCACATTTCATTTTTTTTGTTGCATTTTACTAAGTGTAGCAACATGTAATGCACTCCCTGCCCCCAAAATGCCTTTTTCCAATTTGTTCCGATTATTAAAAACTGACCGAAACAAGTGCAACCGGAATCTCTTTCACCACGCCTCATTCCAGCTAAAATGGCCCTTATTCTGTCAAAAACATCCTAACTCGACCTCACCGTCACCCTTGCAGGGAAGTAGGGTACCTTCTCACTCATAGGCTCCAACTCGTAGTCTCTACAGTTTACGGTCTGCACAATCTGCACAATCGATATAAACAAAATGTTAGCAACAAAAATAAACCAAAACAACTAATAAAAAAAATATCAGCAACAAAAAATTACCACTATAGTCGCTTAAGCGATTTCGGATTGCTTAAGAGATCTTGACTCTGTCTCGTGCAAGATAGCTTAAGCGATCTGAAATCGCTTAAGCAACCAAGAGTAAACTGAGAATCTCTTTGCTTAAGCGATCTGAAATCGCTTAAGCGACCAAGAGTAAACTGAGAATCTCTTAAGCGATACAAAAGATCGCTTATTATATCTGTGATTCGGCCTCAAAAAGATCGCTTAAGCGATCTGAAATCGCTTAAGTGACCATGAGTAAACTGAATCAATCGCTTAAGCGATCATGAGTGCGATCATGAGTAAAACAGATTAATCGCTTAAGCGATACAAATGATTGCTTAAGCGACAATACAAGCAATATTCCCAAACAAGCATCTGTTTCTTCTCCACCTCCTTCCTTCTTGCCCTCAATCCTGACGACTCCTCCTGGCCTGAATTCTCGTCGGACTTTCGGCGAGTTCAATTGACTCGCCCGAGCGTCTCGTCCTTCTGTTCCTTGTTCCTGTTGCCGGTTCTTCCCTCTGTTCTTGTGCCGCCGACGTCTCCTCTGCATGTGGACCACCTTCACTGATCGAATGATCCATCGGAGCAGCCATTGAATTGCTTGTGCCACCGGAATCTAGGATTCGAAGTGGCGTTGGGTTTTCCTCCTCATTGCGAGTGTCAGCCATGGTTTTGGATTGAATTTGATGTCAAAGTTTGCAGTTTCAATCAGAAATGTGGACTGTATCGCCGAAAATCGCACAGATTCCGTTTAGGGTTAAGGAAATCGATTTTAGGGTTCAACAAATCGATCAAAAATCGCAACTATATCGCCGAAAATCGTGACTGTATTCGGTTTAGGGTTCAAGAAATTGATTTTAGGGTGCAAATTTGCAGGTGTTCAATCGGAAAAAACGCGTCTCCCTTTGGTTCAAGAAATCGCTTTTTGCCCTAATGAATTTCGATTAAGCGAGGTGAATAATAGGGCTTGTTTTGAGAAATTTCAAATTTTAAAAACTTTCATTATTTTTGATTCGGCCCATATATGTTTTAATCTTTTCATTTTAACCTATTTTACGTGTTTAATTAATCCTAACTATGTCACGTCATCTTTTCTAAATTAAAAAAAAATGAAAAACAGTTTCAAGACCATTTTATTAAATCGAAACTTGGGATGGCCGGGCAGTTAAATTTTCTCACAAAAAATAAATAAATGTGAACAATCACTCTCTTTCTCTGTCTACAAAATTCAAAACTCTCTAACTGCTACATTTCTCTCTCCTCTCCTCTTCTTGTCTCCAACGCCCTCAATCTCAGCAATCTTGCCCAAATTAATAGGCACTTCTCTCTTCTCTCTTCTCTCTCTTTAGTTTACTCATCGGAATGTAGTCAGATCTGAACTTACTTCTTCCGCCTTCTCCGGCACCTTCCAAGATGAAGAGTCCGCTGCCCCCACGCCTGCCCAATCCACTCAAGCGCAAGCTAGCCATTGATACACTTCCTGAGAACGTAATGGTTGGGGTCCCCGACTCGGGTGTTCAAGTAATTGTTTCGATCTTCTTCTTTTCAGTGGTTATTTGATATTATCTTTTTTAAATTTGGAGAGAATTTGGGGAAAATGTGACTCAAGCTTGAGAAAATGTAAACTTTAAAGTTTTATTTAGCTTCTGTTTTCTTACTGAGAGGAAAAGCAAGAAATTGATATTATCCTTTGCATTTTCATAATATTAACCCCTTGTACTTTCTTTGTAGGAACAAATCAAGCATGCGGAAAAGCAGCTAAATTGCCAATGTCGTTGTTCTTTTCTTGAGGTTTTGTGACTGGACAGTATCCCTTTTGGTTTTGTGAAATTTAATGTTGCATGTCCTAAGATATCCACATATTTTTGCAGATTTACAATGAAAAAATCACAGATTTGTTGGATCCAAGCCAAAGAAATCTTCATGTCACAGAAGCACTCACATCTAGTAAAAGACCTACATAAATTCAGTTTTCCTTGACCCTGTTTTGCTTCTCCTTCCAGATAAGAGAAGATGTCAAATTGTGTTTATGTTGAAAATTTGACAGAGGAGTATGCATGCACAATGAAGGATGTCACACAACTACTGATAAAGGTTTGCTTTGTTTTTTCTTCTTGGACTGCATAGTGAGGATGCTTAAGGTGGAATCCTAGCATTTGAGACTTTTTAGAGAATGCCTATAAAAGAAATGTTGTACGATTCCTTGGCTAGTACAAACATGTATATTTTCATTTTCCTTGTCGTTATAGTGTTTCTTTGCTTGACAAATTTAATTCCATGTTACATTGACTATGACCTAATAGGTACACCCAACATATAGGAATTTTTCCTAGTCCTTGAATTTATTTTAAGGGTTTATTGCATGTAATGCTTGGCAACTCTATTTGTTTATCTTTTTCTCTTTTAAGGTGATAGAGAAGTACTGAATAATAAATAGTATTTAAGTATTCCATCAATATGTACAAACATATGATATACTAACACAGAGTACAATATTAAGATGACTATGCTTGTACAAAAGTGTCATGTTTAACAGACATTAAGATATAAGAAAATTGAAATATTAATTTCTTCAGATACCCATCACTTTTGCTGAAATCCCAAAACCCATAAAGTTTTACCATTATTACTGGCCCACAAAATTTTCCAGTGATGGCATAACTTGACTGCTCCATAAGGTGAGAGAGCTTATAATATCTGCATGCACCTATTGAGTACTTGTTGTAAATAGGGAGCCATGCTTATTGTGGGCCTGACTATACTAGAATAACCATCATTCAAGTGTCATGGCAGGTATTCTATCATTGCTTATCTTATATTTGAACAATACCCATTTTTATCTGTTTTCTGTATATTCTTATGAAAGGTTAATTTTTTGCTGAGAGCTTATTTTAACACTGTTGCTTCTTGCACCTTTGTGCTCTTGTTTTAGGTAGTTCATGATGTACATTGTCTTAAAATGGAAGATGAAGAGAGAGATTGAAGAGACAGTTTCTGCTTCCACGTTTGCAGAGCCATCTTTTCCTTTACAAGGGAAAGTAAGTACGAGGAAAGTGAAGCTAAATCGGTTAGACCAGGGGTCCATTCCTCCACCTGGTAGGGGGCAGAGAATATATGAGATAGATCCAACTTTGACAGGTTTTCGTCAACATCTTGATACAGGTGAGATAATATTTTATTGTGTTACACAATGAAAACTGAGAGTTTGTTTGAATGACTCAGTGACCTGGGGTCTAAAAGTAATAGGAGCAAATTAATTGCTTTTTCTTGGTTGATATTTGTAAAGATGCATTCTGGTCAGTTTTAGTGGGCTTCTTCCTATCGTGTTTTTATGTTCTTTCCTCACTTCTGTTTATCAGAATGCAGTAATTTAAGTCTACCCTCCATCCTAGCTTGGACTTAATAAACATAAATATCTTGCTTACGAAGATGGTGTTTCTTGTTTTTTCTCCCTAATGTTTATGTTGGATTGAACAAATCAACCTATGGCTCTATTTTTCTCTTATACTATGGCTAAATAAATACCTTCAGTTCATAATAATGTTTGAATTCAAGTCCCATATTCATAAGAGCTCTGAAGTTTCTTGACAGTTTTTGATCACACAACAACAACTCTTTTTAACCCTTAAATCTATTACAAATTCAGGAATCTTCGTAGGGATTTTTCTAATTTAATTGTAAGTTTAATAAGTATATTCGCTCATGAAATCTTGCTATCATAGTTTCTGATATGACATACAATGAAGGATTAAACTAAGTTTTTCAACAACTCCTTATTTTCCCTAGTTTTAACTCACACAAAAATCTAGCACACATTTCACCACATGGATACAAAATTCTCTTGTGTACACTCCTGTGTCTATATTTGTGTGTTCTTAAAGATTTATTATCCAAAATGTTTGACTCTAAGATAGATTTATGATACAGACCTTTATAGTCTAATTATTTTATTCTTAGTGAACCTTTTTATTATTTTGCTGTAATAAACCTTTATTCATTAATGGATTATTTTCCTGTTTCTGTCACTTTCTTGATTTAACGTCTAAGGTTGGTGAAAGTCTTGTTCCAATTGCAGGTATGGACAGTACAAAAAATTGCGTGAGGATATTGATAGGTATGAAGGTGGTTTGTAGTTGTTTTCTCGTGGCTATGAAAAGTTAGGCTTCACGCACAGGGATCACACCTTTTGAATTTCTATAGGTTGATTTCCTTGATTATTCTATCTTTAGTATCTTTATGGGTTAAATATAAGATTGTGACTTTGTGTATGATCACGGTGCAATGTGCTATTATGTGTATTACTCTTTTTTTTTTATGCAAATACTAAATAATTAATTATAAGATGAAATAAATATATGGAGGTAATAATCATGCTATGTAGAGAACACAAGGTAGAAAATTCTTCATCAAGTATTTGCATCTTAACATTATTTAAACTGTGGTGAAACTGGAGTTTGAATTAATATTTTCAAACTTCATCAGCTAGCATTACTAATTACAATTCTTGCCATTGTAGCTTTGTTGCTTGGGCCATTGTCAACAGATATGTCTTACTTTTCCTGGAGTGTGCTTTGACTGAGCTCAAGCCAATACAAGCTGTTCCATGGGTTAAAAAAGTGACAGATTCTGGCCATAAGATAGAGAGGCGTGCGCTTGCATTCCTTTTGTATTCATATAGGGATATCATCTGTGGTTTTATCAATGCTAATACTTTTATATTTTTGCAAATTTAGGGGATAGCGTGTAGGTTTATCAAGTATTGATCAACAATGCAAGCTGGGGTGTGAAAATTTGTGCCAGCCTATAGAACCAGTTTATCTTTCTTCTTTTTGGTGGCACTTCCATATATGTGGTTTATTAGCTCATAGTTTTCTGAAATTGAAATTGAGTTATAACCAAAAAATTTTGTGGTCCCTCTTTGTTCCAATAACGTTTTATCTACTTAAAAAGTAATTAAAAGATTAGAAGTTGGGGTTGCTGAATAATGTTCCAATTGGTTCCGCAATGCCATAGGTATAACTTATAGAGAGTGGGCGCCGGGAGCTAAGGTTTGTTTGATTCTTTTACTCCAGGGTTTAACTGTTTGATCTCGTTACCTCTTGACGAGGATGGTGTTATTTGGGCTAACAATTTTTCAATGTGATGATAATCCATACGGGTTTATGTTGTTATTATGATCCACTAAATCTTTTGTGTCTATTGTGAAAACATTTATTTCCCTGTCATGATAATGCTCCTGTAATTTGTGTTAAATTACTTTTTATATTGATACATAAAAATAGAAGAATGAAGTCAAGCCTCTTCAATACTTTTTAATCTCTCATTTAAGAAAAAGAAAAGGCTCTTCAATACTCTTGTACTAAAAGCGGTAGATTATATGTATGTTGCTTCTCACCTTTTTGACTTGATCATTGTAACAAGTATTAAGGATGAATATTCTACTTGTCTTATTCATAGAGAAAAAGAATATATATATATATACATTTGTAGTGTTCTAAACTAGGTATGTGATCAATCTATGTTAGGATACAACATCAATGTGATCCCTATAATCCTGGAAATTATATACATCTGTAACAATCATCAAACATGGACATTTTTTAGTTATTCTATCTGCTCTTATCCTTTTCAAGTTTACACCTTCTGGTGGTAATTACTGATAACTGGACCATGTGTATGGTTTCAAATGTCAAACATGCCTTCTGTTAGGTAGAGTGCGGAACAATAGAGAAAAACAGGGGACTAATAGTAAACGGAAGCGTAGAAGATCTATAAGCTGAATATTGATCTTTATTAACTTACCATTGAAGTACTCAATATGCCTTTAAATAGGCAGTACATAATAACAAACTAACTTAAAAGTAGAGATTATTGGCATTATCATTGACATGATCTAAGGAACAGAAAATAGAAAATCAAGGAGCCATGAAGTATCTGCACATGACTCGGTCAAAGAGCAGATAGCATAGCTATCAAATTTGAATCATTCTCCAACACTCCCCTTTGATTCAAAGTTGCAAACACCAAGTTGAAGCCTAAAATAAACATGCTTGTCTCGAGGAAGGGATTTTGTTAGAATATCAAAGAACTGTTCTTTAGTATTACAAGACTTCTAAAATGATTGACTCATTTGACACAAGATCTCGAATAAAATGAACCCGAATGTCAATATGCTTTGTTCTTCCATGGTAGGCTGGATTCTTAGTCATCGAAATTGTCGCTTTATTGTCGCAATAAATTTCAGTTGCTTCCTTTTGTTCTTGACTTATGTCGCAAGAATTCGCTTAACCAAACTCCGCTTGACATGTCGAAGTTAGGCCGCCGATATTCCGCTTCGATGAAGACAAGGCCTGTTGTTGCTTGCTTCTTTGAACTCCAAAGATATGGCACCTGAACCAAGATTAAAAACATAACCGGAAGTGCTCCTTCTATCCTCCAAACATCCGCCCAATCGCCGCGTTGTAACCAAACAATTTGAATTCTGAAACACAACCATACCACAACCCAAAATCAATTGTTCCAAAGAATATATCGCAACACTCTTTTTGCACTCCAAGATGATGTTTTGAAGGGCGTGCATAAATAACCGAAATGACTCCAACCGAGAAAGCAATAAATGGCCGCGTATGAGTCAAATAGATTAAACCCCCAACCAAACTTCTAAAATGTCTTGCATTTGCTTGTTCAATACCATCATCAATCTGCAACTTCTCATTCAAATTCATAGGTGTAGCCGCAATCTTGCAATTCAAGATGTTAAACCTTTTAAGTAAATCGGTAGCATATTTTCTTTGTGACACAAAGATTCCATCTTTAACTTGCTTCACTTCTAGCCCAAGAAAAAAGTGCAAAGATACCTAGGTCTGTCATTTCAAACTTTTTCTTCATGCAAACTTTGAATTCATTAATGAGAGAAGAAGAGGAACCCATATAAATCATATCATCCACATATAGGCAAATAATGAGAAGATCATTTTTACCTTGTCTTTTCAAATAAAGATTGGGCTAATTCTTACTTCTTTCAAAGCCATTATCAAGAAAATAGGAGTCAATTTTGCTGTACCATGCCCGTGGAGCCTGCTTCAACCCGTAAAGTGCTTTTCGCAGCTTTTACACTTTCTCTTCTTTGCCTTCAACTATGAATCCTTTGGGTTGAGTAACATATACCTCCTCTTGCAACTCGCCGTTTAAAAATGCTGATTTAACATCAAATTGATATACTGGCCATTGCAATTGTGCAGCCAATGCCAAGATGGTTCTCACCATTTCAAATCAAGCAACAGGAGAAAATGTTTCTTCGAATTCAATACCTTGCTTTTGTGAGTAACCCTTTGCCACCAGTCGAGCCTTGCGCTTTTGTATGCTTCCATCTACATGATACTTAGTTTTGAACACCCACTTTAGGCCAATTACATTTTTACCATGAGGCAAATCCATCAACTCCCAAGTTTCATTTCTTTGAATTGCTGCAATTTCTTCTTTCATGGCATTACGCCATTCTTCTTTTTCTCGCTTCTTCAAATGTTGTTGGATCGCCTACAAACAAGGCTTGTGTATTCTCATAAATCTCCCTTACCAATCTGAATTTTGTTGGAGATGTTTCCTCTGAAGATGAACTTGAAGAAGACAAGCTTGATGAAGTTGAAGGACTTGAAAAAGACGGTTGTTGTACTTCAGTTTGTGGAGCACTATTTTCAGTTGAAATTTCAAATTGAACACCATCTGAATTCTCATGCCAAGTCCAACTTGCCTCTTCATTGAAAACTACATTCCTGCTAATAATCACTTTTCCACACACAAGATTATACAACCTATATGCTTTAGACTGAGAGCAATAACCAACAAAAATACATTTTGTTGATTTATCATCAAGTTTGCTTCGATTATGTGAAGCAATCAAAGCATAGGCAATGTAACCAAAAACCTTTAAATGGCTTACCCAAGGTTTCCTACCACCCAAGCCTCATATGGTGTTCGGTTTGGGAACAGCCTTTGTTGGTGATATATTCAACAAGTAGACAAGATGGAGACGCCTTCGCCCATAAATTGTATGGTAGTCCCTTGGCCTTTAAAATGCTTCTCGCCATCTCAACAACAGCCTGATTCTTTCGTTCGGGCGATGCCGTTTTGCTCGTGTGCTCGAACAGTCAACTCCCTATGTAAACCTTGCTCTTCACAAAACTGAATAAATTCATGAGATAAAAATTCACCTCCTCTCACAAGACGAAGCACTTTAATGCATTTGCCACTTTGCTTTTCAACATGTGCTTTGAACTTCTTGAAGTTCTCAAATGTTTCGACTTGAATTGTAGAAAATAAACCCTACTCATGCGAAGTAGTCATCAGAAACAATAGAAAATATCTACTCCCACCAAGTGATTTCGTTTGCATAGGACCACACAAGTCAGCATGTACAATCTCAAGACAACTAGATGCCCTTCTAGACTTCCCCGTAGGAAATGGTCTTTTACATTGTTTCCCATATATGCACCCTTCACACTGATCTAATGACTCAATTTTGGGCAACCCAAACACCATTTCCTTTTGACTCAAAAATTTCAAACCTTTTACATTCAAATGCCCATATCATAAATGCCACAAACTAGACTCTTTATTTCTTTTGACAACAAGTGCATGACTTTCAACACTAGAAACTTCAAGTGGGAATAACTTATTTGGTGTCATACGAACATCAACTATTATCTGATCTGACTTTTTATCTCTAATCACACAAGAGACATCATCAAACAAAATGGAATACCCACTAGCCATAAGTTGCCCAACGCTCAACAAGTTTTGAGATAAATGTGGAATAAAATAGACACTGTAAAGGAGCTTTACATTACCATGACCATTATTGATTGCCACAGTACCTTTGCCTTCTACCTGCATTTGTTTGTCATCTCCGAGCCTCACCTTTAGCTTGTAAGACTCACAAGCTCCGTAAACAATGACTTTATTCCCTGTCATGTGATTAGAGCATCCGTTGTCCGTAAACCAAATGTTGTTGGAAGTTGTTGTGTCTGCATGATAGGCCATGAATAGCTTAACCTCCTCTTCCTCTTGTTCTGCATAGCTTGCTTGCTTTTCCCTTAATTTCCAACATTCAGCTTTTAGATGTCCAAACCGTTTGCAGTAGTAACATTGGACACCACTTCTATTACTTCTTAGCTGTTGCGTTTCATCATTTCGCTCATCACCATGTCCTCTTCCATGACCACCTCTTCCACGGAATCCTCCTCTGCCACGTCCCCTACTAGCTATCTCCTTTTCCTCATTTTGATTGGATGCCTCCCCTCTCACCTGAAAGGCTTTTTCTTCATTCTTCTCATCTGCCCTAGTTAATCTTGCCTCATGGGATTGCAAAGAACCCATCAATTCATCAAATGAGTATGTAGCTAAGTCTTTGGACTCCTCAATAGCTGCAACTACATGATCAAATTTTGGAGTCAAACTCCGCAATACTTTTGCAACTATAGTCTGATCAGAAATTTCTGCCGCATAGGTCCGCATTTGATTAACAATTGCATCTACTCTGGATAGATAATCGTCCACTGATTCTCCATTTTTCATATGCAAGGTTTCGAAATCACGACGAAGAGATTGAAGTTTCACCGTGATTACTTTCGAGGAGCCTTTGTACACCATTTGCAAAGTCATCCAAGCATCGTTGGTTGTATTTGCTGCTGCTATTTTTGAAAAAATTGACTCATGAACTGCTTGTTGAATGAAGAACAGGGCTTTAGATTCCCTTTTTTGTTTAATCTTTGCTCTTCATCGGAACCCGCTCCGTCTGCAGTGATCCCTTGCTCAACCACGTCCCATAGCTCTTGAGATTTGAACAAGGTTTTCATTTTGATGCTCCAATACTCATACTTCTCACCGTTGAAGACAGGTAAAAGCGGCTGTGTGGTTACTGAACTCCCATTTCCTTCCATTTGGATTCACTCGCTCACCTTTTTCTTTTTTTTTCTTTTTTTTTTGTTCGCCCAGTCAAAGACCGAAGCCTTGCTCTGATACCACAATGTTAGGTAGAGTGCAGAACAATAGAGAAAAACAGGGGACTAATAGTAAATAGAAGCGTAGAAGATCTATAAGCTGAATATTGATCTTTATTAACTTACCATTGAAGTACTCAATATGCCTTTAAATAGGCAGTACATAATAACAAACTAACTTAAAAGTAGAGATTATTGGCATTATCATTGACATGATCTAAGGAACAGAAAATAGAAAATCAAGGAGCCATGAAGTATCTGCACATGACTCGGTCAAAGAGCAGATAGCACAGCTATCAAATTTGAATCATTCTCCAACACCTTCATCACTAGCTTTTCCTAAAACTTGTGCACTTATTGGATTATTTTGAATAAATACTAGTAACAGACGTGTAAAATCTAGTGGTACTGTTTATTTTTTGTCTTATACAGTATTTTCTTACTCTTTCGGTCAGCAGCTTTGATTGGAGACTTCAATAATTGGAATCCCAATGCAGATATCATGACCCGGGTACGTTATCTTTGCTTCTGTAAATCAGAGTTCTGGCTGCAAATTGGCTCTTCTAATTGCACTGATATTGTGAGTTGAAATTTTCATCCTGGACAGAAAAATAAAGCCAAACTTTGCTTTATATGAAGTCTTTCTCTTTGTGGGAAGAAACTATGTATTTTATGAAGATAATAAATTGTTTTACTGGGGTTACTTTGTTAGATAGAGCTAAGTCTGTTACTTTGTTAGATTTATTTCAGAATGCTCACTCGAAAAGACGCTCCAGGTTACTTAAAGAAAAGGAAAATTGAAAAAAAAAAAAAAAAAAATACCTTGTGTTATCGCTTTACATGACTGAGTTGGTAATCTTAAATTTGGTCTAGTGCTAATTACTTTAACTACTGCATATTTTTCTGGAAAATTCTCCTACGAATTTTATTCCTCTATGTTGCCTCTGTTGCATTTAAATGATTTCTCTCTCTTTAACTAAAAGCACCAAATTAATGGCCTTAGAAAACTGGATCATGCTCATGTGAGATGTTTACTCAGGTATCAAATTTAGTTTTGTGGCTATGTTAAACCATAACATTGACACCTGTGGAGATGCACTATGTTAAACTTAAAATTGTGTATCATCAGTGAATTTTCTATTTTTAGTATATGGGCTACCATGTATGTTCTTAGATTAACTAGCAGATGCTATTGTATAAAGTTCATTAAACACTCGATATGATAAACTGGAAGATGTATGTCCATTTATATCTACTACTCCTTACATTGTTAATGTTCAATCTTTTTTTGTAGGAAAAGTATGAGTTTCAACATCCTCAACCTAAGAGGCCGAAATTACTTAGAATTTATGAGGCACATGTTGGAATGAGCGGCACGGTGTGCTTCTCCTTCATTCTCCTAACTATTACTTAATGCTTCTAGTGCTTGCTATATGTTAGCTTTAAGTCCTCAATGTCAAAACTGCTGGATCTTGTTTTTTGATGTATACTTGCATGCTACAATATGTAGGATCGCATCTTAAAAAGCATGTTAAGCTTGTGTTAGAAGTTTACAAGTAAAATGGTTTTTGTGGTGATCATGCACTGCATGATGGTGAGTTGGGCTGCGTAACACAACCAATCTAAATTAAACTTGCATAAACTCGTAAGAGGAAGCATCTATGACTGACATAAGGCATTCTTTGAGGAAGAGAAATACAAGCCTTGCATCCTATTTTATTGAAATCCAAGTTTGAAGAATTCTAGGTTCCAATCAACTTGCTGATGTAGATGCCCTATTAGGTGGAAAGCAATTGACTATAAGCTAACAACCTAAAACCTTAACTATCATCTTACCCGTTTTAATAACAGAAAAAAGAAAATCCATAGAGCAAAAAGCAAAATACGATATGTAAATGATCAAATTTTATAAACTGTAGTAGTGTTATGCCTCTTTTGCATCCTTTCAGAAACTTTGACATTCTTTTAACTTTGAAAAGATTTTTGTGAATGAGGTGCTTAGTCCAAGGTGTGGATAGTTGGGATAGCTATAACAAGAATCATAGGGAATGATTTATTTGTCTTAGATCCTTTTGTTAAAGTGTTATTAAAAGATGATTAACATATTATAATACATCAATCTAATTTCATTTATCAACTTTCTCTTTTAATTAGGAGTCAAATATTTACCACATGACCCTTCTAGTATCTTGCTTCTTTCACTGCATCAAATTTTCTAATTTGCTAATATGGTTGTAATATTTTGTTAAATTTTATTACGAGATTTAAATTATCAATGTAGGTGTTTCAATTTCAATTTCTATTTTACTCAATTCTCTCAACAGTACAACCTAACAAATATATACACACACTGCAATTACATATATACCCTTGACTACATATACATAGTTTCCAACACTCCCCTTCAAGCTGGAGCATATATATCTATCATGCCCAACTTGTTACAAATATAAGTTACCCCTTTACCAACTAGAGACTTCGTGAAGATGTCAACTAGTTGTTCCCCTGTTCTAACATGATTAGTAGCAATTAGCTTTTGTTCAAGTTTCTCCCGGACAACATGACAATCTACTTCTATATGCTTAGTCCTCTCGTGAAAGTCTGGATTGTTTGCTATATGCATGGTTGCTTGGTTGTCACACCACACGTCCATAGTCCCTGGATCACCAAACCCAATTTCTGTAAGAAGATGTCTTGTCCATATAAGCTTACAAGTAACTTGTGGCATAGCCCGATACTTAGACTTTGCGCTTGACCTAGCTACAACCGGTTGCTTCTTACTTTTCCAAGAAATAAGATTTCCTCCAACAAAAACACAAAACCCACTCACAGACTATCTATCCATAGAGGATTCTGCCCAATCTGCATCTGAAAAACCTTCTACCTTATTATGATCATGATCACTGTAAAGAATCCCACGTCTAGGGGCTCCTTTTAGATACTTCAAAATATGGAGGACTGTAACGCCCTGCTTGAGGTACGTTGTTATTGTTTCCTCTTTCGCTCTTATTTTGAGTTGGTTTTGGTGTTATTGTTTGATTTAGTGTTGTGTTGAATGTTTGCCCTGAAATTGGTTGAAAAGTAAGAATTTCGTCTGCCGTGCACGGGCGAAGAAGAATTCCGGCCGCGCGGAAGAGAGGTGAAGCCACGGGGGAAGGCGGCTGATAGCCTTTCGCCGCGGCGACAGTTTCTTTTCGCCGCGGCATGACAGCCGACTAAATTGTTGATTGAGTTTTAGATATTTTCTTCCTTAAGGGCAATTTGACCTTTCTACCCCTAATTAGCAGGAAAAGTGGGGAGTTAATTGTAAGGATTTTTCATAGAGAATGTGTTGATATGGGGGTGAGTTTGTAATGAATCAAAGGATATGGATGGAATTCCCAAAGAAGAATAAGGGCAAAATGGGAATGAGTGTGTTTATATTTCATTAAAAGGAATTAGAATCAAAGAAACCCCTAATTCTCTTCTTCTCAAACGTAACTTCCCATCCTTACTCCTCTCAACTTCTCTTCTCTTTTGATCAAGGTATTCCAAGGGATTTTGAAGTGATTTGGGGTGGAAAAGTAACCTAAGGCTTCCTAAGGTAAGGATTTCTCCTTAAGTTGTGTGATTTGTAAGTTTTAGTTCATTTTGGTATTTGAGGGTTTTCCTTCTTTTGGTTAAGATTAGAGGAAAAGTCAAGCTAAACAAGTGAAAGGAAGAATTTGTGAAGTCTCTCCATAACAAGTAAGTAAAACCCAACCCAAGTTGAGATTTATGAAATTTCTTAATTAGGGTTTTGATAGACTTGATGTATGTATGTGATGTACATGTGATATGGCATGTATGAAGGATTAAATAGAGATTTCTATGCTTTGTGAATGTTTATACCTTGCAAATTTGAGAAATGAGATGTTGGATTGGCAAGGTAGTTGAGATGGATTTGAAGGGGTGTTATGGAACCCTTTTTGGAAGTGTTTTGTTTGACAGGTTATTATGGCTTTGTGAAGGGGTTATTCCCCATTTTGGATGGTTAAGAAAAGTTTTAGAATCATGGCTATGATAGAGTTTTATAGTGCAAATGAGTTGTTTGATGAAATGCCTAATAGAGGTTTGAGTATGAGTAATGAACCTTAATTCTTGCAACATTGCATGTTGGCATTTCATAAGTGCATTAGTAGTGATGAACCATCCATAGGCACTAATTGTGCATGGAAAAGTGACCTAAGAAAGTGTAAGGAAATGGTTTATGCAATTACCCTATGAGTAGAGAGCTTAGTGGGTAAAATTACTCTAGGGTAGAGAGCATTGAAAAAATGCTACAATAGAATGAATTAGAAGAGTAGTATAGTTGGGATGATGCTTTGTGATCATCACCCGATCATATGGGAATCGGATTGATGCTTTGTGATCATCATCCGAATAGCCCTTAGAGAGATGGGTCGACGCTTTGTGATCGTCACCCGATGAGTAGTAGAAATGGGTAGATGCTTTGTGACCACTACCCGGTTAGTAACAGATAAGTAGGTTGATGCTTTGTGATCGTCATCCAACAGTTAGTAGAAGTGGGTTGATGCTTTGTGACCATCACCCAATAGTGACTAGAGACGGGTAAATGCTTGGTGATCGTTACCCAAAATTCATGAGGAACGGGTAGGTGTTAGGTGATCTCCACCCGATAGTTAGAAAGAACCGAGTTGGTGCTTTGTGATCCTCACTCGGTAGTCACTAACGGGTTGGTACTATGTGAATTCCACCCGAACGTGATCCTCACTCTAAGAGTCACTAAGAACGGGTTGGTACTATGTGAATTCCACCCGATAGCTATAGAGAGTGAGATGGTGCTATGTGAACGCCATCCGGCCGTACCTCCGGTAAGATGAGGCCATGATGTTATTAGAAACAGAAACAGAATCAGAAATAGCATAAGGAAAGAATTAAGAGTTATTTATACGGGGTCGACAGAGAGAGTTTTACTTACGAGCATTATTTTGTGCTCACCCCGTTATTTTTCCTTTGTGGATGCAGTTCTAGGTGATGCAATGGAGGGGCGTCGGCAAGCGAAGAGATAGCTACACTGCTTTCCCCTGTTTCGTCCTTTTTAAAATACATTTTGTAAACAGTACTCTTTATGTATAAAAGACATGTGACGTATAATGAAAAGAAAGTTTTTGGGCCCAATTTTCTATTGTTATTATGCATGCATTGTACTAGTTTTCAGTAGTTGTTACAAGGACCGCATCCCAGTGAGATGTCCTAGGAGATGACATAAATTGACTCACCACACTCACTGAAAAAGCAATATCTGGACGGGTTACTGTAAGGTAGTTTAACTTTCCAACTATCCGTCTGTATCTCTCTGGATCACCAAACATCTCTCCATCCTCAGCATTCAATCTCACATTAGGAACCATAGGAGTGTCACAAGGCTTAGCCTTAATTAGACCCATTTCGGTCAACAAATCTAACACATACTTGCATTAAGAGAGAAAAATCCATTTCTTACTCTGAGAAACCTCGACTCTCAGAAAATACCTTAAAGTGCCCAAATCTTTTGTGAAATTTGGAAGCCAAATTTTTTTTCAAACTCTGTATGCCGACATCATCACTGCCAGTGATTACAATGTCATCAACATAAACAACCAAAAGAATGATGCCAGAACTAGATTGCTTATAAAAGACATAATGATCATAAGCACTCCAAACTGAGTCACCACTTCGCTAAACCTCCCAAACCAAGCTCGTAGAGATTGCTTTAAGCCATATAAAGATTTTCTCAGTTTGCATACCTTTCCTGACTCCCCCTGAGCAACAAACCCCGAAGGTTGCTCCATGTAAACCTCTTCAAGAAGATCACCATGTAAAAAGACATTTTTTACATCAAGTTGGTGAAGAGGCCAACAATATGAAGCTGCAAGTGAGATGAATAGTCGGACAGAGGTCATTTTAGCCACTGGGGAGAATGTCTCAGAATAATCAATACTGTACGTTTGGGCATAACCCTTAGTAACCAACCGAGCTTTCAATAGAGCCACAGTCCCATCGAGATTAGCGTTCACTATGAAAACCCATTTGCTCCCAATGACCTTTTTATTTTCAGGTATGTATCATTATGTTCTCGAGTCGAGCCAACATCTCTTCTTCCATAGCCCTTCGCCACCCATCATGAGTAATTGCTTCGACACAGAGTTGGGAACAGACACAGTCTAAAGAGGTAATAAAAGACTTGGAAGATTAAGATAAAGAGTGATAGGAAATAAATAAGGAGATAGGATAGGTACAAGAGCGTTTACCTTTACGAAGAGCAATGGGAAGGTCATGGTCAGAAGAAGGAGGAACCAGATCTGAGGGCAAGGCAATCGATAGAGGCAGTGGATTGGATGCTGATGCAGGTGTCTCATGGTGCTGGTGAACCCTGCAAGAGTATACCTGGGTGATAGGAGGACGAGATGGTAGAGGACTATGATGGTTAATGTTGTAAACAAAAAGATCATCAGGGGGTGCTTCAAGAGAAGTAGATGGAATGGAAGACTTAACATATGGAGTGATAGGAAACAAATAAGGAGGTAGGATAGGTATAAGAGCGCTTATCTTTACGAAGAGCAATGGGAAAAGCATGGTCAGAGGAAGGAGGAACCAGATCTGAGGGCGAGGTAGTCGATAGAGGCAGTAGATTAGATGTTGATGCAAGTGTCTCATGGTGCTGGTGAACCCTACGAGAGTATACCTGGGTGATAGGAGGATGAGATGGTAGAGGACTATGATGGTTAATGTTGTAAACTAGAAGATCATCAGGGTTGCTTCAAGAGAAGTAGATAGAATGGAAAACTCAACATATGGAGTGGTTTCAAAAAAAGAAACATCAACTGAGATAAGGTACTTACCTAGGACAGGAGAAAAGCAACGATAACCCTTCTGATATCGAGAATAACCCAAGAATATGCACTTGAGGGATCTAGGTTCAAATTTGGATACATGAGGTCTAACATCTTGAACAAAGCACGTGCACTCAAACACTTTAGGAGGAAGAGAGAATAAAGGCTGTGATGGAAAAAGGATGGAGAACGGGATTTGACCACCCAAAACAGAAGAAGGCATGCGATTGATCAAGTGACATGCAGTAGAGATAGCATCTGCCCAAAATTCTGTAGAGACTTCCATGTAAAAGAGGAGAGTACGAGCGACTTCTAATAAATGACAATTTTTGCGTTCAATAATTCCATTTTGCTGAGGTGTATAAACACATGATGATTGATGAATAATACCTCTAATAGACAAAAATGAGGAGAAAGGAGCATAAAAGTATTCTTTGGCATTATCACTTCTGCGAATTTTAATAGATGAAGTAAGTTGATTTTGTATTTCAGCATAAAAGGTACAAAATATGGAGAATAATTCAAAACAATTTTTCATAAAGTACAACCAAGTCACACGTGAAAAATCATCCACAAAAATAACAAAGTATCGATATCCAGACTTAGACAACATAGGGTAAGGACCCCAAACATCAGAGTGGTTAACATCAAAAGGGGCTATGGCTCTTTTGTTTATCCTAGGGCTATAGGACACTCTATGGTGTTTTCCAAACTTACACGTCTCACAGTCAAGGTGTGATGTTGACCCTACACCAGGACACAGACTTTTCAAAATGGGAAGGGGAGGATGACCAAGGCGACCATGTAATATAGGTAGAGATGAATCACTGGTACACGCAACAGGTTGAGAGACAGGAGTGGAGACATCATCGAGCATATACAGGCCACTTGATACACGACCCCTACCAATAATCTGCCTCGTCCCAAGATCCTGAAATATACAATGAGTAGGAAAAAAGTAAACACCACAATTGAATGCATTAATAATTTGACTAACAAATAATAGGTTAAAGGGAATATAAGGAAGACACAGACAGAGGAGAGAGACATAGATTTGTTGAGATGGGCAGTACCACATCCAATAATAGGTGCAATAGACTCGTTAGCTAAGGTAACCGAAGACAAATTGGGAGAAGGTGTAAATCAGGAGAGAATACTTGTATCGCCCGTCATATGGTGGGTAGCACCAGAATCAATGACCCAGTTACTACTAGAAGTGGACAAACAGGCTGTAGGATTACCTAACTGGGTTAATGTAGTAGTAGTCGATGGGATGGATAACTGGGAGCAAGAATTTCGAGTGAGGCGAGCATATTTTGCTGCAGAGATAGTAACCTTTGATGGGGTGGGTAAGAGACCATCTTGAGTTGCAACATGAGCAAACTTCTGAGTGCCTTGCATATTCAGGGGCTTGCCATGGAGCTTCAAACAATTCTTTTTTACGTGACCCTCAGCACCACAGTGAAAGCAAGTACGAGGGTCATTACCACGATTGTTCTTGGTATCACAATTTGTCTTCAATTAGCTAAGGTAACCGAAGACAAATTGGGAGAAGGTGTAATGAGAAGAGAATACCTGTATCACCCGTCATATGGTGGGTAGCACCAGAATCAATGACCCAGTTACTACTAGAAGTGGACAAACATGCTGTAGGATTACCTAACTGGGTTAATGTAGTTGTAGTCAATAGGATGGATGACTGGGAGCAAGAATTCCGAGTGAGGCGAGCATATTCTACTACAGAGATAGTAACTTGTGATGGGGTGGGTAAGAGACCATCTTGAGTTGCAACATGAGCAAACTTTTGAGTGCCTTCATATTCAGGGGCTTGCCATGGAGCTTCCAACAATTCTTTTTTACGTGACCCTCAGCACCATAGTGAAAGCAAGTATGAGGACCATTACCACGATTGTTCCTGGTATCACGACTTGTCCGTTTGTTACCTTTGCCATCACTAGGCTTCATGCTAGCTAGGGCCGCATGATCTACATTAAGATCCTTAAGGATTTCTTTGTCCTTAGAAACTCCTCGATCATCCCCCTTACTAACTCTGAGAAGTCGAGCAAAGACATCCGTAAGAGAATGAAGTGTCTAACTGGTAAGAAGCTGTGTACGAGCTATCTCATATTCTGGTCTCAACCCAGCTAGAAAACATTGCACTACCGCTTGTTCTTCTTATGCTTGCATCATCTTCACATCACAATAGGGACAGGAAACATAGTCGTTTTTTTCTTAAAGGCTTGTTTTATCTCTGTATAATAGTCAAGCAACGTCTTCTCTTGCATATTTGCTCGATAGATCTTTAATAACAATTCATGGGCATGAGACAAGGTCTTGTTTACCAGCATACAAGAACTTTAGTTTATCCCATAACTCCTTGACGGTATCACAGTGACCAATCACATCATCCATGGACGAATTGAGAGTGTTCTGAATCTGATTAAAGAGGTTATCATCGTCCATGAGCCATTTTTTTTGAGTTTTATTATCACCTTCTGTTTCCTCAGGTGGATCCTCTATTAAATGGTCTCCCATATCAATGCTGGACACATATCGTCGGATAATCCGCTTCCATTGAATATACTTCCTTTTTCCCAATAACTTCCGATCAGTAATTTTGGTGGAGGAAGTGACAATTTTAGTCACTATCTTCTTACTGTCCCCTGCCATACTGTCTAGCAATTGATAATGCCAAATAACTCCCTACTCCACAGATTCACAACAACCTCAACACCAAACAACCCAAGCAAACACAACAGCGTCCTAATCTCAAACAACCAAAAAAAGGCTAGCCAAAAGGATTCACAACAACTCCAAGCAAACACAAAAGGATTCACAACAACTCCAAGCAAACACAAAAGGATTCACAACAACTCCACACTCACCGCACCAAACAACAACATAGAAGAGAGAAACCAGAGGAGAGACTGCAGCCTGCACCAAACAACAGAGAAGAGAGAAACCAAAGGAGAGATTGCTGGAATGAGCAGAAGAGGGGGACAAGTTAACTGGAATAGAACCAGCATTCGCCGGAAAGGGAGAAACCAAGAACAGAAGTCATCAGAAAGAGAGAAACAAAGGCCACATGGCGTCGGAAAGAGAGAAACTAAGGGTAGATGTCGCCGGAGAGAGAGAGAAACCATGGACAAAGACGTCACTGAAGATCGCCGGCCACCGGAAAGCAGAAACGAAGAAATGGGTTTAAGGGTTCACGCGTCCTGCTCTGATACCATGTTTCAATTTCAATTTCAATTTTACTCAATTCTCTCAACAGTACAACCTAACAAATATACACACACACTGCAACATATATACCCTTGACTACATATACATAGTTTCCAACAGTAGGGAAATAGGGGCCACGGCCTTCCTAAAGTTCTTCATTGTTTGCTGTATTGTTTTATGTTGTGGTGTTATCAATGTTTTTTCCTTCTCACAATATTATCAACAATGAGATGCAAGAGCCCATGATTAACACATACGCCAATTTTAGAGATGATGTGCTTCGACGCATCAAAAAACTTGGCTATAATGTTGTTTAGCTAATGGCTATCCAAGTGCATTCATATTATGCAAGCTTTGGGTACTTTCTTGTTTCAAATAAGCTTATATATATATATTAAACTGTATTTAATCATGCTTTCATATGATACAGGCACCACGTGACAAGTTTTTTTGCACCCAGCAGCCGTTGTGGAACTCCCGATGAGCTGAAGTCTTTGATTGATAAACCTCATGAATTGGGCCTGCTTGTTCTCATGGATATTGTTCATAGGTAATAATTAAATTCAAAGAAAAAAATAGGGCCTTTTTCCACTTAGAGTTGCGATATAATTATCAGTTTCTAGAAACAAGGGATATACAAAAAAATTTAAGAAAAATGTGTTTGGTTAAAATGTTCTAACAAACAATTTCTGAATATATATATATATATATATATATATATTGATAGAGCCCTCCTCCCAACTCAAGCTCTCAAGCTATTTCAACCATGTAACACAAACAGTTTCAAAATGCAATGTAATAGAGCAATTTCAAGAGAAGGAAATATAGGTTTATATTGATATCAAATGTGTCTACTACACCTTTGGAATTGTAAAATAACCCAGATAACTCTTACACGGCTTAATTAATATGAAAGACTCAAACAAATTCAATACAAACTCAAAAAAGACTAGGGACACTGCTGAGCTTTGAGGGTCAGCCTCCTCCCAATTTCCCTTGTCCTCACTTTCTTCTCATCCCTATCCTGACATTCTTCCCATTTTTTTGTAATGCCTCAGTATTCCCATAACAGAATCCGTACTCTCTCTCTCCCATATTGCCATCTGTTCTGTTGCCATATGTCCTATACTGCTTTGCCAGCCCAGCCTGTGATCCTCTATTACGCCCTTTTCCTTGCCTCTTGTAGACGTGCACCTCATTTGATATATATATAATCTAAAACCAAAAATAGAAAATATTATCTTTGCTTTCCATAATTTTTTAATGTGTATGTGAAACAAACTTTTGGATATAAAAGTATAACTCAAATTGTTGGATAATATCTAAATTACCTTATTACACTAATTCATTTGTTGTATTGCTGTTTGTTCTTTGAATCGAACTCATACAATATATGTGGTGCTTGTCTGTTATTCTTGTAAGCTTTATTTCATTGTTTAGTAGTGCAACAGATGCTTAAGTGCCATGAAACTTTGGTCTTGGTTAGTCACAAATGTTTGTAGACCTTGGATGGACTATAAACCGGAATAGTATTTAAAATGCCACTTATCATTTGTCGTCATTGGTGACTTTATAGTTCTTGAGGATAGGACTCATGTTTTTATATTCATTGTCATGTAAGTTAATTCCCTCATTAAAATGGATTTCCAATAAACAGTACATAGGCAAGGTAAGACTTTATTAAGATAAATTCTGGAAGTGTTGAAATGGCTTATAAGATCAATGAAAGTTGTCTTGTTTTTGTCTGGATATAAGGTCAAAATAAAATTCATATATTATCAGGGCGCTCTTTATGCCAATGAGTAATAGGGCTTGCTTGTTTTTTCACCTACAGTTTGAATATATCTTTACAGATGTAATTAAGGTACTTTTGTTAGTTTGTTTCTTTATTAACACTTTTTAAGACATTTTATCTGTATGGAGCAATAGGTCATTTTTATGATTTTATCTAAACCAAATCACACTACCTATGACTACCATCACGCACACTTAACCACCAGAAGCATTACCACCACACAACCACCTGCCTTATCATCATCACCAGCTCACCAATATAATATCACCCACCACCACTATCATTATTCTAGTTGTGAGAAACTATCGATCCCAAAATTTTGAGGGACGTAATGATAGTATTTAAACTCTAACGGAAGTCAACAGTCATTCTTACAATTTTGATTTTGTTATCTTTATGAAGTGGCTTGTGAAATATACCCAAACTGCTTATAGTTTTTGTCTGGTGATTCCCCATATCTTGATGCATCAATTTATGGCATGTTCCAATTGTTTGATATGATATCTATTACTTTTTGAAATTTTCCTGTTCAGATGTTTTTAGCAGGTTCCCTTGAATCATTTTGTGATATTATGTGATTTATTTGCTTGTTATCTTGTTTCATTCTTATATTTGGCTGCTAATGTTCATTGAATGCAGCCATGCTTCTAACAATGTTTTGGATGGGCTGAACATGTTTGATGGAACTGATAGTCATTATTTCCTTTCTGGATCAAGAGGTTAGCATTGGATGTGGGATTCTCGCCTTTTCAACTATGGAAGCTGGGAAGTATGTGCTTTTTGTAAATATATCACACTGGTGAAGCTTTTCCTTGTTTTTCTATTGCATGCTATATTTAGTTAGAATTAATTCTCTCCTTATATAGGTATTAAGATTTCTTCTTTCAAATGCAAGATGGTGGTTGGAAGAATATAAGTTTGATGGTGTAACTTAAATGATGTATACTCACCACGGATTGCAGGTATTATTTTAGTGTTTCTAGAAATTAATCCTTGTCTTCCTGATGAGGTATAATGACTTGCTTACGTTTTCAGAATTTAATTGTGAAGGTTGTGAATTTGTGCCCAATGAGAGGAATGGAATCAAATAATACTCAGTTTCTGTAATTAATTTAAGGAAACCATATCCTGACATGCCATGTTGGTATATAAGTTTATATTGAACTTTTAATCTTAATAACTGTCAAACAAACATTTAGCATCTTAAGCTGTTTGCTAATGGTTTAGCAATAATTTTAACGTCCTTGACTTGGCCTTACATGCCCAGAGTTGTGGGTCTCATCAGTGGCTGGATAGTTTTGATGTCTTAACAGTTGGAACAATGATGTCCTGTTCTTATCCTATGTTAATCCAACTGTTCAACAGCCTAAGGAAGATGTTAAATAGCAGTGTAATGAATCTATGCTGGTATATTGAGCAAGAGTTGAGTTCATCTCTATCCTTTCTTTTGCCAAACTGAAAGTAGTTGTTTCTTCCTCCAATAAGACACCACATATACTGCCAATTCTTTGCTGTCATTTGAAAAGATCTATTCTTACATTTTATTCTAAAAATATCATAAAAACTTCTCGCACATTATTATTAGAGATGGTGAAAATACTACTGCATCATATCTACATGAAGCTTGAATTGCAACAGGTTGTATTTTTAACAACTACATTATTTGGCCTTCTGCCGTTACAATGGCTCTTTGATTTGTTTGGTGTTGCAGATGGCATTTACTGGAAATTACAATGGATGCTTTGGATTTGCAACTGATGTAGATGCTGTTGTTTATCTGATGCTGGTCAATGATTTGATTCATGGACTCTGCCCTGAGGCTATTACCATTGGAGAAGATGTATGTTATACAGTTCCCTTTAATTCATATTGAGCATCTTTTAATTCTAGGACTTTATTTCTTCTTCAGAGAATGGATTCCAATTTAATAAGATATATTTCTTATTCAGGATAAGTCAATGAAAATGATTTTCTCATCATAAGAAATGAGTGTTCTAAGAAAAGGTTTCATGCATGATATATATTCATTGAATATGTGTGTTTCCCTATGTTCCCTGAATCACCAATATTCTGTTCGGACAATTAGTGTGTTTCTTGAATTATATTTTGCAAGTTGTAACATTTCAATTTCGCATCGGGCACCTGAAAACTAAAATACTTAACTTTTCAGCTAGATTAAGGACATAGTTATAATAGTCTGCGTGTGGAACATACTCAGGAATTAATTAAGTGCTTGTCACAAATTAAATTAACCTTTTTCATATAAAGAAAAATGTGAAAACTCCATTCACTAAAGCTACAATTCTGATTATTAGAAATTGGTACAGTTTATTTCCATATATTAACTGAGGGTTAGAATTATTTCTCAAGATATGCTGTAAACTCTGTATTTTGGGCCTACAGTAAATCATTATATCACTTCCTGCCTTATGTGATTGAAAGGGTTTGTTGGCTAACAACTGATCTATTTATTGTTTTGATAAGAAATTCTGAAAATCTTACTCTTGGTTTTGTTGTTCTAGTTTTGAACAATGTCTGTGCGCATGCCACATTTTTTATGAATCCTTTGGTTATCTAGGCTGGTCTTTCCTTTTTGTGAACAGCTTGTTCACTTCTAGTGAATCTCCTTGTCTTTCCCATCCTTTTCTGAAGGTGACTAAACCCTCTTATTATTAATTATGTATACTTCAAATTTTTGTATAGCCTTTGTCAGAATCCATATTAATGGAAAATCCTTTTTGGAATGTTTTACAAGAGTTTGACAGAAAATATTCACTTTACACAAAGAAGACATATGATAATGAGGATCTGAAGATTGAGCAAACTAGAGTGCCAGCATATAGAAAAAGTAAAGGTCAAGCTATTGTGACAAAATTTTAACTCAAATTTATTCTTCAAATTCTTAACCATTAATTCAATGCAGTTCAATGGTTTAGAAGTTTCTGCGTTGGCATTAAAAATGACTACCTTTATCTTCTTTCTCTTTGTCTATTGGAACAATGGCCAAGAATTTGTATTACAAATTTGAGTTAGAATAACCTAGCTATGAATAAATGATTAAAATTTATTGGAAGCCTATTTTTTGTCAAGCTAAGATTCTTATACTTCTCTTTTTGTGATAAAATACCAACTCTCTGCCCTGAGGTTATTCAGTTAAACATATAGTTTTTTTTCTTTGCAGGTTAGCGGAATGCCAACATTCTGCATTCCTGTTGAAGATGGTGGTGTCGGATTTGATTAAGTGTGTTCCTATTAGGAGTCTTAAACTTGTTACCCGTTCAACAAACTTTAAGCTTTTTTTTTTTTTTTTAAATCAATGCATTTGGCTACAAATGTGTGCTTTGTCTTGGTACTGTGTAGGAAAAGGGATGAAGACTGGCAAATGAGTGACATTGTTCACACACTGACCAACAGAAGTTGGTTAGAAAAATGTGTTGCTTATGCTGAAAGTTACGACCAAGCTTTAGTTGTTGACAAAAAAATTGTGTTCTGGTTGATGGACAAGGTTAGTTGTGTTCTTACTACTTATGGCATACAAAATACCATAGACCTTAGCCATACTCTTACTTATGTACATATTGTTCACGTTGAAGAGACACAGCGTACACACCTTTACATGTGCCGTAGAAATGCTTTTTGGTTCTACAATAAGAACTTTGGATCTGTCTAAATGAAATTATTTTCAGACACCTCTGCTCTGTAGTTCATTGCTTTTTTGTGTTTTGACAAACTAATTTTGTTATTTATGCTATACAAACTAAATTTCCACATAGGCATTGCACAACATCCTTATTTGATGGAGCTGCCAATATTTTTTTAATGAAATTTAAATTACAAGCCTATTCCCTCATTATATCTCTTCTTAAATGTCCATTCAAATAATTTATAGAGCATGTTATCAAATATGTTTCTTTCGATGCACAGTTGGTACCACTTGCATGAGATAACTTTAGTGAGAAAAATGAATGGTAGTTAATGTTGTTGGATACGAATGCAATAATTTTTACGTTCTGGAAAGGGAATCTTTGTCACTCTTATTTCATTTTATGGTAAATAAGAGGGATTACAAGTTATTTTAGGGAACAGTCCTTTCAAACTCCTAATTAATTGTAAAGCTATCAATCCTAGGTTTTATGGTTCAACCATTACTAACTAGAAATTAGTGATACAACAATTATTCACAAATATTTCACATAAATGTAAGATTTGATTTTGTCTAACTTTTTTCCTTCTATGGAAAAATTAACCAGATTCTCCCTACAATAAGCTTATTTGGAAAGTAACATGGCTCTGAATTTTGATGAATGAACTAGAGTCTTGATCTTCTGTCTTAAACTACTTTTATCATGTTGTGACCCTTAATTTCGACACAAAGATCAGTAATTTGGATATGATGAAGCTTTATCACTTTGGTCACCTTGATAATTTAAATTGATTTAGGCCAGGAGATGGAGTCATCATTCTTGATGGTCATAAATCTACTCAATTGTCTCATTCTTCTGAATTGTCATTAAGTTGGAGTTAATCTTAGTAACATTGCATTAATAACATCATTGAGGAAAATTTGTGTGATGGATACAATTAAGCTTTTACACTCATAATTTCAGAATTTATCTGAGATGTGTGCCTTTCTGTAGGATATGTATGATTTCATGGCTCTGGACAGACCATCAACTGCGCTTATAGATTGTGGAACAGAATTCCACAAAGTGATCAGGCTCATTACTGTGGGACTAGGCGGAGAACGATATTTGAACTTTATGGGCAATGAATTTGGCCATCCTGGTGTGCAATTGATTAATAATATTCTGTGTTTATGTCTTTGCATTTCTACCATCATTGACTTAGCCTTTTTTGAGTGTTAAGCTCTTAAATGACTTGATGTTATTCTTTTCTGTTGTTAATTTATATACAGTGGATTGAATTTCCAAGAGGTGAGCAGCGTCTTCCTACTGGCGAAGTAATTCCTGGGAAAAATTTCAGTTATGATACGTAGGTTTGATCTAATAAGTTTCTCGTTAGAATTGGAACAATAAATCTTGCAGAGTTTTAATAAATTCGGTGAATATATTATGATGAAGAAAACCATGTGCAATGCTGATGAGAACACCAGTCCAAAACACAATAATAAACTGTAAATAAAACTCTGAAACACTCTCTGTCACTGATGTATAAAAATGGAGGATTAAAATAAATGAACTCTGCATCTGCAAGTAGCAGGTGATAACAACAATGGCAAAAATGATAACTACGCGATTACAAAGATAAAAGATTGCTAGCACTTCGAGGGTCTAGCACCTCCCAACATTTCCCTGGGTTTTCCCTGCCCTTTACAGCTAGCTACTGCTTTCTTTATATATAACTGAATTCACACTTTCCGCACTCCCTTACGTCCTTACGTGGAGATAACTAATTCTAATCCTGAATTCCCCCTACGCCCTCTTGTCCACCGCAATGACCAAAGGTTGCCCTTTTTCTTCTTCTTTTTGTACACTTTGGTTATAGAGGTGTATCAATACTCCCCCTTCGAGATCCACCTTGTCCTCAAGGTGAAAATCAGGAAACGCAAAGAATATCACATCATAAGCCTCCCATGAAGCTTCAAAGGGAGGAAGGTCCCGCCATTGAATCAGAACCTCTAGGGAACCATCCAACAATTTGCGGGTGGATAAGACGTCGTGGGGTGCACTGAGCTCTAAGTCTTCGCTTAAAAACGAGGGAAGTCATGAACAGAACGAAGAATGGAGACCTGGGTTTAAGTTGGGAAACATGAAACACCGGGTGGATACGAGCAAGAGGAGGCGGTTCCAACCGGTAAGCCATCGGGCCAATCTTTTCTAACACCTTAAAGGGGCCATAGAAACGAGGACTGAGCTTCTCATTGAGCTTCCGAGCCAAGGACCGAAACCGGTATGGTTTAAGCTTTAAATAAGCGTAATCCCCTGGTTGAAACAACACTTCCTGCGGTGGGCATCGACCGATGTTTCATGTGCTCTTGGGCAGCAGCTAAATTGTGCTTAAGGTCGTCCAATATGGCATTTCGGTCCCGAATCTGGCAGTTGACATCTTCAATCAAGGAGGGGCAGTCCATGAGTTTAAACAGAATAGGAGGGTCTCGCCCGTATAAAGCTTTGAAGGGAGTCATTTTGGTGGAGCTGGTATGTAGTGTTGTACCAAAACTCACCTCCAGCAACCATTTGGGCCACTGCCGGGGTTGGGAGCTACAGAAACAACGAAGGTAGGCTTCTAAACACCGGTTGACCACTTCCGTTTGCCCATCCGTTTGGGGATGGTAGGCCGAGCTAAATTTAAGAGAGGTACCTGCAGATTTAAACAATTCCTGCCAAAATTGGCTCATGAAGACCCTATCGCGATCCGAGACAATGGATTGTGGAAATCCATGAAGTCTGACCACCTCACCGATAAACACAGTAGCAACGTCTTTGGCGGTATAAGGATGGGTCAACAACAAGAAATGAGAGTATTTTGTGAGACGATCGACAATCACAAAAATAGTGTCAACCCCTTTGGCTTTTGGCAATCCTCCTATAAAATCCATTGAAAGATCTTCAAACACTTGGGTTGGGATAGGCGGGTAAATAATAACCCCAACCCCTAGACGCAGAGGAGTGTTTGTTAATTTGGCAGATAGCACAGGACTGAACAAATTTCATCACATCGCGTCGGATACCCTCCCAAAATACCACAGCAGCAATTCTCTTATAAGTTCGGAAGAACCTAGAGTGGCCCCCACTTGGACTACCATGAAACTCCTCAAGTAGTTTCTGAATGAATGATGAATTTTTAGGAAGGACTAACCTGTGTTTGAACAATAAACACCCTTTGCGAAGCATGTAATGAGGGCGGCTGTTGGGGTCGAACATAAGATCCTCAACAATAATTTTGAGTTTTGGATCAGGCCCTCGGGCCTTGGGATTGCTATAGCGTCCATAATCCGTAGGCGAACGGGAATGGTGATGGCAGTGAGTTCCTGTGGGTTGTCCCGCCGGGACAAGGCATCAGCCACTTTGTTAGAACTGCCCGGAAGATAGTGAATATCAAATGAGTACCCCATGAGCTTAGAGATCCATTTGTGCTGATCCGGTGTTTTAACCCTTTGGTCGGTAAGAAATTGCAAACTTCGCTGATCCGTCTTGATAATATATTTTCGGCCAATGAGATAGTGACTCCATTTCCGGACGGCAAAGACGATAGCCATAAGTTCCCGCTCATAGGCGGATTTAAGCCGCGATTGAAGAGAGAAGGCCTTCCTGATGAACGCAATTGGTCTAGCAGTCTGGACTAAAACAACCCCCATTCCAGCTCCGGAGGCATCCGTTTGAATCTAGAAGGGAAGCTCAAAATTTGGTATCGATAAAACGGGCACCGTGGTCATAGCCCTTTTGAGTGTGTCAAAGGCTTCCTGAGCTTCAGACCCAACCAAACGAATTTTTCTTCAATAATTGGGTAAGAGGTTGCGCAATGGAACCGTAGCCTTTACAAACCGCCGGTAATATCCAAGTGAGTCCTAAAAACCCTCTCAAGCTTTTCACATTTTGTGGTTTCGGCCGATATCATGGCTTCACTGTGGGTCAGCCTCCACCCCACTGGCTGATATTAAATGGCCCAGATACTCTAACCTGTGCTGAGCAAAGACACACTTCTTTTGGTTCACCACCAGTGCGTTATCCTGCAAAATCTGGAAAGTTTGGCGTAAGTGTTGCATGTGGGTATTCATGTCAATGCTATAGATGAGAATATCCTCAAAGAAAACCAAAATGAACTTCCGTAAGAGTGGTCTAAATATGGTATTCATAAGGGCCTGAAAAGTCAACGGTGCATTTGTTAACCCGAAGGGCATCACCAAGAATTCATAATGGCCCTCGTGGGTACGAAGGTCGCTTCGAATGTCCTCTTCTTTAACCCGAATTTGATGATACCCGGACTTCAAATCTAACTTGGAGAAGACTGTTGCCCCTGCTAACTCATCCAGCAACTCTTCAATCGATGGGATTGGAAACTTGTTGGGGATGGTAATGCTATTCAAGGCTCTAAAGTCAACACAAAACCGCCAACTCCCGTCCTTTTTCCTAACTAACAACACGGGACTGGCATAGGGGCTTGAGCTAGGTTGGATAATTCCTGCATCCATCATTTCCCCAACTAACCTCTCAATCTCATTTTTCTGAAGGTAAGGGTATTTATATGGTCTGATATTGGGTGGTTTTGAGCCTGGTTGCAGGGTAATGGTATGGTCAAGTGTCCTACGGGGAGGGAGTCTAGTGGCTTGGTCAAAGAGCTGGGCAAATTCGGGTCCGAACACTTACGCCACCGCGTGCTCCAACTCTTGCTCATCCACTCTCCTTGACTTCTATTGAACTGCATTCTACCACATATCCCTCTCCTTCTAATGGCAACATCCCCAGTAATGTTTTTAAAGAAACTACCGTTTTCACCTGAAGGATCTCCCCGAGCACCTATCTCCGCACCTTCCTCTCAAAAGCCATCGTCAATTTGCCCCAATTAGTATAAACATCACCCAACGTGCTTAACCACGTTATCCCAAGGACCACATCAGCTCCACCTAGTTGGAAGGGAAAGAAATCTTGTTGAACCTCCAACCCCTGCATTTCTAACTTTACATCGCGGCATATCCCTTCACCCTTGATTTTGAATCCATTTCCCACCATGACCCCGAAAGTCTTAGTGCCATCAATCGGGATTTCCAATTTTCGCACTATCCCTTGCGAAATGAAGTTATGTGAGGCTCCACTGTCTACCAAAACCACTACCTCCTCACTCCCAATCCAGCCGCGAAGCTTCATGGTTCGATCGGACGTAATACCCACAATGGAGTTCATCGATAAGGATAGAGGGTGACCTTCGCGAGACTTTGACTCGACTGCTAAATTCCTCCTCTCGTCGTTCATCATCATCCAAAGAACAAGAACTTGAAGAGATCGACTTTTGCACTTGTGATTTGGTCCGAATTTCTCATCACAGCGAAAACACAGCCCCCTTTCGCGTTTATACTGTAGATCTGCTTCTGTTAGTCGCAGGAATCCATCATTTCGGGGTGGGGTGGTTGTTCCACCCATCGTCTTCTCCTTCCTATCCCAAACCCGATTATTCTGTCCTGTGTCTAGAGGTTTGAGTGCCACAGTTGCCCCATTTTGTCGTCCCATATCTGAAGAAATAGACCCGATTCTAGCTCTCGGGTTTACCCATTTGGGTTTTAAAAAATCTGGGCTTATATCTGTCCAGGACCCAGTTTTTCTCCTCTATTCTATGGGCCTGGTCAATAATCTCAAATAGGCTGTTAGACTTACTTACTCTAAGCTCAGCCCGTAACTCCTCTTTTAGTCCATTTGCGAAAATTCCCATCAAAAGCTCTTCTCCGAGCTCACGTAGAGGGGCTGATAACTCTTCAAACTGCTCGCGAAACTCAGTCACCGTACAGTTTGCCTTAAAGCCACTAGTGCTTCATAGGCAGATCCCTTATACGACGGTCTGAACCTCTCTACCAGTGCTGTTTTGAAGGAACTCCAGGAAGTTATCGGTGATCTAGACTTAACCCACTGGTACCAGTTCAAGGCTCGTCCCTCCATACACACAGCCGCTGCCTGAACCTTCTCCTCTTCTTCATACTTATTGACCGCAAAGTACCGATCAGCCCTGAAGGTCCATCCAAAAGGATCATCCCAGTTAAATATGGGCAAGCCAGCCTTACGATTTTTTTGTCCTCCTTCTCATTGTCGCTGCTGTTTTTCCGTTCAGATTCTTTGTCTGGGCTGGAGGTGCGTCCCTCCGATGATGAGAATGATTTCTTCTTACTTTGTTTTTCATCCCTTTCCTCCCTGAGACGCATTAGCTCGCGCATCTCCGTTAAGTACTCCCTCACACTTCCCTGTGCCGGGCCATCGTATCCACGCTTTCCTTTACTGTCTTCATTTCTTTTTCTACGTTTTCTATTCTGTTCTCCATCTTGGGTTTGAACATTCCCTCAAAACTTGGCTCTGATACCAAATTGATGAGAACACCAGTCCAAAACACAATAATAAACTGTAAATAAAACTCTGAAACACTCTTTGTCACTGATGTATAAAAATGGAGGATTAAAATAAATGAACTCTGCAAGTAGCAGGTGATAACAACAATGGCAAAAATGATAACTACGCGATTACAAAGATAAAAGATTGCTAGCACTTCGAGGTCTAGCACCTCCCAACATTTCCCTGGGTTTTCCCTGCCCTTTACAACTAGCTACTGCTTTCTTTATATATAACTGAATTCACACTTTCCGCACTCCCTTACGTCCTTACGTGGAGATACCCCTTAACTAATTCTAATCTGAATTCCCCCTGCTGCCCTTGTCCACTGCAATGACCAGTTTGCCCTTTTTCTTCTTCTTTTTGTACACTTTGGTTATAGGAGGTGTATCAAATGCTAAATAAGATCACTTGGCCGAGATATGGTTTTTCATGATCATAATGAGGAGAAAAAGAGTTTTAAATCTTCTTATGGAAACCTTCTTTGACCATATAGTTCCAAAAGAATCATGGTCCTATATACTGTATTTAAGTGTATATGAATTCTCTTAGGTCATGGTTGGTCGGTGGAAAGGAAAAGTAAAGAAAAAGATTGTACAATGGCATGGAAGAGAATGAGAATGAGAACATACATAGTAATAGAATAATATTTCCATAATTTGGTTACAACATAAACTTTGTAATGGAAAAAGTAAATCATAAATAATTTGGACAAGTTCACTCTCTCAGAAATATTAATCTAAATTTAATATTTAAGCTAATATAAAATATCTTAATATTTACTTCATAAATATATGAGGTATTTTTGATAGTTAATGCGCTTATAAGGTAAGGACTCAAGGTTCTTATTCCCAAGACTAAGTAAAACTGTAGAAGGGATCCTTAATATTTCGGAGAAAGGAATCCAATTCCTTATCCGATGGATTCATATGAACCAAAAACCATTAATCTACTTTCCAACTTCTCGGTGCTTATCATTTTATTTTCAATTTATCAGTCCTTTGTCGTTTTACTTTTACATTTAACTTAATCACTTATTTAACATACTATTTTAATTCATATGATTGTTTTGTGTCTAATTTATATGATTGACTTGTCATGAGATGTATATATTCTATCTTTTTTAGAAGTTACCTTTTTTTTTTTTTTTTTTTTTTAATGACATATACCGTGTTTCATTGTAATAATAACTTTCACAGATGACATCCATATAATTTTTAAAAGTAACTATATATTATTGGGTGTTGTATACAACCAGGGGGATGCAGAATATTTCGGAATGCAAGAATTTGATCGAGCAATACACCATCTTGAAGAGAAGTATACTGTAAGTTCTAATTGAACTAAATTTCTTACTTATATAATTAATGTCAAAAAAATTTGGAATTATGTAATGTTATGGTATTTATCCATTTTTATCTATTAAATATTTATTATGGTATTGTATGAGTTATATGAAGGCAGTTATGATATATTCATGATATTTTTCATAAATTATAGGGTTTATTTTAATGACCAGTACACCTTTAAGACTTTTTAGAATGAAAATTTGATCTACTGGTTAACTGTTTGTTCGTAGAGAAGGAATTCATATATTTTATTCAATTAAAAAAAAATACAATATATAACCCTAATATATTTACCATATCACAATTACATAATTACTCTTATCTATATTTACACTATTCCTAACACTCCTCCTCAAACTGAAGCATATATTTCTATCATACCCACCTTGTTATAAATGTAAGTTGCCCTTTTCTTATTGAGAGATTTAGTAAAGATATCAACTAGTTGTTCCCCTGTTCTAATATGATTAGTACCAATCAAATTTTGTTCAAGCTTTTCCCGTACAAAATGACAATCCACCTTTATATGCTTTGTTCACTCATGAAAAACTGGATTATTTGCTATATGTATTGTTGCTTGGTTGTCACACCACAAATATAGTCCTTGGATCACCAACTCCAATTTCTCCGAGAAGATGTCTTATCCATATAAGTTCACACGTCACTTGTGCCATAGCTCGATACTCAGATTCTGTACTTGATCTAACTACAACAGGTTGC
The DNA here is from genome assembly GCA_026225825.1 of Pistacia integerrima. Taxonomy (NCBI): domain Eukaryota; kingdom Viridiplantae; phylum Streptophyta; class Magnoliopsida; order Sapindales; family Anacardiaceae; genus Pistacia; species Pistacia integerrima. The sequence goes on from CM047744.1 coordinate 14,245,903, forward strand.
TTCTTACTTTTCCACGAAACAATATTTCCTCCAACAAAGACAGAATCCAATCACAGAACGTCTGCCTGCAGATGACCCTGTCCAATCTGCATCTGAAAATCCTTTTACTTTATTGTGACCATGATTGCCATGAAGGATTCCACGTCCAGGAGCTCCTTTGAGATATTTCAAGATATGAAGAACAACATCCCAATGAGGTGTCATGGGGGATGACATAAATTGACTCACCACACTTCCTAAGAATGCAATATCTGGACGGGTTACTGTAGGATAATTCAACTTTCCAACAATCCGTCTATATCGCTCTACACACTACAAGAAAACTGACATTTTGCAACCAATTTTTTTAGCAACTAATCAGAATTAGTTGTAAAAATGCTACATTTACCAACTAAATTGACATTAGTTAAGCAAAGAGGATTAAAGTTTTGAGGCCCACATGTTCCAACATTTGGCATCTAAAGTTAATTTTTTGCGACTATTTTGTTAGTCACAGAACCGGTTGCTTTAGTGACTAATAAATTTAGTTGCAATTTTTTTCGGGTGATTTTTCCCTCCAAAATGTGATAATTTGCTTCTAAAATATGGCTTTTGCATAGAGGTGGAAATTATGGGCCGGGTTAGGCGGGCTAGCCCTAACCCGGCCCGTAAAAAAGAGGGCTCAAACCGGCCCGCCTTCATGGCGGGCCGGGTTGAGCCCAACCCGCCAGCCACCCCCGGGCGGGCCGGGTTACACAATGGTAACCCTGGCTGCCCGCCGGGTTGCTAATTTCTTTGGAAGAGGCCCTCCCGCCCAACCCGGCGGGTTGTCGGGCGGGTGGTTGGCATGGCCAACCCGCAGGTTGGCTGTTGCCAATGGCCAACCCGCGGGTTGGCTGGGTTGGCCCAAAATAAAAAAAAAGAAATTTGTTAATATTTTTTATTTTTTTCAATTACACTTTTACCCTTGAAATCTAGCCGTTTTATAGCCGTTGGAGGGGTCTTTTTCGTCATTTTCTTTCCCTATTTTTTTCTATAAATTGGACCTAAACTCTCATATTTTTCTCACAACTCAAATTCTCTCATTTTCTCATATTCTCTATTCTCTCAACTCTCAAGTCTCAATTATTCATTTATTCTCTTAATATTTTTGTTATCAATTTGCTCTTATTTTAATTTTTTATTAGGTTTTGCAATTTTCAATTCATATTTCCAATTTCCATATTCCAAATCTCTTTCTTTAATTTTTTATTTCTTCTACATCATTTTTTTTTTCAACTACAAGTCTACAATGGATAGATATTTCTCTCCCATCAATTTCAATGAGGAAGAAAACTATTATCCTAGTCCTAGTCCCGCTGATTTTACTATGAATGCAGGAGATTCAAATAGTCCCACTGTCCCAATCCCGAGGTCCTCGAATCCGATACACCTCAAAATATGCCGCGATTCCAACAACGCCCGGTAGTTCTAGAAGTCGCCCTCGTAATCGCCGCCCCGTCCAACTTCATCTCAAGCCGAGGCGGGATCATCAAGCTGCCGTTCAAAGCGAAAAACAGACACACATCGAGCGTTTGGGGCCCATTTCGACAAGTTTTACGAGACGTAAAATGGCGTTCAAGTCAAGAAAGCAAGATGCAAATATTGTGCAAATGTTTATAAAGCCGATTCAGGTAATGGTACTAGTACTTTAAAAAGGCATGCTAATAAACATATTAATCAACATGGAAATAGAGAAAGCAATCAAACTCAAATAACTAATATGGGTACTACTTGGCGTTATAATTGATGTATATAGGGAACAGCTTAGCTTTATATATTCTTGCATCCGATCAACCTATTAATATGGCAGAAGATAAATATTTTGAAAGATTTGTTCAAAATTCATTTTTTCCAGGATTTAAAAGTTATTCTAAAACTGCAACTAGAAATGATTTAATAAAATTGTTTAAAAAAAATGAAATTAGAATTAGAAAATAAATTTCATACTTGTCATATTAGTGTGGCTTTAACTGCTGATATTTGGAGTGGTAGAGCTAAACAAGATTATATTTGTGTGACTAGTCATTATTTTGATAATGAATTTAAATTAAATAAATCTTTATTAGGATTTAGATTAATGGATGTGGATCATAGTGGTTTAGAAATCTATAATAAAATTATTGAAGTTTAGAAGATTATGATATTATTGATAAAGTGATAAGTTTAACTTTAGATAATGCAAGTTCTAATAGTAAAGCTATAGAATTTTTTTCAAAAATAATTATCTTTTATATAATAATTTGAAGTTTTTTCACCAACGTTGTGCATGTCATGTTATTAATTTAATTGTGAAAAGTGGTATGAAAACAATTAAAAAAAATATTGATAGAATTAGGGAATCTTTAGCTTGGATTACTAGTAGTAATAAAAGAAATGCTGAATTTCAAGAAGCTTGTATAAAATCAAATATGTCTCCTAGAACTTTTGCATTAGATATGCTGTTAGATGGAATAGTACTTATTTAATGCTTGATTCATGTTTACCTTATGCTAATATAATTAGTTATTTTGTAGCAAATAATAGAGGTCCTCATCATTTGGTAGAAAATGATTGGAAGATAGCTAAAGTATTTCATTCTTTTCTCAAATGTTTTTTACCAAGCCACTTTACAACTTTCCGGTGTGTATTACCCTACTAGTCCATTGGTAATACATGCAATTATAAAAATTTCCGAGTTATTTACAAAAAACAAAGATGATGAAATTTTTACATGCACCAATAAAGGCAATGAAAAAAAATTTTGAAATATTGGAGACCCGTCCTTTTCTTTATTGTTTAGGTGCTATATTTGATCCTAGAATTAAATTAGCACGTTTAGAAAATGGTCTTGACAATTTAAGTGAAAATTTACAAAACGAATCATATATCAATCAAATAGGAGAGGTAAAAAATAGTCTTTTCAAGTATATTTCCAATATGAAAACAGTATGGAAACCCTCATGCAAAGAGGCGAAATATCCAGAGAAGTCAGAAAGTAAGAAACAAATGAAGACTTATTCTCTTGGAATGCACCGAATAGGCCGAAAGGACCCGAGTCCAAGCACACCCTCCTCTTCGACGCACCACCACCAACAACAACAACAACTAATATGCTGTCCTCCATGGAGTCGCAGAGTAATGAACTTCAACAATATTTGGCAACCCCCAAAATGTTTTCAACAGGTCACTTTGATCTCTTAGAGTATTGGAGAGCCAGAAAATGTATTTTTCCGGTATTATCAAGACTTGCATTGGATGTTTTCGCTGTTCCTGTCTCAACCGTCTCATCCGAACAAACATTTAGTGCAAGTGGAAGGATTTTAAATGAAAGGAGGACTAAACTTGCTCCAAAAAATGATTGAAGTCCTCACATGTCTTCGAGATTGGGAACGATCGCGCCATCAAGATCAATACGAGGTTATCGACAATGCTTTAGTAGAATCATTTCAATTTTGTAATATAGATGATACGATGAGGGAGGTCCTAGTGAACCACCCCCAATTTAGTTGTTTTGTAAAATGTAATTTGTAAATTAATTGTCAATTATTGCACTCTTTTTTTCTTTACCAAGTTTTTTCTCCCATTGGGTTTTTTCTTGGTGAGGTTTTTAACGAGGCAATAATTGTTGTAATTTCTTATTTTATTTTTTTGATAAATGAATAAGTCTAATTTTTTCTTATATTACAATTTTATTGTATTAAAATTGAATTAATATTTGAAATGTTAACAAAAAAAAAAATTGAATTGAATTGAATTATTGATATTTGAAAAGTTAACTAAAAACAATTATATTTATAATTATTTATTTGAAAAGATAAATTAAAAAAACAAAAACAAAAAAAAAAAAAATCGGGCTAACCCGGCCCGGACCGTGCCTAACCCGGCGGGCGGCGGGCGGGCCCAGCAACTTTCCTTAATTGGCGGGCCTAACCCGCCCGCCTTTGTTGGCGGGCGGGTTGAGCCCAGCCCGCCAAAACATGTAACCCGCCGCGGGCCGGGCCGGGCGGGTTACTTTTCCACCTTTAAGTTTTGCATCTAAATTTTTTGTTACAAAAAATAATTTTTTGCAACTACTAATTTAGTTGCTAAATTAGTTGCGAATAATTAGGAATTTATTAGTAACTATTATGATTAGTTGTAGAAAAATGAAATTACCAAAATATCCCATATTTGGACAGTAATTACAAAGGCCCCAAAGTATATACAGTAACTAAATTTGATTTAGTTGCTAATTTAACTTAAAAAATTCATATTCTCCCCAAAATTATTTGTTCCCGCCAGACCTTCAATTATGGGCAACTAACACTAATTCTTTACTGACTAAATCTTTAGTTGCAAATTGACTTATTTCCATAATAGAATTATATTTCAAAATTAAATAACTAATTAGAACCCTTACTTTTTTAAGTTATTTACAGAATACCCTATCCTATATAAAGCAAGCATTTTTTGCAATTTCATCTCTTCTTCACGCATGTTTGCCCTAGCTTTTTCCCCAAATTTCCCAAACGCACAACCCAAATTTCATCGCTTCTCCACGCATGTTTGCCCTCACTGTTGCCCGAATTTTCGAACTGCAGAACCTGACTTCATCTTTTCCCCATGCATCTTCATTTCTTCGATCTGACGCGCCTTCATCTTAATCGTTGTTGCCCGAATTTCTGAACTGCAGAACCTGACTTCATCTTTTCCCCACGCATCTTTATCTCTTTGATCTGACGCATCTTCATCTTAATCGCTGTTGCCCGAATTTCTGAACTGCAAAACCTGACTTCATCTCTTCTCCACGCATCTTCATCGTTCAATTGATCTCTTTGGTTTCCTTCATTCATCGAATATGAGGCAGTCCCTAACCTCCCGTAAGTACAATTTTTTATTCTTTAGTTCTCTCACATGGTAACATTGAATCTGATTTCAATTATGTTTGAGTGAGACCTTTAATCTTGTAATGCTACTTACATTACCCAAAAAGAAACTCTCTACACCTCTCTCCATATGCCTTCTTTAGCACCCTTCAACGTTAACGAAACGAAAGAAGAGAGGCAGATGACGAAGAAAATAGCTCTTCAAAGTTTAGACGAAACTGACTTTTCGGCGGAAAAGAAGAAAAAGAAGGACTCAAAGAATAAGGCGGATGACTCTAAAAGGTCTAAGAAGAAGGATAGCAAGAAGTGAAAGGTTATGGAAGAAGATGACGAAGAGAGAAGTGAAACGAGCTCGGAATTAGGTGAGCCTGTGAATTTGAAATCGGATATATAAGAAGAAGCAAAAGAAAGCGAAAGTAGATGCTGAGGTGGAAGAGGAGGAGAAGAGTGAGAATCCGAATGCTATTTCTCGGTTTCGAATATCGGAACCATTGAGATAGAAACTCAAGTCTAAGGGTATTGAGTCTCTGTTTCCAATTCAGGCCACCACTTTTGATATGGTTCTTGATGGCTCCGACTTAGTTGGACATGCACGCATTGGTTAGGTATAATATTCTCTTTTAATTGACACATTTTAATTGTGCTGCATAGTTACAATAACATCTTTTAACTCTTTCTATAAAAGAATGGTATATAAGTTCGATTGTGAAAGAGCAATAACAAATTTTGTTGTCCCTAATTTTCCTTTAAGAATTCAATCGCTCATGTCTCTCTAACTATATGACTCGCTTTCCTGGGCCATGGCTTACATAAAAAGTCATTTAATTGATGCATTCTCTCTGCAAATTAGGAATTAACTAGAGAAATCAATAAAGATTTCCATGAATCTTCATGCCTCAAACCTATGTTGATTAAATATGTGTGCATATATATCCATAATAGTTAGGAGTTATTATGGGTTCTACTTAAGGTCTAACGGGGAACATTTAATCTTTAACTCTATGGATTGTAAATTAACTCCATCACCCATCTCAGGAAACATAAGTAATTGATTCTACTTAAGGTCTAACGTTTAACTCTCTACCTAGGGACCCGGTTGAGATCCCTTGGGGCAATTATGGGGCTGAGTATATTGTTGAATCTTCTGGGGTCTTCACAACAACTAACAAGGCCTCAGCTCACATAAAGGTTAGTTCTGAGTTTTTTGACACTATTTTTTTTAGTTCATTGCTATCTTTTTACCTCTCATACATTTATGTAGAAATTTATGATATTGGTTAACTAAAATTACACTGCAAACACTGGTAAAGTTATGATATTGGTAAACTTATGTAGAAATTTAACTTAGGTAGGCTGAATTTGAAGGGATTGAATTTAATGAGGTGACAATAGGAAGAGTTGAAACCGAGGGATAGCATGCTGAACAATGGTGAATAGTAAAGATGATGTATGCAATGTATCAGAAGAACAATCAAAAGTACAGAAATTGGGACCAAAATCAGACCTTGAATTAAAACCAAGATTATTGGCATAGGTGAGATGATTATTTTTCCATCAGATTTCAAACATTTATAGCCTTTATGAATAAGGTTGTATTCTACAAAAACACATTTGGCTGAATGAAAGAAGAAATTTAACTTAGTTTAAAATTTTAAACTAGGGAATTGAAGTTTAGATTGTTAATCTGTGACATATTTGCTTTTCTACTCCATCAATTTGATTTTGGTTTGGTGTTGCAGTAAGTTCTGTGAACTTTGAGGAGTAGTCTTTCTTTTCTATTGCCATTTCATAAGTTTTTGTCACATATTGTATACCCCTGAATAATTATAATTTATTTGTAATAATTTAGTTTCTTGCTTGACTTATTGATTATGCATTGAATTGATGGTAGGAAAAAATGATACATTCGTGCAATAATGCTTGAAGGAGCAGCTCATCTTACTTGAAGGAGCAGAAGTAGAGTTAAGGCGCATAGTCCAACAACAAGAAAATAAGATAAACAGTTGTATGGACTATATATATATATATGAAAATATGATATTTGATGTTAGTGTTCAGATTTTTATATTGTGATGGATTATTTTGTTGATGTTGAATGTATAAACTAAGTCAATACAAAATGCTTTTGCCACTAATTATTTTCTCAAAAAAAAAACAAATTCTGCAACTAATTTTGTAGTAGCAAACAGTAATTTATCATAATTGGATTCCACATTCAGCTTCTAAAATGACTATAATTAGATACTAAATTTTGGTCATCAAAAGATACATTCGGCCACTAATAAAATAGTCGCGAAAACCTATTAGATTCCACATTCAGCATCTAAAATTATTATAATTAATTACTAAATTTTGGTCACCAAAAGATACATTTGGTCACTAATAAAATAGTCGCGAAAACCGTTTGGATTCTACATTCAGCGTCTAAAAGAGTTACAATTAGCTACTAAATTTTGTTAGTAAATGGTCCCGTATACGCAGCGGAAACAAAAAAATAATATAACAGGATCGTTTACATGAGCCAAGATCAAGGGTATGATTTTACAATTTATATCAAATAAAATCTGCATAAATATTCAACATGAGTTAAGAGAAACAAACGCACGTTGAAGGCTCCTCCAAATTTGTCGACGAACGTTTTGCTACCGATCCAAGTGTAGGATCGAACTTGCGTAGTCCACACGAAGACAATCTTAAAAGAACCAAAGAGGGATTTGCTAGATCCTCTTTGGCTTCAAGATTAAGAAGAAAAACAAAAATCAATTGAATTGATTTTTAGGCTCTTGGTGTTACGGCCGTGGGAGAGGCAAAAATTGGGGCTGCTGTGTTTTTGTTTTCAAAAGAGAAAAAACCCTTAATTAAAAATCACACACTTTTCTTTTTATATTTAAAAACAATTTGCCCTAATCCCATACGGAATAGGCTTGGGCTCCAACCCAAACGCCCCATGTTGCCAAACACTCCCAATTTGATTTATTTTAATTTCCATCATTATCTCAATTAAAATCAATTAATATATATATTTAAATATATATATATATATATATATATATATATTAACATTTAACAATAATGATAATATATTTAAATATGTGCGAACACATATTTAAACGTAATTTCACTTATTTAATTTTTCTAACAAATTAAATAAAGGCAACGACCTCAGCAAATTTAATTGCACTGTGAAATTACCAAAATACCCTTTCGCCTTAAAAGACGAAAACGCCCTTCTTTCTTCTTGCATCTTAAATTGTCTTCTATGTGTGTGACCCTTAGGCTCCTCATCATATCGGCAGTGTATAGTATTGCGATTAACACCAATTAATCGTCTCACTAATACACGTACCAAGATTGGCCCCTAGCAAGGCATCATGGCCACCCGATAGATTCGATTCAAAGAAAGTAGCTACCGTCAACGATATGGTTACCGTGCACCCGATCCTTTCATCATACGTTATCTCGACGAGACGAAGGCATAGAAATAGTGTCAACCTTCGGTTACTCGATATTATTTATTCGGGCTGACCAATGACCCGTATTATAAATCGGATAAAGCAACAACTCAATCCCACCGTGACCACGCTTTAGTGTCATTGCCATATACCGAATTACGCCGTGAGATAACTTTCTCCCGCACCGGGAGTGATGAATCCTCCTGCCAATCCACCATAGTCTTGATACACTCCTTGATGCAGCCAATCACCACCGTATTGACAGATCTGAAAAGAACTGCGTTAGGCTAGTGTCAAACTATACCAATCGGTGCACAAGACACTCCGGTGATCTCAAGTCTAAGGATCACATGCACCACCATTCGTTAGAGGATTTGCTCCATAGACACTGGGGTTACCATCCATATGGAATCCTCTCGGTGGGTCACCCAGTTGAACTTGCCGTGGTGTAATCGCCACAACAAACACCCATGTGTTGCACCAGTTGTCACCAAACAACCTTGACAAGTGAGATCACCACCGCTTTCTTTCGACAGGTCGCTCAACACTATGATAGCCTTACCCTATTATCTGTGCCCTTAGTTCAGAATATCTGGGCTACGGACGTTCTAGAATGGCCACCATATGTGCTCATAGGGTTCTCACTATCAAGATTTTAAACACTTGATACCCTCGTCACGGCTTTACCATTCTAAGGACATATATCAATACATATTGCAATAATAATGATTTACGCGATATAGAATAAAATGCATTTTTTTTTATTAATGAACATTATTACAAAGAGTCAATTCTACAATAATTGATTGGCTCTAGGGCATCTACTCTAACAATCTCCCACTTGCACTATAGCCAATCATTCATGCCCTTAACACTGAATGACCCAAGTGCCTGCACTATAGCCATCCATTCATGCACTCAACATTGAATGACCCAAGTGCCCATCATGCTTCTGCTACAACAGAAAATTTAATAGTTGGGTTGGTAGGTATTCTCAAATCGCACATTCCCTTTCATATCGATCCTTCAGATCAGATTGAATCAACTAAGTAAGTGTTTGGATTACTGGTGAGACCGTGATTCCTCAGCCACAACAATGGCTCCATTGTTATCGCAGTACAACTATACTGGATTAGCAATGCTTGAAATCACATCAAGTTCAGTAATGAACTTCTTGATCCAAACCGCCTACACGCCGCATTAAAAATGCGGTACACTTAGCATCAATTGTAGAATCCACCGCAAAGACACCAATTTGAGCTCTTAGCTCACCGCAGCTTATATTGAGACAAAATGTGTAATCCCAAATTGCGAACTATAATCATCCTTTTCCCCTGTTTGGAAATAAGCGCCACCGTATTCTCTTACAAAGAGCTCATCTTTCTTCCATAATCCAAGAATATATATTCTTAAGCCCTTTTCAAGCACTTAAGAATGTCCATTGACACTCACCCAATGTCATTCACTTGGATTTAGTTGATATCTTCTACTAGTGCTGAATGCACATAAGACATCAATCTAAGTACATAACATATTGCTCACTTGAGCCTGATTGACATCCACTACAAATGCTGAATGCACATTAGATATCAATCTGAACATATAAGATGGATCCACTTGCTAAAGCATGTGGGATCCTCTTCATTCTATCTCTCATTGTGTGTTAAAGACACATATCCTTACAGAGATAGACACCATATGCCATCGGAAGAAATCCTTTCTTGGATTCTTTCATACTGAATCGTTTCAGTACTTTGTCAATATATGCACTCTGACTTAGGCCAAGCAACCTACGCGATCTATCACGATAGATCTTTATACCAAGGATGTAGGCCGCTTCCCCTAAGTCCTTCATGGAGAAGCACTTGGATAACCAAGTCTTTACCGACTGCAAGTTCGGTATATCATTCCCGATCTATTGTATGTCATCGACATACAACACTAGGAATGCTACTGCGCTCCCCACTCACTTTCTTGTAAACACAGGGTTCATCTTCGTTCTTGATAAAACCGAATTCTTTTATGGCTTCATCAAAACGAATGTTCCAGCTCCTTGAAGCTTGCTTGAGTCCATAAATAGATCTCTGTAACTTGCATACCTTATTTTTTGACTATCAAGAACGAAACCATCAGGTTGTGTCATGTACACATCCTCCTCAAGGTTTCCGTCAGAAAGCGCTTTTGACATCCATTTGCCAAATCTCATAGTCATGATATGCAAAGAATTGCAAGCATAATCCGGATGGATTTAATCATGGCAACCAAAGCTAAAAGGTTTCTTCATAGTCAATGCCATGAATTTGTTTGAAACCTTTGGCAACCAAACCGTGCTTTATAAGTATGCACGTTGCCATCCATGTCGGTCTTCTTCTTGAAGACCCATTTACACCCTATGGGTTTTACCCCTTCAGGTGGTTTCACCAGAGACCACACTTGGTTCTGGTACATGGAGTCCATCACAGATTTCATGGCTTCAAACCATTTAACGGAATCTGAATCCGATATAGCGTCCTTCGTAGGTTACCGGGTTCATCGTCCTTGGTAGACCAAGACGTCCACCATGTTGAGTCACGAGATAACCGTATCTCTCGGGCTCATGGCGTACTCTCCCAGATCTACGTAGCTCCTGTGCTACTTGAGGTAGTTCACTTTGATCCACAAGTTGTGGAGTAACCTCCTCATGATGCTCAACCACTTCCCCGTGGCACATCATCCCGCCCTTCGTCTAGTATATCCCCGTGGTCCTAGAACTTCATCAAGTTCTACTTTTCTCCCACTAGTACTTCTTAGAAAATATTCATTTTCTAGGAAGACACCAGATCGAGCAATAAAAAATTTTGCGCTCTTCTGGGTGGTAGAAATAGTATCCTTGGGTCTCCTTTGGATACCCCACAAATATACATTTATAGGATTTTGGGCCCAGCTTGTTCAAGTCAATTTCTTAACATAAGCTTCGCAACCCCAAATCCTTAGATAAGACAAGTGGGCTTTCGCCCTCCATAGCTAATATGAAGTCTTATCTACAGACTTTGACGGCACACGGTTCAAAACGTGAGTCGCAGTCTCTAGGGGATAACCCTAGAACGATGTAGATCAATCACTAAAACTCATCATGAACCTAACCATATCAAGTAAGGTCTTGTTCCTCCTTTCCGACACTCCTTTGTGTTGGGGTGTATAAGGAGGAGTGAGTTGTGATACTATCCCACATTCCTTCAGGTATGTTTAGCTCAACTTGCCAAAGTTGGCATAGTAGTCATTTTGAGATTATCCTTGTTGTCTTTCTTAAGAACATATTATTATGAACCAATTCCATAAAGAATATTATTTATACTCAAGGACAATAATCCATTAGTAAACTAATATTCTCATTTGTCCTATGTGGACACAGAAATATATAATTTCTAGAAACTGAAGAAAAACCATAATAATCCACAAGTTCCAAGAAACAAGTCCATCGGCTAAATTAGACGATAAGATCCTACAAAGAAATGTAGCAAAGACGTGCTTCATTTCCAACTGGTAGGTCCACCTCTCCCTCGGCGAGCAATCTACTCTACCGTAGTTCCTACACATCAATCAAATGTGAGTACCACATCTTGTGTCAACTAGATGTTTACGGGAGAAGTTAATCTCAATAACGTACCTGACGAAGAAGTAACATCCTTCTTCCCTTTTGCTAGGAAGGCCTTGCAATGTTTCCTCCAAAGGATCGGGATTCCCACAAAGAGGACAAACGCCTTTCCTTTTTTTGCAATGCTTCTTTCCATCAACTTCGAGCCCTTTCCTTTTCACTTGAGTTGGCTTCAACCAACGTCCAATGTTTCGACATTTTCATGCCTGACTCAGTAGTCTTCAACAAATCCAAAAGCTCGGAAAGGGTATTCTTCTTATCTTCCTCAATAAAGTCATAGACAAATTGAGAATAAGAATCCGGTAATGACTGTAATATTAGGTTTATTGCTAAACCTTCTCTAAGTCCACATCCCAAAATCTCAAGCTTGTTCATATACTCGATCCACTTGAGTATATGATCGCCAATTTTGGTACCCTCTTCCATCCTACATCCGAATAACGACCGAGACACCATATGCTTCTCATTTCTTCAAGAAAATGAAGAATAGAAGCTAAATCCATTTTTCCGCATCAGCCGTCCGCAGCAATGGTGCCATTGATGCAAGCACAATGTATCTAGTCATTTCGCTTTTACATCATGTGTATGCTTCACATATACATACCCGCCTCATGGATAGAACTATCGCAGCTCGTGATAGAGCTTGCTCAATGGTGTATAATCTATCGCTTGATCAAGTATATTATTTATACGTCTATACCGCTAACGAAATTTTCACCATTCCATTTCTCTCCCTGGGTTCGATGATTTGTCGCAGTTGATGTTGGGATCATTTTGCTCAAATTTAAGTGAATCTACAAGTGCGTAAAAAGTAACCGTTATTACCATGTTCATTATTATTGTTTAATATGGTCTTTTATTAAACGAAGCTCCCACTATTTTACTCAAGCCAATAGCCCTCACTATTAACTCGGGAAAGCCCGTTGACTTTCCTAGTGGACCGAGATCCCATCCCGCCCATTTCAAACCTTCGCTTTGGCGAACAAGCCAAAATGAGTTGATTAGGTAGGCCAACAAACTTAATTCACACCGCTGATAGCTCCCCACTATCAACCTCAAATGTGAGAAAGCCAACAAGCCAATCACACAATCCAATGGACAAGACATGCCATCGTCCTCAAGTGTGATTCTCAACATGAGAGTGGACACTACATGTCACCACGCACACACAATATGTGTACCGCTCTACTATGCCTATGACACGTGTTTATCAACCTTCGCTTTGCTAACAAGCAAAACCGTCCATTTTAAGCTTCCACCCTCCCATCACCATTAAGGAAAACTCCAATGCATTTTAACCTCCCACCGGTAGAAGTGTACCCTTCGCTTTGGCGAACAAGGTTTCACTAACTTGGTTTGATTAAAACCATGGTGATGGAAGGCTTTCGTGACTTAATATACTTTAATTGAGGGTTTTGTTATTTAATGTCTCACCAAATTATTATCTTTGTTAGAATGACATTGTTTGGCATGTTATCAAACATTCAACCTTAGCATGCATTCTAAACAAAATTAAATGTGCCGGTACATGGCCCTCCCAACTAAAACCGATTTCCCGAGCCTAGAGGAATCGGTGGGTCACCTAGGGGTCCCTGTAATAAAAATCTTGAGTCTTCAAGTATGGTTGCCTCGCCCTTGCTCCGATTTCAAGTACATTACAAAAATATCTTTCTAAATTTACAATAAATAATTATACAAATTCTTTACATCAATAAATTTAGAAACCTCCATTTACATTCGAGGGGAATTCGATGAGAAGAGAATATACATCGAGAAGAGGAGAAAGGCAGGACACGCAGGCCCTATTTAATAAAATACAACCATACATAACCAAAAATAATTAAAACATTCACCCTTAGGTCTAAGGCTCATGTACCGGGCACCATGCAATATACAAACAAGTACAAAGCATACATTTCAAAAACAATCAATTTTTGAAATTTGTGGGTTAATTACAATTTACCCCCTGATAATTTGCAGATTTACGTTTGGTCCAAAAGTTTTAAAACTTTGCATTTTACCCCCTGCACACTTGGAAGTGCGCTGCAGCGATGAGTTAGACGCCGCGCGTGCATTGGTTTTGGTACAGCGCACGTCCGAAGGGGACGACGCGCGGCAATGGGTTATATCGCCGCGGCGAGTGCTGTTTTCATACAGCGCTCGTCCAAAGGGACGATCGCCGCGGCGATGAGTTATATCGCCGCGGCGACGACGATAGCTGCGGCGATGGATTATATCGCCGCGGCGAGCGTACACAGATCTGTAGCTCCGGATCTGTTCATACAGCAACCAAAAACACTCTAACCAGATTTTTTTGCAATCAATCAAACACATTGATCTCAACAAAAATCCATCATGCATTAAACCAAACCAAGCAGATCATCAACAAATTAAATTAATCGATTAATCGCTTTCTTAAAAACATATTTCAAGACAGATTTACATGCATTCAATATGGCAACATATTATCATCAAATACATGTTATCAACCATACACATAAAAATTGTAAAATTCAGTACCCTAGGCTCTGATACCACTGTTAGGGTCCCGTATACGCAGCGGAAACAAAAAAATAATATAACAGGATCGTTTACATGAGCCAAGATCAAGGGTATGATTTTACAATTTATATCAAATAAAATCTGCATAAATATTCAACATGAGTTAAGAGAAACAAACGCACGTTGAAGGCTCCTCCAAATTTGTCGACGAACGTTTTGCTACCGATCCAAGTGTAGGATCGAACTTGCGTAGTCCACACGAAGACAATCTTAAAAGAACCAAAGAGGGATTTGCTAGATCCTCTTTGGCTTCAAGATTAAGAAGAAAAACAAAAATCAATTGAATTGATTTTTAGGCTCTTGGTGTTACTGCCGTGGGAGAGGCAAAAATTGGGGCATCTGTGTTTTTGTTTTCAAAAGAGAAAAAACCCTTAATTAAAAATCACACACTTTTCTTTTTATATTTAAAAACAATTTGCCCTAATCCCATACGGAATAGGCTTGGGCTCCAACCCAAACGCCCCATGTTGCCAAACACTCCCAATTTGATTTATTTTAATTTCCATCATTATCTCAATTAAAATCAATTAATATATATATTTAAATATATATATATATATATATATATATATATATATATATATATATATATATATATATATATATATATATATATATATATATATATATATATATATATATATATATATTAACATTTAACAATAATGATAATATATTTAAATATGTGCTAACACATATTTAAACGTAATTTCACTTATTTAATTTTTTCTAACAAATTAAATAAAGGCAACGACCTCAAAGAAATTTAATTGCACCGTGAAATTACCAAAATACCCTTTCGCTTTAAAAGACGAAAACGCCCTTCTTTCTTCTTGCATCTTAAATTGTCTTCTATGTGTGTGACCCTTAGGCTCCCTCATCATATCAAGGCAGTATAGTATTGCGATTAACACCAATTAATCGTCTCACTAATACACGTACTCCAAGATTGGCCCCTAGCAAGGCATCATGGCCACCCGATAGATTCGGATTCAAAGAAAGTAGCTACCATCAACGATATGGTTACCGTGCACCCGATCCTTTCATCATACGTTATCTCGACGAGACGAAGGCATAGAAATAGTGTCAACCTTCGGTTACTCGATATTATTTATTCGGG
Source organism: Pistacia integerrima (assembly GCA_026225825.1). Taxonomy (NCBI): domain Eukaryota; kingdom Viridiplantae; phylum Streptophyta; class Magnoliopsida; order Sapindales; family Anacardiaceae; genus Pistacia; species Pistacia integerrima. Next base: position 14,261,536 of record CM047744.1, read on the forward strand.
CCTGACCAATGACCCGTATTATAAACTGGATAAAGCAACAACTCAATCCCACCGTGACCTACGCTTTAGTGTCATTGCCATATACCGAATTGCGCCGTGAGATAACTTTCTCCCCGCACTGGGAGTGATGAATCCTCCGTCAATCCACCATAGTCTTGATACACTCCTTGATGCAACCCAATCACCACCGTATTGACAAACTGAAAAGAACTGCGTAGGCTAGTGTCAAACTATACCAATCGGGTGCACAAGACACTCCGTGATCTCAAGTCTAAGGATCACATGCACCACCATTCGTTAGAGGATTTGTTCCATAGACACCGGGGTTACCATCCATATGGAATCCTCTCGGTGGGTTAGTCCAAAGAACTTGCCGTGGTGTAATCGCCACAACAAACACCCATGTGTTGCACCAGTTGTCACCAAACAACCTTGACAAGTGAGATCAATCCACCGTCTTTCGACAGGTCGCTCAACACTATGATAGCCTTACCCTATTATCTCGTGCCCTTAGTTCAATAATATGGGGCTACTGGACGCTAGAATGGCCACCATATGTGCTCATAGGGTTCTCACTATCAAGATTTTAAACACTTGATACCCTCGTCACGGCTCTACCATTCTAAGGACATATATCAATACATATTGCAATAATAATGATTTACGCGATATAGAATAAAATGCCTTTTTTTTATTAATGAACATTATTACAAAGAGTCAATTCTACAATAATTGATTGGCTCTAGGGCATCTACTCTAACAAATTTTGGTCACTAATAGATACATTCGTCGACTAACAAAATAGTTGTGAAAGCCTTTTACGAAATTACCCTTACACCTTTGGCGTCTAATTTGTGTGGGATTCGCGACAAATTATTAGACACTAAAACTGACATTTTGCAACTAATTGATTAGTCGCTATACAATTTTACCAAATTACCCTTGAACTTTAGGCGTCTAAGTTGGGGGACTAATTTGACCAGCATTTACCGACTATTTTGCTAGTCGCAAAAAAAAAAAATTTTTGCGTCTAAACCACAATATAGACGCGCTATGAATCTGCGACCAGCCTACTGCAACTAAGGGGGCGACAACCAAATTTAGACGCTAAAAATGGCTTAGCGTCTAAATTTGACTTTCTGTGTTTAATTTTGCTAGACGCAGGATGCCAGTTTTCTTGTAGTGACATCACCAAACACCTCTCCATCTTTAGCATTCAATTTCACATTAGGAACCATAGGAGTATCACAAGGTTTAGGTCCAGTTAAACCTGTTTCACTCAATAAATCTAACACATACTTTCGTTGAGACAAAACAATTCTCTTCTACTCCTAGAAAGTACTTTAAAGAGCCTAAATCTTTCGTGTTAAATTTAGAAGCCAAAAAATCTTTCAAACCGTGAATGCCACCACTATCACTACCCGTGATCACAATATCATCAACATAAACAACAAGAAGGAGAATGCCAGAACTAGATTGTTTATAAAAGACAGAATGATCATAAGCACTTCTATATAAACCAAACTGAGACACCACAATACTAAACCTTCCAAACCAAGCATATGGAGATTGTTTCAAGCCATATAAAGATTTTCTGAGTTTACATACCTTTCCGAACTCCCCCTGAGCAACAAACCTTTAAAGTTGCTCCATGTAAACCTCCTCAAGAAGATCACCATGCAGAAATGTGTTCTTAACATTAAGTTAGTGAAGAGGCCAACCATGAGAAGCAGCAAGAGAAATCAATAATTGTATTGATGTTATTTTAGCAATAGGAGAAAATGTCTCAGAGTAATCAATACCATATGTCTAAGCATAACTCTTAGCAACCAACCGAGCTATCAATCGTGCTACAGATCCATCATGATTAACCTTCACTGCAAACACCCACTTACACTCAATGACCTTTTTTTTCAGTTGGTAAGTCAACTAGGTCCTATGTATTATTATTCTCAAGGGCCAACATTTATTTCTTCTTCCATAGCCCTCCGTCATCCATCATGAGCAACCGCTTCAGACACAGAACTCTGAATGGACATTGAATCTAAAGATGCAACAAAAGACTTGGAGGACGGAGACAAGGATGTATAAGAAACAAAAGATGAAATAGGATAAGGTATAATAACACTTACCATTACGAAGAGCAATGGGAAGATCAAGGTCAGAAGGATTTGGATCCCGAGACGAGACTGACGGTAGGGGCAATGAGTCAAAGGCCGATACGGGTGACATGTTGTTGCTGATTATCCTGACGAACATAAACTTAAGTAATAGGAGGACAATGAGGGGGTGAGGAATGATGCTAAGTAACAGTATAAATAAGAAGATCATCAAGGACAATAAGAGTTGAGGAATTTGAAGATTCTACATAAATAGTATTTAAAAAAAATGAAACATCAGCTGAGACAATATACTTACCCAATGTAGGAGAAAAACAATGATATCCCTTCTGGTAATGGTATAACTCAAGAATATACACTTAAGAGTCCTAGGATCTAATTTGGAAAGGTGAGGTCGAACATCTTGAACATAACAAGTACACCCAAAGACTTTGGGAGGAAGAGGAAATAAAGACTAAGAAGGAAAAAGAATATAATAAGGAATCTGACCACCCAAAACAGAGGAGGGCATTCGATTAATCAAATAACAAGCAATAGAAACCGCATCTGCCCAAAATTCTTTGGAAACTTTCATATGAAAAAGAAGTGTACGATCGACCTCCAACAAATGAAGATTTTTCCTTTCAGCAACCCCATTTTGTTGAGGTGTATACACACAAGATGAATGATGAATAATAACCCTGGTGGACAAAAAAGAAGAAAGAAATGCAGAAAAATATTCTTTGGCATTATCACTCCGCAAAATTTTAATAGAGGAGGCAAATTGATTTTGTATCTCAACATAAAAGGCACAAAAAATGGAGAATAATTTAGAACGATTTTTCATAAAATATAGCCAAGTTACATGGGAAAAATCATCAACAAAAGTAACAAAGTATCTATACCCAGATTTAGACAAAACAGGACACGGCCCCTAAATATTTGAATGTATAATATCAAAACGAGTTGCAGCTCATTTATTTATTCTAGAACTATACGACACTCGATGATATTTACTAAACTAACATGACTTACATTCAAAATGAGACACTGACTCTAAACTGGGACACAATTTCTTCAAGATTGGGAGTAGAGGATGTCTGAATTGGCCAGGGATGAATCACTAGCACAAGCAACAGGCGCTGTTGCACTAGAGTACGTAGAAATATCATCAAGCACATACAAGCCACCTGAAACACGACCCTCACCAATAATCCGCTTCGTCCCATGATCCTAAAAGACACAATGAGTAGGGAAAAAATAAGCACCACAGTTAAATGTATTAGTGATTTGACTAACAGACAATAAATTAAAAGGAAAGTGAGGAAGACACAAAACAGAGGAGAGAGATATAGATTTGGTGGGATTAACAGTACCACACCCTATAACAGACACGGTAGACCCATTAGCTAAAGTGACAAAAGACAAATCAGAAGATGAAGTGAATGACGAAAGGAAACCTGTATCACCTGTCATATGGTGAGTAGCACCAAAATCAATTACCCAATTGCAATTAGAAGTAGACACACAAGATATAGGATTACCTAACTACGTCAATGTAGCGACAGTCGATGGAATGGATGACGAAGGACTAGCAACCTGTGTGAGGCGAGCATTCTCATCAGTAGGAATAGTAACCATGGAAGGAGTAGGTAAGAGGCCATCTTGAGTGGCAAAATGGGCATATTTCTGAAACCTTTGCCCATTTTGAGGCTTCCCATGAAGTTTCCAACAATACCTTTTGACATGTCCCTCAGCACCATAATGGAAACAAATGCGAGTACCACAACCACGACTACTCCCTATATCTTGACTCACCCCTTTGTTTCCTTTACCATTGTTACTCTTCATGCTAGCTTAAGCAGAATAATCTGTAGCAGAATTTTATGCGGTGCCTGTATTTTCCCCTTTACTAACCCTAAGAAGATGAGCATAAACATCAGTAAGAGAAAGAAGTTTGTCATTGGTTAGGAGCTGTGTCCGAACTACATCATATTCTGGCCTTAACCCTGCTAGAAAACATTGCACAATCACTTGGTCCTCTTGTTCTTTCATTGTCACAACATCTGCAGTCACAGGAAATATAGTCCGCTTTTCTTGAATAGCTTGTTTCGCTTCTATATGGTACTCAAGTAACGTCTTTTCCTGCATATTAGCTTGATAAATCGTCAACAACAAATCATGAACATGGGACAAGTCTTGTTTACTAGTGTATAAAAACTCAAGATACTCCCACAACTCTTTAACTGTATCATAGTGATTAGTAATATCATCTACCGTTGGATCCAAAGTGTTCTGAATCTGATTGAACAATTTATCATCCTCCATCAACCATTTCTTCCTAGCTTTCTTATTAGTCTCTGTTTCCGAAGGTGGATCCTCAGTTAAATGATTGCCCATGTTAATGCTGGAAACATATCGTCTCCAATATGTAATTTTGGTGGAAGGAGTGACTAAAATTTCAATCACTGTATGTTTGCTGGAATCTCCCGTATTCGCAATAAATCACAGCTCAATAAACCCAACAACCAAATAAATCACCACAGCTCAATAAACCCAACAATCAAATTCAATCACTTAATTCAAACAAATAAACAACACTGCCAAATGAATTTTAAAACTCAAATCACCAAACCCATACTTCCAAGTCTTAACAACTGATACCAACAACTCAAAAAATTGCTAAATAGAATAAAGAAACAATCTGACCAGAAATTAGATCACCAGAAAAACAAGGACAGACCAAATTGAAGAGAGAGAGAAACCAAATCGGAAAACACAGAAAGCAGATCAAAGGAGGACAGACCAGCTCGCACGACATTGTTCATGCAATGCTGGAAGTTGCTGGAAAAGCCACAGAAGATGCTTGAAAAAGCCACATGTGGTTCCTAGGGTTTTGGCTTTGATACCATGCTCATAGAGAAGGAATTCATATATTTTATTCAATTAAAAAAAATACAATATACAACCCTAATATATTTACTATATCAAAATTACATAATTACCCTTACCTATATTTACACTATTCCTAGCACTATTGATGTAGTTTATGACTCCGAGCATCAATACATATCACGTAAAGATGAAGGAGACAGGACTATTGTCTTTGAGAGGGGACCTTGTTTTTGTCTTCAATTTTCATTGGAATAACAGTTTTTTTGACCCTAGTTAGTAAAAACGCGTATTATACGCGAATTGTATGAACAGCCGTATAATTCGCGTATAAAACGCACGTATACGTATTTTGTAAAATTTGCCATATAATTCGCGTATAATAAGACTTCCCGTATAATTCGCGAATTATTGAAAAAAAAAAAAAAATCTCACCCCCAAAACGACATCGTTTTAGTGGGTTTTTACTAAAAATTAAAACAAATCTCTCTTCTTCAATTCTTCACTTCTTCTTCCTTAGTTCTTCTTCAGCTTTTCTTCCTCGGTTCTTCACAAATTTCCATAAGCAATCAACTCCCACAATCAACACACAACAATCAACTCCAGCAAACAATCAATTTCCACAACCTTCGTCTCTTTTGTATAGACATAAGTTTATACTTTATACAAAAGAGACGAAGGTTTAAGAAGGAAGTGAAGAGAAGGTGGAGAAAAGAAAGCGAAAGAAGAGAAGAAACTTACAGAAGAAAGAGAGAAGAAAGTTTTGAAATGAACGAGAAAATGAAAGAGAAGAGAAAGGAGGGAGAAAATTTAATAAAATATATAGTTTTAACTTTTACATGGTACATTTGTAATTTTTGTAAACTGACCGCAAGGTGTATTTGTAATTTTTGTAAACAATTGGTTTTGTTATGACTGTGTTTGATTTGACACTATAGTTGAATCTTGGCTAAATATTGTGTTTGAGTCTGGAGACTATAATTTGAATATCAGTTATATTTATATATTTTGTATTTGTGTTATTGGTTAATTGAATACTTTGCATTTGAAATGTTATATTGATTTTAACCAGGTAGTCCATAAAAGTGTGTTAAAACTAAGATTGATATTGCCGTATTTTTCAAAACGTATTATTGTCAATGCACCGTATTAAATCCGTATATACCCGTACCGTATTTTTCCTGTATCCGAATTTTATGGCCGAATTTTTATAAACGTATTTTTTACCGTTTACCGTATTATACCTGTAAAATTCTCGTACCTTTTTTTTGCCGTACCCGTATTTACTAACTAGGATTTTGACTATCGAATCGGCTGCTTAAAGCCAGGTAAGTATAAGGTAAGCATTTAATTTTTTTTTCACTTTTTCATGTTTTAGCTTTGATACTTATAAATATTTTATGCATATGGTTATTTTTTCTTACCTAATTTTTTTTTTTTTTGTAATAATCAAATTATTTAAATAGAAAGTTTGAATCTTAGATTAACTTTTCTCTTAGTTCTAGATTTCATTTTTACTTATTAGGGTGTAGTGTATTCTAATATCATTTGCGTCAATGAAATGTATTCAATAATCGGTTCAATAGGATTTTAATCAAGTTAAATTTCATGAACTACCATGTGCAAATTCTAGGCTTCTTGAATTTATGCTTTAAGTCACACCTTTTATTTTTCTGTCATTTCGTAGCTTCTCGTGACACCTTTCTCACAGTGACCTGATGGATTCTTGTACTAGAGAAAGTTATAATCCTAATTTAGAACTATTTTGTCAACTTAACCTTCACATATCGGGTAAGAAAACTGAATTTAATTGCATTTAATATTGTAAATTATAGTATTACCCGATATATTCACGAGATATGAACTTAATATTATGTTTCTAATCAAAGTAAGAAAATATATAATAGCCCCACATTTGTATTTTATTAATTACTCTATATCAAACAGAAGTTATCTTTAAACTGAAACTTTATATTGTATATATTCTTAGAATGGTTAAATTTATTGTCATTAGTCTATCTAATTTTGTAATTTAAATTATATTTGTTTTCTTCTTTCCAGGTTGTCTTGGATTCAGATGATCAGTTGTTTGGAGGCCTTAACAGGCTTGACCATAATGCTGAGTACTTCAGCTCAGTAAGAAATTTCACTTGCGGAGGATATTTTTAAATCTTCTGTTCTTTTACTTTTTTGATTAGTGATGTGGTTTTACTTCAATCGTGCTTGTGCAGGAGGGGTGGTATGATGACCGGCCTCGTTCCTTCTTGGTATGTGCACCGAGTAGAACAGTTGTTGTCTATGCACTAGTAAATAATGAATTGGAACCTCTAGTAAAGGATAAATTGGAGCCTGCTCCAATTGAGAAGGAATCAGAACCTGCTCGAGTAGAGAATGAATTGGAATCTGCCAACTGCCAAGGACTGAAACTGATATCTAACACATGTGATGATGTAAGAGTGACTATAGAGAGCACTCTTTGCTGTGCTCAACATCCTAATAAAAGTTGTGGTGAAGAGTCTACGCCAAATTACATTGCCAGTCTGGCAACGTAGAAGTAAAAGACGAGCCCAAGGTAAAGCAAAACATACATCCAAGTTGTCCTACTTTCAGGTGGTCAAATTGTCTATCAAGGTCCACGAGAGAATGTCCTTCAATTCTTTGAATACATAGGTTTCAAATGCCCAGACAGAAAAGGAGTTGCTGACTTTCTGCAAGAAGTAACTTCCAAACATATGCTGATAATTATAATACATTTAAATGAATGATCTTGTTGAAAATGTTTTGATTCTCGCAAGCATATGCTGAGATGAATTAATTATCATTGCTTACCAGGAAATGAAGACCCAAGGGATTGAAGAAGATCGTCTTCAACTGCTACAAGATGTTAGTGGTGCTTTCAGACTAGGGGTGTTGACGGCACTAGTAGGTGTAAGTGGTGCGGGGAAGACAACTCTGATGGATGTCTTGGCAGGAAGGAAGATAGCAGGGTATATTGAAGCAAGTATTAGCATTTTTGGCTACCCAAAGAACCAAGAAACATTTGCATGTGTGAGTGGTTATTGTGAACAGAATGACATTCATTCACCTCATTTTACTGTTTATGAATCACTCCTATACTCAGCTTGGCTTCGTCTTCGTTCGGAAATAGATACAAAATCACGGAAGGTATGTTGAAATTCTTGCATAATAATAGGTTCCTAACTCTGATGGAACTTTCTCCCTATTTTCATACTTTGAACTGTTAGCTAATGATGCCATTATAATTTAATTCACCTCGATGTATCATGCAGATGTTTGTCGAAGAAGTATGGAGTTGGTTGAGCTCAAACCATTGAGGAATGCTTTAGTTGGGCTTCCAGGAATAGATGGTCTTTCAACAGGACAAAGAAAGAGGTTGACAATAGCTGTAGAGCTGGTTGCTAACCCCTCTATCATCTTCATGGATTAGCCAACATCTGGTCTTGATGCCAGAGTAGCTGCCATTGTCATGCGTACTGTGAGATACAGTGGATACGGGAAGAACTGTTGTGTGCACTATAAACCAACCTAGCATAGACATATTTGAAGCCTTAGACGATGTAACCTCAACTTTTATAGACTTCCCTTGGTCTTTTCATTATTTTATCCTTTCTTATTTGTTTACATGTTTTTAGGAAAATGTTATCCTTACAAAGACCCATACAAAGAGGATTACAAAGTGACATCATCCAGAAGAAAAAAACAAAGAAAAAACAGAAAAAGAGAGAGAGAGAGAGAGAAATCATGAAAATCAAGAGTGAGAATTGTCTTTGTATGATCCCTTTAGATGTGTCTTTGTAAAACTAGCATTGCTCATGTTTTTAATATATAACACAGTATTATGGTTATTACAGCTACTATTGATGAAACGATTTGGACATGTCATTTATACAGGACCCCTTGGTCGCCATTCTCACAAACTCTTGGAATATTTTGAGATGAATATTTCATGTATCGTTATCTGTATGATTGATTCTGTTAACAGAAAATACACAAAGAATAGACTCTAATCAGTGTAATATCATGTACCCCACATGTATTATTCATTTTATTTTAAGAAAATCCTTAATGAATTCGTGATTTTGAAATTGCAGTGAGACCTAATATTTATAACCTATTTCAGGCTGTCCCAGGGATTCCTAAAATTAAGGATGGGTGCAATCCAGCTACATGGATGCTTGAGGTCACTGCTCCTTCGGTCGAGGCTCAAATGGACCTGGATTTTGCTGAAATCTATGCCAATTCCTCTTTATATCAGTAAGTTTGAGTGTATCAATACATATTTTTACCATTATTTAACTTTTTCCATATGGCTTAGAATTTTAAGTATTGTTCTAAATGATTTCTTTCTTGGCACACTTTGAGGAGGAATCAAGAACTTATCAAAGAGCTTAGGGGCTCTAATGATCTCTTCTTCCCAACCAAATACTCGCGATCCTTTTTTACTCAGTGCAAAGCTTGCTTCTGGAAACAATTTTGGTCTTACTGGAGACACTCTGAATATAATAGGTAATCCTAACTTTATGTATTGGCCTTCTTTTTGGTCTTGTCTTCTGGGACAAAGGTCAAAAAACGCAAGTTAACTTTACCCTTATGTTTAATTAATTGGTTACCATAAAAGGTCAGCAAAAAAAATCTATAAATAATGTTTGTCTAAAATTTTAGATGTTATCATACAATTCAATTAGCCAACAATAACATTTCTTTGTATGATAATCAGTTGGATTCAAGTATATTGCTTGTTGAAAGAAATAACGGATGAAAGCATTCTCTCTTTTTCATAATTCTTTGTTTTACTCCTCATCTGGATGGGAATATAATAATTTGGTGTTTGTTTGGACCTTGATTTTCTCATTCCTCGATCGGTATGTGACTTCAAACTAAATGATTTTTTTTTTATTTTGATACCTATCAACTTTAACGCAAGGATTGTACATAATTCCAAATTCTTTTCAATACTTTTAACTCATTCCCAGTTTTCCCAAAACATCAATATTTGCTTCAGAAACATTTAGAACTTATGAACTATAACCCAATGTTTTAATAACTGACTTGGGTCGAGTCCCAGGCTGGACGGTTGAACCGATCTAACCGGTGGGTCAGACCGATGCTGACGTCAACATGACTTTGAAAATTATAAATCCTAAAATAAAACAATCAGTCTTCTCCGAAACTAGTGGCTGCTTCTTCCTCTTTCTCATAATCCAACTCCCCACAATAAAACAAACAGTAGCCTATTGCATTCTAATCGCAAAAACCAGCAGCCTCCTCCCAAAAACTCAGCAACCTTCCCCATTCAAATCCCAAAATCGACCCAAATCGCAAAAACCTAACAGCCTACTCCATTCAAATAAAAAAAACCCAGCAATCTCCTCCATTTAAATTGCAAAATCAATCTAAATAGCAAAAACCAAGCCTCCTCTCAAAAAACCCAAAGAACCTTCTCCATTCAAATAAAAAAAAAACCCAGCAATCTCCTCCATTCAAATCAGAAAATCGATCCAAATAGCAAAAAGCCAAAAACTAATAGCCTTTTCTCAAAGAACCGAGCAACCTCCTCCATTCAAATCACAAAATTAACCCAAATCGCAAGAACCTAGTAGCTTACTCCATTCAAATAAAAAAGAACCCAGCAACCTCCTACATTCAAATCGCAAAAATTAATAGTCTCCTCACAAAAACCCAGCAACCTGAAGTGAAAATATGAAGAAGTAAGAGATGAAATGAAGAGATCGACAATGGAAGAGGGAAAATATGGGTTAGAGCTTGACAAGGAATGAAAAACTGGGGAAAAGCAGAAAAGAAACCAAGGCTTCGTTTGGTTCACAATTGGGTGTTTCTGGGAAAAGTTTTCTTAAAAATGTTAAAAAAAAGTTGAATTGGGCGGGTATTACGATGTAAAATTTATAAATTAATAAAATACCCCTTATATTTGTTTATTTATAAAACACCCCCTATAATAAATCTTAAAAGTTAACAAAAACACCCTCAATCCAATGTCAAATACGGACAGCCGGCCACCACCGCCGGAGGGTGGTCGGGTTCACCGTATTGGCGTATGATCGGCTGGATCTTGCCGGTCATGCGCCAATATGGCCTTTGCTTATGTAAGATCCACTACAGACCGTCGTGATTTGCTCGTTAATGATGACCAACAAACGGCCGCCGTTGATGGCGACGTCCGTTGTTAATCGCCGTTATAAATCGTTATGCCAAAGACTGCCGCCAACGCCGATCTTTCAGATCTCCGGTTTTTCAGCCGATCCACCGTGGATCCGACCGAAAAGGTAGATAGGCGCACTACCGGCCAGATTCAGCCGGTAGTGCGCCATCCTAACAGATTCTCGCCCATTTTCCGGCTGGCGGCAGGTGGTCCTTAATCGTAAATATGAATTACCTCGGGGTGTTTTTGTAATTTTTAAAAAAATATTTAGGGGTATTTAATTAAATTATCAAATTTAAGGGGTTTAAAAAAAGTTGAATAATATTGAGAGTAGTATTCCCAAAAATCAAAGTTTTTGGGTATTTTACTGTTTAACTTTTTTAGGAATACTAAAAGTAGTATTCTGAAAATTGAAACAAACGAAGCCCAACTTTTTGGAATTGAAAACCGGGTATAATAGTTCACTCGGTTTTCTCCCAAAAGTGGTTGGATTGGTGGGTTGCTACAGTAAACCGGTCTAACCGCAGGTCAAACTGAGTGGATTAATACTCCCGCTTTTAAACCCTCCGCCCGACCCGTCCTCGATGGGGTTTGGGTCCCGGTTAAACTTATCGAGCTAGGCTGGGTTTTAAAACATTGTTATAACCGGCTTGAAAATCTTGTACTTTTCTCAAAATAATTCTAGTTTAATATCATTTCTCTCTTTCATAAAAAATTCACACACTCCTTACATACATTGTAGCAACTTCCTGTGTGGTTAGTGGCAGATCCAAGATTTTTGTCCAGGGTGGGCTTCCGTAGCTCTACCATTGTTCGCCAAACTAGTGAAAACTTTAAAAAAATCACAAACTTTAAGTAAAGAAAATAATACAATATCAATAACTTAAGAGAAAAGAATGTAATAACACAATAATTTCCTACTTGAATAAATCTATGAGAAGAAAAGTTTTGAGTAAATGTGTTGAGTAAACCTTGAACAAAACCTTCTTTTATTTTTTTATTTGGGTTCCAAATATTATAATATAAATGTTCATGACTTTGATCAAATCTAACCTAAGCTAAAGTAAACCAAAAACTTAAATCAAGTCAACGTTGTGTTGAATTTTAATATGAAATAATTAAAAAAAGAGGAAATTTCCTTAGTATAAACATAGATAGTAACTTAGATTTCTTTAATAATTTTGAGCGGTTGAACTGCAACGTTTAAAATGTAGAAAAGTTGTGGTTGAATGGAGAAAAATAACGTTCTTTAAAATATAGTTAAGGTTTTAATTTGAGAAAGCAGGTTCATTTATAAATAAAAAATAAAAAATAAACTCACAAGATCCATGTTTTTTTTTTTCCCCTCAAATTAGAATAAAAAACCTCCAAAAAAAGAAGCATGATTTGACCCTAAAATAAACTAAATTGAAATGAGCAATATATATACGTAAAACTGATAAAATAAAAAATGGAGCTAATTGTGACACCTTAAGTAATGAAAGTTTTAACAATTTCAGTTTTCAAAAGTTTTCAAAGCGAATAGCATAAGAAAGAGAATGATAGAATGAAAGAGTAAAGAATTTTGGGGATAAACTCATAAAAAGCAGGTGGAGCCATGGAGAAAAAAAAGTGGAGAAAGTTTTAAACTCTTAATATGATGTGGACTTGAAATATATATATATCTTAATAGTAAGTTTTTTGTGGGCCTAGATATATGTATAATAGTTCTCATTTTTTTTAAATCCGAAGGTGGACCTAAGTATATATATTAATAATAATTTTTTGTGAGTTTATATATTAGTAATTTTATTTTAAAATATGAGGACCTACCCTCAAAGGGGCTGGATCCGGCCGTGTGTGTGGTTAAGGTGGTACTACTGGCTTTCTCCTCTAGGTTCGACCATCGATGGCCTAGTGACTTTTCAGTTGGGTGACAATGATGAAACTGTTCTTGTTCCTGGAAGAAATTCAACAACTGTGAAACAATACATTAAAGACAATTTGGGATATGACTATGATTTCCTTCCTGTGGTTGCGGTTGTCCATATGGCATGGGTTCTAGTCTTCTTCTTTGTGTTTGCCTATGGCATCAACTTCCTCAACTTCAATATTGAATTAGAGTTACATATAGTTTTCATGTAATTAGTCTAAGACGAGGAAACAAGAATTTTCCTGTATTATTATTGGTTTTTCGATTTTATTATTATTCTTTAGTCCTGATTTTTTTTTTTTTTTTTAATAAATATAGATATCCTTTGTACTCATAATTATCAATTTATGCCTACAGTTATAAATCTATCTTTGCCCTGATAGGGCCTTGTTGCCAAGGAAAATGTAAAGATTGTGAATTCAACTTTTCTTGGAAATCTCTGGTGCCCAAGATTCTAATATTCTATTTTAGCAGTTTAATGTTTGATGTGTTGTCCACTTTCAATATCAAGGATAAGTTTGTTAGCATCCTAGTAAAGATAATAAAGTTACTGTATGTTTGACACGTGACATTGTATAGATTAAGTAAATTATGTAGTACTAAATATTACAATATAATGCTCAGTACAAAATTGAAAATTGTAGTCAAATAATATTTTATTTACTATAAATGCTTATTTAAGGAATCTTATAAATATATTCATTAATCTTTGAAATTGAAAAATAGCATTATTTTTTTAACAAAATGATTTTTTTGTTAAGTAATAAAAATAATACTACACGATGCAATTTATACACCAAACATAGTACTGTATAAAAATAATACAATACAAAATTGAATCAAATATCATACAACATTTCGAATAGCATTATATAATATAATATAATATAATACAATGCTATGTAATGTAATGTAATGTAATGTAAGTAGTACATTACAATGTTGCATGCCAAACATACCATTAAAGTTCCATTATATAAAATAGGGAATTAAGGTTGTGTTTACTTGTTGGAATTGTATTGAAAAGGATAGATATTCAAATAGTGAATAAACGATGGAGTTAATTATGATTCCATTATTTACTTTTAACTTTTAAGATAAAATATTGAGGGAATTGAATGATATATGTGATAAGTGACAAAAATAACCCAACATTAGAATATTCAATGTTTTAAAAAGTAATAATTATATTTTTTAAATAAAAAACCAATTATGTAAATAATAATAAAAAATTTATATTTTTAAATTCTTTTTTTTTTTTTACTTTAACATTAAATATTCTAACCAAAAAAATCAAAACTTAATAATCGGTCAACAGTGGTTAATGCTGGTCAACGCTAGTCAACGTCCGATCAATGGTGGTCAACGACTAATTAACCAACCAACGTTTGACAATGACCAGTCAATGCTGGTAAACTATTCTACAAATGCCGATATTTATAAATACTTTTTTTAGTAATTACTAAATTATAAACTAATAAAAATTAAATTAAATATCTTTAAAATAAAAAATAAAAAAATTTTAAATTCAAAATAGGGTAAAAAATGAAATACCCTGGTATTTCTTTTATTAAAGTTGTAGAATTGATTTTTCTATGTAGGGGTAAATTGAAAGAAATTAAAACTTTCCAGGGTGTTGTGGTAAGGAAATAAGAACTGGTGGGACCAATTAGTAATCTGACAAGGGGACTTGAGTGCAAAGAAGGTGTAAAATTTTGAGGCGTAAATTGAGATATATCTAAAGATGAAGGTTTTTTTTTTTTTTTTGAAAATTTGCAAAATAGGGGTGCATGTAGACTTTTCCAGGGGGTGATTTGTGGCATGTCAAAACATTTGTTATATGTTTGGGGGGAAGTGTGATAGCCGATTTCCAGAGGGTGCATAAATTTTACCATATAAAGGTGGACTAATGGTTTTAGCAAAAACTTATTTTCAAATGAGTTAGCAAAATGAAATAAAGAGAGAAAGAAGAAGGAGATGGAGATGGAAGGAAGTAGAGAAAAAAAAAGAAAAAAGGAAGGTGAGTAAGTGTTTCATGCATGCATTGTATTCTAAACCATTGCATGTCAATTTCCCATCCTAATTCTTTTTGGAACAAGTAGGAGAAGACGAGGCAAGGACCGAGCACTTGAGCTAGGAAGGAAGAAAAATTTGTGAGTGGAATAGTATAATTTGCATTAAATCATGTTTCTATTGGATTGTTCTTTATATTTATATCCATAAAATGTATACGTGCATGTCAAATAAATTATGAAAATATAGAGATTTCTATTTCCAAAAGATAATATAATTATGCAAACACTTAATGTCCATAATCATTATTGACATAGACAACACGAAATAAAAAAAATGGAAAGTCGGTAACTTTCTTCCATTATTCTTCCGTAAACCTTAGCTACACAAAACTTTGGCGGGAAGAGGCTAGAGTTAGCCTACAGTGACGCGAGGTTGAAGACAACGACAAGATACACAGCGATGAGAATGACTACAAAGGGTGATTATAAAGTTCTCAAGCAACTTCAAGGTAACTTTTATATGTCCTACAACTTTTAAAGACAACAATTGTTATTAAAATGATGGTCTTTTAGTGGTTTTGGTAACTTCGGTTTTAATTTTGCTGGATTGAATCGATTGCCAACTATTATTGTATGATTTGGTTGCTATCTGTATAGGTGGATGATGCATGTGTAAGGTTTTCCAGGTTGTGTTTTCATGATAATGTATGTGGTTAAAAATGCATATTTGTATATCTCCATTATATATGTTATTATATTGTATTGAAACTGTATTATGGAAATGTGTTAATCTGTCAGTTGGTTGTTAATAAGTAGTTGCATGTTATTGTTTAGGGTTGTGGAGGAAGATATCTAATTTATGTTACATTTTTATTTTGTTGGATGAAACCCTTGCTATTTAATTCGAAATTGATTATCAGATTAGGAATGTAGACCTTGATGAATTTAGTTAATTAAGGACATGAAAAAGTGTGCAGTTGAGGAGAATGAGGAAGTACACATTTTTCCTGATGAGAAGTTTCTCTCTAAGTTAGAAATCCCAATATATGCTTTTTTGTAGCACTTGCAATATCTGTTTTGAAATTGTATTAGATCTCCATTTAGGTTTGCCATGGATTATTCATAATCATGGTTTAAGGGATGATGAAAAATGTTAGAGTGTATGGCTCTTTAAGAGTGTAAATGGCTTCAGTGTGTTCTTAATGAAGAAGGTACTGCAAGTAGATATAGAGAGGAGAGATCCAAGTGATGAAGAGGGTGAAAAATGGTGAAGTTTAGGCTTGTTTTAGGTTCAACAAGCTGTTTTGTTTGTGTGCTCAAGGGATGGTTTTCTATTGGTTTGAAAATTTCGAACTTTTCTCACCACTACACAATGAAAGTGCAACGGTAACTTCACTGTTTTAAAATAATTTTTTAATTTTTAACTAAAAGGACAAATTAGTAATTTACGTTCACAGATAAAGTTGAGGATATATTCATCAAGTCATTATTACAATGTGGGTATAGTGGTAATTGTCTACGCTGACATTACATTAATGATTAAACCATTCAAATAGTAAAAGATATCATTTTTTTCCACTGTACCCCTGTCAGATAATAGATTCACTGACGAAGGTGGAAAAATGTTAGTTTCTAAAACCAAAGGTGGGAAAATGTATATTCACCTTCATTCAACCGTTTAAGTACTTTTTTTTTTGAAAGTTGGTTATCTTTTTAAGGAGAAAATCTACACTGCCACTATGATTCAAGGGCATCACAGTGAACTAATCCCTCGGCCTTAAAGTTAATAAGCAGATAAGTTTTTCATGGTCATATCTATTAACAATCAAGATAAATCAAACTCTTGAATAATACAATCAAGAGTTATATTTGTCAAACCACCCCTGTGATGAAAAAAAGGGTAAAAAGTTTCATGCAAGGTTTTAAAACCTGACCCATGGGGTGACTCGATCAGAGGGCCGGGTCTCGAATTGGTTGATTCAACCACCGGGTCTGATCGTGACATCAGCATGTCGACATAAGCAGAAAAATTAAAATTCCAGATTAGAAAATACTGATACTCAATAAATTTTTGTAACTGGTTTATCCAAATCTGAAATAAATAACTAAATAAGCTATAAAATATAAAGCAAACAACACATTCATTCCAAAATCCTATTGCATTTCCATGTCAAGTCAAAGTTGAATTTGGGCATTAGATGCAATCATACAAAGGCAAAATTACTTATATCATTAATGTCATTGTCATCATCATCCACATCAGCATCTACAAAAAAATTCAAACAAAAATAACGGCTTCGTTTGTTTCAATTCTCATAATACTACTTTTAGTATTCCCAAAAAAGTTAAACAGTAAAATACCCAAAAACTTTGATTTTTGGGAATACTACTCTCAATATTATTCAACTTTTTTTAAACCTCTTAAATTTGATAATTTAATTAAATACCCCTAAATATTTTTTTAAAAATTACAAAAACACCCCAGTAATTCATATTTACCAGATTCCGGCCACCACTGCCGAAAAATGGCCGTAATCTGTTAGGATGGCGCACTACCGGCTGAATCTGGCCGGTAGTGCATCGATCTAGCCTTTTCCGGTCAAATCCACAGTGGATCTGGCCGAAAAAGGCCAGATCTTTGGCCGTAACAGTTTATAACGACGACCAACAAACGGTCGTCGTTGACCATCAACGACGACCGTTTGTTGGTTGTCGTTGACGAGCAAATACGGCCGATGCCGTAGATTCGCGCCTTTGTCGGCCAGATCCACCGTGGATCTGGCCGGCAAAGGCCATATCGGCAGCATGCCGGCAAGATCCGGTCGGTCCATGCGCCAGCTCTGAATGAATCCCGGCCATCCTCCGGTGGTGGTGGCCGGCTGTCCGTATTTGACATTGAGTTGGGGGTGTTTTTGTTAACTTTTAAGATTTTATTATAGGGGGTGTTTTGTAAATAAACAAATATAGGAGGTATTTTATTAATTTATAAATTCTACATCGTAATACCCGTCCAATTCAACTTTTTTTTAATTTTTTTCAGAAAACTTTTCCTAAAAACACCCAATTGTGAACCAAACGAAGCCAACATTATAAGTAAAAATTTGTTATTGTAAACTAAATTGACTAACTAAATTTAAAATTTGTTAGAAGTGTGCAAGCTGCAGTGTGCAAAATTGCAGTGCACAGCTTGCATTCTTCAAATTCAAATCAAACACATCAAAACATTAACCCACTGCAGTGCAATAAAAACATAAAATCCAAATCAAACACAACACACAAACATACATTAACCAACTTCTTTACTATCAAGCCCATTCTCGCAGCAAACAATCTCAAACCCTAAACCCACTTCTTCAATATCAAGCCTCCATCTCTATCTACTCCAGTCCCTCCCATTCAACAAAAACAAAACACAACCAAATTCTTTGAAGCCCCATTCTCACATCAAACAATTTCAAACCCAAAACGACCAAAACCCACTTCTTCAAAATCAACACTTCAACCCTCCATCTCTAGCTATTCCCATGCAACAACCCAACAAGAACAATGATAATAATGTCAGTAAAAAGTAAAAAAGAAAACTAAGCAAAAGAAACACAAACCTCTTCGGAGCTATCGAAACTCGCAGATTGAAGAAGAAGAAGTTGCTGCCGAAGCCTAAGATTGAAGATCAAAAGATGTTGAAGGCCCGAAGATTGGATATTGAAGAAGAAGCAGCCGAAGATTGAAGTTTGAAGAAGCCGAAGCCACAATGATATGTTGATTTGTCGAATGAAATTGAAATGGGAATAGGGTTTAAATGATTTTTTTATTTTTTTTTATTTTTAGGAATGAAGTTAACCCGACTTTGTGCCAAAACCGGTTGGATCAGCGGTTCATCCGATTCAAACTGGGTCAATTTCAATTAGAGATTTTTTAATTGAACCAACCCGGCATGGCCACCGGTTCTGGTTCAACCAGTTGAACCAGCCAAGCCGGGTTTTAAAACCTTAGTTTCATGTCTGAAATTCAGTTATTTATAGAAAACAAACTTCCACACAACAACAACTGCTCCATTTCATAGATCATCATCATCATCATTAAGGCTTCATTTGGTTAGTTTTTTGAAATAGCATTCTACGAATAACATTTTAGAAAATATGATAGGATTCTGAGAAGTTTTTGGTACATTTTTTTAAAAATATTTAGATTATTTTAATCCCTTAGGTTTGTTAATTTAACTAAACACCTCCTACAATAAAAGTTTATAAATTAACAAAAACACCCCCACACACCCACATATTTCCGACAGTCTGTCACCATCACCAGAAGGTGACTGGAATCTGCCAAAATGGCGCACGATCGATTGGATGTGGCAGATCGTGCGTCGATCTGGCCTTTTCCGACAAAAAACTAATAGATCGACATATGACTGGTCAGATGCAGCCACTCATGTGTCGTTACAATAACGGTGGTGGCTACTAGCGGGTGATAATGGCTTGGGTGGGTAAGAGTGTTTTTGTTAATTTTAAAACTTTTATTAAAAAAGGTAATTGTTAATATTTTAAATTGAGTAGAATATGATTCGATTTTGAAAAATATTAAAACAAATGCATTTGTTGTTTTTTAGGAAAAGAATGTGCCAAAACGGACCCTAAATCTTCTCAACCAAATTCCAAACCCCTAAATATATATATAGTTTTATTTCCATATAATTTTTAATATATTCTTTAAATTTTTTGCTACTTTATACGGAACAAAAATAAATAAAAAATTTGATTTTAATAGAATACTTTTGGGTTTTTATACTTAAATGTTTATGAGTAATTTTTATTTAATATCTAAAATAATTATGGATATTAAAATAATATTAATAATTATATACTTAACAAATATAGTTTTATATAAATTTACCTTCATTCATAAATTAACATGTGTGAATTGAGAAACTTAAAATTGATTAACTTAGTTGATTTCTATTTACTGTGACTCGACAGACTCAAGCTTGAACTTGAGCTCGATCTTGTAACAACCGAGTCGAGCTCCATAAGTCTAAAACTCCACAACACTCAGATCGGCTCATTTACAGCCTTAGTTATGGTTTTAAAAAGATAATTAACATATTTCCATATTTTAAAAAAAAAAATTCTTATTTTTATTTTCAAAATCTTTTTTAAAACAATGTGATTGTTTCCATGTAATAAACTAAGCTTGCCACGTCAAAATTGCGAAATGCCAAGAACAAAACATGATTTCAATTTTATCACTATTCAATCTATTATGCCTAAAAAATCAGAGCTGATGTAAGCCTACATCAGCTAGCTCCAATCAGAGTTCAGAAAGGTTTTGTACTGTCTAAGAGCTGTCACGTCCCCCCAAGACAAAAAGAATATAGCTGTCACCAACTTGGCAGCTTCAGGTTTTGTTTGAGTGAATGGGAGACGCACACTTGTCCAAGCCCTAGATAACTTGAGGAAATATCCTAAGTTATCAGCCAATGGGAGACAAGGAAGGACTTGCACGACACCTACCCATTTACAAATTTGTTATCGTTACCTTTGATTTCCTCTACTATAAATAGAAGACTTCCCCTCTCATTTTCAGGATTCTGATACAAAAACTCTCATTCTGATTATGATCTTTAAGTTTCAAAGCAAAGATAACCTACAAGAAAGAGACTGACTTGATATTCTATCTAAATAACCAATAATTGTATTTGTGCTTGTTGTTCGCTATATGTGACCTCTTATAATCTCTCATATATAAGATAACAATGGATGTAGGATTCGCTTTAAGTATTCGAACTACTTTAAATATCGTCTTTAATTTATTATTAGATCATCTACAATCATTCACGTGTAACTTCTAAGAGTTGTTTAACACTTTGCATGCACGAAATTCGTTGTGTCAAAATCAAACAACTAATTAATTACATTCGACTCACTCTGGAAGACCCCATTGCCTTTGCTATCTCTCTCAGCATAAACTTCTTTATTTTCCCAGTTGAAGTTTTAGGCAATTCATCCTTAAACACCACCGTTTTAGGCACCATATAGTGCGGCAACCTTGCCCTGCAAAACTCCATTATCTCCTTCTCACTCGGCCTTTTCTTCAACTCAGCCTTCAAGCTTATAAAAGCACACGGTGTCTCACCCCAATACTCATCAGGTCTCGCCACAACAGCTGCCTCATTAACGGCTGGGTTCATGTACAGCACAGCCTCCACCTCCACGCTGCTCAAATTCTCTCCACCGCTTATTATAACATCCTTTGATCTATCTTTAATCTCTATATACCCATCAGCATGCATCACCCCAACATCACCTGTGTAAAACCATCCATCATCACTCATGCACTTGCCGCTGCCGACTGGATCTTTTAAATAACCGAGCATAACGCACCCTCCTCTCAAAACAATTTCACCCAGCGCTAACCCGTCACGCTTCACACTCTCTCCAGACTCGCTATTCACCACATCAATCTCAGTAAAACCCACGATTTTCACTCCTTGTCTCGATTTTAACTGCGCCCTCTCCGTCGCCGGCAACACATCCCATTGATGTTTCCACGCACATGACACGACAAGTCCCGCGGTTTCTGTTAAACCGTAGCCGTGACTCACTATAAAGCCCAGCGACTCGGTCCTCGAGAGAATCGCCGCAGGTGGTGGAGCTCCAGCGGTGAGAATATGAACCGGGTTTCTAAGGGGTTCTTTATTAGGAATATTGGAGAGCATGTTGAGCACCACAGGGGCACCACACATATGAGTGACACCGTGTCTTTTAATCATAGCGTAGATTATAGAAGCATCGAATTTTCGAAGGCAGATATTGGTCCCACCAACGGCGGCCATGCCCCACGGGTAACTCCATCCGTTAGCGTGAAACATAGGTAGGGTCCACAGGTAGACGGGTTGTTTGGGTACTGACCAATCAATCAAAGATCCAACGGTGATCGTAAAGATCCCACGGTGGCAGTGGACTACACCTTTAGGAGCCGAGGTTGTACCTGATGTATAGTTTAATATCATCGGATCCCACTCACTTTGTGGCCTGACCCACTTGAAATTCGGGTCACCTTTCTCCACGAGGCCCTCGTAAGTGCAACAGAAATTAGAATCAACGGTCGGGGATGATGCGTAATCATCATCAGTGATGAGGATCAAACGAGGAGGATTGATATTGGATGGGAACAAAGAGATGGCTTCAAGAACAAGAGAACTGAACTGATGATCCACCAAAGCGAGCTTTGATTCGCTGTGCTGCAGGAGTATGGAGACTGTGCGCGCGTCCAGGCGCGTGTTGACGTTATTAAGGATAGCACCGGTAAAGGGTACAGCAAAGTGGACCTCGTACATGGGAGGGATGTTGGCGGCCACAGCAGAGACGACATGGCCTGGGGAGACGCCGTAGGATGAGAGAGAAGAAGCCAACTGGAGACATCGACGGTAGGTTTGCGACCACGTGTAGGTGGTGTTGCTGTAAATGATAGAGGGGCAATCACCGTAAACAGTGGCTGCTCTTTCTAAGAAATCAAGTGGGGTTAGAGGGGATGAATTTGCAGGGCGTGGCTTTAGATCATCCATCTTTCTGGAATGGAGATAGTTTTACGGAAACTCTGTATTTGGAATGATTTTAATTTGATCGTTTACGTGATGGTGCGGAGTGGAGATAAGGATTGCAAATTTTGGAGGTTTACATGGAAGATTTAAAGTCAATGCATCATATTGTAAAAAAATTACTATCTTATCTTAATTATGTGACCGATCACGATCCCTCCACCACTTCTTAGCATTTCTATTTTTTAAATTTATCTATCTTTGTTGTTGTTTCCTAATCTTTTGCAGTTGCTTTTGCTTTGTATTTTACACTATTTTCTTTTCCCAAAATTTAAAAAAAAAAAAAAAAAAATTCTAAAGCACATAAAAAAGGTTAATGGTGGTTAAAACAATATCACTGAGGTTATATGATAAAAATTTATTTAAATAACTCAAATAAATAACCCACTCTGCCCTAGGATTTGCTTCCTTGGTGTCGTTCCGATCTGCCACGCTGCTCCCTCCAACACTAATAAGGTTCCTGCAAGAGCGCAGGATTAGAAAAGAGATGTGAGGCTAATAAGGCTGTGGTCATGCTTCAATTGGAATGCTCAAGTGAGTGGCTTCTCCAGTATGAATAATCGTAATCATCCCATGCCATTAGCCTCTTTTATATAGTGAAGTATAGAAAGTTTTACGAGAATACTCCCTTGGTGGAGTAGGAAATCGGGTAGGATGAGGAGAGTGAGTCTTCAGGAGAATTGGGGATCTAATTCTTTTTTGGAAATATTCCAACTATATTAAATTCGCTATTATGACTTAACTTCCTTAATCTTCCTAGATTTCACTTTAAACCATGATTCTACTTCTTTTAGGAAAATTTCCCTTGGATCACTTGCTTAGGGTGCAAGTAATATTAAATAGAGATAATTACAATTTAGCCCTTGGGAAATTTAGGCATTATACAGGTTCTTTGCTTTGTAGAGTCATATAGTTGGCTTTGTACCAACGTTGCAGTTTAAAGTCCTATAGGGTTTCAGAAGTCCAACGTTGTTGCTCCCGACATGGTTTTCAAATATGCCCTCGCGGATCTCCTTCAAAATGTAATCTACAAAGTTTCCATTTACACATTGCAGCAAGGGGGTGTTGTATCCTCGCTTATATAATTTGTCGTTGATCAAAGTGTAGCAAGCTGACTTGGCACGAAAGGTCCTGACCTCCGATCTATCTTCAGGCTAGATCACGTCTCTTAAGTAAGCTATGATAGGATCCATCTACGAAGCTTCCTGCTTGATCGTCATTACCGTTTGGTTCGATGTGTTGATGCTAGGGGATGACAGGAATTTGAAGGGGATGGAGTCCTCTCTGTTGTTTATTGTCAAGGCCAAGCAAGCTAGGGCATTAGCCACGGAGTTTTGCTCTTGGAGGATCTGTTGGGCTGAATATCGCTTGAAGGCCTCAAGCTTGTCCATTACCTTCTGCAAGTAGGGTACCATTCTTTTTCCCTTTGCTTGGTATTCGCCGAGGATTTGATGCACCATGAGTTGGGAGTTGCTAAAGATATCGATCGACTCCGCTTCCATTTCTCTGGCTAATCGTATACTGGCAAGCACAACTTCATGTTAGGAAATGATCTAAACCCATGGCAGCAGAAAACAAAAAATAAAACAACGATCGATTCCATTTTAAGCCAAGATCAGGATATAGATATTACAGATAATATGTTAAATCAAATATTTTGCAGTAATATGAACGATCACAGTAAAGATTAGAGTTCATACGCACGTTTGGAAGCTCCTTTAACCTTGTCTCTGACTGGGTTCGCTACCAATTCAAAACAGAGTCGAACCAGCGGTAGTCCACACAAAGATAACCCAAAGAGCTAAAGAGGGATTTGCTAGATCCTCTTTAGCCTCAAGAATCAAATGAATTTGATTCATACAAAGTAAAGTGGCGTGCGGTAAAGAGTGGGCTGGAGCTTTTTCAATGAATATGATATCAAAATGACTTAAATGAAAAGTGTTATTAATTCATAGAACACATGCACTTATATACTACATGTGAAACCCTATTCCATTTAGGAATAGGCTTAGGCACCAACCCAAACAACCCTTATGTCCGAACAACCCCATTTAGATATTTTTATTTTTATTATTATTATTTCAGTTAAATTCAATTAATATATATAAAATATATTAACATTTAACAATAACAATAACAATAATTCATTTAAATATATGTGTCTACATATTTAAATATAATCTCAGTTATTTAATTTTAATATCAAATTAAATAAAGGCAACAACCTTTGCAAATTTAATTACACTGTAAGATTACCAAAATACCATTTCGCCTAAAAAGGCGAAAACACCCTTTACACAAACCGATTCTTAAATTATCTTCTATGTGTGTGACCCATAGGCTCCTCATTATACCGGCAGTGTGTAGTATCGCGATTAACACCAATTAATCATCTCACTACACACAGACCAAGATTGGCCCCTAGCAAGGCATCATGGCCACTCGATAGATTCGGATTCAGCGAAGTAGCTACCTATCAACGATATGGTTACCGTACAATTCAATCCTTTCATTATCTGTTATCTCATCGAGACCGAGGCATAGAAATAGTGTCAACCTCAGTTACTCTCGATATGTATGTATTCAGTTATTTGACCAATGACCAGAATAATAATAAACTACATTGAGCAACAACTCAATCCCACTGTGACCACAGTTTTAGTGTCATTCCCATTTAGTAAATTGCGCCGTGAGATAACTTTTCCCTTACCCAGGAGTTATGAATCCTCTGTCGATCTACCATAGTCTTGATACACTCCTTGATGCAACCAATCACTACCGTATTGACAGCTCTGAATAGAACTGCGTTGGGCTAGTGTCAAACTACACTAATCAGTGCATAAGGCGCTCCGATGATCTCAAGTCTAAGGATCACATGCACCACCATTCGTTAGAGGATTTGCTCCATAGACATTAGGGTTACCATCCATATGGAATCCTCTAGTGGGTCACTCCAGTGAACTTGCCTACAACAAGCACCCATGTGTTACACCAGGTTGTCACCAAACAACCTTAACAAGTGAGATTAGTCATTGCCTTTCAACATAGTCGTTCAACACTATGATAGTCTTACCGTATTATTTGTGCCCTTACTTCATAATAATACTGGGGCTATGGACGTTTCTAGAATAGCCACCATATGTGCTTATAGGGTTCTCACTATCAAGATTTGAAACACTTGATACCCTTGTCACGGTTCTACCATTCTAAGGACATATCAATACATACAATATGATTTACGCGATATAGAATAAAATGCCTATTTATTGATCAATGAACATTATTGCAAAGAGTCAGTTCTACAATAATTGATTGGCTCTAAGGCACCTACTATAACACTTCATACTCGGCTTCATTATTCAAGGTGGGGAATCAAAACCTTATTGCAGCTAGAGTTTGACCCCTATCCTGGCTAACGAGTAACAACCCTACACTCAAGCCTTTCTCATTTGATGAGCCGTCAACATGCAGGCTCCAAGTGACTAAATCTTTCAGCTTTTGCTCGGTTGGAGGAGTGTCTCTTTTACTGGTGCCTCTTGCGGAATTATCTTCTCCTTGGGTTGGTAGGAGAATTCTGAGATGAAATTTGCTATTGCTTGCCTTTTGATTGTTGTCCGTGGAGTATACTTGAGGTTGAATTCGCTTAACTCCATGGCCCATTGGATCAACCTTCCTGAAGACTCTAACTTCTGAAAGATCTTGTATAGTGGGTAGTTTGTCAAGATCAAGATCATATGAGCTTGGAAGTAAGGTTGCAACTTTTGAGAAGTGGTTAGAAGAGCTAACGCCAGCTTCTCCGTCTCGAGGCAATGCATCTCTATGTCAAGTAGATGCTTGCTCACATAATAGACCGACCATTAGATCATTCCTTTTATGCGGACCAAGGCTGTACTAATAACATACAATGCAACTAATAAATATAATAAGAGCGGTTCACCTAGGATTGATTTAGATAGCAGAGTCAATATACAAAATGTGATTGGCTCTTGTGCACATACTCTAACAATCTCTCACTTGCACTATAGTCAATCATTCATGTATTTAATACCAAATGAAGCTAAGTGCTTATCATGCTTCTGCTACAACAGAGCTTTCATAAGCGGGTCTACTATGTTGTCATCTGTAGGTACTCTGCTTATTTGTACATCTCCTCTCTGAACGGTTTCTCTGATCAGGTGGAATCGTCTGAGTATATGTTTGGATCTTTGATGAGACCGTGGTTTTTTGGCCTAAGCAATGACTCCATTGTTGCCACATAATAATTCTATTAGTTCAACAATGCTGGGAACCACACCAAGTTCAATAATGAACTTCTTGATCCAAAGTGCCTCTTTGGCTACATTTGATAATGCAATGTACTTAGCCTCCGTTGTAGAATCAACTACAATACTCTATTTTGAGCTTTTTCAACTCACTACAACTTTAGAGACAAAAGACAAACGCTGATTGCGATCGATAATCATCTTTGTCAGTTTAAAAACTAACATCATTGTATCCTTTTACAGTGAATTCATCTTCTCCTCCATAAACCAAGAACATATACTTAGTCCTTTTCAAGTACTTAAGAATGTTCTTGATTGTTATCTAGTGACGCTTACTTGGATCCGGTTGACATCTTTTACAAATTCTTAATGCATACGAGACATCAATTCGAGTATATAACATGACATATATTATAGATCTAATGGTGCACACATATGGAATCCTATTCATCTTGTCTCCCTCTTTGGGTGTTTTAGGACACATGTCCTTTGACAGATAAACACCATGTGACATAAGAAGAAATTCTTTCTTGGATTCTTCCATACTGAATCTCTTTAGTACCTTGTCGATGTATGTACTTTGACTTAGGCCAAGCAACCTATGTGATCTATCCTGATAGATCTTGATACCAAGGATGTAGGCTATTTCTCCTAAGTCCTTCATAAAGAAGCACTTGGATAACCAAGTCTTTACCGTCTACAAGTTCAGTAAATCGTTCTCAATTAGTAGTATGTCATCAACATACAATACTAGGAATGTCACTATGCTCCCAATGAACTTCTTATAAACACATGGCTCATCTTTGTTTTTGATGAAACCGAATTCTTTTAGGGCTTCATCAAAATGAATGTTTCGGTTCCTTGAAGCTTGCTTAAGTCCATATATGGACCTTTGCAATTTACATATATTTTCTTCTAGTCCTTCAAGAACAAAACCATTAGGTTATGTCATATAGACATCCTCTACCAAATTTTCATTCAAGAAAGCAGTTTTGACATCCATTTGCCAAATCTTATAATTGTGGTATGCAGCTATTGCAAGCATTATCCGAATGGACTTTAGCATTGCTACTAGTGAAAAGGTTTCATCATAGTCTATGCCATGCTTTTGTTTGAAACCTTTGGCAACCAGCTGTGCTTTATAAGTATGCATGTTACCTTTCTTGTCAGTCTTCTTCTTGAAGATCCATTTACATCCTATGGGTTTAATCCCTTCAGGCAAATCCACCAAGAGCCCATACTTGGTTCTGGTAGATGGAGTCCATTTCAGATTTCATGGCTTCTAGCCATTTAACGGAATCTGGATCCGATACAACATCATCGTAGATTCTAGGTTCATTGTCCTGATAAACTAGTACGTCACCATGCTGAGTCATGAGGAAACCATATATCTCAGGTCACGATGTACTTTCTCAGACCTATGCAACTCTTGTGTGATATGAGGTGGTTCACTTTGTTCCACATTTTATGGAGTAACCTCTTCATGATGTTCCTCCATTTTTGGTGGTACATCATTCTATCTCTCATCCGTCGTATCATGTGGAGTCAAAACTTCATTAAGTTCGACCTTCCTCACTACAAGAAATATATTATATTGTGACAAAATTAATTTTGTCAAATATTATTTTGTCACGAGTAATATAGTTATTATGACAAAATAAAGAAACATCACATTAAGTATGACAAAGAGAATATACAGTGACTAAAAAAAATATTGTCATAATAATTTATCACAATAAAGAAACCCATAGTAAATGTAGTGAAGAAAAACATTTTTATCATAATATTTCATCACAAATTTTTGACGCAAAATTTTGGCGCCTAAGTAAATTGTTTATTGTGACAAACATATTTTGTCATAAAACATTTTAGTCACTATATTTAGTTATACATGCTATAACTATAAATTATTTTGTCACAAAAAGAATTTATTTATTATTAAAAAAAAATTGTCATAATATATGCTAAAATAGATGTGTTAATGACAAAATGTTTGAGTCAAAATTTAAGCGTCGAGATAAATTGTTTATCGTGACAAACATATTTGTCATCAAAAACTTTAGTCACTCATGCTATAATTACAAACTCATTTGTCACAAAAGAATTATTTATCATTACAAAAAAAAAAAAAAAAAAAAGAAGTGTCATTTATAAATGTTATAATGGAGGTCTTAGTGACAAAATATTTGAGTTAGATTGAACGTGATATTTTGTGACAAAAATTTGCTAAAAAAACATATAATATGATCTCCTTTAATTTTTATTTTTAAAAACTCGAAAAAGCCAAAAAATTGTAAAAAAAAATACAAAATCATTAATAATTTTATAAATGTAAATATTATGTACCATTTTCGGCTTTAATGATAAAAGAATACAAATCAAATTCAATCTGAATACAAATATTTACATTTTCGGCTTTAATGTTATAGAATATTTGGATCACATGTTAAATATTAATTTTTGTATTACATGTTCACATCAAAGATGAAATTACAAAAATAAATCGATTCAGCCATAGTTACAAAAAGGGAAAAATTGAATTGGGCGAAAAAGGGAATTTCCTTATGAACTCTCCTTTGATTCTCCTAATTTTCTTTGGTGTTACAACGAAAAAGGGAAAATTTGAATTGGGCGAAAAAGGAAAAAATTGAATTGGGTGAAGTGAGCCGCCTTTGATCTCTTCTATTTTTTGTAAAATTGAATTGGAAAAACCAAATCCTGAAAGAAGAAAAATAAAACACAAGAAGGAAAAGAGGTAGGGAGAAGGGACATACTCTAAAACGCAATTGTTACCCTCACACGTTGGTTGTGAGTTTGTATTTTCAGTTAGATAATATATATATAGAGTAGGGAAAAAAAAAAATCAGTAGGTTTGCTTGAGTGGTTAAAGGGAAGAGTTGAGAGAATAGTGTATAGGTTCGAATCTTACAGTACCCATTTTTTTTAAAACTGGTTTTTTCTTTGGTCTTTTTTTTTTTTTAATTTATTTCATTGATGTTTAGCAGCTCCACCAATTATCTTTGCACACAATTTACTCTTAATTTGGAAAAAGAAAAGAAAAAAAAAGAACCCATTTTAGTATATTAGAATATATCCTAATCCAATAAAAATACAATGATAATCCATGGTTTAGGTTTTTTATATAGACTTACAAGTTAATCATATGTAACAATACTTAATCCTAATGCTACTCCAACTTCTAATAAAACTTGACTAATTTATTAATTAATATCAGAAAAAAAACCCTGCAACCAGTATTTGATTAATGAATAATATAATCTTTAGACCATCTAGGCAGTTGTCTCGTCCTCTTTGGAACACTTTCATTCTTTTTAGTTGTCATGTACTAAAGTATATACAGTATATGATCATATGAAATTAGCAGATTGAGATAAATTATGCAATTCAAGCTACCCTTGAGGTGGGTGTTTGACATGTGGTTTAGTTAATACTCTATTTAATTTAATTTGCCATTTATAATTTATTGCAGCAAGAACTCGATTGAGTGATTGATTTAAAGTTCTAATTTTATCGGGTGAATGAGAATATATATGCATGTAAATGATGAATATGTATTAGCTTGAATTATAACAAAAAATCAATTACAATATTTATAGTTATGACAAATAATAATATATATTTTATATATTAACGATAGACATTTTTTATTTTTTTTTATAGGCATAAGTAATTGATTAATTAAACATATATAAAAACTTGAAAAAAGCTTAATTGAAAAGTTTGGGTCATTAAATCTATAAAAATTATGAAGGGTCGAATAATATAAATTGTGTTGGATATGATGAATAATAATATATATTTTATATATTAAAGATGAACATTTTTATTTTTGTTAAAAATCAGTCTATTAAAAAAAAGAAAAAAATTAAGTTTTAGGGTTTAGGGTGCATTGGTTGCCGGAATCGCACCGTGCTATTCCAGGCCTGGTGCGAACTGGACGGTGGTGGAGGCTAAGACGACGACGGTAGGTAGAGAGGTAGAAGATGACGGGGCGGCGAGAGAGGGGCTTGTTACAACTGTGAACAGAATAGACATTTGGCTAGGGATTTTCACCAGGGAGGCGGCGACGGTAAATTTCGTTTGAAGGTTCGATTTTTAAGGCTTATATACTAAATCTCTGGTGTTTTCAACTTAATTTTTTTTCATTTGAGTTGGCATATTGCATTTAAATTGATTATATGGTGCATTGCATTGGTTGTGTGGGAGAAATTAATGGAAAATGGAATTTATTGAGCTGTGATATATAATTGTGGAAATATAAAGACAAAATTTCAGCATGTTTGTTGGTCTTTTTATTATGATTTACTGTAATCAAAATCATATTACTTGTTGAATCCATTGTTCTTGGATTCAGCTTTCATTCAATATTATTTATTTGATGATAATTTGTTTGTGATACACATTAATTTTTTGTGTTTGCCCATTATCCTTAATGTTTACGGTTTAGTGTAAACATGATCTGATATTAGCAATTACTAACCTGTGCCTCTACAAAGGAATTAGACCTTATCTGAATGAAACAGAGAGGGAAAAGGGAAAAATCAACTCTGGTGGAGCCAAAATCTAAGCCGCTTTTTATCATATGCATACAAGGGTACGTTGCATTCTTTGGTGATTTGTCTAACATTTTTTGCTTTGTATTGTTTTGGGTTATGATATCTCACTATCATTTTATTCAGGCAAAATGACATGCACCCAAAAACTAGGAAGATCCTGTACAAACTAAGATTGACGAAAATCTTTGGCGGTGTCTTTGCCATGGCTAGTGAAGGCATATAAGAACAACTGCAAAAGGTGGAGCCATATGTCACTTATAGGTAAGAGACAAACATTACTTTCCATTATTTTGTGATATGATCCGTTGGATGTTTAGCGTGAGGATCAAACTACAAGCATTTGGTGCATCTCATGAAACAACATGACTTTTGTATGATATGCACTTGGTTGGATGATGAATGTTGAAATCTAGAATAATCTAGAATTGTAACTTCTTTGAGGATGCATCATTTTATCACTTCATATATTCTATTATCCCTTAATTAAGTAATAAGAAGATAAGCGTGTTCTGTTGAAGGATACAACTATGATCAAGTTCTACAGATATAATTAATTCTTGAGCATCTTGGTTTATGTTTTTGATGTGGGAGTACTGTTGGTGTTGATGAATTAGTAGCTTTTATTCCTTCAATCAAACTGCTTATTCAGGAAATCATTTTGTTAGTTTATCATCTTTAGTTTCCCAATGCAAATAATTTGTAAGATGTTGCCCTGGTTTAAAGTAATGATTAACCTTTATATGCCAAATACTCCTAGCTTTAAGTCAATGGAGATAGTTATAATGTTGGTTTTTCTTGGGTATTTTACTCAGTATTGACTAGTTCCAACCTCCATGGGCTCACCTTTAACACCCAATAATAGCTACTTTGTATTACCTTACAGTTCCATTCTCTCTTAAGAATGTTACCATTTTATGCTTTTCCAAATTCTTTTAATGCTATAAACATTGTTCATATAGTATTGACGATATTTTTTTTTTTTTTTTTTTTTTTTGTAACTCTTCAGGTTTTGGATGCCACCAAGTCTTTTCCTCCAAGGGAGTTGCTGCATTCTTGCTTATTCGTGTGCTAGACGTGTATTACTGTTTGGGTTGTAGATATTTCCATGTTGAAACCTTGGAGGCTTGGAAGAAGACTTTTCTCGCCATTGACCAGAACCTTTTCTGGAGCTGTTTTCGCTTAGGGAATATTTACAGATTGCAGGTTGCTACTCCCTTCTTTTCTTCTTGTTTTGGTTGCGTATATAAGCAGGAGTTTAGTAGTTGTTATGCAGAATTTTTGGGTTCTTTGGGTGGATGGTTCTTTTGTGTATAGCATGTGCAGTTGGCTTTTGTATACCAAAGTCCGACATTGTTTTTGTGTTGCTGGTCATTTTGTAGAGTCCTCTTTGAGGCTTGCTTGGTGCCTTTTTTGGAATGTAAATCCATGCCACCTTTTTTGTTTTCTCTGGCTTAGTTGCTTGGGCTTGTCCAAGGAGCTTGACTTTGTAGGGGTCTTCTTTTTGTGACTCATTCTTTTATTCTTTATATAATTACTTTTTACCCAAAAAATATGCAAGAAGGGTTATGCAAAGATAGAGAAACAAAGTATATTGAGATGACAAAAAATATTTATCACGCCTATATTATTTTGACAATAAAAAATTTGTCATGTAAAAATATTTGTATTAAAAATTATTTGTCATGCTATTAAATTTTTTGCAAAATTATTTCCGTCACTATGCAATTTTTGACAAATAATATTATCATATAAACAAACATGTAACAAAATAAATGTTGTCACAATAAAGTCAATGACAAATAAATTTCGGTCACTATTAAAATTATGAGAGTATAATTTAGTCATTGTCACAATTTTGACAAAATCAATTTCGTCATCATATATTATATTCTCACCATAAAGCTTATCATTTGGTCTTTAAATGTAAATCAATTGTGACAAAATATTACTTATAGTGATAAAAATTGTCTTCTATTGTTACAAATAATTTATCACAATAAACTAGTTTACAATGACAAATTATTATTGTCTTAATAAATAATTAGGCTATGGTGACCAAACACTCTTTCGTCACCACACACTTAAGAGTACGAGTTTAATGTCACTAATCCGGTGACCAATATAATTCCTCACATTAGTGAAATGGTCACAATTTTGATATTTATAAAGACAAAATTATTTTGTTGCGAAAAGCCTAAATTCTTTCTCCAAGAAGATCCTAGTTCAAGCAACTTAAACTTTGCGCTCTTTTGGATGGCAGAAATAGTATCCCATGGTTTCCCTAAAATACCCCATAAATATACATTTGTTAGATTTTGGGGCAAGCTTATTTGATGTTAATTTCTTGACATAAGCATTACAATCCCAAATTCTCAAACAAGACAACTTGGGCTTTCTCTGTAATGCTCTCTCTCTCTAGCTAATATACTCGTAAAATAAACAGTAAAACTCACTAAATATATATATATATAAGAAAATATAGATGTAGATTAGTATAAAATAATAGGCCCATAACTAATATTTCTTTATATACAAATCTTTACATAGTGTAAGAAAGTCACAAAACATCAACTCGACAGTGTTGCCAAACCCTTCCGCTTCTTGACGTTCCAAGTGACCGCATCTCACCTACTACCTATAAAACATTGAAAACAACGGGGTGAGCACTAATTGCTCAGTAAGTAAACCCGCTATGCTATTTTTTTATCTTTATTGCTCATATTCTGAATTTCTTTCATTTCACCACACTTCTCTATTCTTCTATATTCTTTCTCAATTTCTAATTTCTCACTACTCATGATAGTAGGTATGGTATCATGCATAGGTATGATGCAAGTGCACAAATGCATAGGAGGTGCATTTTCTTTTCTGTTTTTTCTATTTTCTTATTATGTTTCTTTTCTCGTATTTCTTTCTATGCTTCATTTCTTTCTATTCTTTCTTTCTTTCTTTTCTATTCTTTTTTTCTTTCTATTCTTTTCTTTTCTATTCTTTCTTTCTTGCTGATCGGACTCGGTTGTGGCATGGATTCCAAACCCTGGCCGTGTGAGTGTATTCTCTAATTCTGGGTACAATCCTCATCCACATGCACTTCTAACGGACTGTACAATTCTTTTTCTGATTCTGAGGCCGCTCACTGAAAACGGCATGCATGCGGGGCTAGGTCACTCACGGGTTCCCCATCGCAACAAACTTTTCTTCTCTTCTTTAAAGTGTTCTTTAATATTTCTCTTTTCTTTCTCTTTGTTCTTTAATGTTCTTTAATGCTCTTTAATTCTCTTATGAGTATATATGCATGTAGATGGGCTCATGCTTATTATTCTTTCTAAATTCACATGTTTGGATGAGATAATGCAATATGGAATGTGAACATGTCATTCTCTACCATCTACAAACTCATCTCAAGATATCAAATAATCATAATCATGCATACACTTCACTTTGACATTTCATCAAACAATTTGTATGCACACACAAACTCTCAATTGACTGCACTTCTACATCTCTCTTAAGCCACCAAAATTTGGAACAACACTCACTAAAATCAACGTCAAACCTGGCCAGGATTTACACTTCATAAATTTTGCTCCAATTCTTCCATAATTCATCCAAACTCTCATCAAACATCAAATACACAAACACTACTTCTCATGGATGAATTCTAACCATCATTCAACATCAATTCCATCAACAATTCTTCACATATAAGCACATACCTACATAAAAGAAGTTCTCTACATAGTATTACTCCAACATGCTAGGGTTGGATTTACTTACCTTAGATGTGAGCAATCTAACACTTTAGTAGTCTTCCTTGACACAACTCCCTTTCTCTTAAACCCTATGAACACAAATCATAAGAATTCAACACTTTAAAAATTAAATCTCACATCTTAGTGCAAGGATCTTACCTAAGGATGTTTGGGATTGAAATCCCACTAAAAATAAACCAAGATCTATGAATTTTCCTTAAAAAGTGATTGAAGAAATTTGAGAGAACTTGGGTGGAAAGTGGCGTGAATGGAAGGGGAAGAATGGCTAGGGTTTCGCTCTTGAACTCTTAATATAGCAAAATATTACTTATAGCTTCCCATTCTACCCTTGCACTTTCTATGAAATTTTATCTATGTCCCTTAGTCAATTACCAAAGTGCCCTTATTTTTATTAACTTTTCCATGTTATTCTACTTCTTTTCACTCCCCACTTTTTCAACTAATTATGCGTGAAAAGACCATTTTACCCCTAATAAATTTTTAAGGAAATTTTGTTCACACTTGTTCAAGATAACTTTAACAAATTCAATTAAGGGTATTAGGGCATAAATAAAGCTACGTAGCTTGATGTGGGCGTTACATTCGCCCATAACATAACAAAATACAAGTTATCGTACCCAAGGGATTGCGTAAACAAGTACTGAAATATTAATTAGTCTTAACTTTATCTAGATAATCAAAACTTAGAATGGTGATCTTTAAAACTAAAAATATTAAAATCTGGAATATTAGAAACGAATTGCAGTAAAACTAAAATTAAGAATTCAATGAGAGAAAACGGCTAAGACTTCAGGCTCATCTATAACTTCTCTACACCCCTCAATTTACTATGGTCAATGAATTTATTTAATTAATGTGACAACTGGATTTCCTAGGTTAACCAATATTCTTTCTCAAGCAATATTAATTCTACTTCTATTTCACAACCTAGATATCTCTATATAGATTTAATGAAATAGACGAGCATTAAGCTTTATGAAATCCTCTAGCTTTCAGCACAAGTTAATCCTGCCTATGATTATTGCATGTTTCAATTCATATATCTCTATATCCAATTAATCCATAGCCTATATTACTAGAGCACTCGTGTGATATCTCATCTCGGTCTCAATCACACAAAACAATTCTATCAGAAATTGATCAAGTTCCTAATAGCATTAAGCACATAATATAGACTAATCATTAGAAAAATAATTCACTGATCAAAGAGTAAAAGATTGATCACAGATCCATAAATAGACTAACCCTAGTCTTAGCCTGAGAAAATTAGTTCATAATAAAAGAAACAAGAGTAGAATCCAAGAAATAAATCATATTGAAAAGTAAAAACAAACTCTTTGATGAATTTTGTTCTTGATTCTCCTTTCTCTTTTGTTACACAATAATCTCTCTCCAAGAATGGGAAAAATTCGGCCTCTCTAAGGAGTAACCTTAATCATCCTTAAATACCCAAAAGAGTTCTAAGTGAAAAAGAAAAGAAAAACTAATAAAAACCATAAAAGTGTCCGACACAGCCTTGGCCGTGTCCAAATGTACGTCACCACAGCCTAGGCCATGGTGCTTCCTGTCCTCGATATTTTATCCTCATTCCATCACCATGGCCATGGTGAACCACCAAGGCAAGGCCATGGCCTTCAAAATTGTCAGCCAATTCTCAATTTCTTCAAGCTTTGAATCCCAATTTCATTCCAATGCTCCAATCTACTCAATTGACGCTTGAAAATTACAAAAATTCTCCAAATCAATAGCTGACCATTCACATCTCAAACTTAACAAAAACTAACATCAAAACAAATAAAACAAATGAGAAATTAACTAGAAGGCTATAAAAACAAACCTAAAAACACTAAATTTATGCAACTTATCACATAATGTACGTAAATCGATGGGTAAATGCAACGAAAAACAAAAATATTTCCCATCGATTACTTTGAAGAACCCAATGTCAAGGTCTGATATGTATATATTTTACATGCTTAAATTGAAAAGAACGAATATAACAATAATCCAAATAAGGATCAGAAATCATACACACATTTGGAGGCTTCTTCAAATGTCTCTGAACGTGATTTCGCTATCAATCCAAGAATATGATCGAACTCACGTTGTCCACACGACAATACAATGGAGACCAAGGTTGATTTTGTTAGAATCAATCCTTGGCTTTAGGGAATCAAGAAACTTGGAAGGTAAAGTGTAAAGAATAATAAGAGAAAATCTTTCTCTTTAAAACTCACTCACGGCAGCAAAATGAGAGAATTCTTGTAAAACCTAACTTTTGCTTTCTTTATATAATAAAGCAAAATATCAATTCCACCCCTAAAGTTTAGCAACAACCAAAACTTAGGAGGAATCGCATATAGGTCCCTGTTTAATTATTT
Source organism: Pistacia integerrima (assembly GCA_026225825.1). Classification (NCBI taxonomy): domain Eukaryota; kingdom Viridiplantae; phylum Streptophyta; class Magnoliopsida; order Sapindales; family Anacardiaceae; genus Pistacia; species Pistacia integerrima. Next base: position 14,299,225 of record CM047744.1, read on the forward strand.
AGTTAAATATTAATGTAAATATTGATATTAACTTCAATAATTAAACTCGTAATTTTGCTAAATTATTCCAATAATAAAATTGGACACAAGCTACAACCTCAGTAAATTTAATTACACAAAAAATTACCTTTTCATCATATTGGCAGTGAGTAGTATCACGATTCACATCAATCAATTGTCTCACTACACACAAACCAAGATTGGCCCCTAGTAAGGCATCATGGCCACTGGATAGATTCAGATTCAACAAAATAGCTACCTGTCAACAATATGGTTACCGTGCAATCAAATCCTTTCATCATCTGTTATCTCATTGAGACTGAGGTATAGAAATAGTGTCAACGTTAGTTATCCTCGATATGTTTGTATTCTGTTACTAGACCAATGACCGGAATAAATTAGATTGAGTAACAACGCAATCCATTGTGATCACGGATTTACTGTCATTGTCATTATCTGAATTGCGCCGTGAGATAACTTCTCCCTTACCCGGGAGTGATGAATCCTTTGTCAATCCACCATACTCTTGATACACTCCTTGATGCAGCTAATCACTACCGTATTGATAGCTCTAAATAGAAATACATTAGGCTAGTGTCAAACTATACCAATCGGTGCACAAGGCGCTTTAGTGATCTCAAGTCTAAGGATTACGTGTACCACCATTCATCAGAGGATTTGTTCCATAGACACTAGGGTTACCATCTATATGGAATCCTCTAGTGAGTTAGTCTAGTGAACTTGCCTACAGCAAGCACCTATGTGTTGTACTAGGTCGTCGGCAAACAACCTTGACAAGTGAGATTAGTCACTACCTTTCGACAGGGTCGTTCAACACTATGGTAGCCTTACAATATTGTTTGTATCCTTGGTCAAAATAATACTAGGGCTACGGACATTTCTAGAATGGCCATCATATGTGATCATGAGGTTCTCACTATCAAGATTTAAAGCACTTGATACCCTAGTCATACTTCTACCATCCTAAGGACATATATCAATACATACAACTATGATTTACATGATATAGTAGATAATGTCTTTTATTGATTAATAAACATTATTACAAAGAGTCAATTCCACAATAATTGATTGGCTCTCGGGCACCTACTCCAACACATAATTCATATGAAGTCTTATTCACAGATTTGGACGATACATGGTTCAATGTGTGAATTGTAGTCTCTAGGGCATAAACCCAAAATGATGTGGGTAGATCAGAAAAACTCATCATTGATCGAACCATGTCAAGTAAGGTTCGATTCCTCCTTTCAGATACACCATTATGTTGTGGTATATATAAAGGTGTGAGTTGTGAAACTATCCCACATTCGTTAAAGCATTCTCCAAACTCCAGGCTTAAGTATTCACCTCCTTGATCCGATCGAAGAGCTTAAATACCTTTGCCTAGTTTATTCTGTACTTCATTCCTGAATTCTTTGAATTTGTCAAATGATTCAAATTTATGTCTCATTAAATAGACATATTCATATCTACTGAAGTCATCAGTAAATGTGATAAAGTTAAAATATCCTCCTCTGGCTTGAACTGTTAATGGTCCAAATACATTACTATGGATGATGTCTAACAGCTCTGTAGATCTTTCTCTGTTTCCAGTGAAAGGTGATCTGGTCATTTTGCCTAAAAGGCATGACTCGCATACCTCATAAGATTGGAAATCAAATGGGTCCAAAACCCCGTCTTTGTGGAGTTTTGCAATATGAGTTTGATTAATATGACCTAGCCTACAATGCTAGAGAAATGTTTGGTTCAAATCGTCATGCTTGGCATTCTTATTTTTAAGATTGAGTATTTCTTTATTATCCATTTCTAGAACATATAAACAATTATGTAATCTTGCAGTTCCATAATGAATATCATTCAAACTAAAAGACATCAATCCATCATTTATAATAAAACGATATCCAAAACTGTCCAAAGAGGACACTAAAATTATATTCTTCGAAACCGAAGGTACATAATAACAATTCATGAGTTCTAAAATGAGGCCCAAATGCAACAATAAATGATAATTCCCCATGGCTAATGCAGCAACTCTAGCTCCATTCCCAACACATAAGTCCACCTCCTTTCGGCTAAGCGATCTACTCTGTTGTAGTCTCTGCACATTAGTACAAATGTGAGATCCACATCCAATGTCAATAGATCGATGTAATAGGAGATTAATATATATATATATATAAAATTAAATATGCAGTCTCACAAATTTTAATTCCAACATAAAATTGGACATAGGCAGCAAATTTAATTGCATTTTAAGATTACCAAAACACCCTTTCATCATAAAATGATGAACCACCCTTTTATTTAATCTTTTTTAAATTCTCTTCTAAGTGTATGACCTTTAGGCTCCTTATCATATTGGCAGTGGGTAATATCGTGATTAACACCCTATTGATCATCTATTTACACACATACTAAGATGGCATCTAACAAGGTATCATGGCCACCCAATAGATCTAGATTCAACGAAATAGCTACCTATCAACGATATGGTTACCGTGCAACTCAATTATTTCATCATCTATTATCACATCAAGGTTTTAAGCACAAAAATAGTGTCAGCTTCAAGTATGAATTACCTTGACATATTCGTATTCGGTTATCAGACCAACGACCAAACGAAATTGGATTCAAGCAACAACTCAATTCTACTATGGCCACAGATTTAAGGTCGTTGCCTTTTACTGAATATCTCACTAAGATAATTTCTCTTGTATCTAGTAGTGATGAATCTTTTGTTGACCCACCATGTCATAGTGTACTTCTTAATGTAGCGAGTCACTACCATACTGATAACCCTAAATAGGATTACATTAGGCTAGTGTCAAACTATACCAATATTTACACATGGCACTCCAATGATCTCAAGTCTAAGGATCACATGCACCACTTTCCGTTAGAGGATGTACTCCATAGACATTGAGGTTACCATCTATATGGAATCCTCTATATGGGCTAGTCCAGTGAACTCGTGAATAACCAAGCACCCATGTGTCACACCAAGTTGCACCAAGCAATTTTGACATGCAAGATCTGTCACTAACTTTCGATAGGATTGTTCAACGTTATGATAGTCTTATCGTATTATAAATGCCCTATGTTAGAATAATACTGGGCTATAGACGTTTCTAGAATGGCCACCATATGTGCTATGTTGAGTGTTGAAAATGCGAATTTATTTTATGATTTGGGGGTGAAATTGTAAGAAATTCAAGTTTTAATGAGTTATTTAGGATGAGTTTTCTTACTTGTTTTGTTATCTCCCAGAATCACAGGTTTTTTTGTGTTTTCAGGTGTTCAGGTGCAAAAAGATGGATTATTTGTGCTTGTGTTGGTGTTCGAACATCCTGGAACCATCAAGTGCGGATAAATCAAGGCAAGTGGAAAAAGAGTGAAATTTCGCATATGAGCCATGATGCAATTTTCTGAGCCATAACGTGAATTCGACGAAATCCAAATTAGGCCGCGGCGCATTTGCATTGTCAGACTTGACGATGGCACAAACGTAAAATTAAGCTGCGACGCAATTAATATGAGCCGCTGCGCAAATCGTGATATTTGTAAAAACTTCGCATTTTCAACCCTAATTTGGGTGAACATTATTTACAATTATGCCATTTTGTCTAAACACTATATAAAGGCAACTTTACTTCGTTTTTGGGATGTATTAGGTTTTAGAGAACACTTTTTCAATCTTGGAGGCTTGGGAGAGAGTGATTGATTGTGTAAGGCAAATCCTTGATCATCTTGAGTGAGTTTTGCACCCAAATGTGTAAGTGTAAGATCAGGGTTTGTTTTATTGTATTTATGAGTAGCTAAACTATTTCCTAGTGTATCCAGTGTAATCTAATTAGACTACTTTATGTTTATTGTTTAATCGAATGTTTAATTGATCCAATGGTATCTTAGTTTCATTCATTTATGTTTATTGAGTTGATTAATCATCATTGTTGCATGATTGCCTTTGATTTATGGTTGAATGGTTGTATGAGTCAAGGTTAGGCTACGGCCACTAGCTAATCTTGAATATCTCTTGATCTTTGATCGTAGTTGATGTTTGATCTTGTTTAATAGTTGATTGATTGACTATATGAGTTGGGTGTTAGTGTATATTAGTGTATGCCCTAGAAACCATTCATGTTGTCGGTTTCAGAGCATTTTGTCTTGTATCTATATATAATAAATAATAGAAGAAAGAGTTCTTCAATTCATATATATATTTTGCTTCCTTTATTTAGTCATGCATTTAAAATAAAGTACGTACATGATTGTCCAGATGATTCATTTAATCGATAAATGAATTATCGAAAAGGGTTCCCTACAGAAGCAATATAATTTGGGCAACTATATTGCATAGTAGGCATATTGGATGCTTCCGAAAGATATCATGAGTTGATATAAGTACGAATGATGATGATAGTCATGTCATTGGGGCATTGGTATGGATTAGCAGTTGGTGAATTATTTTTCGAACGTGATCGAATAACGACAAATCACTTAGAAAATCATGTAGTCAATGATTTATCGTTTGGTTATATCAGTGCACGATGTAGTCCTTTGACCTGAGACATTGTGGTCGGATCCGATACAGATGCGTATGGTTCATATGGTGTATAAGTGCGAGACTAGTCTTGTATCGTATGATAAAGCCTATTTGGTCATGCGTTGTTCATATGCGGAAACGAACGATGGTCAAGAAGGATCCATTGACTTGGAAATATAGGATTAGAAGTACCGCTGACTCCATCCGGATTCGAGTTCCTGGTCGAATGTTGATAAATGTCAGAAATCAGAATCTCTGGCTAGAGTCTATTATTAGTCATTCAAAAGCAAGTTTGTGATGACGAGTTCCGGACATATTGATCAACGATTCGATAGAAGATCGAGTTTAGGATTTTGACGTTCCATGAATCCGTGCTCAATCAAGATATATCAATGGAGGGACTTTACCTACATGGTACATATGATCTGAAATGAGTTCGATGAAGTGTTTCTTCATCGTGGCACATTGCTAGATGTTTACCATAGTCGTTGGGCCTCCGGACAGGTTTTCGGATTCATCTAGAACCAGCTCACGACTAATCCACGGTGGATCTACATGGCCACACCAATAGCCTTGAGAAGTTAGAGAAGGATGAGAGAGAGAAATGATAACCCAAAGAGGGCTAGCACATTCCGAGGGTAATGAAGGGATTTTTATGGTAATCGTTGCATAGAAAATTGTTTGTGACATTTTAAGGGTTACAATGGTCAAGTAATAATTAATTATATTTAATTATTATATCTTAAAGCGTTAAGAATAATGAGATGAACGAAAATAACATTTTAATAGTTAAAGGGTAAAAGGGTAAATTTATGGGTTGTTAATGTAAACTAGTTTAGTTTACATGGGCCCTTAAATAATATTGATTATTCAAAGGGTAAAATAATAAATTCATGGGCTCCTTTTGATATAAGATTTTATTGGGGCATAGAAATGAAAAACAACTTGCAAAAATTGCCTAAGTATATATAAATGCAAATGGTTGCATTTTAGTTTATTATTCACTTTGTTCACTCAAAGCAAACTAAAATCTCTCTCTCTAAGCCACGGCCATTCTCTAACTCACCCAAGGTGGTGTTAAAGTGTGGAGGTCTCATCATTTTGAGTCTTGTCTTTATCAACCCAAAGCAAAGGAGTAGGTATAATGCTTTTTCCAACCTTTCATGCTTTCTATCTTCATTTCTGCCACTCTTCATGCATGTTGTTCTTTCATTGGGGTTAGGCTACACGCCACTAGCTAATCTCATATTGCTCTGATGAACGATTGATTTATGTTTGTGCGATGTCCTCGACAGATATGAGTTGGTTTGTGTTCGTTTTGGTACTTTTATGCATAATGGATTTTTGTGATTTAGACTAGGCTACAGCCACTAGCTAGTTTGGAATATGAAAATACTAGGTTGATCCGGTTGGCCACGGCACGACCTTACCTTGGTAAGTATCAACCCTAAGATTTGGATCGATAAACATCGGTTAGATTATAACATAAAGTAGGATAATTATGGTGAAATTGGATACACTAGACCATTTCTCATTGTTGATCACTTGTTTGGATATTATTTTTTACCTTAGTTGTCATTTTAGTATTTTTATTTTTATTTGAATTTTAGTTAATTTAGATTTTATTGAATTGTTGGATATTTTTGTTATCTCATTTGATTTCACTATTTTAGTTGTTTTTACACAGTATTAGATTAATTGGTAGCTCAACTCTCTGTGCGATCAACCCTTACTTGTGCACTGTACTGCAATAGTGACCCGTGCACTTGCGGAGGAATTAAAGTTGTTTTTAACCGAACATGCTCACAGGGATCTCACAATCAAGACCTAAAATTGCTTGATTCTCTCACTACGGTTCTACAATTCTAAAGACATATATTATAACATACATAAGACACGATTTACATAATATAATAATGCATTTTATTAATGAAATAATATGATCCACAGAGTCAATATACAAAATGTAATTGGCTCTTGTGCACCTCCTCTAACATCCTCAGTATATGGAACATCTCTCCGAGGTGCCCCATACGGTCTTCCGCCTTCTACGATTTTACTAGCATGTCGTAGATATATACCTCCATCATTTTCTTGATGAGATCGGCGAATATCTTATTTACTATCTGCTGGTAAGTTACCCTAACATTCTTTAGGCCGAAAGGCATCACTTTGTGACAATAAAACCCCCGGTCTGTGATGAACGAGGTGCTTGGCCCATCGGGCCTGTATGTTAGGATTTGGTTGTATCCCGAGTAGGCATCCATGAAGATGAGTAAGGTGTTCTCGGATGTCGTGTCCACCAATTGATCGATCTACAGAAAAGGAAAACTATCCTTGGCACAGGCTTTGTTCAGATCTGTGAAATCGATGCATGTTCTCCACTTGTGATTTGGTTTCTTAACGAGCACGGGGTTGGCGACCCATTCCGGATATCTAACTTCTCTAATAAACTTTATCTCAAGGAGTCTGTCGACCTCCTCCTTGAATGCCTAGAATCGTTTCATGTACATTGTTCGTCTCTTTTGACAAATCAGATGGGATTTGAGGTCTATGTTAATGTAATGACACATGATTCCACAGACTATCCTAGCCATGTCGGAGTGTTCCCAAGTGAAAACATCTAGGTTCTCCTTAAGGAAGGCGATCACTCGATCGCGTGTCTCTCCTTCGAGATTGCTCCCGATTTTGAGAGCTCGAGAAGGGAATCACTGATCCATGGGGATCTTGCACAGTTCTTATATCGGGATGGTGGGAGGCTTATCTTTTTGCATGCATGGGTTGAAGGTATCCTCAATCGACTCGGGTTACGGTGTGGAGTCAGTAGCCATTGTGATAACGAGTTGATCACCGTTGTTGGGTAGGTTAACCATCGATAGCGGTAGCGATCAGTGCTGAAAGAGGCTTGGATCAGAACATTTAAGGGTGCGAGCCCTTCTCTAGCGCCAAGATGTTGATGTGAGATTTTGCACCAACCAGAAAACTGACACATAGCCCTGTACCAACTAGAGATGCTCAGTTAACCCCTAAAGGAACCTAGCAAGATGGGTGCGTGATTCCAAAGAATCAACAAAGGCCACTCGTTCCACGCATGGCGGCGGGTAAGATACCAGTGTATCTATCAGAAAGTAGTGTGAGAGATGAGCATTTTTAAAGTGGTTCGGTCGGGAAATGAACAAGGTCACATCCACTGATATGCTATTCAAATACGTTATCTAGGTTACAAGAGATGGATTTCTTTCCCTGAGGGGCAAGAGAGGTTTTCCCTTGTTTTTCTACTTCTTGGAGACGAACTCTAGATTTGAGAGATTTTAAGAAAGAATTGTTTGCCGAATCCCAAGAGAGAGAGAGATATATTTATCCTCTTTTTTCTCACCTTCCTCCCCTTCTTTCCTTTTTTAAGCTACCGGTTATCTTTATATGAGTGCTTGGGAATGTCATGATGATAGGTGCGTCAGTCGGGCTACCCTGTGACGTGCGACGATTGAAGGCTCACATGCGCCTATGTCGTAGGGAATGATTGTGTTCCCTCTAACGCTGGTGCCTTTACAGGTCTCCTCTCGGCTTAGTTGTATGAAAAGCACGTGGAGCTTGCGTGGTCGTGTGTCATCGATCGGTGAAGGCAGCTTATACGTGGTAAAGTGGTATGTCTGAGCGAAAAGATATTTTCACACGGTGGGTCCTCCTTCTTGTCTTGTTACACTTGTTGATCGCTAGTGCTTGTCGCTGTCCACCCTCATGTTTGAGCTTGATGTTCACTTCAAACAGGGGTGTATCCAGGCTCCCCTACTGATCCCAGGTTGGAGATTTTTACTGCACAATAGCAATCTATGCCAACAAGCTTCCAATTAAACCCCAAGTTGACTCATGAAAACAACTATCCCAAGTAATAAATGCTGAAGCTTGCCCCAGGCAGTTAAAATAAAAACTACACTCTTTTTAATAAGCACCTTTTTCTTTTTCCACACAGTTGAATCAATTAAAATTTTTCCATATGAAATTGAACCATTCACTCAAATAGTCCTCCTTTCTGAACTCTCACAGTAGATTACCACTGTTGTCAAAATGGCATAGCTTTATAATTGAGATAAGAACACTCACTAAAAAGTATTCAACAACTAAAAGAAATCGTTGATAGTAGCTTGATATCAGTCTCTGGACAATTCTTGCTCACCTAATAATGCTACAATTCATCACTGTACATCTACACTAAATTAATTCACCACAGTTTTTGTAAGAATTCATGCTTAGAAAGGGTAAAATTGGTGTAAAACATGGTATAAGATCATATGACATGTTATTGAAACTAAAAGGGTGAAATTTTTACCTTTTATGCTTTACAACTTTTGTAACTTGAAAAGGAGTTCAAAATCTTCAACAAATTTGATGAAAAACTTCAAAGTAAAGTCCACCCCAAGATGAAGAAGAGAGTGCCGGCCATGAGAGCTTAAGAGAGAGATTTTCAATCAAAATGAAAATTAGATTAAATTTGGGAATATCACTTATTTATATACAAAGACCATTTTGCAATAATTTGAAATTGTTCTCAAGTCCTTGAATTAATATGAATCCTATATTAACACTTAATACAAATTCAATATTTTTTTATTTTTGAACTAATTTCAATTTAATATTAACTCGTTATTGATCCTAAGTCCTTGAAACAATTTCAATTTAATATTAACTCCTTAATATTAAATCCTTGATTTAAACAAATACATAATCAAGGCATATAAAATAATCCCATTTAATATTTGACCGATTATTGAATCCAATTCAATAATATATTTTAGTCCATAATTAAATCTAATCCAATAATGACCAAATTACCTTATTACCCTTGGTAAGTGCTAGCTTCCCATGAGTAATCATTTCTCACCAATACATAAATTCGGATACACACGTTTACATCTGAATATCATTAACTTTTAACGATATGTATTACTCTCTCTTCTCATACTTGGTTTTTAGGTGTGACCACTTAGGTTCACTATAACCTAGCCATGGGCCCAATATCGCAATCCGATATGTTTTGTCATAACTCTTTATGATCAAAACTCCCATTGACCATGGTAAGTATCTAGCAATGCTCTATAACCCCTAAGCCACAATGAAGTTAAACTCCAATGAACTTTTTTTTTTTTTTCCAATCATACGTTTTATGTAGTAAAATACCTCCGTCATCTAATCTTGATTAAGTATAGGTTCCTTTAACTTAATCTTTATTCGAATTGTCAATCAATACAATGGAACATGTCATCATGAAACTCCTTTTCATATGACTATTTTGTACTCTGGCCAAAAATTTCATTTTTCCAATGTTTATTGACATTCGTCTGGGAACTCGGGACCAAACCATTTCGAGTCAACGGATTCCATCTTGACCATCACTTGTCTTCGCACATGAATAACATAGGACCAAATCGGCTTCTTACACAAAACATGACTAGTCTCGTTTTTATACACCATATGAACCATATGCATCCCATGTCGAATCCAACCACAATGTCTCAGGTCTAAGGATTAATGGTATACTAGTATAACCTTACGATGTATCATTGACCACATTCTAAATGTCCATGTGATTTATCGTAATTGGTCATATTCGATAAACAGTTTATTAATTGTTTGTCCATGCTAATGCCCTAGTGACATAACTCTTATAATCAACCACACTAATACCATCACATGATATTCAATGGAGGCATTCAGCATGCCTACTATGCAATGTTATTGCTCAATTAACATTACTTACATAGGGAATGCTTCGATGATTTGATCTTCTAAAGATCCTTATCACCCAGACATTTCACATGCATTATAAATAATATAAATGAAGCAGTAAACAACATGTGAAATCAGAATTCTTTCTTCCATTCTCAAAAGAGTATTTACAAGATATAATGCCCTGAAACAGACAATAGAATTGGTTCCTAGGACATACATTGACAGTTTTTTCCTTGAAAAATTGAATACACACAGCAATCTTTAAGATGGCTCATTTAGATTATTAAATCTTCTATATATATATATACAGTGCTTACAACAGCAATTACAAAGGAAGAAAAACAACAACAATGGTGGACATAATAATGGAAAACGCATAAAAACACAAAGTCTGAACATTAAAAGATGAAAGGAAGGTGAATTGAAACACATAAAATTCTAATCAATAATGAAAGGAAGGTAAATTGAAACGCATTTTAGGGTTTACGCACCTTTGGAGATGAAAATGGAAGATTTAGAGAATAAAAAGAAGATGAAGAATCTAACTTGCAAAACAAGTGAAGATGACGAAGAAGATGAAGAGAATATTTAGAGTTTCGATCACCGTTGCTGAAGTTGAAGTTAAAGAAGATGAAGAAGATTCGATTTCAATAATGGAAGGATGCTTGCTACTGGCTTAATTGATATTGGAGATGATTGCTGATATAAAACTTAGAAAATGGATGATGCTTGCTACTATGAAACTTAGAAACGAAATCGAAATGGCGTATAGCAAATGAAACTGATGCAAGGGAATTAGGATTAGGTTTTTTTTTTTTTTTTTTTTTTTGGTGGGGGCTGGGGCTTGACAGATACAAAGTTTAATCCTTCGCAAGTGCACAAGTCACAATTGCAGCATAGTGCACGAGTAATGGTCAATCCCACAGAGACTAGAAGTGCTCTTGTGATCCTAGAAACTATGCCTTGTGAAAACAACAAGAATTGAAATAAAAAAACCATATAAATGACATTAAAGTAAATCTAAATCTAACTATCTACAAAGAATCCTAGAGCTCTAACTCCATCATAATTATCAGGCTACATGTTCATCATCAAACTATTGTTCTCTCCACTCCATTCTAGGATTTGTACATCATCGGGTTTAACCTAGTACTTTCATCATATAAACTAGCTAGTGGCGTATAGCCTAGCGCAAATAACAAGGAACCAATTCGCACAAGACAATCTTAAAGACAATAGCCAATCTGTATTCGAGCAGGGCTACAAATAAATTATTCCGCACACAATCTTGTCTCATACAATCAATTAACTAACATCAAGGTTAATCAGGCCCTAATATCAACTAAAGATTGAATTAAATACAATGAATGAACCTAGAACATAATAGAATGGATCAAACAAATAGAATAACAATAAAACACAAGCCTTCAAGTAGATTACATCAAATCCCTAGAAAACAAACTACAACATAAAGGAAAAGAAACGATTACACTTGGAACCATAATCGTGAAGAACAAAGGAGGAGGAGAGGAAGAGAACCTCCTCTCCTCTCTAAGCTTCACCTTTCCAAGAAGCCCTAAATGTATTCTCTCCAAAATGTGTGTATCAAACCTAAAAACTCCCTAAAAAGGGACTAAGCTGCCTTTATATACTTTTTAGACAAAATGACAAACTTGTAAATACTGGTCGCCGAAATTAGGGTTGGAAATGCAACATTTTTACATTCTACGCGATTTGTGCCCCAGCTCAGTTTAATTGCGCCCCAACGCAGTTGAATTGCGTCCTAGTGCATTTCCAGACGATTTCTTCTTTGACAAAAACCATACCACGCCGCGGCTCAAAAAGTGTGTTGCGATACAAAGTCGGAATTTCACACTTTTACTTCTCGCCTTGATTTATCCGCACTCGAATGAGTTCAGGATGTCCGAACACCAGCACAAGCACGAATAATCCATTCTTTTGCACCTGAATACCTGAAAACACACAACACATGTGATTCTGGAAGATAACGAAACATGCAAGAAATTACATCATAAATCATGCATTAAACCTGAAATTCCTTACAGTTTCACCCCCGAATCACTAAATAAATCTACATTTCCAACACTCAACAGGGCTCAATTAGCAGACCAGATTAAGCTTTAGGTTGGTTGAACCAACTGGTTTGCACTGTAGCACCGATCCGTTACCGGTCTAAAGCGGCTCTTTTGTTATTAGCGGGTTTAATAATAACCTGGACCGGAGTCGAGCCTGGGTCCCAGTCAAATCAATCGAACCGACTGGTCCGGTCCGAGTTTTAAAACAGTGCTCGTACGAACAACTAGTTTATGAGGAAAACACTATTGCTTTGTCATTGTTGATGATTACTCTAGGTTTACATAGGTGATATTTCTTGCACATAAAAATGATGCATTCAAATCATTTCTACATCTCATTAGAAATTTGCAAAACCAAGTAGATCATGCAATTACATGCATTAAAAATAATCATGGCAATGGGTTTAGGGTTTGAGAAGGGGGTTTTTGGTATTGTGATTATGGTTTTTCATTTTTTTACCTTGCGATGGTTAATTGTGTTGATTTTAGAAAGAGAGATTGTTTGAAAGCTCGATGGTGGAACTAGATGGTGTTTTGGCGTGTTGTAAAGCATTGTTTTAACAACCGGACCGGAGGGCAACCCGCTCTGATGGCCGGGTCACGGTTCAACCGGTCTAACCGATTAGACCGTTGGTTGGACCGTTGACATCATCACACATCATTATGATGTCAGCACAATTCTTGGGAAATTTGATTTTAGCTTCAGCCCTTCTGACTTCAATATAAATGCTTAACTGCTAATAATTAAAGGATTTATAATATTTCTACGGATACAATTCTTTTATAAAAATATTTCTCTGTATTTAAGTTTATGTTTGAATAGAGCACCAAACCATTATTTCACACTTCCCAAAAGTTAAAAATTAAAAAATTATAGAGCTTGGTAGAGCGTTCAGACTCAATACTAAAACCGAACTTAAATCAAAATAGTGTGGGAGAAAGTATCAAAGATACGTATAATCTTCCGAATAACTTTCTTCTGACCTTTATCTGCTTAACGTTGGAAACCAAAAAGGTGGGCCAAAAGAAAATCTTGAACCCAAAAGATTATAATAATATACAGTCTAATATACGAATTTAACCAGTGAACATATGGCAGTTTGACTTTAAATTATCTTCTCTGCCTTTCATTTCCAAGGTTCCTCTATACCTCTTCTTTTACCTTTCCCAACCAAGAAGAACACAAAGAAAGTTCTCTCTCTCTCTCTCTCTCCCCATAAGCCAGAGAAAATGGGGTCACCACTTTCTGGCTTTCTCAAACAATACAACACTGAATCTCTCATGATTTTTATGATCTTCTTCTTGAGCTCTATTCCTAACACAACGAACCTTTCTTTTAATCTCTCTTTAGCTACCACCACAATTCAAACTCATTCTTCTTCCTCCAACATCCCTTTCTCATTAAAACAACTGCCTCTGGACGGCTACCTTAGCTTTCAAAATATGCATCATGCAGCTCAAGACTTTGGCAATACTCACCATTTCCAACCATCGGCAATTCTATATCCTAAATCGGTTCGATATTTCCTCAACAATAAAGCATATCTATCATATGGGTTATGCTTCTGATCTCATAGTGGTTGCTAGAGGCCATGGCCACTTCCTTTAAGGCCAATCACAAACTCAAGGAGATGTAGTTATCAACATAGAATCACTCCAAGAACCACTTATGGAAGTTCACCCTCTTGAACTGTCGTATGTGGATGTTTCCGGTGGTGAGTTGTGGATTAATATTCTGCATGAGACTCTTAAACATGGGCTCTCACCAAAGTCTTGGACAGATTACCTATATCTCACCGTCGGAGGCACGCTATCGAATGCCGGAATCAGTGGTTAGGCATTTCTCCATGGACCCCAGATCAATAACGTTTACCAGCGAGTTCAGATGCGATTTGGGTGGGCTAAGAAAGACTAAAAGAGAAGAAGATGAGAAAGGGTTGCGTTGCGTATTAGGGATTTTTAAGATTTGGACTGGTTTATCCGACGGTCCAGCTGGATCGGTGGTTCACTGTAATTATCCGGTTTTTAAACGGTTTAAAGCGGCTCAATGTATTATAACGGTTTTGGGGTTGACTCGAACCGAACACGTGACCGGTCCCCGGTCCAATCGGTTGGACCGACCGGTCCGATCCGATTTTTAAAACAATGTTGTAAAGGCATGGGAGGTTTTTCTAGTGGAATCTGGGCTGTGTTCATAAGAATGAAGGTATCTTTTTTCTCGTCATTTTTTTACTTAATAAAACGGGTTGATTAAATCTCTCTCTGAGAGATATAAAAGTATAAAGTAGCACGATGATTATTGAAAGAAAAATGCTATCCTTACAAAGACAATACAAAGAGGGCTACAAAATGATGTCAACAAGAAGGAAAAAACAAAGAAAGAAAGAAAGAGAGAGAGAGAGAGAGAGAGAGAAATCATAAAGATCAAAGATAGCAATTATCTTTGTCTGCTCCCTTTATATTTGTCTTTGTAAAACTAACACTGCTCTTGTTGAAAACTATTACAGAAAACCTCTATTGTTAAAACGTTGTTCACTTAAGTCAACCAAAGTCAAACCAAAGAAGGGCATAAACGTAATTAAACACTTAAGTCAAATAAAAAAGTGCATAAGCTTAATTGAATCCTAAATTTGTATCAAGGAATTTGTGCATTATTCAATTTTTTGAAATACCACTAAAGAATCCTTTAAAATTTGTTCAACATATTCTATATGGGCCAAGCACAAAACTGCTATCAAATACAACTCTGTTCACTTGAAGAGAATACTTTAACAATAAGAGTATGTATGAGATCTCATCCATATGACTAGACCCAGAAATGAGACAATATTGTTGTAATATTGCACTTGTTTACCACAAAACCCGATATGTTACAACAAATAATGTTCTTCTCAATTATGGTAAAAGAAAAAATGAGGACCAAAAACCTTCCCTGTTAAACCCCCAAATAAATAAAAATGGGAAGAAGCCAACAGACAATACCAGAATCTGTAAGCAGAGATACACTTCCTCCATAACTGCCTCTTGATTCAACCAGCCTGCTTCATGAATCTGTGCTGCTTCCTCAATCACCCATGGGGAAACTACAGTACATTACTGACGGAAGACAATTGAATATTCTTTCACATTGAATTTATGATAATCATCTTCCTCCCCTACTATTCCCACGATTGCCTCCTCTACCTCCTCGACCTCTACCTCTGCCTCGGCCTCGTGATCCCGATCTATCTGGTTTCAGCCTTAATGATTGGATTCCTCTCCTTTTTACATGATGTGCCTCTTTGTCCTCCTCATCTTCCTTGTACTTGGCCGAGTTTCTAGTAGTGAACGAAATCTCTCGCGAGCCTCCTGGTCCCATCTTCACATCACTTGGGAGACCAGAAGCTTGCCGATCATTATGGAGAGCTTTCAATCTCTCTCCCATAGGAAGAGCATCCTCTTTTGCAAGTGATACACGGTTCCAAAATGCTTCTGCATGCCGTTCGTCCTTAACTTCATACAATCTACAGATTTTAACATAAGAAAGATTATTAGTAAGGTAACTGAAACAAAAGCCTCCTCTCCTCTCTCCCCACATCGTATCCACCATCCACTCACATAGCTATTACTGAACGAAAGATAAATTGAGCAACATTAATCAATCCATATAAGAGCCATAACTCTGTATACAAGAAGTATGAACAACTTACCTAGGAGCTCGTGATTTCTTATTCATCTTATCCTTGCTGAGCTCATCATCTGATGACTGAGACGCTGCTGAGACATCATTATCACTCGCACTCTGATCTTCATCCTCCATTACAGGTTCAAAATGTTCCTCCACCAGAGATGGTTGCTTCTGAGAAGCCAGAGGATGTAGAGCAAGATATTCTGGCGAGAACTCATCAATTTCATAGTCCTGGACACAAAAATCAAAAGGAATTTATTCAAAGGCAACCAAAAAAAAAATATGAAAGGTAGGAATACAGCTATATTTACATAATTTGCATAGAAAATGAAATTAATAAAAATAAGAAACAATGTATCATCACTCCAATAGATTTCAGATTGCTAAAATTTCAATTTCTCAGCTACCTCTTAAAAGGGTGAAATATTAAGCATACAACTCATAACATCCTATTGTAGTCACCGATTTCCATGAATTCAAAAAGAATCTGGCTTCCCTAATCAAATATAAAACCCCAGAATTCTAGATGGTACTAAAATTTAAAGCTCAAATGAAATTTCAACATTTTCTTCCTTTGACTGGTAAATACATTCAAGTTAGCATGCTAGACAAGTACTAAAGATGAGAATTACACCTATTGCTTCTCCCAACAAATAATTAGTATTAACAACCATTCAAATTTTAAACAATTTCAGCCCCTTTTGAAAAAAAGATTACATGAAGTTCCACATTCAAAATAACTCTTATGCATGCATTTGTAAGATGGTTTGCAAAATGTGTTACAAAAGCAAGACAGTTTCTTGTGTGTCTAGTAACAAACAAGTAGTCTTGCAACATGCTAATGGAGAAAAAGTTAGTATATTTGCTATCTCACAAGAGAAGGGATAAAAGCTCAATGAAATGTAACAATGAGGTTAGCAGTCATCATAAATAAACCACTACAACAGATAAGAAAATTAAAAATATGATAATATTAAACTTAAAAGAACAGATAATAACATCAGACAATCAGATTATTATACCTTATTTTCAAACATTGCTGCAAACCGGTCATCTTTGAAAACATCACTGCCAAGGCCTTTCTTCTTCTTGGATTTCTTCTTAGTCTCATTTTCATCAACATCTTTACTTTCATTTTCTGCTTCTTCATTTTCAAGTATATGAGCTGCAAGACCACGGTTAACCTTGGGTAATTTCCTTTTAAGCTGCATCAAGAAGAAAGGAATATGTATTTTAATTAGCCCAAATTAGATTATCCAACTCTACCAAAATAAAGAGTAATAAAGATGGAAATCCAGAAAGCCCTAGGATTTACATCAAGCATCTAGAAAGAAATCAATTTTTCATTATTCACAGTCTCTTTAACAAATTCAGAAACTTAGATACTTTTCTCTTCTAAAAATCTAAAGCAGGAAAAAGAACATCACAAAACTGATTGTCCAAAAACTAGTATTAATCTCACATTACAATTCAAAGACATTTTATTATTTCTAGAAAGCAGGATTTCAGAAATACAAAAAAACTCTCATTCTGTTTCTCAATACTACTAGTACATCAATTCACTTATAAAATTTATGGCAAAACTATGCCAAAAAACTAATAAAGAAGTACATAAATAATGAGTACACAAAAAATTTAAAAGTTCAGCCTCCAAACACTGATCTTAGCAATATAAATATTCACCGTAATTCTAGATGCTCGTTGCTCTTGAAGTTTCCTTTGTTTCTGCTCCTCTTTATAGGTCTCATATGCAAAAGGATTTGCTATTGCCTTTGCCTGAAAATAAAATGCATTAAAACATATTTAGGCAGTCATAATATTAAAGCCGATAAGCTATACAATACTACCAAATAACATATTGAGCAAAAACTCCCATAATTATGTATAACATTCCAAATTTATAATGAAACAAGTTAAAGAAAGTTGCCACGGTGAGCAATAAAAGCATCTAAATGACAATTTTTTTTCATTCCCCATAACAGATCAGACAAATCTGATTGATTTCTGAATTATTTATTTCCCTTACTACAAGAGAACATACACATTCCCTGCAAAAACCCCAGTGGATGGCAAACAACATAAACCTTAAAAAACATTCATGAATTTTGTAGGACAGGGTCTAAATATGCCATGAAAACTGAAAAGTGCATATGCACTGAAGCAACCTCACCTTCTTATATAATCGGTAATCAATAAAGAAGCCATGCATGTAAGCTCTAAGAAGATTGGTGCCAATCAGACTAGTCAAATTCAACTTTTCAAGATCTTCTCTAGTCAAAAATTTGTAGTTATCATATATGGTTGTTTGCCCACCTTCCTCTAGTTCTTCCTGCAAAATAAACTCAAAAAAAGAAAAATCAGCATTCCAACTCAAGATTCCAAATGAAATTAACAAAAGGCAAGATAAGAAGCAAATACACTAAAATTTACAACACACCGTCATGTTTTCCATTGGAGCACACCATTTGGGACTAGGCCCTAAGTCAGGTATGAAGTAAGCTGGTATCTGGCTGCTATCTAAAGCCAGCAACACCAACCCACTGTCTTTGAACACACATATATCGTTTATCTTCCCACCTGATGGTTCAATTGGGGTCCTGCCTTCTCCCTGAGAATAATGCAACAATCAAATAAAATACAAGAATGGGATACTAATACCAGGAAGGATAAGAGAGAGAACATGCATATCTATGATATAGTCATTAAATATGCACACATGAATATGATTTTGCATGCATATGTGCTCTGTAAAACCTATGACGTTGAGTAAGAATAATATTTTCTCCACTTCATTTGCACAGAAAATACCCCTGTTCTGTCATTGATAATTCTAGTTTAATTAAGCTATAAGATCGCTTCTCCTAGATATCCTTGTCATCTATCGTTTTCTTTTTTATAACAAAATATAATCCATAAAAAATACTTTATTTCTTTGAAAGAGAATTTACAATTAAAAGATCTTCAAGGGCAGTTTCGCCCACCTAGATATAGCACTAGTTATAGAATTGATTTTTTTTTTCTTTGGTAGATTTTCAAGCATTTTTTGTCTTGCTCGGACATTTCCACAAAAGGATTCCTTCTATCTTCCTTTTCAAAAATAAAAAATAAAAAATCATCACTCTTAACCATAATTATAGTTCAACGTTAAGAAACTTGCTATATGCTGGGAATTCTATTCTTATATCTTGTCCAAGTCAATAATCTTGGTCAACAAGCTGCCAATAACAAGATTAAAAACCATACCTACTTAATCATAAGCTCATCAATGTAAAATATGTTAGGTGGCACAATCTGATTTTCTCATTTGTCTAAACTCTAGTCACTACCCATCACAATGACAATCTAAAAAGTATTGGCCAAGAAAAGTATGTTCACTTTTCTAGCAAGGAACATTGAACGTCCAATCTATATGTAGGACAAGACAAGTCTCGAATACCAAATGATGCATGATGAGAAGAGAAAATAAAAAGTGGAATTGAGAGAGAAAAAAATAAGTAGGAGTAAGAGGAGAAAAGAATTAGATGAGACTGGAGAAAAATAAAGTAATATTCTTAAATCTTTAAAATGGATAATTCCTAAAATAAACAATTAGCCTTGGGTTTCTTTTATTGGCATCACTAAAACTTCTGAAAATCAACTCTAAATATTACTGAGACAACAGAATGTAATGTGAAATCTGCATTATAAGAGAATCACTATTTCTACATAAATGGTTCAATGAATATATCCAAACCTCTGCATTGATTACCCGATTTAAATTTAAAAAAAAAAAAACAGAGAGATTATATCCTTCGCAGATTTAACGTTAATCATACAAATGGAAGAAACAATTAAACAACTACGATGATACACTTTATAAGTTGAAATTCTTTGCTCTTCCACCACTTAGTACTCAAATCAAACACGAGTATAAAAAGTTTCATTGTCTTCCACAGAAAACAAAAATAAGAAACATAGAGATGTTCTCTTAAGTTTATCAATCCATGGAAAGAAATTTTGCCAAACAAAATAAGTTAAACCAAAAATTAAAATAAAAACATCTTACTGTCTCAGGGTCCCATATTCTGACAACATGATTGTCTGTTGTAATCAATTGTGGTCGTTCAGTGTTAAGACTATGATGCCACTTAATATCCAATATTGGACTCCCATACCTGGATAAAAGTGGCAGAATTTTCAGTAATAGATTAACTGAGGCCAAGCATGCAATAAAAAGATAATGCAAGAACAGCAAGTCTCACATGTGATCCTTGATTCGTATAGGATATGAGGAACGCAAATCATAAATCAACACCTGCATTACAATGACAATATTAAAATCCTACTCTCAAAACAATCATTACGGCAAAAGGATGCGGACAAACCTAATATCTAGATACGAAAATTATACACTGCAACAAAATTAGTCAAATTAATGCAATCAAATTCTTGAATTGGCAATCCTCCTAAAGTTATTTTCCCAGGTCGTTTTCTAGAAGGTTCAAAGCTGAAGATTCTTGATTGTTTTTGTATAGATTCTTGATTGTTCTTGTATAGATTCTGATACTCCCTACAAGGGACCATTTGACCCTGTTGGTAGACTCCTAGTCCACACTAGTAATTGTTTCTTTCTAATTATACACATCTATTGCTTCTTATCACACCTGAGCTGAAGACATTCCTATATGCCACAAAATTATTAGAAATGATAAATGAGAATTTTATAATAATTTTAGAATTATTAAAGTTGATAGTTATTTGGCTCTTGGCTACTAATTACTTCATTTTACTTTTTTTCTTGATGTTTTTCTTCTTACAGTCCAAAGTCCTTACTGTTCATATTATTATCCATTCGTATCTTCATCATACAACTTCTTTTGAAATCCTAACTAAATCTTTAAGGTAACTCCCTAACCTAAATATTTTAAACAATCTTCAATTATTAGTTCTTGAAACCATTAACATCATACGCTTTTTGTTGCCTCGTTTCTACCAAGGTTTATGGTTAATCCCACCTTTCATGACCAGCTACTTTATTTATGAACTCATTTTTATATATTATTTCAGTCTTTCTATCTCTTGAAAGAGGAGTAGGCTATCACTAATTCATCACGGCATATTTTAAGTATTAACTGTCAAACCCTCCCTATACCTCTCCAAGCAGTGGCTTAACTTGAACATATGGATAGCATTATACGAACACTATAGATATAATAAGCTTCACAACAGATAACTCCCTTCAGAGTCCATGAAGTAACTGACTTTTTTCTCAGCACCAAAATTTAAGTAGATATTTTTAAGCAAAAGATAGTATCTCAACATCTAAAAGTATTATGTATATGAGTACCTTCCCCGTGCTACTTCCAACTCCCATTTGGAAACCCCCATTAGTGTCAAATTCCAGTGCAGTAACCTCCTGCAAAAACAGCAAATATGGTAAGAAACAATTTCAGGTGAAACAATAAGGATACACATATATCATTCTTGATTATGTGTACTATATTTCCTTCCATCGCATCTCCAAAGATGACAACAAGAAAGAATTTGTTATAATGTATGTCAGAACATCTTCCAGTTTAAAAGTAAGGGGAAATAATGACCACACTTGACCCCTAAAGACTTTCATATGTGATAAACAATGATACAAGAAGGAAAATACATCTCTGAACAATGCACATTGGGAGCAAGGACCCAAATCAAAACCATGTAACATATTGGAGACAAAGGATTTGAACTAAAGAAATTTACTTTCACAAGGACATTTGTAATAAGAGAAACCTCTGCTATCCCTATTTTTATTTATAGAAAAAAAATCTGATACCTGGTCAGTATCACCAGCAGGAGCAACAGCATTAATGCGACCAATTGAAGATCTCAGTCTCATGTCAAAACATTCCACAGCACCATCTTCCCCACCACAAGCAACTAGCCCATGAAGTTCGCTGAAATTGTCAAACAAGCCTCCTAAGCCTCAGATAAGCAAAGGTTGGTAATAGTGAAATTAAAAATATAAATTTATATTACTGTAGTAGACATAGGGAGTAACAACAGTAACAAGATTCAGCAACAACCTTTGAGAAACTACATTTAGCGCTGGCGACTGTGTAGTCAGAGATGAGAGAAATCGACCCTGTAAATTACAAAGTTCATCATTATCGATAGTGCCTAAACATAAAGAAATACCAGGAATATAAACTGAAAAAGAAAAAGTAATACCTATAAGAACTGATTAAAAAAAAAATGTAAGTATACAAAAGGTGAAGTGAATCCACAAAAACCAAGGACATTCTTAGGGAAGACCCAAATAAGTTTACAAGTTCTGAACTGCACAACAGTCAATCTATGATTCAACAATTTAATGAAATGTAATATTCACAGTGATTCTACAAGCTGCTGAAAGTGAATTGTGAGGCAACTTTACAGATTGGAGTGTGAGATTGGAAGAGTTCGGCTGTAATACAGATAAAAAAAATTTCAAAGACAACAACCTTTATAAGAAAATTTAGTGGTATAGTTAGAACAAATATACAAATATTTCAGCTGCAATACAATTTCACATCTTGGAGTGTGCAATTGGAATAGTTCCGCTGTAATACATATAAATAATTATTCAATGACAATGATCTTAATTGGCAAATATTATGGAACATTTGAAACAATAAATTCTTAAACCTGAAGTAGCCAGTAGTTAGACACTCTAATTCTCAATATAATAATAATTTAAAAAAAAAAAAAAAAACCCATAGATCTATATTTTGTTGGCAATTGCTTTAAACATCCTCAACTTTTTTTTCTTTATCTGGAAACTAGAAACAGATGACTGAATTGTATCAAACATCATTATGAAACTAAAGCACAAAAAACAACAATAATACTCTTACAGAACAAAATGTACCTGCTCTAAATTAATTCTATATAAATCTGGAGATGAAGCAGCACAAAGCAAGTCGCAAGACCAGCAATCATATGCCATATCCCTCCCCATCCTGTTATATACACACAAATCCACAACATCAACCATTGCTCATATAATTCAAAAGGAAAAGGTCAAATATGGTAAAGGTAGCCGTTGCCAAAAGCACATTGTCTAAAAACAACAAAGGGAATAGAAGAGATGAATAATTATATTAGAATCATATCACAACTACCATTTACTCAGTTAATTAGTGATGACCATCCACCAGTTCCTATCAGTTTTTTTGCATTGACCAGTTAATTAGAGATGACCATCCACCAATTCTGATCAGTTTTTTCATACTACTGCAAAATGATAAGGTGCTGAGGTACACAATGATATGAACAAATTGATGAACAAGAGGCAAACCATGTCCAACAGAGATTTTAAAATGAGCAATTCCCCAGATCAATACTGTCCTACTAAAAAACAGACAGGTAGCTAAAAGAATCCATGATGAAGTGGCATCCAAACACCACTTAGAATACTAAAAAGCCATCAACCATTATAATCTTTCTGATGACCACCTCCACTCTAACTCCTGCCCTTACAAAAATTGTGATTGTTTCCATCATTCAAAAAATGCATACCAAGGTACAAGAAGAAACATTCTATATTCACTTTATAGGCCAACATATTTTGCATAATAAGATATCACCCATGAGAATCTCTAATCTGCCCAAGGCCCTGGACAAAAAGGGACAAGAAATGAGCACATGATTGTTGTATCCTACGGTTGAAAGACTGATAAGTACAACTTAAACTATATCCAAAATGATAAACACTAAGACTTTATTGGAGGAATTCTAATTTCAAAATAATATCTACACTTTGAGCAACAAGCAAATATTAGGGCTTGAAACCCACAAAGCTACTATACCACGGGTGCAAGCTCTAATAGACTGAAGTTGAAAGAAAATAGAAGCATGGAAAAGTGGAAACCTCTAATCTGAGTTTCATTTCATCCAAGCTGTTGTGAATTTTCTGATAAAGCAGTATTTGCACTAATTGGATATAACTACACCCTAAAATTCCTAAACTCTAAAAACACTCAACTTAATACAAAATAAGGCCCAGAAGCTATCACAAACCGAGACTAAAAATACGATGAAATACCCCTAATATTAAGTTATAAATACTTTCAATTGAATAATATCCAATAAAATCCATTAGTCCTTTCTTTTGAAACAAAATGGCCTCTCCATTGCAAAAAATATCTTATCGCCAATCTGTACTGCAATGATTATTCACTTAAATCATCATGAAAATTTTGCTTGGAAACCAAAAAAGAAGAATCCAAGCAAAATTGAACAATCACCGATTTTTCAAGAAATGTAAGGAGCATTTGGAACCCCTCAAAATTTATACAAGTTAAGGTACTCGTTTTCAAAGTTCCATTTTCGTTTTGATTGATCAAATCTCACCATAGAAACAACCTCCAAGCAATCATAAGTTCATTACAACATCCCTCCTTTACATCTCTTAGGTTCCCCTCTGTCTTCAATTTCACAGACACCAGCTGGGGTTAACAGTATTGGAATCCCGAAACTAATTATAAGTTGGTTTAGGCCTCTCACTCCGGTCTACAAGACCAGAGCACCAACTTGCCTCTACCTCTTGACCGACACCAGAGAAATAACAAGCAATTCCTATAAAAGCTATTTTAACTTGACATTATGGCCTAGTATTCCTATAAACTATTTTTTGCAAAATAATGCATAAACGAAGTCCAATTACAGTTTCTCCTTCCATAATTCATCATATTTCAGAATATTTTGGCACCAACTTCTAAACCAAATAAAATCCTTAAAATATAAAATAAAAAATGGCAGGGTGACTGTAACATGAAACATTAGCACATCAGATCTAGTAAGTCAATAAATCCAACCATCTATTATCTATATCAGTTATAACTAATGCAAAACATATAAGATGACATACTACAGAAACAGGAACAAGTAAGAAGAAAAAAAAAAAGAATTTAATAAAAACCTGGGAATCCGCAAAGTAAAGTGCTTTCCATATTTTGCATGTAGACAAACAGAACGATCAGCACATAAAAATGCAAGCTTTGAATAGTCATCAGCCAATACCTATATAGGCAACAAAATACTGTTACTAAAATATTAAATTTCATAAAATCATTGTCACTGAAAAGTAAGTGAAAATATTAACTTTACATAGGATGCATATTTATAATTTTTAAATTTCTAAAAGAAAATATGATAACATTTAGAAGTAAAAGAAAATAAGAACAGTTGGAAGTAATATGTATATGAATTACACATGTGATCGACTGAGTGCCATAACTACTGGTTCTGGTCAAATGTTAAAATCAAGATATGAATAAATGCAACTCATCCCACCACAACAAAGATAAAATAACAGATAAACAAAATGATAATAATAATCACTGGGCTAGGCAATTACAAAAATGATAAAACCAAGATATGCACTGAAAGGACTTAAAATGATTCCCCATGTCCAATTGTGCGCCATTATATTGAAATTTTATTTACAACCTTCAAAACATTCGAGAAACATGTAAGACCAGGCAAACTGCTAGTGATCTCAAATATATATAAATGTATACTCAGACACCATCATTTCATAGTTACTCCAAAAAAGGGAAAACAAAAAAAATTAAATTTGTGCGAAATAAATTACTAAAATCCCTAGAGTGGACCTGCACTCCCGTTCATTCTTACCTTTCTTCATTTTACGAAAAAATTCTTAGTTCTTATACACTTCATATCGAAAAAAGATATTGTGTCTAATACATCATACGCAAACAACTTTCTTTAAATTTTAGTTCTAATCTTCAAATTATAACCAATCCCCAGCACCCCCATACAAGATTCTCAAATTTGATGGTTATCCTGTGTAAGCAAGAAGTCAAGCTCAATTACCTCAAAATCAATTATCTCGGAATCCAAGTGCCTCTCAAACTTCAATGCCAATTGCCTTAACTCATATACTTTGACTTGTGGTGGATATATACCTGCACTTGCATTTTCAGTAGCAGTAAAGTAACAATATCAACATGACATCATATTTAAAATAAAATAAACTAAAATAACAAAGTTTAAAAATTAAACAAAGAAAAACTTGAAAGCACCTGAAGCAATAAGAAACTCTCCATCAGGAGTAGCCTTGATTTTAGTGGTTGCAGTTTCAAACCACAAGTCCTGAATTAATTCCACTCTTCGCTGATAATCTACAATGAAACAAGCAAACCAACTAAAAATTAAAGCCTAATAAGGTAAATAATAAATAATTAAACATGGAAAATAAAATATTAAAATTCATATGTCTACCACTGTTTTTACGAAGAGCTCTTTGCTTCTTGGGAGGGAGCCAAGCAGCGACAGAGCGTTGTTGTGAAACAACGGAGTACACCTTCACTCCATTAATGGTCGTCGATTTTAGCAAGTTCCCAGCTTCTCCTCGCGACGCCATTAATTACACTAATTTCTGTGCGGGAAAGCTAGGTTTTATTTTTGTAAACAGGGTTTTACTAATTCTTACCACTATGTTAATGTTGTTGATTCGCCGCCAGCCTCTGCTGTGGTTTTGGCGGCGGCAAATTTTAGTGAGAAGAAGGTGTGGCAAATTGTTGGAAGAAGGGGTATGTTTAGGGAGGAAATTTTAACTGATACGTCTTCCCAAGTTTCGATTTGAGAATATAACTTTGAAAGGTTTTTTATTTTTTTGGGTTTTAAAAGTATGACGTGTCACACTTAAGTGTAATTAAAGCAGCAAAAAGGGTTAGGGTGATAAGATTTAAACGTTTATGGGTTAAAGAATAATAAAAAAAAGTTGATTTAAAATTTGAAAGAAAAAACACATTCCTCTCGGTTTCTCTTTCTCAAAACACGATTCAAACACCTTCGTCTCTCTTGTTTTTTCTTCCAATTTTCTGTCATTTCTCAATTTCTTTACTTTTTTCATTTTTGCCATTCTCGGTTAAGTTACAATGGCTCCATTAATGGTTGTCGATTTTAGCAAGTTCCCAACTTCTCCTCGCGACACCATTAATTACACTAATTTCAATGCTAGATAGCTAGGTTTTATTTTTGTAAACAGGGTTTTACTAATTCTTACCACTATGTTAATGTTGTTGATTCGTCGTCAGCCTCTGCTGTGGTTTTGGCGGCGGCAAATTTTAGTGAAAAGAATGTGTGGCAAATTGTTAGAAGAAGGGGTATGTTTAGGGAGGAAATTTTAACTGATACGTCTTCCCAAGTTTCGATTTGAGAATATAACTTTGAAAGGTTTTTGATTTTTTTGGGGTTTAAAAGTCGGACGTGTCACACTTAAGTGTAATTAAAGCAGCAAAAAGGGTTAGGGTGAAAAGATTTAAACGTTTATGGGTTAAAGAATAATAAAAAAAAGTTGATTTAAAATTTGAAAGGAAAAACACATTCCTCTCGGTTTCTCTTTCTCAAAACACGATTCAAACACCTTCCTCTCTCTCGTTTTTTCTTCCAATTTTCTGTCATTTTTCAATTTCTTTACTTTTTTCATTTTTGCCATTCTCGGTTAAGTTACAATGGCTCCATTAATGGTCGTCGATTTTAGCAAGTTCCCAGCTTCTCCTCGCGACACCATTAATTACACTAATTTCTGTGCAAGATAGCTAGGTTTTATTTTTGTAAACAGGGTTTTACTAATTCTTATCGCTATGTTAATGTTGTTGATTCGCCGCCAGCCTCTACTGTGGTTTAAGCGGTGGCAAATTTTAGTGAGAAGAAGGTGTGGCAAATTGTAGGAAGAAGGGGTATGTTTAGGGAGGAAATTTTAACTGATACGTCTTCCCAAGTTTCGATTTGAGAGTATAACTTTGAAAGGTTTTTGATTTTTTTGGGGTTTAAAAGTCTGACGTGTCACACTTAAATGTAATTAAAGCAGCAAAAAGGGTTAGGGTAAAAAGATTTAAACGTTTATGGGTTAAAGAATAATAAAAAAAAGTTGATTTAAAATTTGAAAGGAAAAACACATTCCTCTCAGTTTCTCTTTCTCAAAACACGATTCAAACACCTTCCTCTCTCTCGTTTTTTCTTCCAATTTTCTGTCATTTCTCAATTTCTTTACTTTTTTCATTTTTGCCATTCTCGGTTAAGTTACAATGGCTAAGATCCTATTTTTTTATAATAACAGAGATTAAAACATATGATCAAATCACCTTGCAGAAAACCAATTTGGGATGCTGTGCAACGAGCATAGTTGTTTCTGCATTCATGCCAGTTGCCATGAGGATCAACCGATGGTGGAGCTAAGCTGACCTGAATCTGATTAATAGGAAAGGAGAAAGAACTCAGATATTCATCTGGGTGCTCAAGTCTCACCATTTTTAAGGCAACTTACAGGCATCACTTCAGAATCACCCACCATCCATGCGCCAATTGTGAGGAAACAGGTAGCAGTTAATCTTTGCTCAAGACAATAAACTTTTATGAACCATCTTAAGACTATGTTTTAACGAATTTGAGCATCTGAAGAAAGTTGTTTATGTCTAAATTTGGAACTACTGAGTACAGCAAGAAACAAAGAATCTTTAGGAACCTTTGCAAATGGATGACTTTTGGGAAGAACATAAAGGAAATGTTTTTCATTTTGTTGCATTGTATAGATGTAGGACTTACCTGCCATGTATCATAAGCTGCATTTAGAAGAAAAAGTGGAGTCTTAACACTGGCAATCAAGTGCTGAGGAAAAATACTCTGTAAATTAGAGGAAATATGTTGTCCACGTGCAGACAGCCCTGCAATATGCAGGCAAGCCCCGAGCCCCCCTATGCCGCTCTCTTCTGCGAAGTCCAGAGCACCCATTTGTGTGTGTTTTTTAATAGCTGCTGGTTAAAATAATTTTAACATAGACTTTATGGTGAATGATCTTTATAATTTTGATCCCCAATGGCTATGAATACATCCATTTGGAATTTAAGTTTTTTCCTGAAAAATATATGCAAAAATACATATTTATTCAATTTTTTTGGATACTATTAATGTATGAGATCATATGATATGTTAGTGAATATGAAATCAGTATACGTCACAATAACTTTTTCTTTTGTTATCAATGTTTTATGCTTTATTGTTTATTCAATTTTTTTTTTTTTTTTTGCAGGCGGTGCTGAATATGACCAGTAATAAAAGAATTGATGTTGAATTATTAGAGAGAATTATGCTACAGGTGGTGGTGGATTTGGAGGTTTTGGCAGCCAACAAGGATCGGCTTTTGGTGGGGGTGCTGGAGAAAGGGAAAAGACCAGTTGGGTGTTGCCTTTTTGTTATCTTGTAAATTCTGGAATCTTAATGAAATAGCCTCTTTCTCCTGTTACTGTGTTATTGGATTGCTGTTGTTCTTGCTTGTGATTGGTTTATGTGCATTGTTGGTCTGTTGTTGGGTTATTTGTGCTCTTGGTTATACGTTGAGTAAGGTTTGGCATGGAAGGGTATGGAATTGTTGTTGAGTAAGGTTTGAAGCATGGAAGGTTTGGCAGAAGGGTATGAAATTGCTTGTTGAGTAAGGTTTGAAGCAACAAAGGGAGAAGAAAGGAAGGCATCTGCAGTAAGGTTTAAAGCATGAAAGGAATTGTTGTTTGTTTGCACTGTACTATGATTAATCAAACCTTTTCATTTGTTTTGAGACACCCTCCTGTTGCAAGTGCTGTATTTGGAGCTACCAAATCAAGCCAGCTTCAGGAGGTTATAAACGCATGCCAGGTTGAGCTCACAGCCGAAATTGTCGCAGAAATCAATAGAATCCATTCTACGTTTCCTAATTCGTGTCCCTGATTTATTTCTTTGTACAGACTTCTGTACTTATATTGATGAAAAGGACAAGGCAACTCCCTTGGAAGAAGCATAAATAGAACACAATTTCCTTGTATAGACTTCTGTACTTTTAGGCTGCTGTTTTATCAGTTCCAGGCCTATTTTAATGAATCTGAACACAATTTTAATGGTTTTGATGAGTACTGTATGAGATTATCTTTATCAGATTGTTTGGTAATTGAGGATTTTTTTGTTTGAAGTTTTGAATGATGATATTAGGTGGTGATGAGTACTACATCGCTTAAGCGAAAGCTACATTGCTTAAGCATCTTGGTTTTTTATATGGATTATTTGACACAAATTAGCCTTTGTTGTTTAATCAATGTGAGCTATTGCTTAAGCGATCAAGGGTTATCTATACTAGATTGCTTAAACGAGAGCTGCATTGCTTAAGCGAACTTGTTTTTTATATGGATTATTTGACACAAACTAGCCTTGATCGCTTAAACGATGTGGGATATCGCTTAAGCAATCAAGGCTTATCTATGCTCGATTGCTTAAGCGAGAGCTAACATCGTTTAAGCGATCGTGTACTTGAGGATTATTTAGATACAAATTAGCCGTAGTCGCTTAAACGATGTGGGCTATCGCTTAAGCGATCAAGGATATATATGTTGAGTCGCTTAAGCGAGAGCTACATCGCTTAAGTAATCGTGTACTTGAAGATTATTTAGACACAAATTAGTCTTGGTTGCTTAAGCGATATGGGATATCGCTTAAGCAATCAAGGCTTATCTATACTGGATCGCTTAAGCGATTGTGTACTTAAGGATTATTTAGACTTAGCTTTGGTCAGTTAAGCGATGTGGGCTATCGTTTAAGCGATCAAGACTTATCTATGTTGGATCGCTTAAGTGAGAGCTAACATCGCTTAAGCGATCGTGTCTTGAGGATTATTTAGACACAAATTAGTCTTGGTCACTTAAGCGATGTGGGTCATCGCTTAAGCAATCAAAACTTATATATGCTGGATCACTTAAGCCGGATGGGTCATCGCTACAATCAAAACTTATATATGCTGGATCACTTAAGCGAGAGTTGCATCGCTTAAGCGGTCATGTACTTGAGGATTATTTAGACACAAATTAGCCTTGGTCGCTTAAGCAATGTGGGCTATCGCTTACGCGATCAAGGCTCATATTGAAAGTTGGAATGCATGGAGAATGATGCATGTGATACTATAATATGTATATTAGTATTTTGTAAAAAAATTTCAATCAAATTGAAAACAAGTAAGGTATGGCTTGTTACCTTAAGTCCTTAGCAACCTTGGAGATTTTTAATTTTAAGAGAAATTAAACAAAAGAGTATCCACACTAAGGTAAAAGAAGAATTAGGCCAAGAGAGACATTTAGGGTTCTTAGAAATTTTTGATCTCTACACTAAAATTGATATATCTTTTTTTATTTATTTATGTAGCCTTGTAAACTATTCAATAATTGTTTTGGACTTCCTTAAACAATTTCATTATTGTTTTTGGAGTTGTAAATAATTCCATAATTATTATGAAGTTATTAAACTTCTTTAAATAATAACATTAGATTAACATTTAATCACAATTAACAATTTAACTCTTAAATTGTTTACATAACAACAATTTAACCCTTAAATTGTTTATATGTTCACAATTACAACCCATTGTTAAATTCAATTTAATATAAAAAAATAGATTAATTATGAATTGGAATTCCACTTAATTCCAATTAGCAATTTAACTCTTAAATTATTCATAATAACCAATATAACCCTCCATTGAATCTAATTTAATGATAATAATATAAAAAACTTTATTACCCTTGGTAGGTGCTAGCCAACCTTGGATAATCAACTCTCTTTGGCTATTTCTTCATTCTCCTTAGTTTTTATGTGTGACCTCTTAGATTCACTATGACTTAGCTGTGGGCCCAATATCATAGTCTATTCTGATATGTTTTGTCATTACTCTTTATGAATAAAACTCTCACCGATTATGGTAGTCATCTAGTAATGCTCCACAACCCCTAAGTTACAATGAAGATATACTCCAACAAACCCTTTTATAATCATACGCGCTGTGTAATCAAATCCTTCTGTTGTCTAATCCCAATTAAGAATGGATTCATGGTATGTCAAAATCTTTATCTTAATTTTATATCAAATTGATAATCAATACATATGGAACGTGTCACCATGAAACAACCTTTCAAGTAACATTTTATATACCCCAATCGAAGATTTCCCTTTTCCAATGTATCTTGACATTTGTCTAGGAACTTGATATCAATCTATACCAAGTCAACGAATCTCATCTTGACTATCACTTGTCTTCACACATAAACAACACATGGCCAAAACGGCTTATTAACACATGACATGATTAGCCTTGTGTTTATACACCATATGAACCATATGCATTTATGCAGAATCCAACCCTGATATCTCAGGTCTAAGGATTAATAATACACTAGTACGATCTTATGATGCATCATTTACTACATTTCAAATGTCAATGTGATTCATCATAAATGGTCATATTCGATAGACAGTTCACTAACTGCTTATCCATGCTAATGCCCTAGTGATATAACTTTTATAATCACCCACAACGGAGGCATTCAGCATGCCTACTTTGTAATATTATTGCCCAATTAATATTACCTATGTAGGGAATACTTTGATGATTTTGATCTTCTAAAGATTTGTATCATCCGAATATTTCACATGTAATACATATATATAAATGAAACAATAAACCACATGTGAAGTAAAAACACTTTCTTTTATTAATAAGATAAAAATGTATATACAAAATATATACATTAACATATATATATACAAAATATAATACCTTGGAACCGACGACACGATTAGTTCCTAGGGCATACACTAAAAAAACTCCCACTTGCACTAGAGTCAATCATTATGGTATCTAATACTCATCTTCTTAAGGTGATGATCTAATTGCTTTTGTGTCATCGCTTTAGTACGGGGGTCAGCTACATTATCCGTTGAAGGTGTTTTTTGCACCAAAATTTCTCCAGCTTCAACAAGCTCTCTCAAAATATGATATTTACGCTGGATATGTTTTGATTTCTGGTGTGCTCTTGTAATACCCAAGATGTCAAAGGTATGTTCCCAAATTAAAATAGCCCTTTAGATGTTAATTTTATGTTAAAAAACATAAAATCTAACAAAGAGCAAAATAGTCAATTCATTTGGAACGGTATGAATCAATTATCCATAAAATGGTATTAGCTTAGGGGCCAAATAGTCATTTTGCCTATGGATAAGCATTGCAAAACTCAAGGATGAGTAGGCTTAATTGCATTTAATGACATTAATTAAGTAATAATTATGTTTAGTGCCAAATGATCAAAATGCCCTTATATGAAGAATTAAGGACTTATAAGTTATACAGTTAAAATAATTGGGCCAATAGCATAATTTTGGAAAATTAATGAAATATTTTCCTATAAATAAGCGGAAATTCGTTCAAGCCAAGGGAGATATCATTTCTTCAACCTTTCTTCCATTTTCTCTCAAATCTTTCATGAAACAAGCTTTCTCTCTCTAAGTTTTAAAGGAGTATTGCACAATTTTTCAAGGAGAACAAGATAGGAGCCTTGGATCTTCAAATTGAAAGGTTTAAGGTAAGAAATAAAAACCCTAGTTTTGATGTGATTTGAAGATTTGAGGTAGATGTTAAGGTATAATGTTATATATGTAGGAATAAGGTGTAAAAGAAGATAAAGACAAAGGATTTGGTGGGGGAATTCTTTAAAAAGGTAAGGAAGAACCTCCCATGACTTTAGGAATTATGCTAAGGTTTGTAGATTTTAATTAAACCTTAAATTAAGGCTTTAAGGCATAGAATTAGTTGATGGCAAGTGTAGTTGAACTCATTAATGTTATTTATTGCCTTGAATTCATTATACATGAAGTTATTGCCGTTTATGTTTTATGAGTTGTTATGTTTTAATTGAAGAAATGAAGTATTGATGTTGATTATGGTAAAACTTTTAGTATTGGAGGCCACATGGTGTTGAATGGTTGCTATTAGAAGTGTTGATGTGTTGTTTGCGTTAACTTACAATGTTATAGCAATGATGAATGATCATGGGAGTGAGGTTTTACCCTTCCTTTAAGATGTTAAAGACTATTAAGGGGAGGTTTATTTGATCCATAAGTTGATATATTGGTTAATTGTCAATAGAAATTGATGCGGCATAGTTTAATATGAAAATTCAGATTTGGTAAGCTTAGGGGTTATGTTAAACATGCTTCAGTATTTCAACCATAACTTGAGTTATAAAAATCAAAATGCGATGATTCTTGAAGCACTAGAAATTTAAGACATAGCCCTACAACTTTTATGCTTAGGCTAAGAGCCAATTCGTTTATCAAATGGATGGAAAATGGCTTGAAGTATAAGCTTCTAGTTATTAAAGTTTAAGATTTAACATAATTAATTCTTATGATTATGAATTGATTATATATTGACGTGATTAAGCCATATACTAATGTTTACCGATTAGTTGGATGATCTTTGAAAGATATACATGGTCATGATGTCAATGCATGATTAATGTTATGAAATGGCATAAAGATGCAATGTAATACATGTTTTAAGATGATGAATGTGAGCAAGAGGTAATGTAAATGGATTGATAATCCATAGATGAATTAAAAGTGTTAAGCTCACTAAAATATGTATTTACATGCCATAAGATGTTAGAGCTGCATATAGACATGATGGAAAACGCGTAAGCATATCCTCGTATACCGGTTGAGGAAAGATGAATATATGTTTTAGATGCTAAATAACGCGTAAGCATGCCTCCTGATGATATGAGCTCTAGATGAATTTGAGGCTAGATGAAAGGAAAGATGAATACATGCTTTAGATGCTAAATAACGCGTAAGCACGCCTCTCGATGATATGAGCTCTAGATGAATTTGAGGCTAGATGAGAGGAAAGATGAATATATGCTTTAGATGCTAATTAACGCTTAAGCATATCCTCATATTCTGGTTGAGGAAAGATAAATATATGCTTTAGATGCTAAATAACGCATAAGCACGCCTCCCGATGATATGAGCTCTAGATGAATTTGAGGCTAGATAAAAGGAAAGATGAATATATGCTTTAGATGCTAAATAACACATAAGCATGCCTCCTAATGATATGAGCTCTAAATGAATTTGAGGCTAGACGATATGAAGTGCTTAAGATGCTAAGAAAAGTCTGATCGGCTAGACGTTAAATGATTCATATGCATTTAGTTGCATTACATAAGTTGTGATGTTATTTACATCATGAGATGATTTGTACTCATGTTAGATGATATTTAGATGTTATGTCATGACATGTGATGTGTGTGCACTATGTTTACATACTTATTTATATGTGTACACTTGATGTTTTATATGACCATAGGGAAGATGATGAAAAATATATGAGTTAGTAAAGAAAAGGAACCATACTTAGATGCAAAAGAGGTGTGGTATGTGAATGAATGTGTTTGAATGAATGTCAAATAACATACTTGGTATTAAATGGATCATTCCTTACTGAGCGATTAGCACTCACCCTTTCATGGTTGAATGTTTTACAAGTAATCCGGAAGCGAAGAATGCTGGAGACAGCAAGGCTATGAGTGAGGGGAGATAATTTATTGTCATCCGAACGTTTTATCTTGATGTAAATAATGTAAATGACAAATGTTTTTGAAACACCTTTTTAAAGCTTCCACCATATGAATGAAAATGGCATTAATATATTTTGATTGATTGATGCCCAAATGAATTCAAGTTTTTATTTTTATTTTATTTTTGAAGGTACAAATTTTGATCCTACAGTACATCTTATAGTAATGTTTTGGACATTATCATTATCCTTGCACAGGTTTTCTAAATACAACTCATTCCCCAAACAAGAATTCTCTGGATTCTCATTACGAGATATTCAGAGGTTACCTAACTGGGAAGGGGTTCTACAGCTCTTGGTTCTTTGCTTGTGCAATAACACCATTATTGTCACAGAACAAGGTTATTGGATAACTCATGTCCGAAATCACATCAAGTTTAGCTATAAATTTGCATATCTAGACACATTCTTTTCTTCTGAAGTGGCAATATATTCAGCTCCTGTAGTGGAGTTAGCAGTGGCCAACTACTTGTAACTTTTCCAATTAACCGCTCCCCTATTACATGTAAAGATGAATCCGAATGTAGACTTTCTATCATCCACATCTGATTGAAAATCAAAGTCTGGGTACCCTAGATTTTCAGTTCTAAACCTCCATAACTCAGTATTAAATCTTTAGTCCTTCTCAAGTACTTAAAGATTGTTTTAATTGTTGACCAGTGTTTCTCTCCTGGATTTGATTGATATCTACTCGCAACACTTACAGCATAGACTATATTAGGCCTTGTACATAACATTGCGTACATAAGACTACCTACGGCTGAAGTGTAGGGCATATTACGCATCCCTTGTCACTCCTAATCAATCTTAGGACTCATATCCTTAGAAAGATGTAGTCCATGACCACAAGGCAAAAAGCCTCTTTTGGAGTCTTGCATGTTGAACATTTTCAACATTTTCTCTATATACATGCTTTGAGATAACCCTATCAATCCTTTCGCTCTATTTTTATAGATGCGAATTCCTAGGATGTAATTTGCTTCTCCCAAATCTTTCATTGAGAAAGCCTTTTACAACCACATCTTAACTTCGATCATCATGCCAATATCATTTCCCATTAATAATATTTCATCTACATATAATATGAGAAAAACGAGACATGATCTTTTACAAACTTATATACACACGGTTCATCCGTATTTTTTATGAAACCAAAAGTCTTGATTGTTTCATCAAACCGGATATTCCAGCTTTTGGAAGCTTGCTTCAATCCATAAATGGATCTATGTAATTTGCACACTTTATGTCTCTCAGTACTAGATACAAAACCTTTAGGTTGTTGCATATATATGTTTTCCTCAATAAATCCATTGAGGAACGCGGTCTTGACATCCATTTGTCAAATTTCATAATCATAGTGTGCCGCTATGACTAGCATGATTCTAATGGATTTTGGCATTGCAACTGGTGAAAAAGTTTTCTCATAATCCATCCATTGTTTCTGAGTATAACCTTTCGCTACCAATCTAGCCTTATAGGTCTCTACTTTTCCATCTTTGCCAAACTTTCTCTTGAAGACCCATTTACAACCAATAGGAACTATTTGTTTTGAAGGGTCAACAAGTGTCCAAACTTGATTAGCGTGCATGGATTCTATTTCAGAATTCATCGTTTCTAGCCATCTTCTAAAATTGATATCTAATATCGCTTCTTCATAAGTTTTA
The DNA here is from genome assembly GCA_026225825.1 of Pistacia integerrima. Taxonomy (NCBI): domain Eukaryota; kingdom Viridiplantae; phylum Streptophyta; class Magnoliopsida; order Sapindales; family Anacardiaceae; genus Pistacia; species Pistacia integerrima. The sequence continues at coordinate 14,336,405 of CM047744.1, forward strand.
GGATCATCTCCATGATCAACTTCTCCCATTGAAAAAGATTCAAAAACTTTTTCATGTAGAAATCCATAATATCTCTTTGGAGGTCGAGATATTCTATAAGATTTAGAGGCTGGAACCGTTGTGTCATGCGTTAAAGGTTCTTGATTTGGTTCACCCATCTGAGTATTATTGATTTGAGACTCTTTGGAATATTCCTTGAGTTCAATTTTTCTTCTTGCACCTCCTTCTTCTAAGAATTCTTTCTCAAGGAAATATGCATTTCTACTAATTGAGATTCTTTGATTAGTATGGAAGTAAAAATAATATCCTAAACTTTCTTTAGGATACCCTATAAACCAACATTTTTTAGATCTTACATCCAACTTGTCTGTTTTGATAGTCTTGACATAAACTGGATAACCCTAGACCTTTAAATAGTTAAGACTAAGTGGTTTGCCACACTATACTTCATATGATGTTTTCTAGATTGATTTAGATGGTGCTCTATTTAAAATATGCACTGCTATTTGTAGGGCATACCCCTACAAGTAAATCGGCAAGTCCGTAAAAGTCATCATCGATCGTACCATATCCAATAAAGTATGATTTCTCCTTTCAGATACACCATTGTGTTGTGGTGTAAATGGAGGAGTTAATTGTGATGTAATCCCATTTCCTTTTAGGAAATCTCGAAATTTCATACTTAAGTATTCACCTCCACGATATGATCGTAGAATTTTAATACTCTTTCTAGTTTGTTTCTCTACTTCATTCTTGAATTCTTTAAACTTTTCAAAAGATTCTGATTTGTATTTCATTAAATAAAAATACACATACCTTAAATAATCATCAGTAAAGGTAATGAAGTAATGAAAACCTCCTCTGGCCTTTTCATTAAATGGTCCACATACATCTGTATGTATTAATTCTAGCAATTCTTTGGCCCTTTCCCCTTTACTCTTAAAGGGTGACTTGGTCACTTTTCCTTGAAGACAAGATTCATAGGTCGGATAGGGTTCTGAACCCATTGAACTTAAAAGTCCACTTTCTCCTAACTAGATTACTCTTTTGTCTCCTATATGACCTAATTTATGAAGCCAAAGTAATTTAGGATTAATTTCATTTTGAGTTTGTTTATCGGTTATGGAATTCATTAAGCTATAGCCATTTAATTCTAGCACATACAAACCATTTGTATTGATAGCTTTGCCAACAAGTTTATTTCCAAATTAAACTAAATATTCATTTCTATTGAACTGTACACTGTAACCATATTTACATAATACAGAAACAGAAATTATATTTCTAGGAGCTTTAGCAAAATACAGGACATTGTACAAATACAAAAGGTGTCCTGATGGAAGCATCAAACTGCATGTTCCCATGGCTTCGGCAGCAACAATTGCTATATTCGCCATTCTTAACATGACTTAATATTTTGCCAGAGCAGAACTATTCTGCAGATCCTACAAACAAACACAAATGTGTGAAGTAGCAGTTGAATCTAATATCCAAGATGAATTATTTGAACTAACATTTAATTCAAATTCAATGACATAGCATTAGGGCATACCCGATCCAGTCTTCTCAATGAGAATAGTTTTAGTCTTCTGAAGACTTTCTAGATAGAGAGGACAATTCCTTTTCCAGTGCTCATTTTCTTTGCACCAAAAGCATTGGCCCTTGTCTTTAGATTTATTGGCTTGAGGTGCAGCCTTTTTCTTAAACCCCTTTCCCTTGGGTTTTGTTCCCAATTTCTTTTGGAATTTCATTGGCTTTTTCTTCTTTGTCTTACTGGAAGAAACCATACTAACAACCTCCTGTCTTTTTCCTTTTCTTTCTTGATCATGAAACTGTTGAATCTCATTCAACAAATTAGGAAGTTTTTTCTCAATCCTATTGAGATGATAATTATTGATGAAGGTGTGAAATTTGAAGGTAGAGATTGGAGAACTAAATCCACCTTGAGGGTATCTGGCATTTCAATTTTCATGGCATGTAATTGCCCCAAAATATTAATCATTTTCATGAAATGTTCTTTGTAATACTTTCTTTCTAGCTACTATACTCATAAAATAATCAATAAAACTCATTAAAAATACATATATGAAAATACATATATAAACGAGTAATAAAGTATGGGCCCATATTTAATTTTTCTTTATATACAAATATTAACAAAATATACTCAAAATAACAACTTGACAGTGTAGCCCAATCCCTTCCACTGCGTGACATTCTGAGTGACCGCAACTCGCCTATTACCTGCAAAAATATTAAAAACAATGGAGTGAGCATGAATTGCTCAGTAAGTAAACCATTATGCACTTCTGAGTGACCGCAACTCGCCTATTACCTGCAAAAATATTAAAAACAATGGAGTGAGCATGAATTGCTCAGTAAGTAAACCCGCTATGCTACCCTTCTCTTTCCGTTGATTAAATCCTGAATTTTCTTTCCTTACAACTCATTTCCCGAGTATTCTTTATTCTTTCTCTATTCTTTTTCATTCTTTCTTGGTTTTGCTCTTTGTTTTTCTCTCAATTGTCTAATTTCTCACTACTCATGATAATGAGCATGGTATTATGCATATACATGATGCAAATGCACAAATGCATAGATTATGCATTTTCTTTTCTATTTTTCTTACTCTGTTTTCCGTTTCTTTTTCTTTATTTCTTTCTTTCTTTTCTAGTCTTTCTTTCTTTCTATTTTTTTCTTTTCTTTCTTTCTTTCTTTTCTTTTCTTGCAGATCGGACTCGGTTGAGGCATGGATTTGGAGCCTTGGCCGTGTGAGTGAATTCTCTAAGGTGCAGGTACGTATGCAGTGTACAATTCTTCTTTCAGTCATGAGGCCGCTCACTAAAGGCGGCGTGCATGTGGGACTGTCACTCACGGGCTCCCAATCGCAACAACCTTCTCTTCTTTTTATCTTTTTACACTTATTTAACTAAAATTTCATATTTGAATATCTTTAATATTCTCATTTCTTTCTATTTTCTCTTTAAAATATTTTAGTGTTTTTTCATGCTCTTATGAAGATGTATGTATGTAGATGGTTTCATGCTTATAATTCTTTCTAAATGCAAATGTTTAAATGCAAGGATGCCAAGTAGCATAAAAATAAGTTTCTCTCTACCATCTACAAACTCATATCAATTCATAAATGAATAAAACTCATACATACACTTCTCTTGGACATTTCATCAAACATATTGCATGCATAATCAAACTCGAATTTGACTACAATTCTATCTCTTTCTCAAGCCACCAATATTTAGAGTAAAACTCCTTTAAACAATTACTAAACGTGTCCAAAACAATACACTCCCAAAAATTCTACTCAACTCTTTCTAACTTCAACCAAACTTCAATTAATCATCATACAACCAAAACCACTTCTCATGGCTAAATTCTATTCATCAATATTCATCAAACTCATCAATTTCATCAACAATTCTCAAAATCATAAGCATATACATATATGTAAAATCTCTATACACTTGATTTCTCAAATCATAACTTGGGTGGGATTTACTTACCTTTGATATGAGCAATCTAACCCCTTTTAGAATCTTCTTTGATCAAACTCTCTTCTTCTTAAATCCTATAAGCACAAACCATCAAAATTCAACACTTTAAAAATTAAAAATCACTTCTTAGTGCAAGGATCTTACCTAATATTATTGTCAATTTCCTCAGCCAATCATTGAAATTAGTACGGCCAACTAACTTGTTGTTCTCATTCAGGATTTTCAACAGTAGATTATTCATCTTTTACGGTTTAATATTTTATGAGAGATGCTGCAAGGAAATTGAAATTATGAGTGATTTGTCACATATATCTTTTATTAAGCTAATCTAATTAGCTCCCACTATTTTATTTAAATCCTATGCTTCCTGGATGAAGATTCGGAAATTTCTCTGGATTAAAATTTTTAGTGGGGAATCAAATTCTTATCAAATTTAATAAACCTCACATAATATAAATCTTGGTCCATTAAATTCAATAAGTAAGAAACTACCTCCTTTTATATCACCATATAAGCTATGATTCATTTCATTGCCTCTAGTTTCAGATACCTCACATAATAGAAATTTTGGTACCCTAGACTAGTTAAATTCAACCCATTATACTTTCTTAAAATAGAATTCCTATTATACTCTCACATAATAGAAATCTTGGGTACAATGAAAAATTCTATACAAGAACTAAGACAATCAATTCTATGTCATAAAATTAGTATCCCTCACATAATAGAAATCTTGGGATCTCTAATTCTATGGCAAAGAATTAATTGACTCATAGTTGAAGGCTTAGACTTAATATTTTAATTAGAGAAGATTTAAAGATTAGGTTTTGTTTTAGGTTAATGTTTTAATATATTCCCTATACATATCCACCATATGTATCAACTAAAAATAAAACATAAACCCCAAACTACAAGCCTAAAACTAAATGTCATGCCATAAAATTAAGTTTCAATACTTCATATAAATATTAAAATTTAACTATAAACAATGGCATAATTAATATACATAAATCATGCAAGCATATTACATGCTTAAATACGGCATCACATGTTATCAAACATAAAAAATATGCATTATGTTAATATAACACATATGTATATCCCATATATCAATTATATCTAATAAATTGCCCATTAATAATCATTAAAAAACAAATTATTAAACTTTAGGGGATAATGTAACACTTACATTAAATAAGCAATTATACAACCAACATTTGGCAATGAAAAGTTGGTGGAGTAAATTTATGCTTATCTTATCACATGGCATATTAATAAACATTAATGATTAATCCAATTAATCTTATCAAAAACATAATTAACAATTAAATTGTGTTCACACTACCTTTCCATGTTTTTGGCACAAAGAGAATTTCACCCTTAACTCTTTAAGGCAAATTATCTTAATTCTCATTAATGTCCATTAAATCACATATTTAACAAACATAATGTAACATGACAAATTACGCTAAAGATGATCAAACAACCCTTTTTGCACCTAATTAAAAAATATGCAATAATTTCTCACATGAACAAAATTCATCTCCATGCATCCATGAACATTTCAATTACTATTAAAACATTAAAACTTTTTGAATTGTCTAAACAAGTATGCTAATTAATCAGCAATTAATTTACAAACTTGTTATGGCCAAAATTTCACATAATCAAAATTATGTGAACAACATCAATTTTCATCAAAATTGACATATAGCATCCATACAATGTCCTAAACACCAAGAATTATATTCTTCAAGCCATAAATATTAAACAAGCAACATTTTAACCCAAATCTCATTTGGCCAACTTCAATCAAACACTAAAATTTCAATTAAATCTTGATGTTTGTGCCATAACCATCATGTTTTTCAAACAAAGATCATAAGAACATAAAGTGCAATTAAAAATTTTAAAACTTAAGCCATGGCCAAATTTTGCTAGTTAACTAACATGATCAAAAACAAATTTTTTATGGCATATAAAGGATACACATGTATGGATCTACAATTCTTACAAAGCAAGTTAATATATAACTTCACAAATCAAAATTTGAAAAATTACACAACATTATTCAACAGATGAACATGCACTTTTTGGCCAATTTTAGACAAATAAGGATTAAATCCTTGGCTCTGATACCATTTGAAAGTTGGAATGCATGGAGAATGATGCATATGATACTATATATGTATATTAGTATTTTGCAAAAAAAATCAATCAAATTAAAAACAATTAAGGTATGGCTTACTACCTTAAGTCCTTAGCAACCTTGGAGACTTTTAATTTCAAGAGAAATTAAACAAAAGAGTATCCATACTAAGGTAAAAGGAGAATTAGGTCAAGAGAGACATTTAGGGTTCTTAGAAATTTTTGATCTCTACATTAAAATTGATATATCTTTTTCTTTATATATGTAGCCTTGTAAGCAATTCAATAACTGTTTTGGACTTCCTTAAATAATTTCATAATTGTTTTTGGAGTTGTAAATAATTCCATAATTATTATGAAGTTATTGAACTTCTTTAAATAATAACATTGGATTAACATTTAATCACAATTAACAATTTAACTCTTAAATTGTTAACATAACAATTTAACCCTTAAATTGTTTATATGTTTACAATTACAACCCATTGTTAAATTCAATTTAATATAAAGAAAATGATTAATTATGAATTGGAATTCCATTTAATCCCAATTAGTAATTTAACTCTTAAATTATTCATAATAACTAATATAACCATCTATTGAATCTAATTCAATAATAATAATATAAATAACTTTATTACCTTTGGTAGGTGCTAGCCAACCTTGGATAATCAACTCTCTTTGGCTATTTCTTCATTCTCCTTAGTTTTTATGTGTGACCTCTTAGGTTCACTATGGCTTAGCCGTGGGCCCAATATCATAGTCTATTCCGATATGTTTTGTCATAACTCTTTATGAACAAAACTCCCACCGATTATGGTAGGCATCTAGTAATGTGCCATAACCCTTAAGTCACAATGAAGATTTACTCCAACGAACCCTTTTATAATCATTTGAGCTGTGTAATCAAATCCTTTCATTGTCTAATCCTAATTAAGAATGAATTCATGGTATGTCAAAATCCTTATCTTAATTTTATATCAAATTGACAATCAATACATATGGAGCATGTCACCATGAAACAAACTTTTTAGGAATAATAATGGGTAGTTGAATAGGGTGAGTATTACGAGGTAAAATTTAAAAATTAACAAAAAAACCCCTAGGTTTGCTAATTTAACTAAACACCCCAATATATAAAAATTTTGTAAAATGACAAAAACATGCCCACCCACCCACAGTGCCAGATTCCAGCCACCACAGGAATCTTGCCGAAAAATGGCGTTACAACGCAGACCAGTAGGATCTGGTCGGTTGTGCGTCGACATGGCCTTTTCCGGCTAGATCCACCACGGATGTGGCCAAAAATGCCAGATCTACAGCCAGATCTGGTCGTCGATGACCGGAAAAAGCCGGATTTGGCCGTCAGTTAGATCCACTGTGGATCTGACTGGAAAATGCCAGATCAACGAATTACCGACCAGTTCTGATCGTTTCTATGCTGTTGTGATAGCTGTTGGTGGTTGTCGGAATCTGACAACTATGGGTGGGTGGGGATGTTTTTGTTAATTTTTAAACTTTTTTTTCTAGGGGTGTTTAATTAAATTAATGAACTTAAGGGGTAATTAAAAAAAATAGAATAGTATTTCCCAAATAATTAAACAAACAGGTATTTTGGGAATAGGATAGGGAATAGAGTATGAAAAAATAAAACAAACGAAACTCTAATTACCTCCATTTTCTTAAGTATTTTAAAATTACTTGGTAATATTAATTTTCATAATGTCAAAGAAAATGAGAGTGGAGTTTGACAAGTATTATGGGAGTTTTGATAAAACCAACGTGATGGTGCTAATTGTAATAGTATTAGATCCTTAGTATAAGATGAAATATGTGAATTTTTGCTATAAAATAATTTATGCCAATGACTTGCAAAAAGTTGGGATGATGTCTAGAATCGTGAAAGATGTGTTGCAATGATTATATGAATTTTATGAACAACATGCATCAAGTTTAGAAGAAAGTCAAGCTTCCAGTTCCTTTCACACCATGGGAATTCTTTAGTCTTGGGCTACTGGTGCAAGTTGTGATGATAGTGATATCGACCCCTTCACGGAAGCATATTTGGAGGAGATGGAAGAAGAAATACATGATGAAAACAAAACAGAGTTAGAGCGGTACCCTTACGAGAAATGTGAACCCGTTAAGAGTGATTTGAATGTCTTGGATTGGTGAAAAGTAAATACATGCAAAGTATAAGGTTCTCTCGATATAAGGTTCTCTCGCATATGGCAAAAGATGTATTTGAAATTTTGGTGTCTACAGTTGCTTCTGAGTCAACTTTTAGTACATCGAGTCATGTACTTGATCAATTTTGGAGTTGTTTAACTCCACATGTTGTGAAAGCCTTAATTTGTACACAAGATTGGTTAAGATGTGCACATATACCAACTCCTGTTGAAGATTACTGGGAGGATGCAGAAGCTTATGATTCAGGTAACTTATTAATAACAATCTCTTATATTCTTATTTAGTTAATTTCTTTCTAAATAAATTCATTCAATGTTTTTAACGTACTAATTGACTTGTATTTATTTTGTAGAAATGAATGCATTTAATGAAGGAATATCCCTTGCAAATTTGCAGCATGAAAGTTGAAACATAAGATATGTTATATCATATGATAATCTTGCAATCTTTTTCATTTGGGATTGATATTGTGTTCTGATTTTATTTTGCAGTGTTATGTTGTTTGTGACGTGTGATTGAATTTATGTTGGACGACCAACTTTGATGTTATGTTATTTAAAATATTATGTAATTTTAATTTTGGGAATAGTACACAGTACATTTGTACTTTTTGTGTACCGTACAGGGTACATTTGTATTTTTTGTAAATAGATTGCAGGGTATATTTGTAATTTTAGCAAAAAATTGAGGTGTATTAATTTTTATAAAGTATATCTGTCATTTTTGTGAAAAGTAGGGGTGTATTGTAATTTTTTGGGTTTTGGGATGTAGGAACCAGTGCCGGTTCCAAGGGTATATCTGCAAACAGACCCCTATGTGAGCCTATGTGGGTTTTCAAACCTACAAACAGACCTGGGATCTGGGTTTCTTCATCTTCTTGGATGAAACCCTAGCACCCCAATTAAGGAAGCCATGGCAGATCCTAAGGCCTGACAATGCACAAGGCGACAAGCCCACGGACCACTATCACCCAGCGGCTCACCAGTAGCCAAAATCGGCAACAAGTAGTAGTCTTTCACCAGGCCAAGCCATGAGCCCCACCATGGAAGGCGCTACCTTGGTGCATTATTAAGGCAATGGCTTGGCTACAACCCAAGCAAAAGCTTCTCAGTCGCATGAAACCCATCACTTTTGGCCAATCTCCTATACACAAGCAACAAAAACATTATTCAACCCAAATCTCATCCACAATCAAATTTCACAAATCAAACACAATAATTCCAATTTGATGAAGTTTTGTTCACGAGTTGAGTTGGTTTAAGTCCAGGGAGTTGTTGTTTTTCAAAATCTAATATCGTGTTATTTACTTGGGTTGAATTCATTTGACCAATTAACTTCAAATTCCTACACTTAGGAAGAGACCTTCAACTATTTTTTATTGCTTTAAGTATCAAACATGTGATGTTAAGAAGGAGAAAATATCATTTTCTTTTGTTGTGTTTATATGACTCTCTAAAAACTGGGAGCAATTGAATAATTAAAAAAAAATTTGCTTGGTTTGGGTTTTTACGTAAGTAGCAACAATACTTGGGCTTGATTTAACTATTAATCTGCTACACGGTCTTGAGATTACAGATGGCAACGAGGCAAGGCAGGGTTGAATTTCCCATTCCCCATTTTAGTCCCCGCTACGGGGATGATGAGGAACCCTTGTCACAACCCTGCCCACCCCGAACTAGTGGGAAAAATCCCCACACTACAGGGAGAAAATCCCCGCCTCATTCTCACATTGTAGGTACAAAATCCGGGTCCCATTATACTCACACATTGTAATATTTAAATCTAATTAAATAATTATATAATAAATATCTAAAATTCTAAACTAAAAATCATCAAACCATTGTTTTTTAATAATAACATAATAAATATAACTATTGGTCAATAATATTACATAACACATTGTTAGCTAGAAAAGTATAAATAAACTAAAATAAACACATTCATAGCTTTTCTCTTCGGTCCACTTATTTTGTGGTCATTTTATAGTAGAAAAATTTGTCAGTGCAATTTCCTATTAAACAAATAAATAATATAATTTAGTTGATATATAACAATAGACTAATATTACCTATCATATAAATGACTAAAAGAAGAGAAAAAAAAAAGAATATATTATAATACCTCATTTTCCACATCACTATCATCATAAATTGTCGAATAAGAATCTTGACCTAACATAAAAATAAAAATATACATTAAAGACTAATACAATTTAATAATTTTTTATTTTTTATTGTTGAAGAAATAAAATTTGATTTGATTACCTTTTATATCAGCTCATAACCAATTCTGAGAACACATCAATACATCTAATGTATCTGAATGACTATAGTTATATATATGAAGGGTTTTTTTTGGTAATTATATAAATATTAATGGTTAACTTAGTAATTTTATGTTGGGGTTTAAGCGGAGTGGGGTGGGGGTGGGTATGGGGCAGGGAGATATCTATCCCCGTCCTTGCCTCGTCCTAGTTTTCAGGGAATTTTTTTTTTTTTTTTTTTGTTCATGTCCTCTCTTATTTCGGAGAATCCCCACCCCATATGAGGCGGGGTGAGGCGAAGCCTCAAATTTATAGGTAGAATTGCCATCTCAAGTTGAGATCACTCAACACCCATTTATCCACTAGAGAAACAAGTGAACTGAAAGCATTGAGAATCATGAATTTATGTTTGCATCAAGGTCAAGTTGTATGTGTTATTCAAAGAACAAAGATAGGTTGAATAACCATTCTTACTAACTTTCTCTCACAAACGTGATATGACAGCTTGCAATTCGTCAACTCACAATTGGTCAGGTGAAACCCATTGTTGGGCATGCGAGACCCATTAAGCTGTCCTACCGACATCTCTCAGCCACCATCACCATGTCCCAACATCCCCTAGCTAGCCACCATCAAACATCTCCCACCACCTTAAAATCTAGCATAACTCACAACAAAACGCATGCACCACAAATTTAAGGAGATAGAGAGAAACTAGACAGATTTGAATAAGAATTTAAAAGAATAACTGACAAGAGATTTAGGAATTCTTTATTTTTAATCATTGGAAATTCTCTTATGACTAATTTATAGGATTATCAAACCAAATCCTATTGAAATAAGAATTCTACTAATTCTTAGTAATAGAACGATGAAATGTGAAATATTTCACTCCTAATTAAACAAAAAAATAAATGATATGGAACTCTACAATTACTAATCTTAAAACTAATCATGTTCCTTCTACATCAAAAAGTTTATATGTGATTGATCTCGAAACTCGTAATTTAAGTTGGCGACTTGTAATTGGCGGATAGCTTTTATTATTATAATCATAATCTAATTGGTTTTATATATCAAATGTAGACATGACACCTGATGTAATACCCAAAATGTCAAAGGTATGTTCCTAACTCAAAATAGTCCTTTAGATGTTAATTTTATGTTAAAAAGCATAAAATCTAACTAAAGGCAAAATAGTCAATTCATTTAGAACGGTATGAATCAATTATTCATAGAAAGGTATTAAGGGCAAAATAGTCGTTTTGCCTATGGATAAGCATTGAAAAGTCAAGAATGAGTAGGCTTAATTGCATTTAATGGCATTAATTAAGTAATAATTATGTCTAGTGTGAAATGACCAAAATGCCCTTATATGAAGAATTAAGGACTTATGAGTTATACACTAAAATAATTGGGCCAATAGCATAATTTTGGAAAATAAATGAAATATTTTCCTATAAATGAGATGAAATTTGTTCAAGCCAAGGGAGAGAGCATTTCTTCCATTTTCTCTCAAATCTTCCATGAAACAAGCTTTCTTTCTCTAAGTTTTAAAGGAGTTTTGCATAATTTTTCAAGGAGAACAAGATAGGAGCCTTGGATCTTCAATTTGAAGGGTTTAAGGTAAGGATTAAAAACTTTAGTTTTGATGTGATTTGAAGATTTGAAGTAGATGTTGAGGTATAATGTTATATATGTAGGATTAAGGTGTAAAAGAAGACAAAGGCAAAGGATTTGTTGGAAAAAGTCTTTAAAAAGGTAAGGAAGAACCTCCCATGACTTTAGGGTTTATGCTAGGGTTTGTAAATTTTTATGAAACCTTAAATTAAGGCTTTAAGGCATAGAATTAGTTAAAGACAAGTGTAGTTGAACTCATTTATTCTACTTATTGCCTTGAATTCATTATACATGAAATTATTGCTATTTATGTTTTATGAGTTGTTATGTTTGATTGAAGAATATGAAGTGTGGATGCTGATTGTGGCAAAACTTATAGTATGGGAGGCCACATGGTGTTGAATGGTTGCTATTAGAAGTGTTGAGGTGTTGTTTGCATTATCTTACAATGTTATAACAATAATGGCTGATTATGGGAATGAGATTTTACACTTCCTTTAAGATGTTAAAGACTATTAAGGGGAGGTTTATTTGATCCATAAGTTGACCTATTGGTTAATTGTCAATAGGAATTGATGTGGCATAGTTAATATGAAAAGTCGGATTTTGTAAGCTTAGGGGTTATGTTAAACCTGCTTCAGTATTTCGACCATAACTTGAGTTATAAAAATCTAAATGAGATGATTCTTGAAGCATTGGAAAGCTAAGACATAGACTATAACTTTTATGTTTATGCCAAGAGCCAATTTGTTTTAGAAATGGATGGAAAATGGCCTGAAGTATAAACTGGTTATTAAAGTTTAAGATTTAACATGTTCAATTCTTATGATTATGAATTGATTATTAATGTATTATTGTAATTATGCCATGTACTAATGTTTACCCATTAGTTAGATGATCTTTGAAAGATATATATGGTCATGATGTCAATGCATGATTAATGTTATGAAATGGCATGAAGATGCAATGTAATACATGTTTTAAGATGATGTATGTGAGCAAGAGGTAATGTAAATGGATTGATAATCCATAGATAAATTAAAAGTATTAAGCTCACCAAAATATGTATTTACATGCCATAAGATGTTGGAGGTGCATATAGACATGATGGAAAACGCGTAAGCATATCCTCGTATACCGGTTGAGGAAAGATGAATATATGCTTTAGATGCTAAATAACGCGTAAGCACGCCTCCCGATAATATGAGCTCTAGATGAATTTGAGGCTAGATGATGTGAAGTGCTTAAGATGCTAAGAAAAGTCCGATCGGCTAGACATTAAATGGTTCATATGCGTTTAGTAGCATTACATGAGTTATGATGTTATTTACATTATGTGATGATTTATGCTCATGTTAGATGATTTTAGATGTTATATCATGACATGTGATGTGCGTGTACTATATTTACATACTTATTTGTATGTGTACACATTGATATTATATAGCCATGGGATAAAATGATGAAAGACATATGAGATAAAAAGTATCCTTTGATGTAAAAGTTAAGTGGTGTGTTAACAAATATGTTTAAATAAAGGTCAAATAGCACATTTAGAATGAAATGGATCATTATTGTTGATTGCTTTGTAGGTAGACCAGAAGCGAAGGATGCTAGAGACAGCGAGGCTACATGTGAGGGGAGATGATTTATTGTCATCTTCATGTTTTTATCTTGGTGTAAATAATGTAAATGATAAATGTTTACGAAACACCTTTGGAAGCTTCCACCCTGTAAATGTGTTTTGATTGTGTAATTTCCGGATAAATTCTTAAAGTTTCTAAATTATAAGTTTGGATCCTGTGTGACATTTTATATGCATGTTTTGGATATTACTATTATTATCCTTACACAGATATTTTTTCTAAATACAACTCGTTCTTTAGACATGTATCCTCGGGATTCTCATTGAGGGATATTCAGAGGATACCTGACTGGAGGGGGGTTTTACACCTGAATTGGCTTGCCTCATTGAATTGAATTAGTACTAGTAGACATCGCTTTTTTAGTAGAGCTTTTTTAGTAGATGAAGATTCTTAAGAATGTTTTTTATTGTGGTGACAAGTGTGATCAATTGATTCATAGTTCGAATAGTCTCCTATATGGTAACTTAGACATTTTGATCTATTCTACATCTACAAATGATGTTAACTCAAAACCCATTCTTTCTCTATGGTTACTATTATTATTGTTAATTAATATACATAAAATGGGGGTAGGTTGATGGGACTGGCAAATCTAGTGTGAGTTGAATCTTTAGTGTATATGTAGCTAATTTGTGATAATACTTTGGATTCAAGTGGGTTCGATTGACTCACTTAGGCATCGGAGGATTCTCTCTATGTGGCACTCCAACTAGCCTCTTTTGAGTCTGTTGTTGCGTTATAGGTTGAAGTCTGCAAGCTTTTCATGGAGTTAGGACGAAAATCGATGGATTCCAAGCGAGAAAAGACCATTCACCTAGACAATCAGATTTCAATGTCAACAATTAATATTGATTCATTTCTAAATTTACTTTGTTGTTAATTTTTATAATACAATTGACGAGCTTTCCAATTTTGCAAGAATGATCTTGAAATCTTAAAAATTGGAGTATACGATTGCTGATACAAGATTTGCACCAACTATAGTGATTTGATCGATCTTGACAGGATCCGAACTCATGTGTGTGTGATTACGAGTAACTAGCAATGAGTAAATAATAAAATGCAATAAAGTAAATGACAAAGAGATTTTTAAAGTGGTTCGGCGAGATGAACTCTTGAGCCTACATCCACTGTTTTTGTATTTGTTGTGAGAGCTTACAATGACAATCCTAGAAATGTTTTCTAACCCGCTTTCTCATCGTTAAAGGGGGGTTTATATACAGAGTTTGTACAAAGGAAAAAGCAAAAATAAAGGGATTACAATTAAGTTCGAAATGCAACTCCGATATTCTCATGATTGAGTCTTGTGATTGCACAAACATTGTCGTCAATCTGATTCTTCCCGAGATATCTGGGATATGAACTTATCTGTGAGTTGGCTGAACGACTGCAATGATTGGTCACGACTAGCTTGTGCTAGGTCGAGCTTATAACTCAATGAGCTTATGCTGGGTCGAACAATCAATAGTGTTGAGCTGGTTCTGGATCGGGCTATAACATTGTAACAATCCGAGCTTGGTGGAAAAATCACACACAAAATCTACCCTCTAGTGTTCGATGCTCATTTCGAGCTTCGAAGACTATTGCTTGATTTGATATTAAGCTCGACATTATCGGTAGGGCATTGGATGGAGATTTGGTCGAGTTGCGAGAGTTAAATCATGCTCAGTCGACTTACTCCACACTTGGACCTTTTCTTTTCTATGACACTCTTAACAAACTCAAAATTTGAAAAGAAATGATAGTTGTGTAAATTCCACGGGTCCTGTCACATTAAATGCGGCACCCTTTGGCAGTTATTTTTCATCGTGCGTGGGCAACTATAGCTGTCCAAGTGCAGAGTTGAGGCGACGTGCGGCAACGGTTATGATTATGGCAGTTTAACGGTTCATCACCCCTTCCGAATGGTTGAAACATGGCCACGTTCAAGGGCCGAGATTGCTCGACGAATGGAGGGTCGAGATTCATTGTAGATCAAAGACTATGATCAAGCCCCAACATTTTGTCTCCCATGCAAACCACTATAAAAATGGGCGAACTCGTCAGAAAGCTTACTCATCTTGCAAAAGCTCTTAGACATTCTTGCTCATTCTGTCGTTGCTACTTCGTCTTCATGGTGTTTTCCAACGAGTTCATCCCATTCTCTTGTTCCGATAAAGTTTCTTTTTCCCTTCCTTTAGTTGTTTTCTTGATTTTCGCAGCTGAGGGTGGCCATTGCCGTGGCCACATTGAGTCTTTTAGGGCTTTATTAGAGTTTTTAAGTATGTCTCCAACAGTCTTGGGTATAAGGAGAGTTTATCATGGCATCTGCCGAAATCCTTGGTAGGTCGTGTGCATCTATTGTTTGGCACGAGCTATCTCAGGTGCTTATACTGAAAGCAAAGTGTGGATAGGTCGTCGAGTTTTTTAAGCTCTGACACATGTTCGGTTTTGTTTTAGGTACCCAAAGGCAAGCTATAGTCATGTCTTCATCCAATAGCCATATGATTGATCGCATGTTTGATTCCCCTACAGGCTCGATAGTTGTCGAGGGCATAATCCCTAAGGTATCCAAAGAGGTCATCGTGCGGAGCTTGGATCCTAACGCAGCGGACTAGTCCGATCACGCTTCTATGGAGTTGGCTCAGTCAAGGCGGTCTCCAATTCACAGGCTACGGAGGGAACCGCAATCCTGGATTGATGTTGAGTATCTTAGGCACATAAGAGAGACTTATGCGTCTCAACTCAACTTGAGGGTTCCAGGGAACTTTTCCCGGAAGAATCCTCCCACATGATGGGTGGCGATCTCTAAGACCCTTTTAAGATGTAGGGTGTCTATTCTGCCTCACCATTTCATTGACAATATTTTGAGGCGATTCGACATCGTCCCTTTCCAGTTCTCCGCGAACTCATACGCCAGAATCATATGTTTGTATATAGCGTACATGATTGCTGAGCTGGGCAAACCATCTGTTAAGGAGCTTGTCCATTTTTATAGATTAAAGAAAGGTCAAGACCAGACGTATTACCTCTCCAAGGCAAGGAATGTATGTTTCAATAGCCTAGTTGATGTTCCAAAGAAGGTCCCACATTGGGACTCTCAGTTTTTCTTTTACAAGGCCGGGGAGACCAGCGTTTTTACTTCGGAAGCTAGTAAGACCTCGACCCCTAATGTGTGCGAAGATTGTTTTCAAGCTCGATGGTTAAACTAACTGAACTTCTTTGCTTTGCAGTTAACATCGAGCAGAATTTTCTCCCTGCTGCGAGCTTATAGAGGCTTCAACGCTTTAGCGAGCTTACAGAGGCTTCAACGCTTTAGCGAGCTTATAGAGGCTTCAGCGCTTTAGTGATCTTTCCAACAAGGAGCACAATGTTAATGAGATTATCTCGCTTCATGGCTTGAGGGCATACGACTTTTGCGAGGATAATGCTAAATTCCTTACCATTCTCGAGAAAGGTAAAGTGTTCGCTTGCTCGCGCTTCTTCCTTTTGTGTAAGTAGGCCGCTTATTGCTTGCTTCTCTTTTTACAGAAATGTGGGCTGAGAACCCGAAGGATCTTAAGAAAAAGGCGGTAACTTCGAGGGTTGCCAAGAAATCGCCGATTGCTCTCCTGACGAAACTGCCCACTGATGTCACTAACGCGAAGAGAAGCAAGGGTGAACTTGAGGAAGGCCCAAGTGTGAAGAAGCCTGCGCCTGCCTCGAAGGCAATTGGTCATAAAGGTACCCTTGAGCCTAAAAGGGCCTGGTGATGAAAGCATCCGAGCCAACTAGAGGCTTAGGGAAATAGAAAGCACTCGAGCAATATGATGGCGCAGGCAAGGAGAAATCGTCCGAGCCTCAAGGGGGCTCGGGAAAGTAGAAGATAGTTGAGCAATAGGCCAGTTTAGGCAAGGAGGGTGCCGGGTAGGCTGGCGGCCTAAAGAAATCTGTGGCCAAAGACTTGGCCAAGAAAGTCTAGGCAAGTGACTAAAGAAATACGTTGGCCAAGAAGAAGTCTATTCCCTTGGGCGAAGTTGCTGCTACCGTGGGAAGTAAATTCATCTCGTCTCGGAAAGGAGGCAAAAAGATGGATGAGACGGCTCGAGCTACGGTCGATGCACTAATCGATCAACTCCCTGATCATATCAGCATCAGGGCCTTAGCAGCCAAGGACGGCATCACCCCACGAACCTTCACGGGTATTAGGGATTCATCTCCCGCCCAGATGTTGGCATGGGTGTGCAGTTATACGATAAAGGGACTTGTAGTTCACTCCCTTCTTCCTTTTATACATGCTGTCATTATTTCTGCTGACTTTCACTCTTTTTTTTTTTAGGCTGCTGTGGCAAGCAGGCTTTTCTATGATGAGTGTTATCCCACATTGGAGGCACTCATCATGGATGGCAGCTAGTAGAGACGGTGAAGGAGGATGCCTTAGCTAGAGCATAGGTTGCGAAGAAGGAGAAAAAGGCAAAATAGGCCGAGCTTGAGCAGCTTAGGGAAGAGATGGCGACCTTTGGGGTCAAGGAAAGGGAGTTCCTTGACAAAATTAAGGTAAGCGAGGCTACACGGGTAAAGGCTAAAGCCAAAGCGGCCGAGGTTGAGAAGAGTTTGGCATAGCAGTAGGGTGCCAATAATAAGCTAAACTCGAGCTCTCCTTGATTCAAAAAACTACCTTGGATTGGGAGACAAAGTTCAAACAGGCCACAGTCGACCTTGTCTAGGAAGCGAAAGGCCGACAAAATGTCAAGGTTGAGACGAAGTAGCATAGGCTTCAAATCAGGGAGCTGAATGAAGCCATCACCAATCGGACTTGGGAGACGTTGATCTTCCTTGTGCAAAAATTGTAGAAAGCTCACCCCTCGATCAAATCTGTGAGCTTATCAGAAAGGTCGACAAGATGAGGACCGAAGCTCAGGGAACAACCTATGTGTATTCAGATGATTCCGTGCCTAATGTTGGGGACCAAGAAGAAGTTGAGGAAGGTAAGGAGGAGACTGGCCTTAAGCAAGAGGTCAAGGATCTGGCTCTTCTAGCTACACTTCCTCCTATTGTTGCCGATCTTCTTTCGGGCGAGAATCCGAAAGATATGCCAGCTCCCAACCCTGAAGAGGCCGTTGTCACTCCTACCATCAAGGAACCATCTGTCCTAGTCGATGACGAGCTTCATGGTTCGACAGATGATGATGCCCCTTCTCCTCCACCTGCTTAAGAAAAATCTTTTGTATCTTTTTTTTTTTTTTTTTTTTTTAAGTTTGTAACTAGACCTTATAATGAATGAAAGATATTTTTGCATGTCTCTGTCGAGCAATTTTTTTTTCAATCGTCCTAATCTGACTTATTTATTTCTGCAGAGTCGTTTCAATCATCCTAATCAGACTTATCATAAAAATTCGAGTTTGCTCAAAGTTATGCATAGCTCACTTTTTGAGGAACTTCTTGAATATATGCGACAACTTCGACTTTGGATTCATTGTTTGTCTCAAGTTTTGGTCGCGGGCTTATGACCGATTTCCCTCGATGTGTTTTACTTGAATTTTTTCAAGTGTAAATGAGTTGGATTTTGGCGTAACATTGGATATAAGGCGCTTTCGGCTTATTCACAGAAGTCACATGGCTTATTGAGATAAGCTGCCTTTTTCTGACTCTTGACTCTGAGTTTTTTAGATGCGATCGTGTAGGTCACAATTTTTGAAGCAATGAATGATAAATGCTAAACAACAAGTAAATAAAAATGGCGAACAAAGAAAAGTTATGAATAGTACCTCTTTTATTGATAGAATATTTTGGCAGTAAACGACCTTACAAAAATTGATCGAAAGAAAATAAAACACAAGTGGAACCCAAGCTACTTATTGGTAATACCTTCGCAGATGCTCGACGTTCTAGGCTCACAATATTACTTCGCCGTTGAGGTGTTCTAGGTGGAAGGTTTCTAGTGCGAGCTTTTCGGAGATCCTAAATGGACTTTCCCATTTGGGCCTAAGTGCCCCCAAGTTTGGGTTTTGAGTACCCTGGACAACCTTTTTGAGGACTAGGCCGCCCACCTCAAAGTCCCTATTCTTGACTTTGGTGTTAAAGTATTGCCTAGCTTGCTTTTGATACGAAGCGAGCCTCAGCTAAGACTTGGACCGATGCTCTTCGATTAGGTCTAGCCTTAGGCGAACAAGGTCTTCATTTATTTCCTTGTTGAAAACTTCCCTTTGAAACAAACTAATCCCTACTTCAAATGAGGTCATTGCTTCACACCTGTATGATAGAGAGAATGGGGTTTCTCTTGTCAATTTTTTGGCTGTTGTTCTAAAAGACCACAAGGCCTCGGGTAATTCTTCGGCCTATCTTCCTTTCAGGGTGTCGAGCTTCTTCTTAATGGTGTGCTTGATAACTTTGTTTATAGCCTCTACTTGACCGTTGGCTTGAGGCCGATAAACGATAGCGAAACTCTTTTTAATACCAAGCCGTTCGCAAAAGGATCTAAAGTCTTCACTATAGAACTGTTTTTTGTTGTTGGTTATTATAATGTCGGGGATTCCAAACCTAAAAATGATGTTTTTGTAGACAAAATCCCTTAGCTTGTTCACCATGATGGTAGCTAAAGGTTTGACTTCTACCCACTTGATGAAGTAGTCCACAACAACATCTAAAGGGCTTGTCAAAGCAGTTAACTCTTGAGGAAGAGCTTGCGGAACATCTGCGAACCAGTCGCATCTGCGCACATAGTCTGCTGCATCGTCAAAAACTATCGGCCAGTAATAACCCTGACGAAGCACTTTGTATGCTAGAGATTTATCTCCTACAGGGTTCCCACAAATGCCCTCATAGATCTCTCTCAGAACATAGTCTGCCTCCTCATGGTCAACACATCATAATAATGGTGAATTGAACCTACGCTTATACAACTTGTTATTGATGAGCGTGTATCGAGCTGATTTTGCTCAGAGTATTCTGGCTTCATTTCTCCCTTCAGGTAATGGGAAAAACCATGAAGAGGTGGCGGAAAAATGATGGAAAGCATGTAAACAAGACATGCAAGCTAAGATATGGATTATAGGATTCAAAACTTTAAATAAAGCATAAATTAACATTATACCTTCTCCTTAAAGCTTAGGTTTGATGAAGCTAAGATTAAAAGCTATGAATGCTCCACACTCTAACACCACCTTGAGAGAAAGAGAGGGTAGCCGAACCTAAGAGAGAGCTTATGTTTTTCTTTTGAGTGAACAATGAACAACTTGACCTAAAATGCAACCATTTGCATTTATATATACATGGGTCATTTTGTAATTCCTTCTTTTCACTTGTATGCCCTAATAAAATCTTATTCTAAAAGAAGCCCAAGCATTTATTAATTTGGCCTTTGAATAATCAATATTATTCAAGGACCCATGTAAACTACACTAGTTTACATTAACAACCCGTAAGTTTACCCTTTTACCATTTAACTATTAAAAGGTTAATTTAGTTCATCTCATTTATCTTAACACTTTAAGATATAATAATTAAATACAATTAATTATTGCTTGACCATTTTAACCTTTAAAATTCACAAATAATTTTCTATGTAACAATTACCATAGAAATTCTATCATTACCCTCAGAAAGTGCTAGCCTTATTCGGATAATCATTTCTCTCTCTTATCCTTCTCTAACCTCGCAAGGCTATTGGTGTGACCATGTAGGTCCACCGTGGATTAGTCGTGAGCCGGTTTCGAATTAATTTGAAAACTTGTCCGAAGGCCCACGACTATGGTAAACATCTAGCAATGTGTCATAGTCTGTAAACCATGATGAAGAAATATTTCATCGAACCCTTTTCAGATCATATGTACCATACAAGTAAAGTCTCTCCATTGAAATATCCTGATCGAGTACGGATTCATGGAACGTCAAAATCTTAAACTCAATCTTCTACCGAATCGTCGATCCATATGTCGGGAACTTGTCATCATGAACTTACTTTCGTATGACTAATAATAGACTCTAGACATAGATTTTGATTTCCGACATTTATCAACATTTATATAGGAATCCGGATCCAGATGGAGTCAGCGGTACTCAGGATCTTATATTTTCGAGTCAATAGATCCCGTCTTGACCATCATTCGTTTCCACATATGAACAACGCATGACCAAATAGACTTTATCATACGAAACATGACTAGTCTCATACTTATACACCATATGAACCATACGCATTCGTATCAGATCCGACCACAATGTCTCAGGTCAAAGGACTACATCGTACACTGATATAACCAAACGATAAATCATTGACTACATGTTTTTCCAAGTGATTTGTCATTATTCGGTCATGTTCAAAAAACAGTTCACCAACCGCTAATTTATACTAATGCCCCAGTGACATGACTATCATCGTCATCCGTACTTATATCAACTCATGATATCTTTTGGAAGCATCTAGTATGCCTACTATGCAACATAGTTGCCTAAATTATATTGCTTCCGTATGGAACCTTTTGATAAATTCATTTACCGATTAAATGAATCATCTAGACAATTCATATACATAATTTATTTTAAATGCATGACTAAATAAAGGAAGCAAATTATATATATGAATTGAAGAACTATTTCTTCTATTATTTATGATATATTGATAAAAGACAAAATGATCTGAAACCGACAACACAAATGGTTTTTAGGGCATACACTAACATAATGTTCCATCCCTTAGGTAGACAATAATTGCGTCCATCCAACTATGTCTCCGACTTGTTGCTAAGACTGATCTTTGTGGAGTAGAGATGCTTGGACTTGGGAGGAACTTAACAGGTATGGAATTAGTTTTCTCTTGGCTCATTGTAGAGGCTAGGCGGGCTAGAGCATCAGCTACTGAATTTAGATTTCCCTTGGGATCTAAAGAACTATGAAGGATTTAAACTGCTCAAGCTCGGACTTTACCAACTGGAGGTAGGAAGCCATTCTGTCCTCCTTCGCCTGATACTACCCGATAATCTGGTAGACTACAAGCTAGGAATCACCATAAATCTTGGTAGACTCTGCCCCCATTTCTTTGGTGAGATGGATCCCCACGAGCAACACCTTGTACTCAACTTCGTTGTTAGAGGTGGCAAACCCGAACCTTATTACGGCTCTGACCGGGTTTCCTTTGAAACTTTTGAGTAAAAGCCTCGCCCCCGCCCTTTTCTCATTTGAGGACCCATCTACATATAGAGTCCATTGCTATAGGTCGTCGAGCTTTGGCTTTTACTGTTCACTTTCTCTCAAGGTGATTGCCCTTGGCGAGCTTATTTTTGTTTCTGGCTGATAAGAGAATTCCAATATGAAGTCCGCCAAAGCTTGACCTTTGATTGTCGTTCTCGCGATGTACTTGATATCATGCTGACTCATTTCTATTATCCACTAGATCAATCTACCCGATGCTTCGGGCTTTTGCATTATCTTCCTCAATGGAAAGTTTGTCAGCATATGAATGGAGTGCGCCTGGAAATAAGGTCACAGCTTCCTAGTGGCAATGAGAAGGGCATACGCAAGTTTCTCCATTTCGGGGTATCTTGTCTCCGCGTCGAGAAGCCTTTTGCTCACATAGTATACCAGCCACTACACTCCCCCTTCTCCGTGTACCAAAGCAGTGCTGATGGTAGACTTTGATACAGATAAATATAATAGTAGTGGCTCACCTTGGACGAGCTTTGATAATAAAAGAGGTTATCCCAGATGTTTCTTCAGTTCTTGGAAAGCTTTCTCGCACTCCTCCGTCCACTTGAAACCCTTTTTCCCCTTCAAGGTCTTAAAGAATGGTATGCACATGTTTGTGGCTAGAGAAACAAACCTGCTAAGTGCGGCCATACATCCTGTCAAGCTCTGTATCTGCCTTATGCTGGTCGAGATTTTCATGTCTAGAAGAGCTTGAATCTTCTCTGGGTTGGCTTCAACACCTCGCTGATTTACAAGGAACCTTAGGAACTTTCTCGAGCTTACTTCGAAAGCACACTTCAAAGGGTTGAGTTTCATTCTGTATTTTTTTGAGGATGTCAAACATTTCCCTAAGGTGCCCAATGTGGCTTTTGATGACCTTTGACTTGACGAGCATGTCATCGATATACACCTCCATAATTTTGCCAATTTGGTCGACGAACATCTTGTTCATCAAGTGCTAGTAGGTCGCCCCAGCATTCTTCAGGCCAAACGACATAATCCTGTAATAATAAATCCCCTGGTCAGTAATAAAGGAGGTATGCTCTTCATCGGGTTGATACATCAGGATTTGGTTATATCCGAGTATGCATCCATAAAGCTTAGTAGTACGTTTCCAGTTGTCGCATCCACTAACTGGTTGATCTAGGGCATCGGAAAGTTGTCCTTGGGATATGTTTTATTTAAATCTATGAAATCGACACAAGTCCGCCACTTGCCATTCAACTTCTTAATCAAGACTGGGTTGGTGAGCTAGTCTGGGTATTTCACTTCTTCGATGAAGTTGATGTTCAAGAGTTTGTCAACTTCACCTTTAAGTGATTTAAAGTGCTCTACATCCATAGACCTTCTCTTCTGTCTTATTGGTCGAGCTGTTGGGTTGATGTTCAATCTGTGGCACATTACCTTGGGGTTGATCCCCACCATATCTATGTTAGTAAACGGTCCTGTATACGCAGTGGAAACAAAAATAATATAACTCAGGGATCATTTACATGAGCCAAGATCAAGGGTATAATTTTACAATTTATATTAAATAAAATCTGCATAAATATTCAACATGAGTTTAAAGAAACAAACGCACGTTGGAGGCTCCTCCAAATTTGTCGACGAATGTTTTGCTACCGATCCAAGTGTAGGATCGAACCTGTGTAGTCCACACGAAGACAATCTCAAAAGAACCAAAGAGGGATTTGCTAGATCCTCTTAGGCTTCAAGATTAAGAAGAAAAGAAGAATCAATGAAATTGATTTCAAGGCAAAATCAATCTGCCGTGGGAGTGTCTTTTCCAAAAGGGGCTGTGTGTTTTGTTTTCAAAGAAAAAACCCTTTTTCAAAAATCACACACTTTTCCTTTAATATTTAAAAACAATTTGCCCTAATCCCATACGGAATAGGCTTGGGCTCCAACCCAAACGCCCCATGTTGCCAAACACTCCCAATTTGATTTATTTTATTTTCCATCATTATCTCAATTAAAATCAATTAATATATATATTTAAATATATATATATTAACATTTAACAATAATGATAATATATATTTAAATATGTGCGAACGCACATTTAAACGTAATTTCACTTATTTAATTTTTTCTAACAAATTAAATAAAGGCTACGACCTCAAACAAATTTAATTGCCACCGTAAAATTACCAAAATACCCTTTCGCCTTAAAAGACGAAAACGCCCTTCTTTCTTCTTGCATCTTAAATTGTCTTCTATGTGTGTGACCCATAGGCTCCTCATTATATCGGCAGTGTATAGTATCGCGATTAACACCAATTAATCGTCTCACTAATACCACGTACACCAAGATTGGCCCCTAGCAAGGCATCATGGCCACCCGATAGATTCGGATTCAAAGAAAGTAGCTACTGTCAACGATATGGTTACTGTGCAATTCGATCCTTTCTTCATTCGTTATCTCGACGAGACGAAGGCATAGAAATAGTGTCAACCTTCGGTTACTCTCGATATTATTTATTCAGTTTCTGGACCAATAACCCGTATTATAAACTGGATAGAGCAACAACTCAATCCCACTGTGGTCACAGTTTTAGTGTCATTACCATATACTGAATTGCGCCGTGAGATACCTTTCTCCCATACCCGGGAGTGATGAATCCTCTGTCAATCCACCATAGTCTTGATACACTCCTTGATGCAGCCAATCACCACCGTATTGACGGCTCTGAAAAGAACTGCATTAGGCTAGTGTCAAACTACACCAATCAGTGCACAAGGCGCTCTGGTGATCTCAAGTCTAAGGATCACATGCACCACCATTCGTTAGAGGATTTTTTTCCATAGACACGGGGTTACCATCCATATGGAATCCTCGGTGGGTCACCCAGGTGAACTTGTTTGTGGTGTAATCGCCTACAACAAACACCCATGTGTTGCACCAGGTTGCCACCAAACAACCTTGACAAGTGAGATCAGTCACTGCCTTTCGACAGGGTCGTTCAACACTATGATAGCCTTACCGTATTATTTGTGCCCTTAGTTCGTAATAATAGGGGCTACGGACGTTTCTAGAATGACCACCATATGTGCTCATAGGGTTCTCACTATCAAGATTTGAAACACTTGATACCCTCGTCACGGCTCTACCATTCTAAGGACATATATCAATACATATTGCAATAATAATGATTTACGCGATATAGAATAAAATGCCTTTTATTGATTAATGAACATTATTACAAAGAGTCAATTCTACAATAATTGATTGGCTCTAGGGCATCTACTCTAACAATCTATATGGACCCATGTGAACACATAGAGGTTTTTCTTTAGAAACCCCACCAGATTATCAACCATTTCTTTGCTTAAACTGTTGCCTACCTTCAATATGTGAGTTGGATCTTCCTCGCTGACGGATATTTCTTGCAACTCTTATGTTGGCCCTACTACGGGTTCTTTTTTATGGATGTAAGGAGCTATGGTGTCCTCGAGAGGTCCAGGGTGTGGCTTAGATTCTGTGATGACCATTGCCCTCGGGAGCGACCATTTTAGTGTAGCATTGATGACCCGATTGTAACATTCCTGAGATTCCTTTCTACAGCTTTTGATCGTCGCAACTCCCCCAGGAGTTGGGAACCTCATTGCTTGGCAGCGCATTAAAGTGACTGCACTCAAATCATCCAAGATCAGTCTTCCAAGGATGACATTGTATGTGGTTGGGTAGTCTACCGCTAAGAATTCAGCCATCATCGTCCTGATTTTAAGCTCTACCCCTAGAGTCATAGAAAGGTCGATCATTCCCTTGGGGACCAGGCTGTTCTCGGTGAATCCATAGAGCGGCGATGGACACGCCCTCAACTCTCTTTCTATGAACCTTATTTCTCAGAAAGCTCCCAAGAAAATGAGATTCGCTGCACTCTCATTATCGACCATCACCCTCAGTGCTCTAGCATTACCGATCCGGGCTGCGATTTCGATCACATCATGATTATGGCGAGGGGATTCTTCACATTCTTTGATTGTGAATCCTACCACCTCGCTCTCTTGTCTGGGCCATTTTGGCGGCTTCTATTCACAACTCATTACCCGAGGACCAAGTCTATTCTGGCCCCTCGAGCATATTGCTCGCAAACATGTTTTGAGCTCCTTGCTATGTTTGGCCTCCCATAGATCATCCCTACCAAGACTTCATTGTTGGTGTTGGCCGCGGCTTGCTGGACTTGGTTATTTTGCTCGCTAACATTTTCGCGAGCTAGTGCCTCCTTAACAAATTCCTTTAGGTGACCCTTTCGTATTAGGTCCTCGATGACATCTTTTAAGGCCCGACACTCATTGGTATTGTGCACGATGTCCCAGTGGTATCGACAATATTTTTGTCGATCTCTTTTACTTGGTGCCCCCCTTATTCTTTTTGGAGTTGATAGTCTTTTTGCTTCATGGGAGACTTCGTATATGTGGGTTATGTCTTACATGAGGGGAGTGTATTCTACGTATCGCGAGAATAGCTGCTTGTCCCCGTGGTTATCTATTCTCTGTTTTTTGGGACTTGTTTCGGTCCCTATCATTGTAGTCTTGGCCCATTCGCTTGTCTGATGAGCGATCTTGTCTCCTGTCCGGGGCTTTTTGCAACGAGCTTCTGGCTGGGGCTGCTAGTGAGCTTTCTACATGCTGGTGTTTTGCAGCCATTTGGTAAAACTTTGCTAGGCTCACTTGATCCTCACTTTGGAGCTCTTTCCACAACTCCGTTTACGGCTTGATGCCTGCAATTAGCAAAGTCCGGATTGACTCTTCGGGCGTGTTCATGACCTTTGCTTGCTCATTTTGGAACTGAACCTCGTTAAATACGAGGTCAGTGTTTCATCTCTTTCCTGATGAATGTTGCTCAAATAGCTGAGCAACATTGCGAACTGTCTCCTCACTTGGCGTTGTTGCAAGTATAGTAAGAAGAATTGTTGTCAAGAACTGATGGAGTTCGCTTTGAGTCTTTTGTATCATCTCTTGACATCCCCTACCAATATGACCAAGAAGCAGTGACACTTTGCCAAGTCACAGACCTAATGTAGCTCCATCAAGTCATTGAAAGTGTCGAGGTGGTCTCTAGGATATCTTTTCCCATCGAACTTACTTTCAGGCGCCCTAAACCCTTGTAGGAGCGGGGCTTGGAGAACTTCCTCTGTGAAGGGAGAGCTCACTATTTCTTCCACTGCATTGTTCTGGCGGGCTCTTAGGTCGTCAAGCATTTTTTACACCCGATCTAAGTCTTCATTGTGATTGCCCTGGCTGGCTTTGTTCAGCCTTACCTCGAGCAGGTGAGTTCTTAAGTCAGTTGCTTGTGAGCCCCCTCCATTATGTCCATTGATGCGCGAAGTTGAGTCATGATGGCTAGGTTGATAGGTATTATCATGCTCATAAGTGCGTTGCTCGTGACGTCGGTTATAAATATAAACATAATGTCTATCATCACCAGATTGGTGCACATGACTCGTCTCGTGAGCTTACCTTGGGCATAGGTTAAGACTGGCACGCTGATGTTAGGGATATCGTCGAGTAGGTTGAGCTTCTCGTGGGCGACCATTACCTTCACTTTGCCCCATTGGTTGTTTTCCTAGTCGCCTCCTAGGGTTATTTTGCTTGTGGGACTTACGCTCATGAGCAGAATGTACTTTGTGACATCAGGGGTGTCGGTTGCCCTTTGGTGCTGATGAGCCAAACTAATCACCAGCCGAATTCTGACCTATGGGGTGATATCGATGAAGCATGGCTGGTCAAGTTTTTGTGTGGTTGGTTGCCAATTTCTCAACTCAGCCACATTCTATTGCATCGCCTATGTAACCATTGTTCTGATCATTTTCACCAGTTGACTGTTCTTGGGGTTTGACGTCCCTACTCCGTCTGTTGAGCCGGCAGCACTAGTGGTCGATGCCCAGCGGTGTCTTGTTGCACCTCTTGGTGGGTGGTCTCCACATTGTCGTGGTTTTCGGTGGTGTTTTTCGATCTTGTACGCACCATTGTGGGCCTAGACTTATTAAATCACTGAGGTTGTTTGCCAGAATTTGTGAGATTTTGGCAGAGGCCTTTCTTCTAGCGCCAAAACGTTGATACAAGATTTTGCACCAACTATAGTGATTCAATCAGCCTTAACGAGATCGGAACTGATGTGTGCGTCATTACGGGTAACCAGCAGTGAGTAAATAATAAAATGCAGTAAAGTAAATGACAAAGAGATTTTTAAAGTGGTTTGGCGAGATGAACTCTTAAGCCTACGTCCACTGTTTTTATATTTGCTATGAGAGCTTACAATGACAATCCTAGAAATGTTTTCTAACCCCTTTTCTCATCGTTAAAAGGGGGGGGGGTGGGTTAGATACGGAGTTTGTATAAAGGAAAGAGCGAAAATAATGGGATTACAATTAAGTTCAAAATGCAACTCCGATATTCTCATGATTGGCGCTGTGATTGCACTAAAATTGTGGTCGATCTAATCCTTCTCGAGATATCCGGGATTTGAACTTATCTATGAGTTGGTTGAACGACTACAAGGATTGGTTGCGACTAGCTTGTGCTAGGTCGAACTTATAACTCAACGAGCTTATGTTGGGTCGGACAATCGGTAGTGTTGAGTTGGTTTTGGATCGGGCTATAACCTCGTAATAATCCAAGTTTGGTGGAAAAATCACACACAATAATGATATTGAGAAAAATCATATTGTATAGGCATTTATTTTTCTCGTTAATTTGTCTTTATCAATCATAATTACACCTAGAAAAATGGGTGGGTGGGTGGGCCGTGTATGAATCTGGTCCTAACGGGTGCAAGTCCCACAAGTACGGGCCCAAAACTTTGGACCCGCACCCTACCCTATGCGAATACGGGTGGACCCACGAGTACCCGCATTATTCATTCTAGTTTTCAATTCTTGCAATTACACCCCCATAATTTCTACAAGTTTAATATTTTATAGTTACACCACCACAATCAACTACTCCAAATTCAATTAAATTCACCACAAAAGTTCACAACCAACTCAGATTCTCATCAACTTAAGACCAACAAAAACAAATACATAAACACTAATACATAAAAACAAATGCCAAACACAATAAGTCAATAACACAAATACAAAAACATAACATAAATTTAACTTGACATTTTTCAACTAAAGATATTCTTGGTCAGCTCATGTTCATTCCAGATGGGGGTGATAGTAGAGTCTCTTGATTCCGCAATCCCCGGATTAGTTAATGGCACATGAAGATCATCATTCACATCATTACTTCAATTATCAACTATAAATATTAATAAATGTAAATAATAAAACATATGAAATATTATGTTAATAATTTACCTTTATGTTCATATCCATATAGCCAAGTTCAAGTGCATATCAAAGTTCTGCATTTTCTAGACGAAGTGAGCTTCGAAATTTGTTGAGCACTTTACTGTCAATACTAAAAGTGGACCCCGAAACAACGAATGTTATTGGTATACTCATGGTTTCATGAGCCATCTGTAATAACTGCTTCATACTAGGTTACTCATAGAAATACATAAAGTAAAATGCATTTATATTAGCAAAAGTAAATGGGCCCGAAATTTTCTTTTAATACATATAATCATTCTTTATACAAAGTAAGGTATCATTTGTAAAAGTTAGCAAAAATAGTGGACAGTGTAGCTATTGCTCCTCGCTTGCCAACGCCCATCCGACCGCGTCCTCACCTAGATCCTGCAAACACAAAGATAAACAACGGGGTGAGCACAAAATAATGCTTAGTAAGTAAATCCTCTACTCGTCTATCCCCGTAACTCTTTCTCTTATTTCTTTCCTTACACTCTTCTCCTCTCATTTATTTTCTTTTTATGTTTCTCTTTCACATAGCTCTCTTTTCTATTAACTTTCATTGTATGTCACCTCATCTTACTGGGAGGCACGCATGAGTGGAGATCACAAAGCACCCACCCACTCTTTGTGACTTCTACTCATTCTGTTCCTCTCTTCTTTCTCATATTTTTCTCATTCTTTCTCACTTGAATGTCACGGCCTCATCTTACCGGGAGGCACAGAGGGTGGAGTTCACAAAGCACCAACCCACTCTTCGTGACTTCCAGGTGGAGTTCACAAAGCACCAACCCATTCTTAGATTTTTCTCATTCTCTTTACTTTTAGAGTAGCTCATTCACAAAGTTCTCTACTCTTTCTCAAACTACTTCTTAATGCACAATTAATGCATAAGGATGGTTCATGCTTAAAGTTTCTTACTTAATGCACTTATGAAATGCACAAATGCAATATTGCATCAAGATAGTCATTCTACATAGGTCACACTCAAGAAGACATAACTTGAGTTATGCACATCGGATTGATACATTTTTGGTTTCGTTTTAAAGCTTAGAGACAGGGCTACAACTTTTATGTTTTGGTCTAAACCCAGTTCAATCCGTAAGATGCCCAAAAATCACTTAGAAAGTCACGATTGTGACAGGGGTAGTTTGGTAACATGTTTTCACTTAGGCATTTCATCAAACATTAGTTGTGCACAAACAAACCCTAATTCAATTATCATTCTATTTATTTCTCAAACCATCCAAAATGAGAGAAAAACTCTCTTGTAGCATCACATACCTACATGGCAAACACACCCCCAAAAAAATTTCTCCAATTCTTCAAATTTCAACCCATCATCAAATCATCACATATACTTCTCATATTCAAATATATCCAACAATAAGCATAATACATCATACATCTCATCTCAATTTCTCAATAATCACAACATATGCATATTTAAAATAAATCTCTACTCACTTGAATTCTTAAATTTTAGCTTGAGTTGGATTTTGAGTGGAATTTACTTACCTTGTGCTTGAGTAGTCTCTCCTAAACTCTCTACTCTTGTTGGATTCCAATCTTCTCTTAACCCTAAGCATAAACTTCATAAGAACTCAACCTTTACACAAATAAATCATAGATAAAGAGTATGAATCCTTACCTTTTGATGCCTTGAATCAAAACCCTATGAAAATCTACTCAAAAGCCCTCAAATTCCTTGGAAAAGTGAATGAAAATTTGAGAGAAAAAGGAGGAGGAGTGTGGGGGTGGTATGAACGAAATAAGGGTTTCAAACCCTTAACATTTTAGTTTATAAACTCACTTTCCCATTTTGCCCTTACTCTTTCCTAGAAATTCCATCTTTGTCCCTTAGAAGGCAATTCCATCTTTGTCCCTTAGAAAGCAATTCCATCTTTGTCCCTCAGTCAATTACCAAAATGCCTTCACTTTTATTGAATTCTCTATGATTTTCTATCTCTTTTCACTCCCCACAAAATCAACTAGTTTTGAGTGAAAAGACTATTTTACCCTTAATGCAAATTTAAGGCATTTTCTTCATATTCTCTTAAAATAATTCTAACAAAATTTAACTAAGGGCTATACAACATAATTTAAATCATGTACCTCAATGTTGGGTGTTACAATTCTCCCCTCCTTAAAAGAATTTCGTCCTCGAAATTCAGACAAACAACTCTGGGGAACGGTTTTGCATGTCTTGCTCTGTCTCCCATGTAGCTTCTTCAACTTTATGATTTCTCCAAAGGACTTTCACTAAAGGGATACTCTTGTTCCGGAGCTCTTTAATTTTTCTGTCTAAAATCTGCTCTGGATGCTCCTCATACACAAGATTCTCTTCTAAGTCTATGTCATCTATGCTCAGAATATGGGAGGGATCACTTACATACTTTCAAAGCATCGAGACATGAAATACATTGTGAACTTTGTCCATATTGGGTGGTAGTGCTAATCTATAGGCCACCTTTCCTACTCTCTGTAATACCTCAAATGGACCAATGAATCTCAGTGCTAACTTTCCTTAATTACCAAAACGCATCACCCGTTTGTAGGGGGAGACTTTCAGAAAAACTTTGTCACCCACTTCAAACTCAACTTCTTTTCTCTTCAGATCAGCATAACTTTTCTGCCTGTCTTGGGCTTGTTTCGTTCTGTTTCTGATCAGCTTTACATCTTCTATCATTTTCTGAGTCATTTCTGGCCCAAGAGCTATATTCAACTCATCTCTCTTGCCCATCTCATCCCAATGCAGTGGAGATCCACACCGTCTACCATACAAAGCCTCATAAGGAGCCATTTTAATTGTAGACTAGTAGCTGTTATTATAAGCAAACTCTACCAAGGGTAGCATCTCATGCCAGGATATTTTATAATTCATACAGCATGCTCTCAACATGTCCTCAAGCACTTGATTTGTTCTCTCTGTCTGGCCATCTGTCTGAGGATGATAGGCAGTACTAAAGGCCAATCGGGTACCCAAGTTCCTTTGCAAACTCATCCAGAAAGCTGAGACAAATCTGGAATCTCTGTCTGATACTATTGTCTGAGGTACACCATGAAGTCTCACTATCTCTTTAATATACATCTGAGCCAACTGATCCGAAGTGGTACTTTCCTTTACTGGAAGAAAATGGGCTGATTTAGTCAATCTGTCTACTATCACCCATATAGCATTATATCCTTTCTGTACTCTAGGGAGACCTATAATAAAATCCATCGAGATACTCTCCCATTTCCATTCAGGAATACTAAATGGCTGAAGCAACCCTGATGGCCTTTGGTGTTCTGCTTTCACTTGCTGACAAGTCAGACATTTAGCTACAAACTTTGCAATATCTTTCTTCATCCCTGGCCACCAATAGTCTTTCTTTAAATCTTGATACATTTTGGTTGCTCTAGGATGAGCAGTGTAAGGTGTCTCATAAGCTTCTGTAAGGATTCTCTTTCTCAAATCATCATCCTGAGGAATACACAACCGACTCCTAAAACAGAGAACATCATCCCACAATCGAAACTCTGGTATCTTGCCCTCATGCACTTGCTGAACTGTTTTCTGACACCACTCATCATTTAACTGCTTTTCTTTAATTTATTCTAGTAAGGTAGACTGAACCTCTAACCTGGCAATCTGTCCTGGTATGACCTCAATCTGCTCTTTACACAACTCTTCTATTAATTCTTTCTGTCTTGTGAGTCGGGACAAATAAGCTTTCCTGCTCAGAGCATCGGCTACTACATTAGCTTTCCTCTGCTGATATTTAATCTCACATTCATAATCTTTAACCAGCTCTAACCATCTTCTTTGTCTCATATTCAACTCCTTCTGAGTAAAAAAAATACTTTAAACTCTTATGGTCGGTGTAGATATTACTCTTGGCACCATAAAGATAATGCCTCCAAATCTTCAAGGCAAAGACTACGCTGCCAACTCTAAATCATGTGTAGGGTATCTTGCCTCGTACTCTTTCAGTTGACGAGAAGCATAAGCTATAACCCTACCTAACTGCATCAATACGGCACCAAGTCCCTGCAGAGAGGCATCTGTATAAATGTCATAATCTACACCCTCCTGTGGTAATACTAACACTGGAGCTGTCGTTAATCTTTTCTTCAACTCTTGAAAACTCTCCTCACGCAAGCGACCATATAAAAGGAACTCTCTTTAGTAAGAGCGTCCAATGGCTTAGCTAATCGGGCAAACCACGCCACGGGTCGGCGGTAGTAACCTGCTAGTCCCAAAAAACTCCTTACTTCTTTTATGGTCTTCGGCCTTTGCCATTCTAGGATTGCCTGTACTTTATTAGGATCCACTGAAATCCCCTCGCTAGAAACAGTATGGCCCAGAAATATCACCTGATCAAGCCAGAACTCACATTTAGAAAACTTGGCATACAACTTCTTTTCTCTCAACCACTGTAGCACAATTCTTAAGTGTTCTTCATGCTCTTCTCTTGACTTCGAATAAATCAGGATGTCATCAATAAATACCACTATAAACCGATCTAGACAATCATGGAACACCCTGTTCATTAAGTCCATAAAAACTGCTGGGGCATTAGTTAACCTAAAAGGCATCACTACAAATTCATAATGCCCATATCTTGTTCGGAAGGCAGTCTTAGCTACATCTTGCTCGGCCACTCTTATCTGATGGTACCCTGACCTCAAATCAATTTTAGAGAACACTGCGGCTCCTTTCAATTGATCAAACAAATCATCAATACGAGGTAGCGGGTACTTATTCTTCACAGTTACTTTATTCAATTCTCTATAATCAATACACATCCATAATGACCCGTCTTTCTTCTTTACAAACAAGATTGGAGCTCCCGAGGGAGAATGACTTGGTCGGATAAAACCTTTATCTAGGAGTTCTTGAAGTTACTTTTTCAATTCCTGAAGCTCGACTGGGGCCATTCGGTAAGGGGCTTTAGAAATCGGCGCTGTCTCTGGTGCCAACTCAATACTAAACTCAACTTCTCTTTCTAGAGGCAAACCCGGTAAATCTTCCAAAAATACATCTGGAAATTCTCGGACCTACCGGCACACTCGCACTGCAGTTGTGGGACATCTCTACTTTGCACCACATGAGCTATATACCCTGAACACCCTTTTCTTAACATCTTTCTAGCCTTCATACTACTAATCAACATACTCAATTGATGGCCCTCTCCGAAACTAAACTTATCTCTATTATCAAGATTAAATCTCACTTTCTTCTTTCGACAGTCAATTTCTACTCCATACCTCCCTAGGAAATCCATACCCAAAATCACATCAAAGTCGGGCATATCAAACACTATTAAATCAACTGCTAACTCCCGACCATGGATCACCACGGACTCTCCTAACAACATCTCATGGGTCACAACACTAA
The DNA here is from genome assembly GCA_026225825.1 of Pistacia integerrima. NCBI lineage: Eukaryota > Viridiplantae > Streptophyta > Magnoliopsida > Sapindales > Anacardiaceae > Pistacia > Pistacia integerrima. The sequence goes on from CM047744.1 coordinate 14,371,612, forward strand.
CCCCATCAGGTAACTCTATCTTAATGGGTTGGCTTACTCTGGTAGGTTTCAAACCTAATCTTTCTATCATCCCATAAGATACAAAAGAATGAGTGGCTCCTGAATCAATTAAGGCATATAAAGGAACAGCATGAAATAATAATGACCGATACTGGTGATGGACTAGCCTCTGCTTCACCCTGTGCCACTGTAAACACTCTAGCATTGGTAATATCTCTAGAACTCTGTGCTGGTGGCGGAAGAGGAGTTTTACAATCTCTCATCAAGTGCCCTGGCTGTCGGCACCTATAACACACCCTCTGGTCCCTCAGACACTCTCTTGGGTGGTTCCTCCCACATTTAGGGCAAAGAGGAAATCCTTCCGTCCTAGGCCGCTTACTCCTTCAATCTCTTCTATTCTGCCTAGACTGAAACTTCTTCTTATTATTCTTCATTTCTTTGCTTTTTACACTCAACTTTCTCTCTCTGTGGGGCGGAAGATGGCTCACTTGGTCCTTCTGTCGAGGAACCTACTGAGGGAATTTTATTCTCAAATATTTTCGCCTTCATTGCTCGCTCAAGGCCTCACTATAAGTTCGAGGGGGATCATAACTCGTCATTATATCCCGAGCTATCTCCGGCTTCAACCCATGTACAAACTTGTCTCTTCTCAATGCTGGGGTACTCACTATTCTAGGTGCAAATCTTGCAAGGGAGTTGAATTTCAATGAGTACTCTTTCACAGTACTAGACCCCTGCTGCAAGTTGATAAATTCTTGGACCTTCTCATGAACTCGGTCCTCTATTCTGTACTCGGCCTCAAACTCTTGTCTAAATTCTTCCCAAGTCATCACTGCCACATCATGGGTATCTTCTATTAATTCCCACCAAATTCGGGCATCACCCCGAAATAAGAAACTCGCATACCGGATCTTCTCCCTGTCTGTCATGGGAAACAAAGCTGTGGTACGTTCTACGGATCTAAACCATTCTTCTGCTACTACCGGGTCCGTAGTACCCTTAAACTCTGAAGGTTGATGTTGACTGGGAAGACCATAAATCGGTTCAACTCTATTCTGTACTGGGGGAGGTACCGGTTGTTCTCTTTCTACATTAGTGGTTGGTGGTACCTGTACGGGGGTCCCAACTCTTCCTTGGCTTTCTGCCATAACTTGTTGTACAATTCCCCGAATTCTAGCTTCATCCAAGGGAGGGGGCGTAGCTTCTGGTGGGTTAGAAGGTTCTCCCTCATTCATCACATTTTTACCACGCTTTCGGGTACTTCGCCTCATCTACAAAACAACCACATTTAATCAATTCGAGAAACACTTATAGTAAGGAAAGAATTAACTCACACAGTCGGTTATCGGACGTCGGGGCGATGAGCAAAGTACACTGTCAAATCCCAAAATCTCGGCTCTGATACCAAAAATGTAATAACTGCTTCATACTAGGTTACTCATAGAAATACATAAAGTAAAATGCATTTATATTAGCAAAAGTAAATGGGCCCGAAATTTTCTTTTAATACATATAATCATTCTTTATACAAAGTAAGGTATCATTTGTAAAAGTTATCAAAAATAGTGGACAGTGTAGCTATTGCTCCTCGCTTGCCAACGCCCATCCGACTGCGTCCTCACCTAGATCCTGCAAACACAAAGATAAACAATGGGGTGAGCACAAAATAATGCTCAATAAGTAAATCCTCTACTCGTCTATCCCCGTAACTCTTTCTCTTATTTCTTTCCTTACACTCTTCTCCTCTCATTTATTTTCTTTTTCTGTTTCTCTTTCACATAGCTCTCTTTTCTATTAACTTTCTGTTGTATGTCACAACCTCATCTTACCGGAGGCACGGCTAAGTGGAGATCACAAAGCACCCACCCACTCTTTGTGACTTCTACTCATTCTGTTCCTCTCTTCTTTCTCATATTTTCTCATTCTTTCTCACTTGAATGTCACGGCCTCATCTTACCGGAGGCACGGCCGGGTGAAGTTCACAAAGCACCAACCCACTCTTCGTGACTTCCAGGTGGAGTTCACAAAGCACCAACCCATTCTTAGATTTTTCTCATTCTCTTTACTTTTAGAGTAGCTCATTCACAAAGTTCTCTACTCTTTCTCAAACTACTTCTTAATGCACAATTAATGCATAAGGATGGTTCATGCTTAAAGTTTCTTACTTAATGCACTTATGAAATGCACAAATGCAATATTGCATCAAGATAGTCATTCTACATAGGTCACACTCAAGAAGACATAACTTGAGTTATGCACATCGGATTGATACATTTTTGGTTTCGTTTTAAAGCTTAGAGACAGGGCTACAACTTTTATGTTTTGGTCTAAACCCAGTTCAATCCGTAAGATGCCCAAAAATCACTTAGAAAGTCACGACTGTGACAGGGTAGTTTGGTAACATGTTTTCACTTAGGCATTTCATCAAACATTAGTTGTGCACAAACAAACCCTAATTCAATTATCATTCTATTTATTTCTCAAACCATCCAAAATGAGAGAAAAACTCTCTTGTAGCATCACATACCTACATGGCAAACACACCCCCAAAAAAATTTCTCCAATTCTTCCAATTTCAACCCATCATCAAATCATCACATATACTTCTCATATTCAAATATATCCAACAATAAGCATAATACATCATACATCTCATCTCAATTTCTCAATAATCACAACATATGCATATTTAAAATAAATCTCTACTCACTTGAATTCTTAAATTTTAGCTTGAGTTGGATTTTGAGTGGAATTTACTTACCTTGTGCTTGAGTAGTCTCTCCTAAACTCTCTACTCTTGTTGGATTCCAATCTTCTCTTAACCCTAAGCATAAACTTCATAAGAACTCAACCTTTACACAAATAAATCATAGATAAAGAGTATGAATCCTTACCTTTTGATGCCTTGAATCAAAACCCTATGAAAATCTACTCAAAAGCCCTCAAATTCCTTGGAAAAGTGAATGAAAATTTGAGAGAAAAAGGAGGAGGAGTGTGGGGGTGGTATGAACGAAATAAGGGTTTCAAACCCTTAACATTTTAGTTTATAAACTCACTTTCCCATTTTGCCCTTACTCTTTCCTAGAAATTCCATCTTTGTCCCTTAGAAGGCAATTCCATCTTTGTCCCTTAGAAAGCAATTCCATCTTTGTCCCTCAGTCAATTACCAAAATGCCTTCACTTTTATTGAATTCTCTATGATTTTCTATCTCTTTTCACTCCCCACAAAATCAACTAGTTTTGAGTGAAAAGACTATTTTACCCTTAATGCAAATTTAAGGCATTTTCTTCATATTCTCTTAAAATAATTCTAACAAAATTTAACTAAGGGCTATACAACATAATTTAAATCATGTACCTCAATGTTGGGTGTTACACCATCGTGGTCAGATAACAATCACAATTGCTCTTCCAATGCTCAAAGATATCCATATTATAATGTTTGATGCAATCAAACTTTGTCTCTTCCAAATAAAGGTCCAATTTGAATTTATGGAGTCAGGGTAGCAACGTGTGATGAGTTTCAATACTGTGACCACGATTACTACCCCTATAAGCTTTATCATGATAGGTGTTTAACACCAAAGCAAACAAAATCGTATGGGTCCCATTGGCTCTGCCCTTCGTGTCTATTTAGAGGCTACTTTATTGATAAAGATGATGACAAAATTTCTTTATGTGAAGCTTGTGATCATGCATAGCATATCTATTGTATGGAACCACCACACAGTTCAATTCCTAAGCGTGGATGGTTTTGCAGAAATGGTGAAGCAAGACTTCAAAGAAATACGCAAGGTAAAAGAGGTATATGAAAATAAAAAGAAAAAGAAAAGAGACAACAGTATAAAGGCATATGAAAATGGGCAGAAATAGAAAAGCAGAAAGGGTATATCACCATATGAAAATCTTGAAAAGGAACTGATTGCGAAAAGTGAGAAGGAATTAGATGGAGGTTGAGGTGGAATGGACATGCTTTTTATTGATGCTTGATTTTGACACCAACGAACTCGCACGTGTAAAGTGCTATGAAAGTCCTAGAAATCACATGTGAATGATTGTGAGAATTAAATAAAGTATTGTTCCCACAGTAGCATGCAAAGACGTAAAGTAAATTAGACAATAAGAGTTTTATAGTGGTTCGGATGCTTAAAGCGAATCCTACATCCATTGTTTTCTTTTATAGTAGTGAGTTCTTGGTTATTTAGCCAAGATTAGAAGAGGTCACGAACTGCGATCTAAGTCACAGATGCTTGGTGTTCTAAGTGTTCTTAGGAATATCAAGCTAGTCTCTTTCCCATGGTGTGTCTTTGTTATTTTCTTTGTTGAATTCAGAGTGTCTGATCTCGATTTTGTGAGGGGGAGCTGCCTATTTATACCCGTTGAGCCTAAGGTAATGATTACATATTTGCAAGTGGGTTAGTGCTGTGCAAATCCTTCTTGACATCTCTTTGGCTGAGAACCAAAGAAATATCCTTAAATTAAATAGAGCTTGGACAGGTGAGCGAACCAAATTCATTCACAGACAAAACTTGAGTCGATTGGGTTGTTAACAACTATATTCTTTTTTCTTGGGCGACGTGGCAGACTCTGGACGGTGCAAAGCCTTCTAGAACTCTTATTAGTGCTTGTCAGCCTTATTTTTTAGGCATAACACTTTTAAATGCAGCTAAGACCTTAAATTTTCAAGAGAACTTGGCTGCGAAGAAGAGGAGTTTGAAGTGAAGAACAACCTTAAGAGGGGATAAGATCTAAATTTGATGGCTTTTGTGAAAATGATTTTGTTTTTTTGTATGATGTTTCTCCTGATACAAGGAATTTCTTTTTTTCCATACTGTTTGGGGAAACTAATATTTTGGTAGGTTAACAATGTTAGATTTTGCTGACTTGATGATACATGACTATTGGGCTAGACATGAATATGGAGTATGGAGGTTGTATATTGGTGGTTGGCAGTGTGTAAGAGATGACATTATGTAGGGCTGCAAAAACAAAACCGAAACTGGTCCGAAAACCGGTTTTTTGAAGCAATTGGTTCGATTTCAGGTTTTAAAATAGAGAAAACCGAAAAACTGGTTCAGTTAACGATTCAATTGTAATTTTGAACTAGTTAACCAAAACCAGTTTTTCCAAAAATTTAAAACTAAAACCAGAGGAAGATGAAGAGTGAGAGAGTTAAAAAATAAGAAATTAAAAAAACTAACAAACAGGGATGCACATTTGCTTTGCATTTAATTCCTTGGAACTCTCACCATTTTTAATTAAAAATTAAAACACTCATTCACTCTTTAGTCCTCACGTTTTTAGATACCACACCACCTCTCACATTCCCCCGTTGGTCCCCACTTATATCTATTGCTTCTTCTCCTACAATTACAAGCACCCTTGTGCCTACTATTTTGAGTTAGGGTACTTGTTTTCCTAAGAGTAACACTACACTCACAAACACTTCTCACTAACTTTCTCTCACAAATGCCACGTGTCAGCTTGCAATTGATCAGCTCACATGGGTCCCACCTGTCCAACACTGGGTCCTACCTGACTAAGCCAATTGCGAGCTGCCACATGAGGTTAGTGAGAGGTGTTAGTGAGAGATGTTTGTGAGGCTAGTATTATTGGTTTTCCTAAATCAACTTTCCACCGTAGTCGTAGCTACTGGACCGATTTTTTTTTCCCAATTCATCTCCCAATCACAATTGGCTTTATTCTTTTTCCAAGTGGTCTCTCCATCTCATTCGACAACAACCTCCACACCCAATAGCATTCGTTTGATAAGATTAAATTCTTTGATTAATCTCTTCAACTTTCTAAGTTTCACAAGCTTTTTTATTCACCTATCTTCTTCTTTTTCTCTCTCTAGAAAGGTTACTCTATCCAAAAAAGTTCAGATATCACGATTATATATGAGTTGATGGGGTGGAAGGTGGAGTCTTGGTGGTTTGACGGTGCGAGGAAGTTGGGGAGGGTAGTTTGACATCGTGAACCCTCAAAATAATGGGGTAATGGGATTGTTTTATAAGACCGGTTCATAAATTGGTTAACTAGTAACCAAACCAAATTATCGGTTCGGTTAGTAACTGGTTCAAGAGATAATTTGGTCCTATTTCAGTTTAGATTATCTCTTGAACGGAAAAACCGATTTGGTTCAAAATATTGGTAATCTGGTCTAGTTACTTAGTTCAAAACAAAATATTGGTAAGTAGCTAGTTCAGGAGATTATCTGATTTAGATTATCTCTTGAACGGAAAAACCGATTTGGTTCAAAATATTGGTAATCTGGTCTAGTTACTTGGATTTCCACACCCCTAACATTATGTAGTCTTTGGTTCTTGCCAAAGTGAATTTTAATAACTCCACAAATTCCATAAGGGTACATCAGAATATGATGATGAGTGAGAACTTTAACATGTCTTCCTAACAAATATGGTCTCCATTTGGAAAGTGTAAAAGTGATAACAAGTATTTCTTTTTCCTAAATAGAAAGATTATGAAGCTACTTAGATAAAGCCTTACTATGAAATGGCAAGGGACGTCGTCCTTGAGTAAAACTAAGGGTGGTTGATTCCAGGTACTTTGCCTTTTTTTAAAGAACCAGAACGAATCAAAACTGGTCTATTTTGTTCCGGTTTCGAGTACCTAGGTAAATTTCAATTACCCCCCAACTTTTTTAAAAAGGGACAAATACACCCCCAAGAAACCAAAAAAGTAATAAAAAAGTATCAAAAGATTCAAAACAATATAAACCAAAAAAAAAAAAAAAAAAAAGGAGCAGTCAAGAGTCAAGAGTCAAGAGATACCTACAATAATTCTTCTTCAAAGATAGAGAGGAGAACATAAATGAGAGGCTAATTGGATGATGGTGATTGATGAGAAAAAACGCAAGTAGATTTGGGAGGTTGGTTGCAGATGGAGAGCAAAAACGGAAGCAAGTTTGCCATTCGCCATTCGTTGAGAGCTGTTTTGGGTGTATTCTGATTTTTGAGTTTTGCAATTTAGGGTCATGAGCAATATTCAGGGTCTCTTTTTAATTTACACAGGCCTACTTAGGCTCGTGAGCTTACGAGCTGAGTACCAGTAGGCTTGGTACTCGGCTTATCAGCCTTTAGAATTGTTTGAGTTCGAGCTTGAGCTCCACACGAGCTGAGCCACGAGCAGTTTGGCTCGGCTGCAGCCCTATAGTAATGAGCATATTTCTAAATTCAAAAAATACATAATAAAGCTTTTTATTTTGAATTTTAAAAACAAAAACATATTAAAAAAAAAAAAAAGGTAAATGAACACCATCTTCATGATCCATAGGTATTAAGTACCGTACTTTTTTTTTTTTTAAGTAAAACGCCCCGTGGCCGACCGTAAAATAAAATGCCGTCTTCCACTGTTGCTCAAGTTTGGTAGTGCATCCCCTTTCGTCTTTGAAAGTTTATTGAGTTATTGAATTAAGTTTCTTTGTTTATCAAAGATGGTGTGGGGTGTCTTTCCAGTTGATCCTCTCTCAGGTTTACTACATCTTCTTCTTCAAATATCTCTTCTCTTTGACTTAAGCATAGGAGAAAAAAAAATATAAGTATTTGTAACTAGCGATTTATTGTTTATGGCATAGGCGAAGATAAATACTACATATTCAGCAGGGGGAGTTACAAAGTGGGTCGCAAAGGTAATTGATTAATTCTCTTAATTTCTGTTGTTTTTTGTAATTTTTTTGGTCGCTTTAATTGAATTTATATGTAGTTCATATTTGTACTTTAAGAACCAAATGAGTTTAGGCTGTGTGATTTTTTTTTTTTTTTTTTTTTTGTTCTTTTGAATTCTATTCTACTTGGTTTATGATAATAAAAGTTGCCATAGAATGATATTGCATTTTAATACATCTAATGCAAGTTCATTATAATGCATCAATTTAAACTTAATCTCGCCTTTTAGGATGTGATGTAATTATCAATAAAGACAAAGGAGTTTCTCGAATCCATGCGGAGATATTTGTTGATGAAATGATTTCCTTATATCCCCTGCAAAGAAGTTCTTCTAACATAAACTCCAATGTTCGGATTCGAGATTGCTCTAAGTATGGAACATTTATTAACAAGAATGGTGGGTCAAAGGAAAAACTTCATGAATTTCCGGATAAAGAAACAACTCTCAAAGATGGTGACTTAATTTCATTTGGAACTGGTAGTGCAACCTACAGGTAATTTGTGTTTTCTTCTGTACTTACGATTTGACTTTTTCCTTTTCTTTTTTTAAGTTTAATTTTCTGGAAAGTTAGTCAGGCGTTTTGTTTTAGCTTAATTTTGATGAAATTTCGTTATTAGGATGACTCTTTTGTTCATATTAGTTTATTGTTAGATGAAGCGCTGTTATGTATAAGTACTTATTAAATGTTAGTTACATTTATGCTATCACCTTGCCTACTGCCATATTTTTATTTTGCTTTAGTCATATTCTTTGCAATTAAAATTTGACAGGTTTTCTTATGTTCCGCTCCAACTTTTTGTCTACTGCTCTGACCTTATCCAAGTAAATGCTTCCATTCAAGAAAAAGTTTCATCAATAGGTCAGTGAGACTCATTTTTTAAGTAGGGAACTTCTATATGTATTTGCTAATATGTTATGAAGCTTATTCTTTATATTTCACCCCTAATTAAGGTATTTTTTTAACATATATTTGAACAAGGCTTGAGAAAGAGTCGAGAATTGAAGGGAAGTATTGAGAATGCTAAGAATGGAACATTATAGGTTTTTTTTATTTTGATCTGACACAAAAGCATGTGTCTGAGTGTTGCATATGGAATGTGATAGACCTTTTTGTCTAATGTATGTGATTTTGGAAATCGTACTGTAAACCAAGTCTACTGTATGCATTGTTTCATGCGAATAATCTCTCAGATATAAGCATTCAATTGAGTAATTATAGAATTTCATGTCCTGAGAAATCTGTTAATTCTGTTCCTAGATTTTGGCAAAGCAGACCCATAATTCAAATCTGAGGGTGAACGCATGTCTCTCTGTTGTATCAGACATAGTATTCTGAGATTAATAGAAACAGATTCGTAGTGCTGCTTGTATATTTTATTGCTTGTAATCTCAGTAGCTGATCTCTTCAGTAGTCGATTTGCACTATTAATTCTGTTTCCATTATTCCAACATCATTTGACATTGTTGTCCCAACTTTCAACAAAATATGATGCTGATATCTCTACTGGGGACTATGATTATGTTGTTTGAAGCCCCTTTTCACAATTGAAACCTTCAATCTTTTTCCTTAATATATTTGTAAATACTCTCTTACTTCGCTTTAGGCAGTTTATGATACACGTAAGAGGAATCAGCCTTCTGCTTTTGAAGTAATTTGTTTATTTTATGATACTGTATTATTCATGGTTAACAAATAATTTGCTTTTACAACAGGTGCTTATCTTACCAGTAATTTCTGTCTGGAGTGCACACATGTTCTTGTTCATAATCAGATGCCTTTAACAAAAGATCTCATTGATGCTATTTTGGCTAAAAAACCTCTTGTTACTGATGGTTGGCTTGAGGTACACAATTATTAACTTTTATTTTGCTGTCTAGGGAAACTAGCTTGCTGTTTAGTTAGTTATAGTATGAAGTTATCAATAGAGGTTTTAAATGTAACTGGGTATCGGGATATTTCTCTTGCTTGCACATTCTTAACTCTATTATGGAGTCTTGTTTTCTTCTCTGCCAGATTTTCTTTGCTATAAAATTTAAATTTAAAGAAAGAAAACCAAGAAAGAAATACTATATTTGTCTTGCTTAGATCAATGCGTCATATCGTTTGTTAAAGCATTTAATAGAGTGTTATGCTTGTCATGTGTGTTTTGAAGTTCAGATTAGTCACTCTGCAACTTTCAAATTGTGCTTGGAAGAGTAGAAATACCACTCCAATTATGATAGATGATATAACATATAGCTGTTTTTTGAGTTTGGTTTCACTATGACTTCTTTTCTTTACCAACCTTAATCCTATTCGTTTTTGGTAACATTTGAACGAGATTAATCTATCTTTGAAGAAGATTAGGATTTCTAGTCACAAAGATTTTTTTGAATCTTGTCTTGATTAAGTTTCCAAAGAGTGTGAAACACTTCTACAGTGCTAAGACTACTTTTAAGTTTTGTGTTCCAATTAGGATTCACACTAGGATAACGTTTCTAATAAGACTGAGGTCGTGTTTGGTTCTGATTTCATTTTTTCTTTTCATGCTTTCTCTCATAATACTCCAAATACTTTTGTGGCACTGGTTCTCATTTTTTTAATTCCTGAAAGTACAAAGTTCTGTTTTCATTTGTCTTAACTCTTAACTTACATGTAAAAGAATAGTGGAACCAACTTTTAATGGTTTTCTTTACTTTTGGGAATCATTTTTTTGAAATCAGAGTGTAGTTCCAATTTGTTTTATTCTTTTTAATTAATTTTTACTGTAACATTAAATTTATTTTTTATTTAAAAATATTTATAAAGAAGAGAAGTTGTATTGAGCAAGCGGTGTTACCCATGACAACTTCTCATCATTGTCCTAGTTTATGATTTGACAGTTTGGGGGCCTATGCTTTTTTTATTTCAAAATATTTGGTTACAACATTTCAATCCAAGGAGAAGTTCCATGAGCGTTTTCATCATATGTTGTATTTTGATGAAAAAAGGCTCGATCAAGATGTCTGATTATAAATTTTCTTTAAAGTGCTTTACCTTAGATTAAATTTAATTGCTAAGGAATATCATTTCTAGTTCAATCTCGTGAAGGATGTGATGATTTTGTTGTTGTGTTAGTTACCAAGTTGTGGAGGAATGTACTAAAAGAAAAGAGGTGATGGTGATCAAAATTAGCTTTGAAAAGGCTTATGACCATTTTCATTGGTAAGTTTTGGATTTTTCCTTTGATTAAAGGCTTTAGGGTCCAATAGAGAAGGTAGATGAAGGATAGATGTACTTATTAAATTTTCAGTCTTATAAATAGGTGTCCAAGGGGTTGTTTTGGTGCCTTAAGAGGATTAAGCTGAGGAAATCCTCTCTCTCTCTCTCTCTCTCTCTTTTTATTAAATAGACCGACGAACAAAGTGGGGGAAGTGTATCTATTGAGTTGCATTCAGGTTGGTTATAATGAAGAGTGAGGTGTTTCACTTTCAACTGGCTGACAATATTCTTTTCTTCTTCATTAGGGAAGTGTATGTTACTAAGAGTTGAGTGTTTTAGCTTTAGTTTTGGATTCAAAGCTCATTAGGCTAAGAGCACCATTGTAGGGATTAGTTATTTGAGGAGAAAATCAAGTATCTCGCACTCAAAATTTTTAACTTATTTTTCCGGTTCTCCTCTCTCTCTTGGTCACATCGTACATCTCTAGCTAATGAGAGCTTGGGCTAGTTTATAAACTTTGGGTTCACTTAACTAAGTAGATGCGTTTTGAGTGAAGGAAGCTTACGTGAAGCTTGAATAAGACAAAATCTACTTTGTTGAGCTCAGGCTATTACATTTTTCTTTTTCTTTCCTGTGTTTCTCAAGTTGTTATGCTATCTTGTAAGAATAATGCCTGACCCGGTTCTTTTGCGTAGAATGAATAAATTCCAGTTTGGACAATGTTCATTTTCATCATGAGTATGGTATTTGATATGTTCTTAATCTCATCTTTTGTTTCTTGATTAGTGAACGATTTTTGCATTTCAGTTCATTTTAAAATGACAGGTTTAGGATATTTTTCTTTAGTTAGTTCATTATACATGCATAAATCTGATAATCAATTGAATGGTATTTTTCTAGGAGTAATATCGTTGAGGTCATGACCTTTGCCTTAAAGAAACAAGAGCTCCCCTCCCTCCCTTCTTTTTTGTTTTTTTTCAAATATCAACACAAATTTCTTGATACTAAAGATTGTTGATTTAAATACCTCATCTGTGATGTAATGTTATGTTAAACGACAGTGTTTTTGTGACGTAGAAGGTTTTCATTCTTGTAATTTTGTTATGTTTTTTCTTTAATTGTGAGTTTTGGTTTAGATTTGTGGTATCAAAGACATTTGAAGATTGTGCACACGTTAGATTGTAGATTTAGGCAAACAGTTTTAGTTGTAGAATCTCTGGTGTTGATTTTGAGACCACGGCCCCTGTTGTTTCTTTAAGCCAAAGAACAGAGATCTTACTGTAATTATTCCTGCCTAAAACGTTGAACAGAAGTAAAGTATAGCAACTGTAAAGATATTGTTGCGTATTAATACTAATTATTGTTATATATTTAGTCTGTTGCAGAGAAAAGCATTTGCACTGAATTTCCTAGCTGCAATTTGTAAGTTATTTCATTCTTTCCTCCGCTGTGAATTTTTTTTATTTTTATGACATTCTTCCTGGATTAATTGTGATTAAGTTAGTGAGTATATTATGGTTTATAGCTTGTGAATAAATAAATAAAAGATGTTTTATTGAATGATTCCTTATTTTATTCAATTCAACAAGGGACATATAGAAAACATTAATAAATAACATATTTCATGATCTTACATTAGTCATACACTGATTATATTGTATGTAATAATTCATTTCTTTAGATTGTGTCAATGTTGGATACGTGAAATAAAATGGTGGAGGTCAGTCTAGAGACCTACCTTTGTAGATGTAGGCATAGAATCTAATACTTAAAATGCAATATCTTGGTATTTTGGGACATTATTTTATGTTAGGGATTTTCAATTCCTTGAGGTAGATTAGGTTTCTTTTACTTCATTTACTTAGATTGGGTTTCTTTCACTTCTTTAAGTTATATTAGGTTTCTTTCTTTGAGTATAATTTAGTGTGCTTTTTGTTTCTTATATGGCCTCTTTATGTTTTCTTGAAGACACAGATTGGCTTAATTTGAGACATACAAAACCCCAATTGTTCCTCTCTCTTCTGCTTCAGTCTTTCTCTTCCTCCTTTCCCTCTCTTCTTTTTCTCCCTTTTTTCTTCCCGTTCTGCATTATGGCATAACTTAGATATTATGTTGAACCTTTTCCAATTAGTTAAGCTTTGCAGGTTGATGGTTCTAAAAGGTATCGGAGACTTTTGAATAAGAGGCTTTATGCCCAAATTGTGAAAAATGCTCATTCTATTTACTGAAACACAACCCATAGCTTACATTGGATCCATGTGAAAAGCCCATTGATTAAATCCAGCCTTGCATATTTGGGGATTTATTAAAACTTCAGAACTGCTTTTGGACCTGTTCGCTTAAACTTAAGTTTTAGGATTAATGATTATTGAACAATAAAAATCAGGGTGTTGGAGAAGGGAGGGCAGAGGTAGGTACATGTTATCTAATGTTTTTCTTTTTAATTTTCTCCCACAGTTCTATTATGACATTGATGGTAGAGGGAGTGCCATTTGAACTTGCAAACTCAGAAACTCGTAAGAACTGTTTGGAAGCATATACTTTTCTGTTGGAATCAATAGACGAGGTGCAATTTCTATTCCTTTTTCACTTTGAAGATTTTGAATTTCCATTTTATATTCTCAGAAGTTTTATATCATAGATGATTAAATTGGTGAAGGAACTTAATATTCTTTTACTTTTTACTTCTTTTCTATATTGTATTTTGATATTTAAATGTGTAGTACACACTAACACATGAAACAAGTGAAAAGAAAAATGAAAGGAAACTTGACTTCTAGTTATAGCATGATAAAATTTATTGTTGATCTCGTAGGGAGAGGTAGTGGATAATTATACTCTTGTGCTAGTAATAATTCATGTTGAACTATCTTTGTGAAGAGTCCAAATGATTCTTTTGATGTTTACCTATCCATATTCTTTATGCAGTATAAATATGGGTATCGATTGCAGTCACTGTTGGAATTGGGCGGCGCAAAGACTCTCTCCATTGAAAGATTTTGTTCAAGCAGCCAAGTATGTTTTTCTTGCTCTTCGACAAAGTAGGAATGCTATTTCATAATATGTTTTTGAATGCCATACTTATGATGCAACCAAATGGTTAAATTTTACTTAAATAAAGTTCTGTTCTTTTAGAAAAGAACAATTATCTTTTCATTTCTTTATAGTGTGGTCAGCTGTTCGACTTGTTTTAGTACTTTTGTAATTTTGTAGAACAGTTGAGAGTTCTCTCGCTCTCTCTCTCTCTCTCTTTTTTTTTTTTTTTTTTGTTCTTCGCTTATTGACAATTGCAAGCAAGGTTTGGAAATGGTTTCCATTTGGCTCCCAACATGTTTCCCTTGTATATCTCGGCTTTCTGCTGTAATCATACCGACGCGTGTCCTTCTTGCCCTGTTTCTTTCGTTTCCAAGATCTTTGAGAGTTCCTTGAGTCCTCACCTACTTCAGTTTTTAAGGCCGAGATCTCTTGGAAAATTTGGATCCATCATTACTTTCCTGCAGTCTTCAACATATATGAAAGAAAAAAACATCTTTAAGGCTAGGGATAGGTTCTTTACCCAGCACTTGAACGCTTGTTTCACCAAATTCAGGTCTCAACCTTCTAGGAAGTCAGAATCTGGCTCATGTTCTAGCATTTAGCAACCGTGCTTTCATCTTTAGGGGCTACCAGCTCAAGGTGTTGAAGCAGGTTTAACTCTTGCCACTGAACCATCATATTGTTTTAGTAGACTGTAAATGGCATGCTGCTTGAGTTATGAACTGCCTTCCTCAACTCATATATACAAGATGCATTCCATTTCTTGGAAGAGGTACATTGAATTTATATGTTGATTTAGGTTTTTAGAATTGGGATAAAAACCTTGTATATGGATGCTGTAGGTACATCAAACGTATATAGAGAGAAGTTGACTTTCTATCCTACCTAAACTAGGAGACCTAATAATTACATCTTTACAATTAAGGAGAATTATTCTACCAACTATAACTAGGCTAAATGAGGAAAGAAATAAAGAAAAAAATAATATACAATCAATTAAATACAAATCTGCCATCAGTCACTCAGATTTGTTATTCATGTTTTCTAACATGAACTTTATAACCACCGTTAAGAAATAAAGAAAAAAATAATATACAATCAATTAAATACAAATCTGCCATCAGTCACTCAGATTTGTTATTCATGTTTTCTAACATGAACTTTATAACCACCGTTATTACAACCTTTGGCACCCCTGTGACTTGTAATTTGGGAGAAATCCAATGTTGGGGAGATAGATTCTTCTATATATAAAGAAGCAGAACCACTACAATATGACAGAAAGGACGTAACACCTTCGTACTTGTAGCATGATCTTCAAAAGCAATAGTAGAACGAGCACATTGTACTTGCAACAGAGACTGTACCTCAACTCTATAGAAAAACTATTGACTTCAATAATTTTCTTTCTCTACTCCCATCAACATAAAAAAACCATCACTATTAAAATGAATACCTTAACATTGGGTGATTAAACATAACTGTCCTGCGACAATTACGAAAAATTATTGAGTGGCTGTGGTTTTTGGCACATAAATGCTTAAAAACCCATCAAAACTTGAAAGCCTCACAAAATTCATAGAGAAATTGACACAAACCACTTACCAGACTAAGCAAATCAGTGACATCTTAAAAGAATAACTAAAATACCCAATATACAAATGGAATAAACTCTATTTAAGGCATTCCACTCTTTTTTTTCTTTCTTTCTCTGTTCTCTTTTTATCTTCTCTTTAATTTCTGTTCTCTTTTTTGATGTTAGTAGTAGAGAGACAGACTCTTAGCTCCCTTTTACTCACTGGTGGCAAAAGAGTTTGAGATACTTCTTTTATTTAAATTCATTTAAATTGGGAGATTGTTTTGGGCTATGTTTAGTTGTGATAGTTCAGAGCTTATGGCTAAATTTTTGGTCATTTATGATGGTTGCCATATTCGGGCTTTCTAGTAGACACTCTGTATGGATTTTTCTATTTTTTTCTTAAGGTTGTTCTTCTTCAGTTGAATGCTTGTTCCTTTTTTTTTTTTTTATTCAACTTCCTTATTAAAAAAAATAAAATAAAATAATCTCTATTTTTCTCTCTTAATTTCTGCCAACTTATTCTATCACTTTGATATCCCAGCCCAGTTTCATTTCATGCATTTCCTGCTTGTAAACTGCCCATGGTACTTCTAAAATCTAAACAAAAGAAAAAAGGGCTAAAATAAATAAATAAAAAAAATAAAAAAAAAAAAAAAATAAAAAAAGAAGAGAAAGCCAGCTATCAGCTCATGCAACACTGGTCTTTTTTGGGGTTGGCTCAGAGCATGATATACGTGTCCTTGTAAGGATACCAAACAAATTGTGGTTTGTTTGCCTTTTCACTAGCAATGTTTGAATTGACAGGTTACAAAAACTTTTCAGCCCTATGGACGAAGCTGTAATTTATTGGTTGGAGTTCAGTTTTTTCACTGGGGGTAAATGCTTCGGAATGAAGATTAGAAGCTTTATTATTCTTTTTTTTTTTTTTTTTCCTAGAAGCTTTATTATTCATATTAGTAATTTAGAGATAGTTTGTTTGAGCTGGATTTGTTACTTTTGTAAGTTAAATTTTGGTTTTTCTAAATAAGATTCTCTTGTGCAAGTAGGATTTTATGACTTATTAGAAGTGGAATCCTAGATTCCTGTTGGCTTAGGACCTGGACACTTAATAGGCCTAAATATTTTCTCTGGATTGATGAATGAAATATTATGATGAAAATTATCTTCCTAATTTCCTTCTCCCCTTTAGCTCTATTGGCTCTCTAATTTCTATTAGATCCCTAATGTGTTGTTTTCTATCTGATTTGTCTCTTTCCCTCTTTTCTTTCTCTCTCTTATATTTTATTGACTTGTCTTGCACGGACCAAATTGTCAAATGCCTTTACCACCTCAAACACAATTGGATCTCCAAATCTTGACTTGATTTAGGTTTCTAGTTTCTAATTTAGGCCCCAAAACATTATAAAAAATCAACTATATAGTTCATCCAGTTGTATAATTCAGTAACTGGTAGTAGCCTATTGCTTTACCTAGCAATAGGCGCAATATAAAATGCAGTAGTCATGACTCATGTGTTGCTACGTTTTACAAGAAGTCTGATGTTTTTAGGGTCTTGTTTTCTGACCTTTGTTAGGTAAATCATTTCTTGTAGGACTTGGAGTATGGAGACCTTAATTGCGTGGTATTTATCATCCCAAGAAGATCCAAAGATGATTCTAATTGCTTCAATAAGCTCAGTTCACTACCTAGAGTGGATGAAATGGATTTGATATGTGCTGTTTTATCCGGACGTTTGGATCCATCTATTTTGAAAACACCATCTGGTAATATTTTCTTGTTATATTCACAATGTGTGAGTCTTGCGTCTTGGTTAAGTGAATATCTACTATATACACATTTCTTTCTCTAAT
Organism: Pistacia integerrima; assembly: GCA_026225825.1. Classification (NCBI taxonomy): domain Eukaryota; kingdom Viridiplantae; phylum Streptophyta; class Magnoliopsida; order Sapindales; family Anacardiaceae; genus Pistacia; species Pistacia integerrima. The sequence goes on from CM047744.1 coordinate 14,388,947, forward strand.
ATGTTTTAAGCATTATAATTTGGAATATCGATACTTATAATTGGCCCCGTCTCCAAATTATTTATTCATGTACATTGAGCAAATTAGTTTCAAGTTTTGGCCAGTGTACTAAATCTAGCTTAGGCCATCATCGAAAAATGTTGAAAAACTAGAATCAGAGTTCATGCCTCTTGACTCTTCTTCCTCACTTGGAAGCTGAAACTTGAACTTTGAAAATAATTTGGAGAGACAGATTTGGCAGGTTTATTGATCTTATGGGGCTGCTTGACTATGTCACAGTTAATAAGTCAGGAGAAGAGAAGAGAAAATAGAAGCTTGACTAAGGTTAAACTTGCGAATCCTGCTTTAAATGTTATTCGAAGATTTGAAAAATCAGAGAGAACTAATAGTGTGTTTATATTTCTTGTGTTTTGATCAAAAAAATAATACATCAATATATAGGAAAATAAAGAATTAATCTAGGAAACAAATAATCTAATCTAGGAAATGAATAATCTAAGGAAATGAATAATCTAACTTCTTATTTTACAGATTTTGTTCTTAATATATATTGATTACAATCCTAATATCCTAATATAGAATTATACACTTCAACACTCCGCTCAAGCTGGAGCATATAAGTCATATGCACCAAGCTTGCTATAGATAAAATCAATGCGCAGACCCCTGAGAGATTTAGTGAGGATGTCTGCTAATTGGTCGTTAGAACTGACATGACTAGTGGTAATACATCTAGATAGAACCTTTTCCCGAATAAAATGACAATCAATTTCTATGTGCTTAGTTCTCTCATAAAATACTGGATTAGAGGCAATATGGAGAGCAACTTGATTATCACATAGTAACTTCATTTGTGACACTTCTACAAATTTCAACTCTTAGATCAGTTTCTTTAACCAAATGAGCTCATAAGTAGCTAAGGCCATTGCACGATATTCAGCTCCTGCGCTTGATCGGGCAACAACAACTTGCTTCTTATTTTTCCAAGACACTAGGTTTCCTCCAATAAGAACACAAAAACCCGAAGTAGAATGTCTATCAGATGGAGTCCCTACCCAATCAGCATCAGAATATCCAACAATATGTGAATTACCCTTGTTCTCATATAACAAGCCTTTGCCTAGTGCACCCTTTATATACCTTAAAATCCGAACAACTGCATCCCAATGACTATCACATGGAGACTGTAGGAACTGACTTACAACACTAACAGAAAAAGAAATATCAGGTCGTTTGATAGTGAAATAATTAAGTTTACCAACCAATCTTCGGTATCTTCCAGGATCAGCTAGCGGCTTTCCCTGTCCAGGTAAGAGTTTTAAATTAGGATCCATAGGAGAGTCTATTGGTCTGCAATCTGACATTCTTGTTTCTTCAAGAATATCTAGTGCATACTTTCTCTGAAAGATAACCATACCAGATTTGGACTGAGCAACTTCTATACCAATGAAGCATTTAAGAAGCCTTAAATCTTTGGTCTGAAAGTGTATGAATAAATGCTTCTTCAATTGTTCAATACCATCTTGATCACTCCCTATAATGACAATATCATCAACATAGACAACCAGATACATACATTACCCTGATGATATATGTCTATAAAAGGCAGAATGATCAGACTCGCATCGAATCATACCAAACTCTTGGATAACAGTACTGAATCGTCCAAACCAGGCATGAGAGGACTGTTTCAAACCATACAGAGAACAACGAAGTTTGCATACCAAGGGACTGTGGCATTGCAGGAATCAAGAGTAGGACTACCATCGATAGGAGCCTTAGGGACAGTAGCCGAATCAGGAGTAGTACCTGTAAATGGAACAAGACTATAGTATGTAATGGGAGACTTGGTAGTAGAAGATTGTGGGGCTATGACAGACTCAGGAAGATTAGTAATGTACGGTATGGGAAGGATCGTGGTTATTGACTCATAATCTAAGGTGTATCTCGTAATCTAAGGTAGAAAAGAATGGAGCGACTCAAAAAATGTAACATCAATAGAGACGCACTCAAAAAATGTAACATCAGTAGAGAGAAAATGGCGATGTATTGATGGAGAATAACACTTATATCCTTTCTGAAGACGTGAATACTCTAAGAACATACACTTAGTAGATTTAGCTGCCAGTTTGTCCTGACTAGGAAGGAAAACATGGACAAAGCATGTCCACCCAAAGACAGGAGGAGGGATAGAATACAACGATTGGTTGGGAAATAAAATGGAATGAGGTACCTTGTCGTTGAGGACAAAAGAGGGCATCTGATTTATTAAGAAACAGGCAGTCAAAACAGCGTCCGCCCAAAAACTAAAAGGGGACTTTATTATGTAAAAGCAAGGTACGGGCAGTTTCAATGAGATGTCTATTTTTACGCTCAGCAGCCCCATTTTGCTATGGGGTATAAGCACAAGAAGACTGATGAAGGATACCCTGAGAAGACATGAATTTAGTCAAGGGATCAGAGAAATACTTGCGAGCATTATCATTGCGTAATACTCGAATAACATAATTAAATTGAGTCTTAATTTTCGCACAAAAAGATTCAAAGATGGAAAATAACTAGGAACAAGTTTTCATTAGGAATAACCAAGTACAGCGTGAGTAATCATCAATAAAGGTAACAAAGTACTGAAAACCTAAAATAGATGACACACGACAAGGTCTCCACACATCTGAATGAACTAACTCAAAAGGGGACGCAACCCGTTTATTGACACACTTTGGAAGGGTGCTACGAGAATGTTTTCCAAGCTGACATGACTCACAATTTAAAGATGATAAATTAGATAGACCACGATGCATCTTTTTAAGCTTCACTAAACTAGGATGACCCAAATGATTATGAAGGAGTGCTGGAGATTCAGAGACAGTGCATGCTATAGATGGTAGATGGAGATGATAGAGGCCTTGTGACTCATGTCCTGCGCCAATCATTCGTCCCGTGCCTCGATCCTGTATAACAACAGAGTCAGTATCAAAAGATATAGAACAATTTAAAGAGCGGGTAAGTTTACTGACAGAGACAAGATTAAATGGACAATTGCGAATATAGAGAACAAAGTCTAATTCTAAGGATGGAAGTGGTTTGGCATGACCTATAGCTTTAACAACAGCTTTGGAGCCATTGGCTAAAGTAACGGATGGTAAAGATGCAACATTAGTTAAATGAGCAAGTAATTGAGGGTTACCAAAAATGTGATCAAAGGCACCCCACTCAAGAACCCAAGGTCCAAGAGAAGAAAACTGAGTAAGGCATGCAACTGAATTACCCGCATTGAGCTGAGCAGAGGTGGCTGATGCAAGCTAAGAACCTGCTTATTTGCCTGAAATTGGAGGTATTCTTCATAATCAGCCCCAATGAGAGTTAGTGATGGTTGAGTGTGTCCTTCAGAAGAGTCAGAACGAAGGTTAGCCTGAGCAACATTAGTGGTCCGAGTAGGGCGACCATGTAATTTGTAACATTTTTCCCTGGTATGCCCCCAATGATGACAGTAACTACACTTGGGTCGTCCGCTTTGACCACGATCTCCTGGCTCTCCTTTATAAGTAGTTTAGATAAATGAGATTGGACACAATGGAATACAAGCATTGAATATCATTGGTATATAGTAGTTTAGCCTGACTCCATATCTCACAACATGTGCGGTATGTTTTGTAAATGGGATGTAGATTAGTGTCAATTGACTGCCATAATGGATTACACAATAAAGCATCAATTTTGATCTAGGAAGACTTATCTGATGTAATGTTAGCAGCCTTTGTGGTCAAGTGATCCTCCAGACCTTGACCCGTACACCATAACTCGACAGAGGCAGCCTAAGAAGAATAATTCGCACTCCCAACAACTTATCAGTGGTGATTAGTGGGAGAGACAAGAAAGAAAAACCACCGAAAGTGGAGTTTGAGCTAGAAGTAACCATGATAACTAGCAAATCTGATTGGAAAACCAAAACCAGAGGTAACACGGATCAAACAAACAGATCAGAGCAGAAGATCCGGCGAGGAGAGCGACGGAATCCGGTGAAGCTTTCGGAGTTTGACGTTGAAGCCAGTAGAACCTTCGTGGGTTTTGCTCTCTGTCGTCTTCTGAGCAAGGTGGTGTCGACGGTGAGAGCTGACGCTCGCCGAAAAAGGAGATCAGAGTTGGATCTGCTAGAAAGAAACACCACACGTGGAGGCGCGTGCAGCGATCGATGACGTCGATCTTTGTGAGGTTCTGCCGGCGAGATAGAGACGATGAGACGTGTATGGTCAGGTGGAGGTTCTGACCACTGGAGAGAGACGCCTAATCATCGTCGGAAAAAAAAAATTTAAAATTTTTGACAACCTAGCTCTGATACCATGTGAAAAATCAAAGAGAACTAATAATGTGTTTATATTTCTTGTGTTTTGATAAAAAAAATAATACATCAATATATAGGAAAATAAAGAACTAATCTAGGAAACAAATAATCTAATCTAGGAAATGAATGATCTAACTTCCTATTTTATAGATTTTGTTAATATATATTGATTACAATTCTAATATTCTAATATAGAATTATACACTTCAACAGAAGAAAATAATATTTGATCGCAAAAGATCCTCTAGAAGTTCTAGGCTCCGTTTGGTTAGTTTTTTAGAATAGCATTTTGTGCTGAATAACATAGGATTTTGAAAAGTTTTTGGTACATCTATAGAAAATATTTAGATTATTTTTAACTCCCTACGTTTGTTAATTTAACTAAACACCTCCCACAATAAAAGTTTATAAATTGACAAAAACACCCCCACCTATCCACATATTGCTGGAAGCCGGCCACCATCGCTGAAAGGTGGCAAAATCTGTTGGAATGGCGACGACTGGCTAGTTCTGGCCGGTCGTGTACCAACTTGGCCTTTTCCGATCAGATCTACGGTCAACGGCGAGATCTGGTTGTCGTTGATGGCCAAACGATGGCCAAGATATGGTTATCATCAACGTCTAGATCTTTGGTCATAGATTTGGCCGTTTTTGGCCAAATTCATGGTAGGTCTAGTCGGAAACGGATAGATCGGTGCATGACCCGCCAAATCCAGCAAGTCATGCGCCGTTACGGCGTCGATGGCCGATGGTGGTAGCGGCAATAGCTGCTAGCTGGTGATAGTAGCTTGGATGGGTGGGGGTATTTTTGTTAATTTTAAAACTTTTATTGAAAAAGATTGTTATTAATGTTTTGAGTTGAATAGAATAGATTGGATTTGGAAGAGAATTTTAATTATTAAAACTAATATACATTTTGATAGGATTGGATGGAATAATAGGATAAGATAGTGGAAAAATAGGAAACAAACGGAGCCCTAGTTTTTTCATGGACTTTGTTATTTAGGACTGATAGAAAGAAAGGATAGACAAATATAAGAAAAAGAGGGAGAGAGAATAGCAGAGAAACTTGACAAGAGTGATAGAAGAATCATAAATAAGAAATAAAGAGATTGAAGAATTAAGGAGAAATTAAAAATGAGAGAGATAAACAAGAACCAATTTTATTCATTTATTTTGTACAAAAAAAAAAATAAAAGAGGTTTAGTATATCTGACCTTACTTGAGGTTTGAGAAAATATTCTCAAACCCCAGAAGTATTCAAATTCATTTACTACCTTTCCTCACATTTCATAAAATCATCACTTACCTCCCATGACTATGCTAATTTGACCTTTAGATTTCACAGTCAAAGGAGGTAAGTGATGATTTTGTCAAATCTAAGGGAGTTTACTGATGATTTTTTATACTTTAGGAGACATTGCTCTAGATCACGTAAATGATGCCTCAAATTGTTTTTTTCAAGACCATAGAACCTTTCAAAGATAGTGCATCATCAGCCCCAAAATAATGTATGCAGCTTTTGGTATATGCCAGAAAAATTTCTCAGTACTGAGAGGCTGAAAGACTAGTTCTTCTGTAACTTTTTTTCTCTTATGTGTAGAGTTTGTGTTGATAGTCAGAAGCTCATATAACCTGAGATTGAGCATATAACATGAGATTGAGCTCGGATATTGTATTGGTCTAGGATAGATAAAAGGAAAGGAGAGATAAAGATAAGAAATTAGGGACAGAAAGAAAAGAGGAGAAATTGGGGAGAAATTTTTATAATGATCGGATAGAAACCTAAATAATATATCTTATGGTTAATTTCATAAACCATCCGTGAGGTTTCAAAGGTAATCAGTTGGAAGCTGAGTTTGGATATATTCTTTGAAACCACCCCCAAGGTTTTGAAAATTAATTAAAAACCGCCCTTAAGGTATACAAATTGAATCAAAATCCACCCCTGTTAATGGAATCGATTAATATATTGTTGACAAAATTGGAAATATCTACTATACCTTTATTGTCGTCTACGAAAATTATTTTTTTTTTCCTTTTTTCCTCCTCTTTTCTCTCTTAACTTAAAAAACCATAGACTAAAAAATCATGCTAGAGACACATAGCCCTCCAACCCCCACCATCAACACCCCTCACAGTGTCCAAAATGTGCCTACTAAGTTAAGATTAAGAGGACCCAAGACTAATAAACTGACTCAGACTCTCATTCGCTAGAGATGTCGGATGTGAGATCCTCATTTTTTCTGGATCTCCTTCGTAAGGAGTTGGGTGGGATTTCAAATGACGACTTCAATCTGTCAATCTTGCTTTTCAACACCTTGTTCCTGCAATTACCAAATTAAGCTTAATCGAAACACGTGGTTTGATTTGACTGGTATAAATAATGAAAATTATTTTGCCCTAGTCATTTGTCATCATCTTTGACTGTCTTTAGATGAATTACAAGGGCTTTCAGCACCAAAATCTTAAAATTTAATTTTGTCACTTATTCATAGTATTGTTTCTTTTGTGGCTGCTTGGAGAAACCTTAATTGTTTTATTTTTTTTTTTAATTTACTTATTCATTTAATTTATATATTATGAAAAAGATCATTCTGTTTCTCTACTATATCAAACTAATTCGATTGGATTATGCACTTTGCAGTGCTTATTTCATCTTCATGCTCCACGGACGAGACAGTGGTTGCGGACTCTGATGTTGAAGCACAGACATCTTCATTGGTTAATGCAACATCTGCTGCCACGACTGAGGAAGCCCCCAAATATCTGAGAAAAGATGAAATATTTGTCAATTATGCAAACAATAGTATGACAGGAAGCAGAGAGAAGGCTAACGAGGCTGATGTTGTAGCCCTTACTGAGGAAGCCCCCAAATATCTGACAAAAGAGGAAATATCTATCAATCATGCAAACAGTAGCATGGCAGAAAGCAGAGAGAAGGTGGACGAGGCTGATACTCAAGTCCTTACTAAAGAACCCCCCAAATATCTGAGAAAAGAGGAAATATCAATCAATCATGCAAACAATAGTATGACACGATGCAGAGAGAAAGCTGATGAGTCAGAATGTGAACATTCAGTTGTTATTTACAGCCAAGATTTAGTTGTCCGAGATTTGAATTTTAGTGCAACTTTTAGCCCTACAGCAACTAATGGAGTCATAAATTTCAAATGCTTCAGAAAGGTATTGCCTCAAAATTTTACATTCCAGCTGACGCCATAAATATCTCTCCAAATCAGAATAAAAGGTGTGGGTTGTCTTAAGAAATTCAGACATGCATTGCGCCTATTTCTTCACTTTATTATGTCGGCTTTCTCACAAACGATCTGACTACTCTGTGATTAAAGTGGCACAAAATGCTTGTCATGAAAAAATTAATTACCTTCTTCTCATCCCAGACATTGAACTCGTTGATCTGTATTGCAGCAATGCAACAGGAAGGCTATTGTGACCATACTAAAGTTTTTATGCTTCTATCATTTTCAATTGATTTTAATATGGAACCCTGTGTTGACTTTTTTCTTTTTTAAAAAGTTTTAAAATTTTAATTTTCTTATATTTTCATCTTGTGCTTATATTTGATTTGCGAGATCTGCTTGTGCTTACAATCCGGTGCCAAGTTCATATTAATGTTTTTGCATGCATCTAAATATCTCATGTCAAAGTACTCTCGTAGTCTCGTTATAGGATACCTGATCTTTTCATAAATGTTTAATATAATTGTAGATAAATACTCAGTCGGGGAATAGCTTCAGCAGTCTTATTCCATTTTCAAAATACCCATATAAGTAAGATCTATGTTCCACAACCAATCTGATGGCTGATAGCATTCTGAATTTTGTGTAATAACTTTATTTGACTTTGTTTCTAAATGCCAGAGATATGGACTTTGGTACTGCAGAAATGGTCGAGTCTGTTAAAGAAGAGAAAAAGAGAAAGCAAGCGGAAGCTATTGCAGAAGACTTATTTAACAATGAAAAGGTGAGCAATGAAATTTATTTTGAGGTAAACTGAAATTAACAAGGCTTGCAGGAATTGATCTTTTTTTTTTCTTTTTTTTTAAATTTAGGGGAGAAAACGTGGAGTAGCTGGTTCCCTTCATGGACTTCTTACTCGATGAGAAGGTGAACTGCTCATGGCATGACTATCTTTTATATTGTTTCAGAATTATTAAAATTTTAATGGTAGGACTAGCTTTTGTTGATTCATAATGGCATGGATAAGAAAGAAACATTTTCAAACTTTAAATTTACACCCCAAAAGGAATTAGTCCTGAATTGAGATTCTAAACGTTAAGATGAGTCTACATTGCTTCATAGTTTGCCTGTTAAGCATATTCCTCAGTTTTGCTATTCAGGCTTTGGCTATACTTGGAGGAAGTTGGTGGAACTTGTGTTTTTGTTAGCGTGTTGAGATGCATCAGTTCTGGAACAGCTATGTAGCCCTTAACAGCATTTTGTCTAGAGATCCTGGGCTCTACATATTCTTAGGAAATTGACTGTTTGGACTTAAGTAAATCTCGTGTTTTGTGTTTTTATAACGATGGATGTATTGTATATTTTATTAATTATAGTAGTTGGCCGCCTAAGCTCAAGTCAACACTAATTTTTTTTTTTTTTTTTTGGTGATTTATTGTGAGATGGACAATGAGATCCTTTGGGATCATAATCATACTTGATGATATAATTAATCCCTCAAGGTATAATGTATATAGGCAGTTACCCTTCCTTCACCTGGGATTCATAAAATCATATACAGACAAAAGAGGAATTGATGGGAAACGGTCTGTGTTGTGTCAATACGACCTGTTTGTAGGCAACTTATTCTGTTGCCGATCATATTACGGCTTAAATTTTTGCTCAACTCAACTTGACTTGACTTATTCTAATTGGGTTGGCATCATGCTACACATGTCTGATTACATGTGGAGGAAGGTATTATTTAAAGGAGCTTAAACATGTATAGCTACTTCAATAATTTTAACTTCCTTTCTTAAATGACAAATTTAGTGATTTACCAATTGTACCTTTAATAAAACTATAAATAATAGATTACTTACAAGACTAAATAGTATAACATTTAACAGTCTAATTAAAACATATTAGATGGTGCTAGATTTAATAGTCTAGTGTAATTTGGTTATTTTTCATAGTAATACTAGTCTTACAAAAAGTCAAATCCAGTTTTTAAAAGAAGGAAAAAAGAGAGAAAAAGAGGTAATCATGAATTTCAAGGGTTGGATTTGACTCTTTATATGCCTCTTTGTATGTCTCTTTGTAAGGTTAGTATTACTCTATTTTTTATTGGGGGCAATTAGGTTAAGGATTGTCCATCGTCTTCCTCTTGACAAAAAATTCTCTAAAATTTCCATGAAACTGTTGCACCTCCATTTTTAGACCTAATGAGTTTTAGACACCATTGATTCTCCTTTTTATGAGCTTCTCCATTGTGTATTGTGCTAGCTTGAGTGTCGCAGAGTCCACATCCACAAAACACTCTATCAGCTTGTGCTACTAACCTCTTATTCCTTCTTTTTCAGCCATTACAACTACTATGGGAGCTTCCTTGAAGTTGCAACACTTGGGAAATTTATTCAAGAACTTTGGAGATGAAGGAGAAGATCTTGAGTGCCAAATCCGAAACTCAGACCAGATTACTCCACCTCTATTGTTGGTGTTGGAGGCGTGATTCAACATAGACCATCCTAGATAATGTTAGACTAAATAGTTTAGCATTTACGTAGAAGAAGACAAGTTTAAAAAAAAAAAATAAAAAAAAAAAAATTAATATTTACCCTTTAAATAAAAACTTGACTTTTTTGTAAATTTGATTAATGACAGGACAATATAAGGGCATTGCTAAAAAATAACATTTTGATTTTTAGTGAGAATCACATATATTTATTAAGTAATTTAGATAAATTTTATGGTCAATTGAAGTTAGTTCCCTAAATTAATTTTCTTAATTATTAAAAATCAATAACGGTACTTTTCAATTTCATGTCTTGACTAAGAAAGCGATGCTGGGAATTATTATATCAAGAGTTGGTTGCCTTAGTATGTGTTGATCAAGTCTCACCAACTACACTATTATATTTAATTATTCTTATTTTTTTCCCTGAAAAATATATAACTTAACAAGTAAAAGGGACCATCGACATTTTCAAGATCTTAAAGATTAGTTAGAGATTAATTGAGATAAACGTAAAAAAAAAAAAAAAAAAAAAAAGCTATTATCCACCTTGGTTGAAGAATAATATAAAACGTAGTCCTTCGATAAATAATAATTTACACAAAATTCAACAAAATAAATATACATATAGGGTACCCACTACATAATAGAGTAGTCCTCCACTATTTTTATTTAACATAATTAAAGAAAAAAATGTCAAAAGTAATAAAGAAAAGCAAAATGTAGAGTAAATATTAATTACTTTATCTAAAGCCTAAGTCTAAACTTACAGCTACTATTTTGAATATTAATGGAGTAGTTAGCTTGGGTTAAGCTATCTACCACCAGCCTGCACCTCACTGCAAATTGGACCTTCATCAGCTTCAATTTCCCAAGCTTGATCCTCACTGGCTGATCAACCTTGAGATCCAATGGCACATTCCCAGTCTGTTGCTGCTGTTGTTGTAGTGATGTAGCCAAAGCGGTGGCGTCTTGTGTTTGACCTGTTAATGGCAAATTAAACACTGTTGTATTCTGATGACCCTGGTAGAATTTTGGCATTGACCCTCCACATAGTTTTGTATCTGTGTACCAGACACTTATATGGCTCCCCCCTTCATAATAAATTCCTATTTTCTTGTTCGGATTTGTTGCAGTAATAGTAACATTAAAGGTCGCATCTAAGCTGGAATCGGCAGAAAAATTGAACTGGATTAATCGCATTCTGTCGACGGAATATTTTGGTATTTTTGGCTGGAAAGCAAGGTATAATATTCCAAGAACAATTGCAATGGTGATAATGAGGAGTAAAAGAAGAGAAATGGTCCAACATAAGAACTTGCAGCAACAACTTCTTTTGTTTTTGGGTGGTTTAGAGTGAAGCACAGGAAGAGTTCTTTGAAAAGGAGGATAGTGGTGGGCAGTTTGATCAGATTTTGAGGAGCCTCGTGGTACCAATGGAACTGATGGTGTGTGTTGGGCCTCGACATCTTCGTGCACCGGATGGATTTTCTGTTGATGATCCGCCATTGATGAAGAAAATATGTATGTATTGAGTATATGTAGATCCCGTATTGATATATATATATATATAGGAGAAGCTTAAGTCGACAAAGTCAAATACGTGGAAGGTTAAAACATTTCTTTCATTGACTTTCAAATGGAGGCATAGGCACATGATTTCATACGTTTCTTAAAAATCCAATAACGCGTCTGTTTCCAAAATACTTTCTTACACCCAACTTTTCTATTACAATCATTATCAAATAAATATTCATAATCTGAACAATAAAAATTGTTTTAATTTAGTTTTAAGTTGATTTAATTGTTTTAATTAACAAATAATATTATGTGCACTAATCAAAAACCATACAATCCAAGTACTAATTGACGTGACAGACATCTCTTATTGCCATGTCAATTCCCCAAAACAACTAAAAAAAAATTTCAAAATTTCAATTGTTAGTACTTAGATTAGTATAATTTGGTTAGTGCACATATCATTACTCATGAATCATTTAGACAAATAAATTCTTTAGATGTGTTTTTAAAAAAGGAGGCATATGTAATGATTATAAAAAAAAATTATTAAATAAAGATGATTAATTTTGTTCTTTTACACGCAACAATTTGAAAATTAGACTTTAGAAAAACACGTTGTGGCTTATTAATAGTAAAATCACGAATTAGACAAAACCCCTTAGAATAATCAACCAAGGAAATAAATTCCAATTGAAAGTCGTTTTGATGTGTTAATAATAAGAAGCCATGGTCAACGTTGTGGTCTTTAGAAACTTCCTATCGTGTTGTATTATCTATTGCTTTCCAGCAATAAGCAACCATAATTATCAAGGGTGGGTGTGGCCTGGGTCACTCTTCTTGACCTCATCCCTAACATCACCAACTCATTATTATAAATTTAACATTTATTTTTTTAAGAAATTGATAAATAAATAAACCAAAACCCACAACTTAAATAATTAATTTAAGCATTTGAACCTAAATCTATGGTATGAAATATATATTTTTTTTCCAAGTGAAATCCCCTAGTACATGAAAGAGTGCAAAAACTACTTTGGTTGTTACTTGTTATGGAATAAGTCTTGGTATTTCAATACATGTATTTAATTTATTAGGGCTCTAATAACAAGAATATGAGTCCGAACAATAACATGAATTTTCTAAAGCAATGTGCTGGATTGTCTTATTTTTTTCATGTTAAATTGGAGTAAAATAGAAAAGCACATGTGACACCATATTAAATATTTGATTAATTATATAAAAAAGTTACAATAATTATTTCATTAAAATATTTAAAAATAAAAAAAAGTTAAGAATTGTTCAACAAGATTATCATAATGTTGTTATTGACATGTCATAAAAAATGCATCCGACAACACTATTGACATCGTTGGGTAGATCACTAGCTAGTCTACCCAATGATGGTAATAAGAGAATTGCTGGCAATGTGTTTGACTAAAAAAGATGCGTTAAATCTTTTTCCCTTACTTAATATATATATATATATATTTTCCCTTTTTTTTCCCAAAAAAACACTGTTGTTGTGTCTACGCTTCTCCTGTTACCACCTTTGGATAGACTGCCAACCAATCTACCTGCCGGTATGGACGTTGTGGCCGGATGTGTCTCCAGCAATAGTCACGAAAATCACGACTATAGCTTTTTAGCGAACCCACTGCCAGTTTTGAATCTTTTCAAATATTATTTAAATAATTAATATTATCAATTCAAGGAATCCAATTTTTTTTTAAATTTTTTTTGAAATTATGATGTACATGTTTAACCCGCGGGGCCTGAGGGGTTAATTTTGCTCTGATTAGTGTAGAGTTTTTTTATTTTTTAAGAGATCCAATGCAGATAAAAATGGGGCCAAACGCCAGCAAAAAAGAAAAAACCAAGCCCCAACTGCTACTTTGTACTGTCCAATCCAGCCAACCAAACAGACCCATAAGAGTTACATTCCTGTTGTACCAAATCATTATAAAAAAAAAGGCCTAAAGCCTAACGACAAATCATCAGTACCTGGCCAGACCACATCAATGATCAAACTAACATAAGGCTTCAGTAACAACAAATTGTTATGCAGCATCCGATACTATGAATAAACAGTGTGGTTTACAACTCCAAGATTGAAATAAATTGCTTGGAGCAAAGTTGAAACAATTGAGCTTGTCCTGATTCCTACAAGCGAGATAAACTAACGAGGTTTACGTTTGGTCCTTGCACTTCTACAACTCATTCAGTATTTTGGTATTACGATTAATCATTGGTTCAAAATAGTTACTCCCGACAACAAATTGTACGGAAATTCTACAAAATATACTCCTCAACTATAGAGAAAATGCATTGAAGGAATAAACTGGTAGCTAGAACATAATCTGGTAGAGGCCATCACAAACTGCGTACAATCCAGAAGAGGTTCTGGTCCCAGTTTAGGCATCAACACAGATGTACTATTGCTCAGAAGTTGACTCCATTGTCTGTGTCGGCGGAGCTGTGACTACAGCTAACTTGAGATCGGGGGGATTGGAATCACCAGATCTTTCGCGAATCTCCCTGTATTCTTGACAAATGGCACACAAATGGCAGAAGAAATGCGTAACAAAGTCTCCACATGGTGCTTCCTGGATTAGATATCAAGAAATAGAGAACCAGAGACAACTCTTTAGAACAATAATTTCATCATAGAGCATAAATCAAATGACAATTCATTTATCATGACGACAGTAAATATGAGCAGAACTAGTCATTATAAACAACATTTTGAGTTACTGCAAGGCATTAATACGAACTGCCACAAAATTTATCTAAGCTGAAAGTAGTCAATTAATTTTCTTAAAAAAAAAACTCAGCAGGTTTTAGGAATCCTAGACACCAACATAAGATAAGAATCAAATTATTACAAGAATTCAGGGGTATGGCCAAAAATTGATTTTTGAACCAGTCTAAACTATTATTAAAATGATAATCATTCATAGATAACTATTAGTGCAGAGGTATTTAGATAACTTTCCTATTTAATTATAGACAGAGAAAAGGAAGTTGATGATCAAATTGCCAGTTTTATCTCTAACTAATTCTTTCAACAAGAAAGAAAAGGAACTGTATTTACTTATCCTCAAAGAGGGTGGTTACAAAAGAAGATGGTGAATAAGCTGTAAACCAAACTTCAAGAAAAACAAACAGAAATAAAATATATACATAACACATAACACCCTTTACCCATACAACTTATGATAGATGAAAGAAAATGAAATGTCTCAATAGTTGCAAAAACCTTCAGCCTACAAAGATGCTCAATGTCTAGTCTTATCCCAAAAAACTTAAAACTCCTTTCCCACCTCATAATATTAAAAAATCCTTATGTTTACCAGAATGATTCCATAACCTCCAGCTTTTCTACCTCCACTGAAGCACAGTGGGTTTAGTCCAGTTTAGGTCCTGTTTATCATGAAAATTTTATAATTCTATGGGTCTTAAGAATACCAAGATAAGAGTCAAGTCTATAAAATCAGGCCCCAGCACCAATTGCGTCATTCAACAAAAATATGTCTAGGTCAGTTTACCTTTTTCTTTTCTTGGGTTTTTTTTTTTTTTTTTTCAAGGGAACAGTATGTAATTTTATGTATAGAAGAAACAATTAAAAAAAGAGTATCCATCATGTCCTCTATTTCTTACTCGTGCTGAATTTCATAAACGCTAGGTGAATCTTCTCCCTCTATGCACCAAGTGGAATAACTCTAAGATTATGAGGTTACCCGTGATAAATTTAGGTGTTTATGGGGATGACAAGACCCGGATCATACTTGCCTAAATACTTAAGCTAACAGCATAACACCGTGAACACAAGCAATAAAAAAAACAAGGGAACTAAAACAGCAAAACATGTCTGTTCTTTCAAAATTACCTAAATTGATTAATGAGAATCTGAGAATATGTGGGTCTTTCGGAGTAACTTTCTTCTTCCAGTTCTTTGCTAATGGTTTTTCCCCTCATAACCCAAAGTTTAACTTATTTTCTTTTGATAAGAAACTGATTGATATATTCAATAAAAGAAATTTACAGAAGTCGAAAAAGTTTGCCACAAGTAGGCTACAAAAAAGAGGACAAGACAGTTCAACACAAACAAAAGACTGAAAAACAACAGACCAGAACATAATAAAAGGGTCCTAAAGTCAATAAAGTATATCAAAAAATTGTTGCTTCCCAACTATGAAGAATGAAGAAGAAATCCACATCTTGCGATTCAGAAGACACTGAAGCCCATAAGAAAGCCCAAAACTCGGCTTTATCCCATAAAGAATGAGCGTCCTCTCCACTTTTATCTTTAAAAAATTCTTCTATTTATTTCTAGGAAGATAAACCGCCAAAAAGCCAAAAACGCACAACCCCACATAATTTTAGCCTTTTAAATTACCCTCAACAACATAACGTGTTTCTTAAAAATTAGAACAAAAAGAGGAAGAGGCAACCCATCAAAGATTAAAGGCATAAATCATATTCATCCACAAGTGTCAAGCAATAGGACATTGCGAAAAGAGGTAGTCTATACTTTCATACTCACAAGGGAGAAACGAAAATACTATTAATTTCGCAAAGAGCTAGACCAAGCCAAAATCTTCACCTTACTAGGAATTCTGGCTTTCCAAATCGAAGTTTAAATTACTGCAATGACTACTAACAATTACTATTTATCTCACTAATTAAAGCAACTAATCACTTAAAAATTCTTAAATGAACCATCGAATAATTGACTTTTGAAATCCTAGCTGAATGTCAAACCCTGATTTTTGTTTGCCAATCTAAATTATAAAACTACTAATGTTTCAAAACTGTCCTCCATTACGTTCATGCATCATCAGTTGCTTCATTAGATGCATAGTTAACACATGAATACAATAATTACAACAGTTAAAAGTGATGGTTCAAAGAAGCTCTTCACATGATGAGACTGTATATGATGACCTTGTGGTGGTGTAAAAGCTGCAGGTTAATGGAATTACTGTTATTCCTGCTTTTGGGTGATTTTGATAAAGAGGAATAGAACAACTTCTAAAACAGTTCAACTGATTGGAGAATTGATTTCCTGTGGGAGAAAGTATTCCTTAGAATCTTAGTTGGCAAGGAAATTTTTCCTTCATCTACAGAGGTTAGCCAGCTGTGTTGATTTAAGATAGGTGTTATTATAAACATTTGTTCCTAGTAATTTATAGGTCTTTTGTCTGGACTAATGGTTCATTTCTTTGTAATCTATTCATCATTAATATATATCTTTTTATCCATCAAACATGATGAGACTGCATACAAAAAATACACCTAAAAGTAATACCTGCAGATTATACTTTGCCCGTAGTGCCCTGCGGTAGCCACAAGCATAACATGCAACAAAGCATCCAGGCAACCCCAACAAAATGCCATCAGTCAACAAACAACATATAGTTCTGACAAAAGCCAACAAAATAAAATGGGTCATGCATGATCCAGCAAAAGTTCCTGAACCCAAGAACTCTGCATTCTTTCCAAACACAAACCAAGGGCAGAACAGAGCTAAACAACCTGCACAAAGAAAACAAAAGAAGCCAGTCAGGATTCTTACTTTGGATTATAATATTCTCATACATTCAGATGAATCACAATCTGAAAATACATACATATATATGTGTCCATTGATAATTAAAATTTCTTCAAAAGAGAAAATTTTGGGTACACCACGTTAAGGCTGAAATCACCCAAAATTTTAAGGGTTACAAGACAAGATGCCTAAAAGCTAAATAAATAAAGTCGAAAAGTGTAATGTTGAAAATAAATAAATAAAAAACCGTTTATGGTGTAAAACAGATATGGAGTAAATATGACACTGTAGTAAGAAAAGAAAGAGCTTCAATCCCGTGAAAAGCACACAGCCTCTGTCCATCAAAATACTTCACATCAACCAAATGGTCCTGCTCCCCATACCAATAAACTCTTCTTATCCCAAATTTCATATGCAACAAACTAACAAATTATTCAATGAGCATAATATAACCCCATAGACACCAAACAGTGACAAGATAAGGCCTGATAATCAAACAACAACCGAACAACGGAGTAAAAGATGATTCACAGTTTCTCTGGATCCTTTACACATCTAACGTCTATTAACTACAAACGTAGCTGTTTTATTAATTAATATCCAGTGACAATGACATTTCTCAACAAAAAGTTTAAAAAGAGTAACAAAAAATCTTATTTTTGTGACTCAAAATGCAAAAGAGAATAGAGCAAAAACAGTTTTATTTGTTCATTTTAAAACTTAAGTGGCACCTTCATAATTTTCCTTCTGATAAAATCAAGGTCACAGGGCATAAAGTAGCATACAGCTCTGCATATCATCGCAACAAGCACAGATCCCAGACGACCACTGCACTGGTCCATCACCCGGGTGATGAGGAACCACAAGCTCTTCTTTGCGTGGAACAATCTCAGCCTCTGAATCTGACTGTCCCAATGGAATATAAGGAGGCGGCACATAACCACTTTGGCTTTTCATCTTTTTCAACTAGCAAAGCAAATTGTATAATCACAGTTTCCTTCAAATGCTTCAGTAATGTTCTGTAAAGGTCATAAAAAGCTAGTTAATTACAACAAAACATATAGAATTTGTAATCAAAACGTAACAGAGTCGAAGTATCAAAACATAAAATCAATAACCGATAATATAATAACAGGTAATAAAAAAGGTTAAAATTACACAATTTTCAGGTTTTTATTAAAAATAAAAGAACAAAAAATAGAAATGACTTAAATTTCACTAAAAATTCAGTACTAATAATTGAATTACATTACTTGATCACGGATTACCAGGGGAACACGATTATCAAGACCCATACGACACCGTCCAGTAAATATCACAAAATAAGATTCAAAATGCATCAAACACAATCATTGAATAACACTAAATTACAAATTGATAAAACAAAATTAAATTACATAGAACCAAAGATGCGATACGAACCAGAAGAATTTAAGAGAAAACAATTGTTGACAAATAAAGGTCAGCTTAGAATCGTACCTTCTGCTCCAAGACGCTGCAGAAACACACTCTCAGAGTTCTTACCACAACTCGTAAATAACAAACTCCGATCGTATTATATAATACTTTTATTACAATAATAACCATCCTTAAAATACTTTATTACAGTAATAGCCTTACTAGAAACATGTTTAATATAAAATAACAGATTACCCCTCAGGTATTGAAAATTACAATACACTGCCGACGTGAATTTGCCGTTTGCTTTTCTGTCATCTGACTTCCATGTAAGTATGTTAGAGGGGTTAAGAGGACCAAATTAACCCTATCTCATTCCAAATTTCATTTTTTCTAGAAGAGTTAAACATTAGTAAACATGTCAAAGTAAATTGGTACCCTCCGTACTTCAATAAAAATTTAATGTTTAAGGAAGTAACAATAATGTTAGATATATCAACAATTCTTACAAAGATTTGTGTACAAACTGATGTGACAGAAAATG
Organism: Pistacia integerrima; assembly: GCA_026225825.1. Taxonomy (NCBI): domain Eukaryota; kingdom Viridiplantae; phylum Streptophyta; class Magnoliopsida; order Sapindales; family Anacardiaceae; genus Pistacia; species Pistacia integerrima. The sequence goes on from CM047744.1 coordinate 14,407,997, forward strand.
AATGAAAGAGTAAATACAAAAAGTCAAACTCATCATATTCACTCTTCCATTCATTTTTTGTCACATCAATTTGTACACAAATTTTTGTAAGATTTATTTGTTTGTCTAGTATTACTGAAAAAGTAGTCGTTGGAACATTTTAACTCACTGCTTCACTATTTTTGTCTACTTATTGAATCATTGCTATCTATAGCAATAGAAACACTTCAAATATATAATAGCATTATTTTCTCGCATCTAATAGATAATGAAGACTTTTCAACTTATATTTTTATAAATTTAGTCTTTATATGATGAATCTAATCCATCAAATAGTTGGACAAGTTTATTTTCCAAGTACTTGAAATTTCTCAACATGATATTCTTATCTCTAAAGGAGTTTTGATTTCCTTATTGTTAAGGGGAATCGTTATTGCCTCTAGATCATACTCAACCAACTAGTCGAGGTATTAACTATCAGTCTTGAAGTTTCAGTCTCTACTCTAATAAAAATAAAGATTAATTCCATTTACACCCCCTAAGTCTCAAGAAACTGATAGTTGGACTTTTCAATTATCAGAAATGAAGGATCAAATGACCTAAAAGAGTGGTAAATTAGGCTTTTAAACCTCTGAAGGCCACTTTATCACAATATCCTCAAATTAAAACTATTAGTGAGTTAAAGGTGTTTCTCTAGTGCAATATATGAATACGGCAAATGGCAAGCAATTGAAAATGCTTAAACAAAAAAATAAATTGCATAAATGTAAAGAGATAAGGGAAAAGAAAAGCAAACACAACAATACATAGTGGTTCGGCCCCAACCCGATCTATGTCCACTCCTTTTAAGCTATCCCTCTTGGAGTATTCTATTATCTCCCTTGGTTGATCACCCAACCAAGCAAATCCAATACAAATAGCTTTCCTCCAAGTGTTATTAAACCTTTACACACAATTGTTTCACAAGGTGCAATTGAAACCTCTCTCTCACACACTGTGACTTACTTTCTCTCACTAGAATTGCCTAGAAACCTGAGAGTGAATCTCACTCTTTTACAACTCGAAATTTGATTGATAAAACAATGAAAAACTCTCTGAAAGAGTGGATGAACAACTGTATAACCCAAAGAAACCTAATCTACAAAGACACAAGTTTAGGATTTAGCAAGGGTTTGATTTAGAATATGAAATTTGCAAGTGAAAGCTCTGAAAGATTGTCATAAGATTGTTTGATTTCTTTTGTTTTGAAAAAGATGAAATTTCATAGAATTTAAAGTTATTTCAGAATGAGTTTTGCTTAATTTATATATGGGAGTGCAAAAATATAGCCATTATACCTAAAAAGGGACTTTGAAAATCATAGAAATCGGTCGACCATTTCTACGATTTAATTTTATTTGGTTTTATCTTATCAACTCTTTGATGAGTTTTTGAAAATATAAAGAATATAAACAACAATTAGAAAACTTGATTAGGATTTTATCTTTGGACATATATAGATTAAGTGCAGTATAAGTAAAATAATTAATGTAAGGAGAGATGAAACTTCCTATATGTAATTTAAATTTTATATAATGCCCCAGATTTTTACATATATGAACACATGGTGAGATGAAGTGAAGATGAAATGAGATAGGTACCTCGTTGGACGATGACTACAGTGTTGTCGGCGATGGTGGTCGATTGAAGAAAGCGATAGTGGAAGAGAGAAAATGTAGGTTAGGGTTTGATTGTCAAATGAAAATGGTAAAATGGATTTAGAATTAGATTTTAGAATTGGGGAATAAGAGTTAACCCGATTTTGGCAGAAAACCAGTTGGACGGGATGGTTTACTATAGTAACCCTAGTCCAACCACAGGTCAAAATAGGTGAACTCTTATCTCCTGTTTTTCACCCTGATTGGCCCAACTCAGTGGCGGGTTCCTAGTCCAATCGGTTGAAGGAGTCGGACCAGGACGGGTTTTAAAACAAAGAATTAGAATACCACAAGCCACTTATAGGTTCACTCATAAAAAACTCCTATATTTGATATAACCTTTATTTATTTATATTTATTCATCTTTAATCTCAAAATTTAAAGAGTAATGTTATAGTTATTCGATCGGTGTATCGATTTTGTACATGAATGACGGCACAATCATGACCGCTTTATTTATTATCGCTTAATATTAATCAACGGCCAGGATTTTGCCACGTCATTCGGTGCACAAAATCGGTACACACCATTCGGTAAGTCTATCGTTTTCCAAATTTAAAACCCAAGTTTTAAGATCACGCTTTACTCTTCATTCATATTATTTCTACCAACGCCTCCACTAATGGGATTTCTCTACTTCACTTCATAAGGAAATGATCTTCCCCAATCATAACAATAGCATACTTGTTTTGTTTTTTATTTTTACTGAGTTTGTTTATACGTTATTTTGAAAATTTTTGATAAGCATAAACTATTTGATTCATCTATATAAGTTTATTGTTATTACAAATTGATTCTTCATGGGTTTTCTTGGCGTTGTGTACTTTTGTTTCATACTTCATGAAATTTTACATTTTTAAATTATTTCATTAATTATGTTGACGTTTGAGAGATAAATTTGTCTCAAGTAATTTTGGTATGTGATTAAAGCATTTTCAATATTTTTTTTCTTGTCACAATTGAGAAACCTAGTGATGCACTTGTTGGTGAAGGAGAAGGTCTGTTGTTGCTCTACGTAAGGAACACTAGAGATAAGGCCTAAACTTGGTCAATTTGTGCATTACTTATTGTATTCTTTATCAATTATTTCAATTTATTAAAATATTTAATTCAAAGGGAGTTTTACAAAAACATAAAGAAAATGAGAAAAGTAAATATTTAGGTATAAATAATAACAATGACGACCACCATTATCTCCATGACGTCTTATGCCCTCTTGGCTATTGTGATATGAATTTAGAGAACAATGAAGACTATGAAAACTAGATTGATATTACAAACAAAGCATTTCATGAAACAAATGTAACTTTCATATCACAAGAAACATATCCTAATCAAACAATCAATAAAATGAAAGGTAACATTACTCGTACAATTGATACACCAACATCCTTATCAAACAATCAATAAAATGAAAGGTAACATTTTTAACTTGTATAAAGTTCTCTCAAACATTGAAAAAAAAAAAAAAAAATTCACATTTTTTGAGCAAAATTTCGGTTATGCTTGATCGGTGTCCCTTAAAAATAAGGGCAACACCGGCAAATTCTCACGTGTAATTTAAGTTTCTTATACTTTGTAAATCCATCAAGACAAGGCCTAAAAGTAGAACAAATTCACCAGCCTTTCTCAATCTCTTAAGTTCCTCCACTTTCTATTAGAAACTTTATAAACATACCCAATAATTATTAGTCGTATATAGAAGAATCCCCAATGTCACATCATGCACATCTCAGGGTAAGTCGAACCATGTCGTAAAAAACTGGGGGTGTCTTTGTATTTTACCTTATACTATTGGTAAAATAAGTGGTCAGATCATTTGAATGCAGACTTCATAGTTGATGGTGGAGCTGACCTACCTGATGAAGTGGATGGTAGAGGGATTCATCCTTCGATTTGGGGCTTCTCTGGAAAGTTGGGTTCTTTTTTTTTTTTTTTCTAAATTCAATTTGATTTTCTAAGTAGTACTTCAAACACTTTCTCACTCTTTCAAAATCATAACGGATACTACCACCGAGGCTGAGGTTGACAGGGCAGTTGATCTTACTGTTAAACAGGTTGAGAAGTTGAGGGAAATGAGCCCGCTCTGAAACTAGCTTCGAAAGGATGACTCACTATCCTTGAAAAATACTAAAAACTTCCTACAAAATTTTGTTTCGCCCCCAAAATATAAAAAAAGATGATTTTAGGCGTTTTTTATGTTCTTCAAGGTGTGTTGTTGATCCAACGTTACCTAGTGCAGTAATTGTGGCTTATAGCAGTGATTATGCAGAAGGAAAAAATTTTAATTAATCTCTTCTCACAACCCTCAGAAACAATACCTGAGAGAGGAGGAGACTCAAGACCTTCCAATTCTTTGCCACCACTTTCATGGGCTGCAAAGTTTAAAATTGCCCTTGAAAATTTGGTTATTTTTTAAAAACCCTATTATCTTAGTGTTTTAAAACCCAGTCCGGCCTGACTGGGTAAACGGCTACCATCATCCCCTTCCCCGCCCCGCCCCGCCCGGGCATGTGCTTAGTGGTGCACAGGCTCAGTATAGGGCCAATTCAGTGAATTGACATTTTTTCGGGTGAGAGAAATTAGGGAAGAAGGCCTGCCATGATTTGGGTTCTCTTGGTTTCTTTTTGCCTGCTTCTTTTTTTGGGCTTTGATATTTTGTTTAAATTCATCAATAATATGGTCGTGGACCTCTTGGTTGAACTGAAAAGCCCAGTTAAATTTTGACATCTGTGACCTTCTGGTCATCTTTTAACACATTTTCCTCTTTTAACCCAATAGCCCAACCACCAATGGCAATTACTAAACTTCCCTTTCATACCTTCGCAACAAAAGCCGAATTTAGTTAGTGAAAAAGTTCTTCACACTAATAGTAAATTCTGTGGAGTTAATCTGAGTTCAAAACTTACCGTAGTTCCAGAAGCAAGATTGTAGGACTTGGGTTCAATAAGAGATGATATTTAGAAAGACTATTATTACAGTAATTTGACTCCTGCAAAGGCTACTAAGCCGCCTAAGCAGTCCAATCCGCAGGTCAGATGGCATTTCTTCCTCCTATAATAGTCTTTTTTGGGAATGATTCCCGACGCAGTTTACTGGACCATCCGCAGCATTTTGGCTTGCGCTTCACAAATTTTGGGTCCTAAACTTGGAATGGATGCGGAGCGTAGGTGGCCATTTGCCGCCATCATCACAAAACAAAACCCACCGTCACAAACACCAGTTTTGTCAAATCTTTCCCCATTTCAAGTGGGGGGCTCCAGGGCCGAGTTCCAGGTCGTGCCAGGGATGCCCGCCTCAACTGGGAACCATGTCTTTCCTCGCAACCCTTCAATTGATCAAATTGTCCCTTTTTGTGCATTTTTCTTTATCCTTCCGAGTGATATTCTCACTTGTGTTTGTGGCTGTTTGTCATTCTTAGATTCATTTGATATTGATATTAAAAATAATACTGACGCCTTGAAATAAGGATTTTGAAGCTGGATTGCATTGATATGTTGTACAAGTTCTTGTTCTTCAGGAAAATCAAATCAAATATTGTTAAATATGAACCCAAAAGAAAATCTGAAAAACATAATTTTGAATATATATTTGTCAAGTCAATGTACAAAAAACAGTGTCTCTACTTTGAAGAGGTGATTATAGCCGAAGCCCAATCCCTGCTCCAGATGATTATGTTATATATGTGCATTATACTTTGGTGGGACAGAGATTCTTGATGTTTCAATGAACTGAACAACTCGCCGAAGCTAGATGCATATTGCATACCTTCCAAAAACCATTTCTTCACTTCTCTTGGAAATATTGTCATGCTTCTCATAAGCTCGATTATTATTATGTGCTTCAAGATCCAAAGCTCTAGATTCTGGGCTCATGTAGAATCAAGAAAGCATAACTTTTATCGCTAGGCCAGATGCAGACACATTTATATGCCTTATATCAAAACAAATTAATGACATAAGAATAAATCAATTATAGAGCACGGACAAGCCTAGTGACTCAAGTAAATCTCAAAATGGTCTGATTTGATAAAGCTTGTAAACTTCACAATTTGGCAGACGCCAATTCTATGTCCTAAGTCAGAGGTCTCTACTTTCTGGTCACCATGTTTCAGAAAATGCAACATGATATAGCCATGTTGAAAGGTGAGTTTTGATTCAGAGGGCTCTGTGTGGATGTAGGATTTTGAGTAGATGTAGGAGTCTGACTTGCGGGAAATGTTATTTCCCAAACACTATCTTCTTTATCAATCCATGAGTTCTCCCCTTGAAGAGAGGGTTTGGCAAAATAAGGCTTTGACTCAAAAAAGGTCTCATCTTTGGAGACAAACAATTTCTTCCCTTATAGGGCAGTAACACTTATATCCTTGTTGAGTGAGAGAGTACCCTACAAACACACATTTAATGGCCCTAAGATCTAACTTGCGTCTGTTATGAGAGTGAACATGAACAAAGGTAGTACACCCAAAGACTTCCAAAAGGCAGAGAGTTTAAGGCTCTAAAATCAGGAAATGTTTGAAGAAACGTGGAGAGAGGAGTACAAAACTCTAAAATCTTAGTAGGCAATCGATTTATCAAATAAGTTGCTGTTAGGACAGCCTACCCCCACAAATAATTAGGCACGTTCATGGTGAACATAAGTGCTCGGGCAACCTTTAAAAGGTGCCTATTTTTCCTTTCTGCAATACCATTCTGCTGTGGGGTATCTACACAAGAACTTTGGTGTATTATTCCATGACTGGGCATATAGTTTCCTAGGCTAGAATGGAAGTACTCCCTACCATTATCTGTTCTTAGGACTTGAATATGTGTGTGACACTGATTCTTAACCATGGAATGGAAATTCTGGAAGACTCTACCTGTTTCAGATTTTTCTTTCATTAGGTAAACCCAACATAGTCTAGTGTGATCATCAATGAAAGTAATAAACCATTTTGATCCAACAATATTTTTAACTCTAGATAGTCCCCAAACATCACTATAAATTATAGAGAATGGCCTAGAACTCTTGTACTGTTTAACAGGAAACACTGATCTGGTATGTTTTGCAATTTGGTAGATTTCACACTCAAATAATATTGGAATTTTATTTCTGAATAACACAGGAAACAATCTTTGTAAATAAGGGAAACTAGGGTGACGTAATCGGTGATGCCACAAAATTTTATTTTTGACTTACCAGACATAGAGACAGAATTACACCTAGATGTTATAGCTTGATTATTCTCAGAATCCTTGGCATCAAAATAGTAGAATCCTCATTTTTCTCTAGCATTGCCAATCATCCTGCCCGAGAGAGAGTCCTGAAATTCACAATGAGAAGAAGAAAAATTAACCACGCAGTTTAAGTCCTTAGTCAATTTGCTAATAGAGAGGAGATTACAAGCCATATTAGGCACATGAAGGATAGATTGTAGACAAAGATTTTCAGACAGTTTGACAATCCCTTTACCAACTACTTTTGATAAAGAACCATTAGCTGTTCTAACCCTTAGATTACCATAACATGGGCTGTAGGATACAAACACACTTGAGTTACTTGACATATGATCCGAGGCCCTTGAATCTATAACCCAAGAATTAGTTGTTCCTACATTGGTATGCAAAGCTGTGAGGGAATTACTAGTCTCGGCAAATGAACATGAGCGATCAGATGAACCACAATTGGGCTGATTGAATAATTCTTGTAAGTGTTCCAACTGTTCTTTGTTGAATGGTACAGAACTTGGATGATCTTCAGATTCGTCTATCCCAGCATGAAATCCTTTGCCTCCAGCCTTATTAATCTTCCAATTGGTTGGCCTGCCATGTAGTTTCCAACAGGTAGCCTTGGTATGCTTTGGCCGATGGCAATACTCACACCAGATTTTCTCTTTTTCTCCTCTTTTTTGCATCCTTTGCTCTCCATCAGACCTAGTATGATTGCCCCAACCCTTTGAAACCAAAGCTGAAGACTCAGATGGTATGCTTAAACTGATGGATCCGACTGATTCACCCATCATCACTTCCTTCCTACTTTCCTCTCTTCTAACCCTTGCAAATACTTCCCTTATAGAAGGTAGATATTCTTTTCCCATGACCCTACCCCTTATTTCATCTAGTTCCTTATTCAAACCTACAAGGAACTCAAACACCCTCTCTTTTTCTAACATTTTTGTGTATTTGGCAGTATCCTGAGAGCAACTCCAGTCTGCTTCAAAGGACAAGTCCAGCTCCTGCCATAATTTAGCCAAAACGCTATAGTATTGAGTTACAGTCATGTTCCATTGTTTGGTCTCTCTTAATCAAGACTTCAACTTAAATATATGTGTTGAGTTCCCCACATCAGAGTATGTTTCCTTTGCAACTTCCCAAATATCCTTTGTAGTGGGAAGAAATAGGTCCAGTTGTCCAATCTACTCTTCCATGGAATTGATTAACCATCCAATCACTGTACTATTCTCAACATCCCATTTTTGGTATGCTGGATCATCTTCTTGTTGGGCTTTAATCGTACCAGTCAAGTAGCCTAGTTTACCTCTTCCTCAAACCATCAACTTCACCGCTTGAGACCACGAGACATAATTCTTTCCATTCAGTTTGTGAACACTAATCTAGATTGAATTATTATCATTATTACCTGAAGAAAACAGGAGTTCTGGTTGTCCAGATCTCATATTTGAGGAGGATGGAATCTGATGGGATGAAGGACTAGAGGATGAATCTCGAATAGGTGGAAGACTTCGGCTTTTGCCTTTTCTCTCACCAGTCATGGCAGTTTTCACCATTAGTATTTATAGCCAGAGGAACCTGGCTCTAATGCCATGAAATCAAGAAGAAAACACTCGATAATTTTTTATTATTGTATTCTATATCATAGGTTACAACAGTCTAGTTATATAGACTTTATTAGCATATCCTGATAACTCTTAGGTCCATGATTTTCTCTTTATTCAAACAGATAAAATTAAGATAAATCCTAAGTTTAAAAAACCCTTACTATCCTTATCAAGAACTTCTACGAAATAACATTTCTCGCAAGTAGACTCCTACATCCACTCTGAGACCTCTGAATCAAAACTCACCTTTAACTCAAATCCAACCTCTTACCAATCCTAATTCCACCAGAACAGAAAATACCAGTCCTAATTCCATTAGAACAGAAAATCTTGAAAACCCTACAGTAGAAGAGAATTTTGACACTTTGACTCAGGAACATATGAAGACAGGGGGAGGTTTGACTAGGCTAAATCAAACAAACCTCAAAGTTTATTCTTAGAAACCTGGTTATCAAGACAGTGAGAATCCTTCTGATGATTAGCATGGCCAATCATCCCAACCGAAAGAAGTCAATGAATCACAGCCTTCAGGTAAGAAAATTTTTCCTCCTAGTGAGTCTGAGTCGAATGTTGATCTTCCTATAGCTCTTAGGAAAGGGGTTAGGTCTTGTACTTTACATCCTATTTCTCATTTTGTGTCCTATGAAAATGTATCTACTGATTTTTGAGTATTTGCTACTAATCTCTCAACCATAGAGGTTCCTAAGTCAATACAAGAAGCATTGGATGATCCTAAATGGAGAGAAGCTGTAATGGAAGAGATGAAGGCCCTTGAAAAAAATGGAACATGGGAATTGGTGAGCTTAGCTAAGAGGAAGACTATTGTGGGCTGTAAATGGGTGTTTATAGTAAAATATAATGCAGATGGTTCAGTTGAGAGATACAAGGCAAGGTTGGCAGCTAAGGGATTCACACAGACCTATGGAGTAGATTACCAGGAAACCTCTATCCCCGTAGCCGGGCTGAATACTATTCGAGTTCTCCTTTCTCTGGCTGCAAACTTAGACTGGCCCTTGCAATAGCTAAATGTAAAGAATGATTTCTTGAATGGTGACTTGGCAGAAGAGGTGTATACAGAGTTGCCACCAGGTTTTGAAGGTAATTAGATAGGGAGGAAGGTTTGTAAGCTAAAGAAATCCTTGTATGGCTTAAAACAATCTCCTAGGGCTTGATTTGAAAATTTTACCTAGGCTATTAGAAGTTATGGGTTCACACAAGGTCAGACTGATCACACTTTGTTTTTCAAGAATAATGGGGGTAAGATTACTGTTTTAATAGTATATGTAGATGATATTATTCTTACAGGAAACAATTTGGAAGAAATGGAAATGGTAAAAAAGGTTCTTGCCAAGGAGTTTGAGATAAAGGATCTAGGACAGTTGAGATATTTTTTAGGGATGAAGGTTGCCAGGAGTAAGAAGGGAATCTCTGTTTCTCAAAGAAAATATGTTTTGGATCTGTTAAAAGATACCGGAATGTTAGGGTGTAGACCTGCTAAGACTCCTATTAAGCCAAATGTGAAGTTTGACCAGGATAGTGGAGATACACCAGTTGAAAAAGGCGGGTATCAAAGACTGGTTAGGAGGCTGATATACTTAGCTCATACAAGGCCTGACATAGCATTCTCTATAAGTGTGGTAAGCCAACACATGCACAATTCACAGGAGAAGCATCTTGAAGTTGTAAATAGAATCTTAAGGTACCTGAAGATGACACTTGGGAAAGGATTGTTTTTTGAGAAAACTAATGAAAGAAAGGTGAAGGCATTCATGGATGTAGACTGAACAGGTTTAGTGAGTGATAGAAGGTCAACTTCAAGGTATTGCACATTCATTTAGGGAAATTTGGTGACTTGGAGAAGGAAGAAGCAAACTGTGGTTGCAAGGAGCAGTGCGGAAGCTGAATTTCGGGCAATGGCATAAGGTATTTGTGGGCTGATATGGTTAAAAAGACTCTTGCCAGAACTAGGAATCAAGAGTGAAGATCTTATGAAGTTCTACTGTGATAATAAGGCTGCGATTGGGATTGCACATAATCCAGTACATCATGATAGAACCAAACATGTGGAGATTAATAGGCACTTTATTAAAGAGAAGATTGACGACAAGCTGTTGTGTGTTATCTATCTACCTCCTAGCCAACATACTGCGGACATTCTTACAAAAGGATTGTTTAGACAGAGTTTCGACAATCTAGTTTCGAAGTTAGGAATGCTAACTGTTTTCTCACCAGCTTGAGGAGGAGTGTAGAAGTTCTTGATAAGGATGGTAAGGGTTTTTTAAACTTAGGATTTATCTTAATTTTATCTGTTTGAATAAAAAGATAATCCTGGACCTAAGAGTTATCAGGATATCCTAATAAAGTCTATATAACTAGACTACTGTAACCTATGATATAGAATACAATAATAAAAAATTATCAAGTGTTTTCTTCCTGATTTCAACATCCAACACTGTTGGTGTTGGTGTTGGTGTTGTAGCTGGCTCTGCTGGTTTTGTTATTCTTATTGCTGCACAATGTTAATCTGCCAATGCGGAAACTTAATTTGCCTACTTGTCCTCCATCTAAGGTACTCCACAATAAGAGAATTTGTACTGATTACAAGTCCAAACCCAGTGAATGAGGAAAGGAGAACAGAGAGAACCGGGTTCACATTTAGCTGCATGTTACAAGAAGTCTGTGCGAAGACCAATTCCACCCCCCTTCCCCTCACCTCAAAAACAAATAATTCAGAACATTGAGCAAAGCAGTTGAAATCATACTATACAACCCAAAAGAAATACAACAAATGCATGGAATAAATTTAGTTTGACTTACTACAGAGTAAAAGATATGAACGAACAGGATCACAATTGCAAATTGGAAGGAAGCATAATGTCACACACTTAACTTCTTTGCTAAGTCCGTGTGGCCTTAACACTTCATAAATGTGTTAAGCAGCCTAACACTCACACAAACTCAAAGACTAACAATATACAAATGAGAGATATAAGTGGAGAGAAAATATAAACTCTGTATTGAAGGATTACAACTTATGAATTTTACAAAGGGGGTGGCCTATTTATATGCTAAACCTCCTCAAAGAATATGACTAGATACATTGTATACTTAATCCTTAAGTAAACACTAGGTGGCAACCTTAGGTGGATGGATAATGCTTATCCTTTAAGTTCCTTTGCCACTAAGTTTACTTAGCTATGAAGTATACTTAGCCACTAAGCAACGTGCAGCACACTTGAGTCACCAAACAAGCTGGTCGTGACATTCTCCTACACCTAATGCTGCGACGCCCTCGTCGCATTATCCTTATAGTGTAGGATTAAGTCTTGGAATTGCCATAATGAGTCTTCAGTCTCCCAACTGGCTTTGGCATTGGGAAGTCCCTTCCATTTGATGAAGTATTCCCCGTAATTTGACACACCACATCGGTGAATGACTCTATAGCAAGTATTTCTTCAATCTCTTTGTCAAAGGATGTTACAACGGCTGTTGGTGCTCGTTTAGAGACTCCTCGGGATGGTTCTTCCGAGTCTTCATGAAATGGCTTTAGCAAGCTTACATGAAAGACCGGGTGGATCTTCAGTTTCGGAGGGAGTTGGAGTCGATACGAAACTTTGCCGATGCGTTGTATCACTTGAAAGGGCCCTTCATATTTGTGCACTAGGCCTTTGTGCATCTTTCTTAGAGTCTTGAATTGTTGCGGCAGTAGCTTTACAAGGACAAGATCACCTTCTTGGAACTCAACGTGCCTCCTTTTCTTGTCTGCCCACTTTTTCATTCTCTTTGTTGCCTTATGTAGAGCGGCACGAGCAAGTTCAGTTTGTTCATGCCATGACTTGGCTAACCTGAAGGCTGCGGGGCTCTTCCCATCATAGCGGGTGGCTAGGGAAATAGGTGTGTTCGGTTGTCATCCTATGATGATCTCAAAAGGACTCTTGTTGGTTGCCTCGCTCCTCTGCAAGTTGAATGAGAATTGGGCTATGTCAAGGAGCTTTGCCTAATCCCGCTGGCTAGCACTCACATAGTGCCGCAAATATAGCTCTAACTGTGCATTGATGTGCTCAGTTTACCCATCAGTTTGGGGATAAAAGCTGGTTGAAAAGTCTAGGTTTGATCCTAGCATCTTGAATAACTCTGTCCAAAATCTCCCTGTAAACCGAGGATCTCGATCACTGATTATACTTGTTGGAATACCCTATAACTTGATGATGTTACGAAAGAAAAGCTTGGCTGTTTCCTTTGCTGTACAATCGGTGGATGCGGGGATGAAGATAACATACTTGCTAAACCTGTCCACAATGACTATGATGCTCCCAGACCTTTCAAACTTTGGCAAACATGTGATGAAGTTCATTGAGACACTCTCCCATGGTCTCTCTGGCACGGGTAATGGTTCTAGCAAGCCTGCTGGTTGTTGTTGCACTACCTTGTCTTGCTGGCTAACAAGGCACGTACGTACATATCCCTCGATGCTATCTTGCATCCCAGGCCAATAGTAGGCAGATTTCAAAAAAGCAAGAGTACGTCTCATACCTGGATGGCTTGCCCACAAGGAGTCATGACACTCCTTGATCGTCTCTTTCCTTAGATTGTCCCATTTTGGGATGTAGAGGCAGTTGTCTTTAGTGTAGAGTAAGCAGTCAGTCAGCCAAAACCTCCGGGTTTTCCCATTTTCTAACAAGGCAATGATGTTTTGAGCCAACGGCTCATGCTGGAGTCCTTGCCTGATTCTGTCAGCCAATGCACTTGTGACTTGACTGATGCTCGCCAACTCAACCTTGTGGCTTAGTGCATCTGCCACCACGTTGGTCTTCCCTGGCTTGTACTCCAGGACATAATCAAACTCAGCAAGAAAGTCCTGCCATTGTGCTTGCTTTGGACTTAACTTCTTTTGAGTCTGAAAGTAGCTTGTTGTGACGTTATCTATCAAAGTAACAAACTTAGACCCAAGTAAGTAGTGCCGCCACACTCTAAGGCAATGGATGATGGCTATCATATCTTTTTCTTGCACGGTGTAATGCCGCTCAATCTCATTGAGCTTCCGACTCTCGTAAGCAATCGGATGCCCATTCTGCATGAGTACTCCCCCGATGGCAAAGTTAGATGCATCGCTATGCACTTCATATGGCTGAGTGTGGTCTGACAAGGCAGGCATCGGTTCTTTGCTGATTGCAGTTTTCAACTCTTCAAAGGCGGCTTGGCATTCTTCTAACCATTCCCACGGCTTATTCTTCTTGAGTAGGTCTATTAATGGGGCTGCCTTTGCCAAGTAGCCCTTGATGAAACGACGATAGTAGTTTACTAATCCAAGGAAGGATCGTAACTCCGACACTTTGGTGGGTGTTTCCTATTCTTGAATGGCCCGCACTTTTTCATCTTCCATCATAAGCTGCCTATCCTTGATCTTGTGACCCAAGAACATTACCTCCGGCTTGGCGAAAGAGCATTTCTTCTTCTTGATATACAGCTTGTTGTCCCGCAATACTTGGAACACTTCCCTTAGGTGGTGCACATGCTTCTCCCAAGTTTTGCTATATACTACTATGTCATCTAAATAAACGACCACAAACCAGTCGAGATAGGGATGGAATATCTTATTCATCAAAGTACAAAAAGTAGCAAGTGCATTTGTTAGACCAAATGGCATAACTAAAAATTTATAAGACCCATACCTTGTAACACAAGTGGTCTTTGGCTCGTCGCCTTCAGCTATGCGCACTTGATAGTAACCTGACCTCAGATCCAGCTTGGTAAAGTAGCGGGCATGCCCCAGTTGATCGGAAAGATCAACAATCAAAGGAATGGGATATAACTATTTTTCACAGAAACCTTATTGAGTGCTCGGTAGTCGATACACATGAGCAAGGAACCGTCTTTCTTCCTTTGAAACAAGAAAAGTGCACCATAGGGAGCTTTGGAGGGCTTGATGAACCTTGCATCCAGTAGTTCCCATAACTGTCTCCTTAATTCAGCTAGCTCCGGAGGTGCCATACGGTAAGGACCTTTGGCAGGTGGCTTGGCGCCCGGTTCTAGCTCAATCTGATAATCTACCTCCCTTCTAGGTGGTAGCTCCTTTGGCAGCTCGTTTGGTGTGACATCAACAAATTCTTCGAATACTTGTGCTACTTCCCTGGGCACTGCCTCTGGCGAGATTGGTTCCTCATCATCATACTGCTTAAGGATGGCCAAGTAGCTTTCCTCCTTCTTCTTGATACCTTTCTTGAACTGCATGGTCGAGAGCACCATTGTCTCCGGCTTGGTAGAGCAGCTAGTAGATAGCACACAAGCTTGTTCCTGCCATGATGCACATGGTATTGGTTGAGGACAAGGGAAATGCCTTGACTTGTTCCATAAACTCTAAGCCAAGGACAACTTGGTAGTCATCCATCGGTGCAACTGAGAAATCTAAGTAGCCGGACCAAGTTCCCATTGTGGTTTTGACATGTCGAGCCACTCCATGTATCAGTTGTGCCACTGAGTTAACTGCCTTGATGGTGCCTCCACCTCCTGAAGCCTTGAGACCCGACATGCTTCACTTGCTGAAATGAAGTTGTGCGAAGCTCCCATATTTACCATGGCTTTGGTGGCCTTCCCATTGATGGCCATATCAACATAGAGCAACCCTTTGGCTTGGGTTTTTGGTGCGGACTGGATCCCGTTGAGTAGTTGCATTGATCCCATATGTGCCACATCGCTACTGCCTTCGGCTTGCTTGTCCTCTTGATGCTTGGCTATGAGGGAAGTGAGAGCTTTCTTCTCCGGATAGTCTTTCACCCAATGAGGCCCATTGTAAATGAAACTGTTGTTGCGGGGTTTGTTGGTGCCCTTCTCCCAACGTTTGCCCTTGTCCTTGCCCTTGGATGAGGAGTTGTCTTGGCGGGTGTCTCGGTAACTCTCTTTAGATTGCCCCTTGTCTCCCACACCTTTAACAAAGCTGCCCTTCTTATCTTTGGACTTGTCGGTCTGTTCTTTTTTGCTGCTATAATCAATCAAACTTTCAGCAACTGCTATGGCTATGGCAAGGTCTTGCACTCCCCGACGCCTTAGCTCCGTTTTCACCCATGACTGCAACCCATCCATAAAGTTGAAGAGCGAATCTTTGTTGGACATCCCAAGGATCTCCAATATCAAGTCGATGAAGTCCTTGATGTAATCACGGATTGTCCCTGTTTGCTTGATCCTTCACAAGCGAGCTCTTGCCTTATCTTTGGCATTTTTTGGGCAAAACTGCCACCTAAGCTCTTTCTTAAAATCATCAAAGGTAGAGATAGTGCAAATACCTTTTTCAATGTCTCCTTCTCTTCTCCTCCACCATAGCCTTGCGGTGTCTGTAAGATAGAGGACTGCGTTCTCAATCTTCGAGCTTTCCTCCGTGACGCCTACGGCCCCAAAGTACTTGTCTAGTCCCCACAAGAAGTTGTCAACTTCTTGTGCCTTGCGTGAGCCACCAAAGCTTTTAGGCCTTGGTATGTCAATCCTTTGGCTTTCAACGACGTTGCTGCCGGTCCTTACAACCATGGTGCGCTTGCATCGCGCTAAATCAGCTTGCACCTCGTCTAAGCGAACAAGAGTGCTGTTGACTTCGGTTTGGAACACATGATAAGTTTGGGCAAGCTCCCCTGTGAACTCCTCACGAATTTTCCCCATTTCGGCCCTTAACGACTCCTCCATTTGAAGCAACATGGCTTTCGCAACAGTGTGAGTTTCGGACACCTCCGTCTCTAGATCATCTACCCGATGATCTAACTCATCCGACTGCATGCTCACCCTTTCTTCTATACGAGATAGACGTGAGTCAAAATTGGAAATAAAGTCTTTGGACTTACCTCTCTGCCTTAAGGGGTTGGGGTTGGGGTTGAGGTCGACTTCCTCCGAGCAACCACGTTCTTGGGAAGCCTCCATCTCAACCGTCTTAGATCCCTTTGTTGAAGCGACAGTGTCTTTTGCCATTGAATAGTAACCGAGGTCATGCTAACCGAGGCTCTGATACCACTTGTCACGCACTTAACTTCTTTGCTAAGTCCGTGCTGCCTTAACACTTCGAAAATGTGTTAAGCAGCCTAACACTCACACAAACTCAAAGACTAACAATATGCAAATGAGAGAGATAAGTGGAGAGAAATATAATCTCTGTATTGAAGGATTACAACTTATGAATTTTACAAGGGGACTTGGGGGGGGGTTTGGAGGGGTGGCCTATTTATAGGCTAAACCTCCTCAAAGAATATGACTAGATACACTGTATACTTAATCCTTAAGTAAGCACTAGGTGACAACCTTAGGTGGATGGATAATGCTTATCCTTTAAGTTCCTTTGCCACTAAGTTTACTTAGCTACGAAGTATACTTAGCCACTAAGCAACGTGCAACACACTTGAGTCACCAAGCAAGCTGGTCGTGACAATAAGCCCATATGTAAGTCGTGCTCTCTGCCACCATCAAAAGCAACATGCTTTTTAAGTAACTCTAATTATGAAACAAAGAATGCTCTATAATTTGCAAGCGAAAATGAGAAATTTACACAAATGAAAATGGAGAAAAAAAAAAAGAAGCAAAGAACTTTTAATATATCCTCTCATAGTATGAATATTCTAGTAATTACATTATAACCCATAAATTGCAAAAGCAAACATTATAGGTTTAACGAACATTTAACTTTTGAAGCTTTAGCACTCATTATTTAAGCAAGTTTTTTATTATATTTGAAGTGTGATACTCAATATAAATAGAGCCATATGAAGATTGAATTGCCTTATCCCTAATCTCTACCTATGTTCTTCATTCCCTTGTTTCTAATTCATTTTCATCTTCTGTCTGGTCAAACTTTTCAGACTTAATATTACTCAGTATTTAATGAGGTAGGCTTGTTTCCTTACAAAAGTACCTTTGAACCCTTAATTATTTTTTTTTTCTTCAATAAAAATCTTCTCAGTTCCTATGCACAGAATCCTTCCAGTTTAGCCTGTGATCGGGGGTAACTTTGTGAATATCCAAATTGATCAGTTAACTACATCAACTGGGACAAGGCTATTGTTTTGTCATCCACTAGCAGCATGCACTGGATATAAATTTACACAGAAATGAACAAGTTGTTCACACAAGAAACCTATTGAGTCCAATACTAAAACCCAAGCATAATTAAAGGTGTTGTCCACTTCTACTAACTGCTGCCCCCAAATGCCCAAATGCATTTCTCCAAACTCTATTGGCACAGAAGCACCACATCCTCACCTATGCAATCGTAAAAATCTCCGCCCCTCTAATAACCCCAAAGGTGGTTCCTGAAGCCAACAATCTCCCCTAACACAAGCTTTACAATCTCACATAAGACTGAATGGTGTAAATGAGGGAAGGTAAAGCCTATGGCCTTTGACATTGCACCTCGGGGCATGGCATAAGAGCCATTTATGTGGAAAAGCGACCTTGTTGCATCTTGCTAAGAACCCTTCCACTACCATGACACTTTGATAATCCGTAAATTATACAGTTTTTATTTGTCTTTTTGTCGGATTTCAGGTACTTTCTAATGCATTTTTACCTGAATTGGTGCTTAATTCTTTACTTTTCGTGTTTCAGGTTAAAATGGACTTTTTGAGCGAATAAAGACAAAATTGGATAGTTTTGACTCAGAATTGAGCGGAGTTCAGAAGATAGGAGAGTTCCGGAGCAGGACAACGCACGATGAAGCTTGTTTCTAAGGTAGAGAACCGAAAATCGAAGAATCGAACGAAGAGGCAAGTAAAGTGGCAGTTCTGTAAATTTCAGAACTTTTAAAGGAGCTTCGCCCCGGCGAAGGAATTGTCTTCGCCGCGGCGAAGTTAGGCAGAGACGATTTGGACTTTTTCATTCTTCGCCGCGGCGAAGAATTCTTCGCCACGGCGACAGTCAAATTATTCAGTTTTGTAAACGCACAGTTTCGTGTGTGCGTGTTTTTGGCTGGGTTTTTGGACCAAGTATAAAAGGAAAAACTTAACTTTTTGTAAAGGGTCTTCAGCTTTTTAGGTTTAGCCGTTTTTACACTTTTCTTAGAGTAAAGCTTGGAGATTTTCGGATTGTTGAAGGGAAGATTCAAATTTTTGGCTAGAAGATTCATCTTTTGGGGAGATCTCTTATCTTTCATCTCAGTTTCATTATGTTTAACTTGTTTATTTCTATTTTTCGTTTTTGTAGTATTAATTTAGCTATGAACTAATCTTCTATGGGTTAGGGTTTTGATTGTAGTTTGGATTTTATATGGGTTAATTACTTGATGGTTTTATTTCCATATGAATAAGTTTTGGTTGTGTGTTACTCTGATTTTAAATGCTGAATGTGATGAACATGATGAGATTGAGAAATAATTCATGTTAGGCTTCTTGGGTCTTCACCATTATAGTATTGGATGCTAGAGATAGATTCAAGAATTAATGAAATCAATTTAGGATTCTTTTGCTTAATGAATTTAGAATTATTAACCTTCAATTGTTGGGTGCGGATTGTTAATAAGAATGAATAGGAAAACATAGCCCGAGAGGGTATGTTAACATATTAGTGAATCCGATTTACAACCACCGCGCATGATTGTGAAAATATTGTAACTCTTAGGTTTAACCCATAAAAGTCCAAACGAAGTCAAAACCCTACCCGTTTTACTTGAATTGATATTCTGTGTTTCATTTTGCTTTCTTAGTTAAGATTTAATTCTTTGTTTAATTTCAGTTTTGTTTTCTTTTCCATTAAAAATTGCTCCCATCAATCCAAAGAATTCGATTACTTCAACTTGATAACAATAGGGAAACTTAGTGATTTGCTACAGTCCTCGTGGGAACGATATCCTACCCATCACTTTATTACTTGAGCGACTAGTGCACTTGCTAGTTTTGCATGTTGTAGTAAACGCGCATCACACTTCAGCTATTTGAACCCATGAAGGCTCCTCTGCCACTATGTAGGAGAGAGTGTTCTCATAGAACAAGTCAATATCCAGTTGCTTTCTTATTTCTCCCAAGGGCCATGGTTTTTCTCAAGCAAAACCAAAATAAACTATGTGAAGAAAACACTTGAACCAAAATCTTAAGTTATTTGATAAGGACCAAACATCAATTTTTAAGTGTACCACGCTCTCTCACAAATAACTTGGATCCAATTTTAATGTCAAATATGCCCTCTTATGTGTAACATGGATTCGATTGTAAGTTCTAAACTGAGGTAACTGAAACAAAGATTAACCTAATTTGATAGAGTGAAAGACATATATATAAGGGATTCAAAACACAACGCTTTTAGCTTTAATACTATTAAGTATCACTTACTCAAAAGTTTAAGCTAATAGATAAAGCCCCAAAAATATAATTTAAACTATAACATTGTAACAACAAAAATTTGGTTTGTTTGCAGTGCTTTGGGTAGGTTCAGAATCTAATGTGATGTTTCTACTCCATTCATGGCAATTTCCAGAAGCAGCAATTTAGGCCTCATTTGCATCATCTATAGTATTGTTGGAATTGATTAAGCTGTAAGAAATTTTCCAACCCTATGCATAAGCAATTAATTTACTCGTTGGAATTGAATCTTTTTTATTGGGAAAGAAATGAATCAAAACCAAGAAATACTGTTTTCAAATTTAGTTATATTATTTGCTAAGATTGATGTTAATATGTTCAGTACCTTATTTGATAAAAAATTTATATTCATATGATTAGCTTTCTTTAAAGAAAGACTTATCTTCTAACAATCTCTTCCTTCATTGTCCTTCGCACATTGTTGCAAGGACACAATTGTTTTGACACAACTGTGAAATCCTTTAACGGTTGAGTTAACTTTATCCTTAATTTCCATGATTGTCATATTCTTGTAATTGATACCACCATTGCTATAGTTTGATATAATTAACTGTTATTTGATTGATTAAATAATCAAAATTGTAAAATAGACTTACCTCCCTCTAGGTCTATTCAATTCCTTAATAATAACTTTCGATATCTTACTCATAATAATTACAAAAGTAATATAATAATTAAATTGCTCGCTACTAATCTCTCTCCAAATTCTATATTCTCTTACCATAATTTTTCCTTATATGACTCTTTTTCTCTCTTATTTCTTTCCTTTCCTCCCATTTATATCTCTTTTCTTTCTCTCTCTCTTCCTTTCATCTTCTGCTTCTTTCTTTCCCTTTTATTTCTTTAATTTTCTCACCCTGTATCATATTGTTCTCGCAAGATAAAGAACCAAATTAAGAGAATCTCTTTCATCTCACTATTCCTGAATTCTCCTGAAACTCAAAACTTTACACCAATTATATCATGGTCCACAATATAAATAATCCACAGAACCATTCATTGTTTCTCTCTCTTAATCCCCAATTGCCATAATTCCATTAAAATGATAAATCTTAATCCTTAGAAAAAATTACCAACGGAGAATAAAAAGTCAAATCTTATCCCATAAACAACTGACTGCTTCCCCTCAATTATCATCAAACATGCAACTATTAAAAGTAAAACTTAGAAATCAGGCAAACTAGAAACCCTCAAAGATGGGAAAACCCAAGCAAAATGCATTTATCGGTTTAACCAAGCTCATGTGGACCATACTTGGATCCTACTCCAAAATGGAAATCTAAAACTCAAGGAGAACGACCAAGTAAGAACCACAATACCTAACTCATCCCTCTTTTGAAACATATGTACCTCGCACTATATCCCAAGTTGGAGCTTCCATAGATTCTACTTCATCGAGTAATGAGGCTTTCTTATAATGTGAAACTTAGGAAATTGTGTATAGTATGCAAATTGAAATATATCATGGAGAAGAGAACACTGTAAACACAAGTTTAACAGGCATCTCAGCTTCTTTGATTAGATTCTTCTCAGCAAAATAGCAAATAATACATATCTTCAAGAATATTGTTTGGAATCATCTAAATGAAAAGGAAAGATTTTCTTTTTCTTTTTTTGAAATTAATAACAGAGAAAACAACCTCAACATTTCTCCTACAGTTGATAGCACCAAGCATAGGCACCTATTAATTGACTAAAACATCATGCTGCAAAACCAGGATGTACTCTTGGGATCTGTGGGTCATATTTTATATAATTTCCCTATACGATTTTTATTATTCTTGCTTCCCAAAATAAATAACAATCAAGTTCACCAAATGATTAATTATAAAAAACCTGAGCTCATAAGGACCAATTATAGAAGCATTTATCTAACTGCCGAAATAATCAGACATGCCTGCAACGACCGACTTCTCTCTGCTGAATAACAGATGCTGGCGGCCTGACAACATTTTGAGGATTTTTTATTTTTAATAATGTCCCTGGTAGGTTCTGGACATCCTGCTTGCAGACATCACATGTCTTGTTTCCCTTGATGCTGAACCACTTCACTACACAATCTTTGTGAGCAAGTGCAAGCTCCCCTTTATAGCTACACTCCATCTTAAACATGTCACCTCCTTCCCCAAGCTCAACAAAACAAATTCTGCAAACTGCTTCTTCTTCAGAAATATCTTCACCTGCATCTTCACTAGCTGAAACAAGTATGTCATAAAACAGCAAATCAACTACTTATTTTAACAAGATTACTCACAAAACAAGAAATAAAAATAATACTGGAAGGTGAACTAAGAAGGCATCACAATTTTTTGGCAAACGGAAGCGCCACAATGCCCCAACCCAAACTAGCGAAAGTTGCAAGCAGTGAAATCTTAAGCTGTGCACATAGTGGAAAGAAGAAAAATGTCCAAAATCTTAATAAGTTTAAGTCCATTAACAAAAAGGTAAAATCCACAAACTTGAACCTTAAACGTGTTTACTTTAAATTTGGACCTCAACTTGAAGTATTTATAATTCTTTTAATTTCTTTTCTCTTGTAAGGAATTCAGGCAGGACAAGCAGAATTATATGTCCAAGTCAAATTGTTTGCACCCTTTGGGAATAAACACACCCCACTTTTCTCAATGTAAGTGACTGAAACAGCTATGAAGTTCAAGTGCCATCAAGTCTATTGAGATAATGTGAAGTTTTATCCTCAAAAATAAAAACTTTGCTCAAATGCCAAATTGATGAAAACTAAATTGAAATTAATGAAAAACCATAAATAAAGAGATAGAGATGTAAATTTCTGAATAAAAACTATCGGTTCCCCCATTTGGCAGGAGAGTACTGTAGTTCCACCCTAACAACTTAATTTAATGTGGAAAAATTGCATCAAGTGAAACCTATTAAGCTACATTGTACAGACTACAATACCATAAGTAAAACTTACAATTGAATTAATTATGGAAAGTAGGGTAGAGACCATCATGACCCTCCCAGTCAGGACTTGGAGTCTACAATATTACTGGCAAATATGTTTTTCTCACTTCAAAGTTGTACACTTAAAATCCTATGAAGGAAAACTTAGCATTTACCGTTTTCAGTTGCTGAGTCATCATTCACTGATGTCTTCTCAGCAGCTGCAGAACGAGGAGTCGTAGAAATTACACGGATTAAACCTCCACCAGATTCAGTCCGCCTTAAACTTCTCACTTTAGTATTCACCGGAACTGACAATGAGCGTGTCATATGATGCTGAACTTCTGATTTCTAAAACAAAAAAACATAATATCATGTCATTCAAAGGTTAAAATAAAACACATATCTCCATCAGGCAAAGGTATTTACGGAAATATCAGATTGAATAGCAAGATGTGGTTCCTGTACAGATTCTGACTTTGCAATTGGTGTAGCCAGTAAAGAATGTGCTGCTTTACATGATGAAGAGGAAAAAACCTTATTAAGAGAAAATGATATCGATGTAGAAGGCTTATCAACTGATGATGGTGAATCCGGGATGATGAGAACCATCTTGAAACAAATTTTTTGTTCTAAAGCTCCTCTGACGAAGCAAATTCCTCACAGATGATTTGAGCTTTGCTGAACTAGGTCTAGGGGGTAGGGCAGCTCTAGAAGAACTAGGATTTGACACCGAAGAAGAATCGTCTTCTCACCATTTTCTCACTAAAGTTTTCTCATGCAAGTGGTACCAACTGTGCATCGAAAGAAACATATTTGATAACATGCTCTATAAATTATTTGAATGGACTTTTAAGAAGAGATATAATGAGGGAATAGGCTTGTAATTTAAATTTCATTAAAGAAATATTAGCAGCTCCATCAAATAAAGATGTTGTGCAATGCCGATGTGGACATTTAGTTTGTATAGCATAAATAACAAAATTAGTTTGTCAAAACACAAAAAAGCAATGAACTACAGAGCAGAGGTGTCTGACAATAATTTTATTTAGACAGATCCAAAGTTATTATTCTAGAACCAAAAAGCATTTCTACGGCACATGTAAAGGTGTGTACGCTGTGTCCTTCAGCGTGAACAATATGTAGATAAGTAAGAGTACGGCTAAGGTCTATGGTATTTTGTATGCTATAAGTAGTAAGAACACAACTAACCTTGTCCATCAACCAGAACGCAATTGTTTTGTCACCAACTAAAGCTTGGTCGTGACTTTCAGCATAAGCAGCACATTTTTCTAACCACCTTCTGTTGGTCAGTGTGTGAACAATGTCATCCATTTGCCAGTCTTCATCCCTTTTCCTACACAGTACCAAGACAAGGCACACATTTTATGCCAAATGCATTAAAAAATTAAAAATAAAAAAAAAATAAAAAAAGGCTTAAAGTTTGTTGAAAGGGTAACAAGTTTAAGACTCCTAATAGGAACATACTTAATCAAATCTGATAGAAGTTATGTGTATAGAGTTAGGGGTATATGTGTGAATGTAAGGTAGAGAAAATATATATAGGGTGCAATATTATTTTATTTGATTATTAAATAAACTGCAGTAGAATATTTTATCACATGGTATTAGAGCAACGGTCTTAGGGTTTTGTTCTAGTGGCCGATGGCACTGTTCACACAATACTGTTCACTCGAACTGTTCACAAGACACTGTTCATGGTTGTTACTTTTTCTGGCGACTAAGTCTATCGCGTCTCCTGTTTTCCGGTTGGTGATCTGTTTTTATTATTATGCAGTTTCCAGTTATTATATTCCTTTTTTTATGTTTATTTGATGATTGTTCTAGTTGTGGTGTTGGATTTGAGTCGTGAATTTGTTGTGAATTGGTGATTTGGGTTTGCTGGATATTGGTGATTAGAGATGATCTTGTCTGTGAGCTTAGTAGAGAATCATTGTTGGTTTGATTAAGCTATGGCAGCGGAAGGTAAACAGGTGGTGACTGAAATTTCAGTCCACTCATCTACAAAGATTACTAAAAGGAAGTTACTTGGAAAGCAGAATTATGCTCTATGAAGACGAACTATTAGGAGATATGTTTCTAGTATTGATAATGGAGGATCATCTGACTGAGGACCCACCTACGGATTCACTTCCACAAATAGAGAGTGATAATGATGAATACCTCCCTTTCACACACACAATCCCAGACTCAACCTGCACTTTTTCATAATAACACGCACAAATGCACACAGTAGCAAGAATATAACAGTAGCAAACCAATATATTCTCAATAAAGGGATGAAGTGAAATGAGAATAATAATTCATGTAATATTCTTGAAAGTAGCAGAAACAAATGAAACCAAATGAAAAAAAGAGATAAACTGGTCTTTGAGGGCCAGCACCTCCTAGGACACACATCAACACCAAAAATCAGAATATCCTCCCACACTCTCACGCTCTCTTTTTATCTGACACCAAATCCTAACTAACCTTGCCACCTGTCTATAGCATCAAATTACACCTTTTGTCCCTTCATAGCCCTACGTCTATACTTAATTGAAAATTGGGCCTGGATCCATCATTACCCCTTCCCAAAAGAAGTGCCCTCAAGGTGAAAAGAGGGGAACTAGTGGCGTTTCGATTCATAGGCTTCCCATGTGTTGTCACAAGGTGGCAAATTCTTCCATTTAATAAGCACCTCATAAGTGTCATTGAGTAATTGACGCATCTGAAGCACTTGTTCAGGTTCCACTTCAGCACCATATCACTGTCAATAAGATCTGGAATGGGAAGTCTATTAAGGGGGTAAGAAGTGACCTGCTTCAACTAGGACACATGGAACACATTATGAATTTGGGCTGTCGAAGGCAAGTTTAATTTGTAGGTGATAGGGCCTATCTTCTCGGTGATCTCATAAGGTCCAAAGAACCTGGGACTAAGTTTTCATCGGCTCTTAGCTAAGGATTTTGCTCGATATGGTTGTAGCTTAAGATAAACCCACTGCGCCACTTCAAAACTAACCTCTCTCCTCTTTCCATCCGCATGAGCTTTCATAATGTTTTGTGCCTTGTCCAAATTCAGTTTTAGTTCCTCTAAGATCAGATTGCGTTCTGTCATTAATTTGTCCACAGCCTCTACCACAAAACCATGTCCTGGATACTTAAAAAGGGCAGGTGGGTCCCTACCATACAAAGCCCGAAAAGGGGACATTCCAACTGATCGATTATAGGTAGTGTTGAACCAATATTCTACCCAGGCAAGCCATTTTGGTCATTGTCTCGATTGTTGTCCCACAAAACATCACAAGTACGTCTCAACACACAAATTTACAACCTCGGTTTGGCCGTTTGATTGAGGATGGTAGGCTGTGCTCATATGTATCTGAGTCCCAAATTGCTTGAACAATTCCTTCTAGAAAACACTCATAAAGATGTGGTCCCTATCGAAGAATATTGTGCAGGGAAACCCATGTAACTTGACCACGTTTGAGATAAAGAGTGAGGCTATTTCTTTGCCTGTAAAAAGGCGTTGAGGAGTGAAGAAATGACTATACTTGGTAAGCCGATCCACTACCACTAGTATGATGTCAATCCGATTAACCTTCGGAAGCCTACAAATGAAATCCATCGACACATCCTCCCAAACTTGAGATGGGACAGGTAATGGCTGCAATAAACTCGTAGGACGAAGATTGTCATACTTGTTTTGTTGACATGTTGGGCAGTCCCGAACATACTTCTGAATATTGGCTTTCATCCCATCCCAATGTACCACTTGTGATCGCCTCTTGTAAGTCCAGAAAAATCCAGAATGACCTCCCATAGGTGAGGAATGGAATTCTTGAAGAAGCAACCTGACTTAGGGGTAAGACTTGGGCAGAACCAGGCGTTTATCAAAGTAAAGTTGGTGTCCGAGGAGCCGATAGTTCTGATGGCTGTGCGGATTAGTTATCAAATCTTAATAAATCTTGTGGAGTTTATCATCTTTTTGAACCATATCTTCTAGCTCAGCCTGGTTAGCAAAGTAGCAAGTGCATAGGGCATTGTACTCGACCAACTCTTCCTTCCTTGACAGGGCATCAACAGCCTTATTCTCTACTCCCGGCTTGTACTGAATTTTGAAATCAAGGCCCAAAAGCTTGATGATCCACCGTTGTTGCTCCTCACCCTGTAACTTTTGACCATTAAGGTAATGTAGGCTCCGTTGATTGGTTTGGATGATGAAATGACAACCGAGGAGGTAGTGTTTCCATTTTTGGATGGCAAAGACGATAGCCATCAATTCCGCTCATACACAGACTTTAACCGGGATTGAGAGGAGAGACCTTAGTTGATGAATGCTATTGGTCTGCCATCCTGCATCAATACCACCCCAATTCCTTGCCTAGATGCATCAGTTTCGATAAGGAATTTCGGCATAGCTAGAACTGATAGTGTAGTCATCACTTGTTTCAACTCATCAAAGGCAGATTGCACAGCTTTGGACCAGGAGAACGCATTCTTACGGAGGAGATCAATTAAGGGTTTTACCCGAGAACCATACCCTTGGGCAAACTTTCCGTAGTGCCTTAATATCTTTCGGTGTTGGCCAAGCCAAAATACATTCAATCTTTGATGGGTCTACGACAACACCTTGAGCTGAAATGATGTGTCCCAAGTAATCCAGCTGGACCTGCACAAATGTGCATTTTTTTCGATTAACCACCAACCGATGTTCCCTTAAAATCTGAAAGGTGACTTCTAAGTGACCCAAGTGATCTTCCATATTAGCATTATAGGCCAAGATGTCATCAAAAAAGACAAGGATGAACCGTCTGAGATAAGGCTTGAATATGTCATTTATGAAGGCCTGGAAAGTAGATGGGGCATTGGGCAGGCCGAATGGCATCAAAAGAAATTCTTAATAACCCTCATGCATTCTAAAGGTTGTCTTGTGGGTATCCTTTTCTCTCACTCTGATCTGATGAAACCCAAACTTGAGATCAAGTTTAGAAAAAACCGTGGCTTCCCCCAACTCATCAAATAACTCATCCACCGTAAGAATGGGGAATTTATCCGGAACATTTATCTTATTTAAGGCCCTATAATCAACAAAAGCCCCGCCTCCAACCCCCCATCTTTTTTGCACACTAGTAAGATTAGTCTGGAAAAGGGACTTTTGCTTGGCTTAATGATTCTAGATGCCGACATCTTTCTAACAATGTTCTCAATCTCATTCTTCAAATAGTAGGGGTATTGGTAGGGCCGGATATTGGGAGGTTTACTTCCTGGTAACATCTTAATGGCATGATCGTGCCCCCTGTTTGGCAGTAGTCTTGGTGTAAGCTCAAACACATCTTCATGATGGCGGAGTAGCTCCTGAAGTCTCCTATCCTCACTAGTCTCATGCTTTGGCCACACCTATAGGTTCCCAAACTTAATCAAATACCCTATGCCCTCAGTCCGTAGTGTTTTTATCATCCCCTTAAGTGAAACCAAGGTCTTGCCCAATCAAAGGTCTCCTTGCAGAGTAACTATTTCTCCTTCCCAATTGAATTTCATCACCAAATTTTTCCAATTAGTGGTGGTTTCTCCAAGTGTCTCAGCCAAGCAACACCCAAAATCACATCCGCACTACTCATACAAAGGGAAAGAAATTTGGACGATGGTAATACCTTGTAATGATAGACGAACCTCCTTGCATTCTCCCCAGCACATGACGTTGTATCCATCCCCCAACTTTACCCCGAATAGCTTGGTCTGCTCTATAGGAATCTTCAACTCCTCAACTAACTCTTGGTTGATGAAACTATGTGAAGCCCCGTTGTCTACCAACACAATAACTTCCCTACCTTTAATTTCCCCTTTTAGCTTCAATGTTTTAGGGCCACTAATCCCTACCACCAAGCTAATTGACAACTCAACCTCCTTTGGTGGATTGCTTTC
The DNA here is from genome assembly GCA_026225825.1 of Pistacia integerrima. Lineage (NCBI taxonomy): Eukaryota > Viridiplantae > Streptophyta > Magnoliopsida > Sapindales > Anacardiaceae > Pistacia > Pistacia integerrima. Next base: position 14,436,639 of record CM047744.1, read on the forward strand.
AAGTGGGTCAGCCTCTATCGAATCTTCATGTTCCTCTGTCGCTTCTTCTTCAACCAATTACACTTGAAATGACTTATCCCTACATTTGTGCCTTGAAGAATATTTAGCATTGCACTAGAAGCAAAGCCCCCTCTCCCTTTTCCTTTGAATTTCCATCTCTATCAACCTTTTATATCGGAGATCTCGCACAAACACTGACCTAGGATTATTGGAAGACGTTGACCCTACACTAGAAATATTCTCGGTGAAGTTTCTGCATACAGAGCTGGTGGAGTTTAAATTGGGTGAGCTGTTTTGATTTAAAGGTAAGGTGGGCTGGGTTGTTTTTGGGTAATCAGTGAACTTGGGCTGATTTGTGAGGGTACACTGCCCAAGTCCAAATGAATTAGTTGTGGGCTGGTTAATGGGTCTTCCTTGGCGGCCCAAACCCATACAGGCCTCTTCCAAAACCATATTCCTCTCCTCCACTCTTTGGCCCAACAAAATGACTTGGGTTAAAGCATTGGGCCAGGTCAACAAGTTAGATTGCTGGAGCTTTATCTCAACTTTGATCTCAGGTTTCAGACCATTGAGAAAAGCAATGGTGAGCACGTCTTCTCTCTCGTCGACTGCCAAAGCGGCCACTTCCTCAAATCGCCAGCGATAATCCAGCACAGTCTTGATTTGCTTTGTCACCATTAACATCTCCAAAGGACTAATCTCTTGGTGTCGCTAATTCTCTCGAGTAGAGCAACCTTGAATGTCGGCCAAGTCACCCCCAGATTCCTTGTTTCAGTCCACTAGTACCAATGAAGGGCTTCCCCCTCCATAAACAATGTTGTTGAGTGCACCTTATGCTCCTCCGCTATTTGGTTAACCGAGAAATAGCGTTCCACTCGAAAAATCTAGCCATAAGGGTCTTTGCCGGAGAATATCGACAACTCAAGTTTTCGACCACCCCAATCTCTTCGATTCCCTCCATCGCCACTATTAAAACCGCCATTTCCCAAATGTTCGTTTCCTTGGTGGTTCACCCTAGCTAGCCTAATGGTACTCACCATGCTTCCCAAATGACTATAGCCCCTTGGTCTTGGGTTCGAGTGGTGAGGGAGGCAAAAGAAATCCCTTAAGGGGGGGACAGTACTTTGTGAGTCACGTACCTGTGTGGGCACCGAGAGACATTCCTGTGTGGATCCTCGGGCGTGACAATAAAAAGGCGCAATTGTAATGCCCCACTTGAGGTACGTAGTTAAATTATTGTTGCATTGCTTGAATGTTTATTGATTTATTCTCAATTGAGCTTGTATATTGTTAATATTGGTTGGTTGGCCCTTAGTTGAATTTTGTTGAAGTTATTTTGAGAAAAATGTGAAGAAAATCCCTTAAACTTGCATTAAGGGTAAAATAGTCTTTTCACTCAAAATTAGTTGAAATTGTGGGGAGTGAAAAGAGATAGAATTTCATGGAGAATGCAATAAAAATGAGGGCATTATGGTAATTGACTAAGGGACATAGATGGAATTTTAGCGAAAGTGCAAGGGCAAAATGAGAAAGTGTGGTTATAAATTAAAGTATTAAGGGTTTGAAACCCTTATTTTCGTTCATTCCACCCCCCACACTCCTCCTCCTTTTTTCTCTCAAATTTTCATTCACTTTTCCAAGGAATTTGAGGGCTTTTGAGTAGATTTTCATAGGGTTTTGATTCAAGGCATCAAAAGGTAAGGATTCAAGCTCTTTATCTATGATTTATTTGTGTAAAGGTTGAGTTCTTATGAAGTTTATGATTAGGGTTAAGAGAAGATTGGAATCCAACAAGAGTAGAGAGCTTAGGAGAGACTACTCAAGCACAAGGTAAGTAAATCCAACCAAGTTGAGATTTGAGAAATCTTTTGAGTAGAGATTTAGTAGAGATTTATATATGCATGAGTATGTTATGCTTGCTGAGAAATTGAGTTGAGATGAGAATTTATTCTAGTGTTGTTGGATATACTTTAATTATGAGAAGTGTTTGATGTGTGAAGAGAGATTGAAATTGAGTTGAAGTTGGAGGAGTTTTGTATGAATATTTTTGGGAGTGTTTTCCTTGGCAGGAATTATGACTATATGAGGGAGTTTTCCTCCCATTTTGGATGGTTAAAGAGAAGAGTAGATTTATAGATAAGTAGAGCTTTGGTATGCACATGAGTTGTTTGATAAAATGCCTAAGTGGAAACATGTTACCAAACTGTCCTGTCACAGCCGTGACTTTCTAAGTGATTTTTGGGCATCTTACGGATTGAACTGGGTTTAGACCCAAACATAAAAGTTGTAGCCCTGTCTCTAAGCTTTAAAACGAGACCAAAACCGTAGCAATCGGCGGTGTATAACTCAAGTTATGGCTTCTTGAGTGTGACCTGCGCAGAATGACTGTTTTGATGCAATATGGTATTTGGCATTTCATAAGTGCATTAATGAGCATGAACCATCCATATGCATTAATTGTGCATTGAGAAGTAGGTTGAGAAAGAGTAGAGAATGTTGAGTATAAGCTACATTATGAGTAATAGCTTGAGATAGAGTGGAGAACTTTGTGAATAAAATACTCTAAGAGTATAGCTTGAGAAAGAGTAGGGAACTTTGTGAATGAACTACTCTAAAAGTAAAGAGAAAAACAAAAGGAAGAGAATAGAGTAGGTTGTGCGATGGAGAACCCGTGAGTAATGAGTAAAATCACGAGAGTGGGTGCTTTGTGATCCCCAGCCGTGCCTCTGGTAAGAAGGGGCCGTGACATTCGAGAGATAGAGAGAAAGAATATACACTCACATGGCCAAGGGTTCCGAATCCATGCATAACCGAGTCCGATCGGTAAAGAAATGAGTAAAAGTCACGTAGAGTGGTAGCGCCCAGCCGTGCCTCCGGTCAGATGAGGCCGTGACATTCAAATGAGTAAGAATGAGAAAACAGAGAAATAGAAAGAATAGAAAGAGAAAATGAGTAGAGTCACGAAGAGTGGGATGAGTCCTCAGCCGTGCCTTCGGTAAGATGAGGTCGTGACATACACCAGAGAGTGTATAGCAAAGAGCATGAGAAAGAGAGCAGAAGAGAATCGGTAGAAGTCACGTAGGCGGGAGAAGTCCCGGTCGTGCCTCACGGTAAGATGGGGTTGTGGCTTGTCATGAAGAGTGATGAGTCCTCACATACACCGAGTGTATGGGGCAGCATGAAGAGACGAGCAGAGTCACGAAGAGTGGGATGAGTCCTCAGCCGTGCCTCCGGTAAGATGAGGTCGTGACATACACCAGAGAGTGTATAGCAAAGAGCATGAGAAAGAGAGACAGAAAGAGAATCAGTAGAAGTCACGTAGAGCGGGAGAAGTCCCTGGCCGTGCCTGGACCGCCGAACACCATGAAGAGAATATGAGGTTCCGGCCGCCACCGGTAAGACGGGGCCGTGACGCTGCCGAAGAGGAATATGAGGTTCCAGTAGTGCCTCCGGTAAGATGGGGCCGTGACATTTAAAGAAAGAGCTAGTAGAAAAGAATTATGAGAAATGAGAAAGAGATAATAGAGAGAATTAAAGGATGAGAAAGCTTGAGAAAGAATGAGATGGAATGAGAGGTTTTGAGCTAGTAAGAATAGAGAGTAGAAGAAAGAAACATGCAGTTCTTTTGCATTAATTGCATATACATCTCATACATGCATACACCATGATTTCTTCCATGGTTAGTGAGAGCATGATGAGCATAAGAGAGAACCATGATTTTCCTTCATGGTGAGTAAGCATAAGAGAAGAAAAGAGAATGAGAACAGAGAGAAAGAAAGAATAAAAAAAAGAGCGAACGAGTTAAAGGAGAATAAAAGTATTAGCAAGAAAGAAAAAGAAAAAGTTGAGAATTAGAAATAGAAGAACGGTAGAGTAAGGAAAGAACCAAAGAGTGAATTGTGGGGAGAGGTAGTAGAGGATTTACTTACTGAGCATTGTTGTGCTCACCCCACTGTTCTTCCTTGTTTTGCAGGAATTAGAAGCAGCGGTCGGATGGACATCAAGAAGCAGAGAGTATTGGCACTACTGTCAACCAGTTATGATATTTTGTATTAAGGAGAAAGTTTTTAAGACATAGTATTTTGTATATGTAAAGAATTATATTTTATGAGTAAAGAAAAGTTTGAGCCCACTATCTTCCATACGCTATGTATATCTATAATTTGCATAGTATGCATTATATGAATAGTAGTAGAGAGTAAGTGTTACAGTGGGAGTGCCCGTGCGACGTGGCGTGGGATGGCTCACGCTACGACATCGCTGAGTTGTAATGCCACAGGTAATCTACCCATGGCGTGATCAGCTTTCGCTAGTCCCTCGGAGCCCTTGGGTCCGCAGTGCGCGTGATATGGGCTTTCGCCCTTTTTCGCGCTTTCACGCGACCTGCAGGTATTTTTGGCGATGGCACCGCCTCATTGGATTCGGGTGGCATGCTCGCACCTCGCCGCCTCTGGAGGTATTTTTAGGCGTAGGCGCCGCTTGTTGGATTGGGTGGCATGACCGTTTGAAAAGTATTATTGAACCTCTACAGGTAACCCATGATGTTTTGCTAGACTGGTGGCACTTCGGGAGAAGTGTCCTCCTATACCTAGGGGATTTCTTCATTGCCATGGTTAGTTCGCTCAAATTCAAAACCGCGAGCCATTTGCTGTCGTGGGACCAATTAGTCAGAGATTTCTCTGATGAAGAGTAGATACTAAATCAAGCCCTCCTTCTAGCACCAAACTGTTGATGCTTGATTTTGACACCAACTACTCGCACGTGTAAAATGCTAAGAAGACTTAGAAGTCACACGTGATGTGAGAGAATTGAATCAAATAAAAGGTGAAGAGCAATATTTAAAGTGGTTCGGATGCTAAAAGGTGAATCCTACATCCACTGCTATTGTATTAATAAGAGAGAGATCATGTCACATTCAGCGAGCTGAGTTACAGTGTAGGGTGAGAATACAGTAGGGAGAGAGAGAGAGAGAGAGAGAGAGCTATTTTTAACATAATGTTAGCTCATCCCCCAAATGAGAGGGAATTCCTCTATTTATAGTGGAGAAATTCAAGGTAATTATTATGAAAGCTGTAAGTGGGTAGGTGTCGTGCAAATCCTTTCTTTGCGCCCCATTGATCACTTGCCCGAGGGATTTCCTCAATTAAAGCAGGGCTTTGACACGTGGGTGATCGCCAGCCGTTTGTTGGCCTAGCACCCACCAACTACACTGACAAGACCATGCCACTTGTGCTAGGCGCGACGTGGCCGCACTTGGACAGCGTAGAACCCTTCTAAACTCTAACTATTCTTTACTGACGAGGCTCCACATCAGCCCTACCTTTTCAAGCATAACATATGGATTTTGTTTTGACCTTATATCGAGACAAAAACGAGACAACTTTCATTGATCTTATAAGCCATTTCAACACTTCTAGAATTTATCTTAATAAAGTCTTACCTTGCCTATGTTTTGTTTATTGGAAATCCATTTTAATGAGGGAATTAACTTACATGCATGACAATGAATATAAATTCATGAGTCCTATCCTCAAGAACTATAAAGTCACCAATGTCAATAAATGATAACTGGCATTTTAAATACTATTCCAGTTTGTAGTCCATCCAAGGTCTACAAACATTTGCGACCAACCAAGACCAAAGATTCATGGCACTTAAGCATCTGTTGCACTACTAAACAAAGAAATAAAACTTACAAGAATAACAGACAAGCACCACATATATTGCATGAGTTCAATCCCAAGAACAAACAGCAATACAAAAAATGAATTAGTGTAATAAGGTAACTTATGGTTCTCATAACAAAGGATGGTCTCAATCATGATCTGAAGATTAAGTTAAAAAAATTTAGATACAATCCAACAATTTGAGTTATACTTTTATATCCAAAAGTTTGTTTCACATATACATTAAAAAATTATGGAAAGCAAAGATAATATTTTTTATTTTTGTTTTTAGATTTTACAAAAAAAATATGTTTTTATATATATATTCAGAAATTGTTTGTTAGAACATTTTAACCAAACACATTTTTCTTAAATTTTTTGTATATCCATCTGTTTCCAGATAATTATATCGCAATTCTAAGTGAAAAGGGCCCTATTTTTTTCTTTGAATTTAATTATTACCTATGAACAATATCCATGAGAACAAGCAGGCCTAATTCATGAGCTTTATCAATCAAAGACTTCAGCCCATCAGGAGTTCCACAACGGCTGCTGGGTGCAAAAAAAAATTGTGCCGTGGTACCCATATCATATGAAAGCATGATTAAATACAGTTTAATATCTATATATTAATGTAATGCTAAAACAGATTGCTTCTTTTGACGCCATGTAGGATTGATATATAATCGCCATGTAGGATGTTGTTAATTGGTCCACGTGTTTGTTGTTTATTGGGCTTGCTATAATAGTCATGGTTTCAATTACCAGTAATAATTTCTCAAAATAATATTTTAAAGATATTCACTAAATGTAACTATTTATCACAATCTCTTAACTATTGATATTCTACATATGTACATTTAATCTAAACATGATAATATTCATCAACCCTTCAGTTATCACAACAATTTATTGGAAACTATGCACTAAATATGTTCAATAAATGTAACTATTCACGAGAAACAGTGTCTTGCTATTCTGGCTTTTCGCATTTTGTTGTTCCTAATATTTAAAATATATTTACTAAATCTAACTATTTATCACAATCTCTTAACTATTGATATTCTACATATGTACATGCATTTAATATGAACATGATAATATTCATCAACCCTTCAGTTATCACATCAATTTAGTGGAAACTATGCACTAAATATGTTCAATAAATGTAACTACTTACGAGAAACAGTCTCTTGCTATTCTGCCTTTTCACATTTTGTTGTTCCTATATAAACATAACAAAATACAATTTGAAATATCACACGTCTTTGGATTAATATCTTTGCAGGATAGTTATGACAGTTTCGAATATTTTGTTTAAAGATATTAATCAATTGCGAGATGATTGGATATTGATTGTCAGGGTTTCTAGATTGTGGGAATGTTTTAATTTCAGAAGGGACAACGGGCTGATTAGTCTTGATATGATTCTTATTGATGAAGAGGTATTATATATTTTTGTTAAATTATATAATTTTACCAACATTGAAATTGTGTAAGTTCATTAACCTCTTTTATTTGTAATTATTTTACAGCATGATTTGATGCATGGGACTATACCAAAAAATAGAGTTGTAAAATTTAAGAACCAAATTCGTGAAGGCCATATATATCTGATTAAAAATGTGAAGTTTATACCATGTGCTGCTACTTACAAGCCTGTTGAAGGTGCTTATTGTTTACAATTTCTGATGAATACTTCCATCGAGGAGATCAAGGAAGTAACAGTTGCTATTCCAGAGTTTAAATTTCAATTTGCTGGTATCAATGATGTGCAAAATAGAAAAAATGACACATCTTTGTTATTAGGTAAACCTTTTATTACTATTCATGTTGTACATCTATATTATCTACTATAATTCTAAATACAGTAAATGGTTTATAGATGTTATAGGTATTTTGAATGGAGTAGGTGAGATCGAAAAAATCGTATCAACAAACAGTTATAAACGAGATATCATTTTGTAGATTGAACAGTAAGTTCTTTTCTGAATATCATAATAATGTGGTATGATTTGATTATCTTACATTGATGTTATTTTCAGGGAGACATTTAGAGTTTCATTATGGGAAGAAATTTCAAAAAAAATTGATGAGAGCTTGCTAATGGGAGATGACAAATCAGTTGTCATAATGATCACATCAACAAACGTTAAAGAGTTTCAAGGTATTTTAGGCTTTTGATATTGGATAGAAATTTATGGTTTAATAATTTGTGATTGTAAATGTACAGGTAAGATATATCTTAATAGTACTTCGGGATCAAGAATCTATATCAATCTAGAAATTGACGAGGTCCATCTTTTGCAGAGAAAGTACATGTTTTAGCAGCCTTTTCTGCAAATATTTTAAGAAATAATTATACAATTTATGTCTCATTTGTACGATTTGCAGTAATGAAAATATTCCAGTTGTTAAATTGCAAAAGAGAAAGCTAAATGAGATATCGGTTGAGGAGGAGATGTTTCAAAATAGAGTATCTTTGAAATATCTTACCAACCTTATGTGGTATAACTGGGATTGGATTACAGAATATACAATAAAGGCAAAAATAATTGGAGTCAATGGCAGATTTGGTTGGTGTTACTTATCTTGCAGTGTTTGTAAGAAGAAAATTCCTAATATGAACAATAGCAATTTCTACTGTGTTAAATACAACAAGGAGATAAAATTTCCACAAATGAGGTGAATCAGTTTTTTTATTGAAAATTAAATAACTGTTGTAAGACAATGCATAATAACGTTAACATTTGATATTTATTAATGAATATTGTTTGTTATAATAGGTATAAAGTTGATATTGCAGTCACAGATGGCTCTGTTGAAGCGGCTTTTATAATGTTTGATTCAGTATGCGAGAAATTGGTTGGATTGTCATGTTCCCAGTTATTGAAAAACCCAAGAAAACAATCATGAAAGAATTCCAGATGTTGTAAATGCTTTTTGTGGAAAGACTTTTGTTTTCAAAATTAAGTTGTCAGAAACTGATTTGAAACAAGGATATGAAACTTATACTGTATTAAAAAAATTTCCAGTCAAAGATGAACTAGAAAATGATTACAAGCTACAGCGATTGGAAGAGGTCAGTATATTTTATTTTTTATTTTAAGTAACATATTTTTAAAAATTCAAATGATAGCAATAGTTGCTTGACATTAACATGCTCTTAATAGTTTATACAAAAATTATAGGCAGTTGAAGAGGAAGATGGAAAGGATTCATCAACAGCAGATGCGATTCAACATCAGGCTTTAACACCAAAAATTACTGACGAAACATCAACTACCAAATCATTTGTCGAAGAACAAGAACAATGTAGTACAATGCAATCTTCTAATTCAGGTACCTCAAACATAAGTAAAGAAAAGGGTGAAGGAACAAAACACCAAGAGCTAGAATACAATGAACAAGCAAAAAATATTATTGATAAACCTTCTGCTGTTGGTAAGAGATATCAAAGCTCTAGAAGGAAAAAATTGAGATTTTGAGAAAATTGTTGTTCTTTTCTTCTTTTTCTTGTGTTTTTAAATATTATCATGTAATATTTATTACTAACTAACACAAAGTAGATATTCGTATCTATTTTTAGCAACAAGTTTTTTGGCAAAATACAAAATTTCAATTGTTAGTGCAACATAAATATTTACAAACAGTTTCAAAAATACAAAGCAATTAACAGGTTTTTCCTGCGAACTTTATATAAGTTAATGTTACAAAGATTATTGACATCAGTAGAGATACTGTCTTCCAGCATGGCTTCTTCTAAAAAATATGCACAAGCTTCTGGGAAACTCGATTTAAATGCTTCAGCATAATTAAAAGTTGACTACCTCTTTTTTTTAAGATAAATCATGTAACAAATTGTTAATATATCCACATATATATAGGATTCAAAGCAACGAATCCTTTAAGTGATACAACGCATCTCATCAAATTCACGAAATTCAACAATACACCTTATCAATATATTAATGCTCGCATTTATTCATGCATATTAATTATAACAAATATTATCTATATATATCTACCTTTTCACGTTCTGTACCCCTCCACATTCAATTAGACAGAAACAATGAAAGATAACGTATAATCATAAAACATTTATCATGAATGTGAAGAGTTTCTCTTGATCTAATTTAAAAATAATAAAACAGTTAACATTTACAAAACATTGAATATATCTGTTAGTAATAATACAAAATAGTATAAACCAATAACATGCAAACACTTGCAACAATTAAAGCCTAAACCAATAACATGTAGACACTTGCTTTTCAGGTTTTGATAAACATGTCTGTCACAATATCAGTAGCCTGATCTCTATCTTTCTGTTTTTGCAAGAGTAGGTTGTAAGTCTACGTTTTCATCCAATAATTCTTTTTCCTGTTTCTTAAGGACATCAAGCTGTTCCTCGACTCTTGCACAAGATTTTCCAACGACTTTTACAATCTCCTGTTTGTCTTTTAATTCATTTACAGTTTCTTCGAGTCTTTTTTGTAACAAAATTATGTCCCACAGTACACCTTTTCTTCTCAAGTTCTAGAATCCTCTGATTTCTTTCTAATCGTGCAATCACATTGGGTGAATCTAGCCACGTTGCTTTATTTCTAAGGACCCTAAGAAACTCTGTCAACAGAAATATTATATTGTAATTAGAAGACAAGTAAATAATTAGAAACCTATAAATAAAAAATGACGTAACAGACTCCACTCCATAACACTTTGAACTATTAATATCATTATGCTTTCAACATCAACTTTTAGAAACTAAAAAGTCTAAGAAACCCGTGAATAGAGACATTATACAATGCGTACAAAACAAGTAAATAATCAAAAGCCTGTAAATAACAATAGTATAATAGACTCTATCCCCATAAACACTTTGATACTATCATACAATATTAAATGTATAAACTAAATAATATAATAACCAGGAATTGTACTATAAAATGGACAACTATATTGACTAATTATAGCAATAATGGAATTAATTTCAAACAAAAATAACCTAACAAACTGCACCCCATAAACACTTTGAACTATTTATATTATAATGCTTTCAACTTCAACCTTTCAGTTACCATGAGTAACCATTCAAAATAATAATTTAATTGTATTGATTAAATCATGACATAACAAACTATTAAATGCATATTTTTGTGCTCAAAATTTAACGGTCATAAATTTTTCTGTTTTTTAATTCAAACATGAGAGGAATACAAATGAATCTGCAATTCACTGAGGGTCAACTTGGGAAAATGAGGCAATTTTAGATTGACTTTCCAAAGTGAATTAGTTGGGTGGACAAGAAAGCAAGGAAGAATGGGTAAAGATATACTAATATTAGTAATAATTAACTGAATGTGAAGGGGTACAGATATATTAATATGCATGATTATATGTTTTGTTTGATGAATTTAGTCTGATTCATTGTTTATATCTATATAATTTTGAAGCACTTGATATTTGATTGCCACATAGGATCTCAAAAGCTCTATAATTGCTACAAGTGTCTACATGTTATTGGTTTAAGCTATTTGGTATTATTAATAACAGATAGAGGTGGAAAAAATGGGCCGGGTTAGGCGGGTCAACCCTAACCCGGCTCGTAATAAAGAGGGTTGAGCCTGGCCCGCCTTAATGGCGGGCCGGGTTGAGCCCAACCAGCCAACAACCCCGGGCGGGCCGGGTTGCAAAATGGCAACCCGCCGGCCCGCGGGTTGCTATTTTGTCCTCTCTGCAGGAGGACCGCAACCTGGCAGGTTACAGGCGGGTTGGGTGTGCCAACCCGCGGGTTGGCTGTTGCCAAGCCAACTGCCAAGCCAGGGTTAGGGCAAAAAAAATTAAAAAAAAAATGCAAAATTAATTTAGTTTTTTAAATTACACTTTTACCCTTAAAATATAGCCGTTGGATGGGTCTTTTTCGTCATTTTCTTTCCCCATTTTTTTCTATAAATTGGCCCTAAACTCTCATATTTTTCTCACAACTCAAATTCTCTCATTCTCTCATATTCTCAAATCTCTATTCTCTCAATTATTCATTTATTCTCTTAATCTTTTTGTTATCAATTTGCTCTTATTTTAATTTTTATTAGTTTTTGCAATTTTCAATTCATATTTCCAATTTCCATATTCCAATTCTCTTTCTTTAATTTTTATTTCTTCTACATTAATTTTTTTTTCAACTACAATGGATAGATATTTCTCTCCCCTCAATTTCAATGATGAAGAAAACTACTATCCTAGTCCTAGTCTCGCTGATTTTACTATGAATGCAGGAGATTCAAATAGTCCCGCTGTCCCAATCCCAGTCTCAGAATCCGATACTCCTCAAAATATGCCGTCGATTCCAACAGCTCCCTATGGTTCTAGAAGTCATCCTCGTAATCGTCATTCTCGTCCAACTTCATCTCAAGCTGAGGCGAGATCATCAACTGCCGTCGAAAGCGAAGACAGACACACATCAGACGTTTGGGCGCATTTCGACAAGTTTTACGAGACAGAAAATGGCGTTCAAGTCAAGAAAGTAAGATGCAAATATTGTGCAAATATTTATAAAGCTGATTCAGGTAATGGTACTAGTACTTTAAAAAGGCATGCTAATAAACATATCAATCAACATGGAAATAGAGAAAGTAATCAAACTCAAATAACTAATATGGGTACTACTTGGCGTTATAATTCTGATGTATATAGGGAACAGTTAGCTTTATATATTGTTGCAACTGATCAACCTATTAATATGGCTGAAGATAAATATTTTGAAAGATTTGTTCAAAATTCATTTTTTCCAGGATTTAAAAGTTATTCTAAAACTGCAACTAGAAATGATTTAATAAAATTGTTTAAAAAAATGAAATTAGAATTAAAAAATAAATTTAATACTTGTCATATTAGTGTGGCTCTAAGCGCGATATTTGGAGTGGTAGAGCTAAACAAGATTATATTTGTGTTACTAGTCATTATTTTGATAATGAATTTAAATTAAATAAATCTTTATTAGGATTTAGATTAATGGATGTGGATCATAGTGGTTTAGAAATCTATAATAAAATTGTTGAAGTTTTAGAAGATTATGATATTATTGATAAAGTGATAAGTTTAACTTTAGATAATGCAAGTTCTAATAGTAAAGCTATAGATTTTTTTCAAACTAATTATCCTTTATATAACAATTTGAAGTTTTTTTCACCAACGTTGTGCATGTCATGTTATTAATTTAATTGTGAAAAGTGGTATGAAAACAATTAAAAAAAATATTGATAGAATTAGGGAATCTTTAGCTTGGATTCTTGGTAGTAATAAAAGAAATGCTGAATTTCAAGAAGCTTGTATAAAATCAAATATGTCTCCTAGAACTTTTGCATTAGATATGCTGTTAGATGGAATAGTACTTATTTAATGCTTGATTCATGTTTACCTTATGCTAATATAATTAGTTATTTTGTAGCAAATAATAGAGATCCTCATTATTTGGTTGAAAATGATTGGAAGATAGCTAAAGTATTTCATTCTTTTCTCAAATGTTTTTACCAATCCACTTTACAACTTTCTGGTGTGTATTATCCTACTAGTTCATTGGTAATACATACAATTATAAAAATTTCCGAGTTATTTACAAAAAATAGAGACAATGAAATTTTAAATGCACCAATAAAGGCAATGGAAAATTTTTTTTTGAAATATTGGGAACCCATTCCTTTTCTTTATTGTTTAGGTGCTATATTTGATCCTAGAATTAAATTAGCACGTTTAGAAAATGGTTTTGACAATTTAAGTGAAAATTTACAAACCGAATCATTTGTCAATCAAATAGGAGAGGTAAAAAATAGTCTTTTCGAAGTATATTTCCAATATGAAAACAGGTATGGGAACCCACAGTCGCAAAGAAGCGAAATATCCAGAGAAGTTGTAGCAGAAGAAACAGCAAATGAAGACTTATACTCTTGGAATGCACTGAATAGGCCGAAGAGGACCCGAATCCGAAGCACAGCCGCAGCCTCCTCTTCAGAAGCACCACCACCAACAACAACAACAACAACAACAACAACTAATATACTGTCCTCCATGGAGTCGCAGAGTAATGAACTTCAACAATATTTGGCAACCCCCGAAATGTTTTCAACAGGTCACTTTGATATCTTAGAGTATTGGAGAGCCAGAAAATGTATTTTTCCGGTATTATCAAGACTTGCCTTGGATGTTTTCGCTGTTCCTGTCTCAACCGTCTCATCCGAACAAACATTTAGTGCAAGTGGAAGGATTTTAAATGAAAGGAGGACTAAACTTGCTCCAAAAATGATTGAAGTCCTCACATGTCTTCGAGATTGGGAACGATCGCACCATCAAGATCAATACGAGGTTATCGATAATACTTTAGTAGAATCGTTTCAATTTTGTAATATAGATGATACAGATGAGGGAGGTCCTAGTGAACCACCCCCAAATTAGTTGTTTTGTAAAATGTAATTTGTAAATTAATTGTCAATTATTGCACTCTTTTTTCTTTACCAAGTTTTTCTCCCATTGGGTTTTTCTTGGTGAGGTTTTTAACGAGGCAATAATTGTTATAATTTCTTATTTTATTTTTTGATAAATGAATAATTTTTCTTATATTATAATTTTATTGTATCAAAATTGAATTAATATTTGAAATGTTAACAAACAAAAAAATTGAATTGAATTATTGATATTTGAAAAGTTAATTAAAAACAATTATATTTATAATTATTTATTTGAAAAGTTAAATAAAAAAACAAAAAACAAAAAAAACAAAAAAAAAAAAAAAAAAGGAAAATCGGGCTAACCCGGCCCAGCCCGCCACCTAACCCGGCGGGTTAGGGCTGGGCCAGCCATTTTGAAGAAAATGGCGGGCCTAACCCGGCTTGCCTTTGCTGGCGGGCGGGTTAGGCCCGGACCGCCAAACAAAGTAACCCGCCGCGGGCCGGGCGGGTTACTTTTCCACCTCTAATAACAGATATCTATATAACAAGATACATTCAATGTTTGTTGGATGTGTTTAATTAGATAAATACACTTCACATTCACATTAAATGTTTTATGATTATATGTTTTATAATTAAAATTTAGTCTTATGATTATACGTTTTGTTCGATGAATTTAGTTTAATTCATTGTTTTTGTTTAATTGAATGTGAAGGCTAGGGGTAAAGATATGTTAATATTAGTAATAATTAACTGAATGTGAAGGGGTACAGATATATTAATATTAAAATTAATTAATAATAATAATTCATATACATAATTATATGTTTTTTTTGATGAATTTAGTTTGATTCATTGTTTTTGTTTAATTGAATGTGAAGGGGTAAAGATATATTAATATTAATACTAATTATTTGAATGTGAAAGGGTGCAGAAATATTAATATTAATTAATATTCATGAATGAATGTGAATATTAATGGATTGATAAGGTATTATTTTGAATTTCATGAATATGAAAAGATAGATTGTATCAGTTAAATGACTCATTACTTTGAATCATATATATATATATTGATATATTAACAGTTTGTTACATGATTTATCTGAATTGTACCAAGTATTTTAATTTTAATTTCAATGCTAATGTTAATATTTACTTGATTTATATGAATGTGAAGTGACATATTTATTACCATTCATGAATTCGAACAGGTAGTTTGTATTAAAAGCAGAATTCATTAAATTGAAACTATGTATATGTCTATTATGTGCTGATTTTTTGTGCGGTTTATCACAACAAATAGAGGTGTTTATGCTAAATTTGTATAGTTATATAATTTCTCCTGGATCATAATATTTGTTCACGTTGCTTAAAATTACGTGGTGTCAAAGTTATTGTATTAGTTTGTCTATTTACAATAACTATAATTGTAAGTTTTCTTAATGTCTAAATGCAGTTGAAAATTTTTTTTTCTTGGTGCTTTTATGCAACCAGACTAAATTTAGTAACCTATTATTTTCTTTGAGTATAAACTCAAACTTCTTGCAGAAAGAGTTTTTCAAATAGAAATTTTTAAGTTTTTAGTGAACTTTTGTGTAGAACTTAAGTTTGGATTAAAACATATGCGGATGTTTGACAAATTCTTGGATATTCATATTCATATTTGGCTAATTTGACTAACCTCTTGACTTGAGGACGAACTAAGCTCCAGTATCAAGCTCTTTGGAGAATCAATTATGCCTGTTTCATTATTAGTTTTTGATATATTTATGGAGCTTGGAACTACAGTTCCCATCTTTCTCTCTGTGTTTGACTAAGAGTTGTTCCACCTACAACAACAACCTATACACCATCTGTTAAGCAACCTGAAGTGATCATTCCAAGTGTAGCCAGCCATTGCCTCACTAATAGGTGCTTATTTTAAACCATTGTTTGTTTATGAAATTTCATATTATTACTGATTTATTTCTGAACGTAAATTGATTCAGTTTTGATTCTTTTATTATGTAGCCAACCTTCGACAATGATGGCCACAGTGAGCATTGATGGGGGTGACATTCGGAATAATTTAATCAACACTTCTTTTTTGGCGTAGACAGTATGAACCATTTATATATATATATATATATATATATATATATATATATATATATTGTTCATTTATTTTGTTTTTCCGTGTCTTATAAACAATGTTATATTGCAAAGTGTTTATCAACGAAGCATATTTTATTATTAAAAAGTTACAAACTTACATTCTTAGATAGGTTATACATGTTTTTGTTGTGGACTCTGTAGTCAGTAATAGTTTGTGTTTTGTGGCGAATAGAGTTTGTGTTGAATGATGAAGGATGACAAGTTTTATTTTATTTTATTTTATTTTTGCTCATTTCATGGTGCTGGGTAACCTCTTAAAATGGTGAAAGATTAACTGTTGGACCTCAAATCAATGGTTATATTCCATGCAGGAACTACTAATTTTAAGAAGGGCAAAATTGTCATTTCAATTATATTATTATGTACCAAATTGTTGTAAGAAAGTGTTGCAACTCTTCTTTTGCTTTGAAAAGGGAATATATCCTATCACTAAAATGTTCCAGTATTATTTTGTTCTTCAATTAATTAATTTATTTGTGTCAAAACCATTTTCATAAGTTGTGGGACTTTCAACTTCTATGCATTGTTTTAAAACCCGGCCCGGCCCGGCTGGTTGAACCGGTTCAACCGGGACCCGGCAGTTACAACGGGTCGGGTTTCTACTTTTCCTATACATCCAAAACCCTAGGATTTGGGTGGATGATCGGCGAGAAATTGACGGTCGGAACCTTAGGGCTTTTGAAGATAAAGCGCCGCTGAATGTAATGGTGGTGAGATCGTTGATTTCCGGTGAGTAAATCGATCCTTGGAAATTGAACAAACTGCGGCGGCAACGATGGGATTTCGCCGGCGATTGGAGAGGCTAACGGGGGTGGGGTGAGGTGGGTTTTGGTCGGGAGAAGGAGAGGAGTGATTCCTGAGTGATGGGGAGGGTTGTCGACGCCGACGTGGATGAGATCTGGCCTGGAATAGCCACGCCGACGTCGGTGAGATCTGGCCGAAATCAAACCTATTTCGACCAGATCTTAGGTAGGTTTTAACGAAAATGGGTTCAGGGGACGATTGGGTTGCATCTGGGGTGTCGCCGCCGTCAATCGATCGCCGGTCGATTTGCATTTAGGGTGTGTTTGATAAAATTCAAATATATGGGGACCTACAGGTAATTTTCAGGGGTGTGTTTGCTGAATTTTAAAATTTGTTGTCAAACGGTTTAACCAGCGGTTTAACCGGTTAAACCGGTCAACCCGGGACCCGGAGACTTTGCCGGGTTGCACCCCGGGTTGGGTTTTAAAACATTGCTTCTATGTATTGAATTCAATTAATTCAATTCCTGCTGAATTACAAACTGACATTTTCAATCTTCCATCACTTGCATTTTATCAAATTAAAAGAGGAATGTGAAAGATCTGTACTACATACATTAATTGAATGCATGTGAATCATCCCTATTTTATCATCACTAATGAGCAGTAAACACAGAGACCAATTAAACATAAAAACCCAATTAAAAAAAAAAAAAGAACAATAACAAAATGTTCTATTATAATCAATATTTGACATATTTTTTTGTGAAACAATAATCGTTTATAATTTCTTAAAATATAAAAATTTGATAATAAAATTAAAAAAATATAATAAATAAACCCGCACAACGCGCGGGCATGCCTTCTAGTATATATATATATATATATAAGCTCATTCGAAACAAGAAAGTACCCAAAGCTTGCATAATATGAATGCTCTTGGATAGCCGTTAGCTGAACAGCATTATAGCCAAGTTTTTTGATGCGTGGAAGCACATCATCTCTAAAATTGGCGTACGTGTTAATCATGGGCTCCTGCATCTCATTGTTGATAATATTTTGAGAAGGAAAAAACATTGATAACACCACAACATAAAAGAGAACAGCAAAAAATGAAGAACTTTAAGGAAGGCTGTGGCCCCTATTTCCCTACATTGATAATTTAAATCTCATAATAAAATTTAACAAAATATTACAACCATATTAGCAAATTAGAAAATCTGATGCAGTGAAAGGAGCCAGATACTAGAAGGGTCATATGGTAAATATTTGACTCCTAATTAAAAGAGAAAGTTGATAAATGAAATTACATTGATGCATTATGATATGTTAGTCATCTTTTAATGACACTTTTAACAAAAGGATCTAAGACAAATAAATCATTCTTTCCGATTCTTGTTATAGCTATCCCAAATATCCACACCTTGGACTAAGCACCTCATTCACAAAAATCTTTTCAAAGTTAAAGAATGTCAAAGTTTCTGAAAGGATGCAAAAGAGGCATAACACTACTACAGTTTATAAAATTTGATCATTTACATATCATATTTTCCTTTTTGCTCTATGGATTTTCTTTTTTCTGTTGTTAAAACGGGTAAGATGATAGTTAAGGTTTTCATGTTGTTAGCTTATGGTCAATTGCTTTCCACCTAAAATTCCACCTAATAGGGCATCTATATCTGCATGTTGATTGGAACATAGAATTCTTCAAACTTGGATTTCAATAAAATAGGATGCAAGGCCAGTATTTCTCTTCCTCAAAGAATGCCTTATGTCAGTCATAGATGCTTCCTCTTACGAGTTTATGCAAGCTTAATTTAGATTGGTTGTGTTACGCAGCCCAACTCACCATCATGCAGTGCATGATCACCACAATACCACTTTACTTGTAAACTTCTAACACAAGCTTAACACACTTTTTAAAATGCGATCCTACATGTTGTAGCATTCAAGTATACATCAAAAAACAAGATCCAGCAGTTTTGACACTGAGGACTTAAAGCTAACATATAGCAAGCACTAGAAGAATTGAGTAATAGTTAGGAGAATGAAGGAGATGCACACCGTGCTACTCATTCCAACATGTGCCTCATAAATTTTAAGTGATTTCGGCCTCTTAGGTTGAGGATGTTGAAACTCATACTTTTCCTACAAAAAAGATTGAAATTAACAATATAAGGAGTAGCAGATATAAATGGACTTACATCTTCCAGTTCATCATATTCGAGTGTTTAATGAACTTTATACAATAGCATTTGCTAGTTCATCTAAGCCCATATACTAAAAATGGAAAATTCATTAATGATACACAATCTTAAGTTTAACAAAGTGCATCTCAATAGGTGTCAATGTTATAGTATGGTAAGAATTCCGTGTAATATAGCATACTCAAAATTACAAAATTATTTAAAAATTATACATATATCCTTCCTAATGTTATTGCTGAATTGAAGTCACTCTTGCTTTTATACTAAAGATTCTTAGACATGCTTAAATCATAAATTTCTCAGAAATGTTTTGGCAAACCTAGAGAAATAAAAGATTGCAGAACCATACCTCTTCTAGTGGATCATAGTAGATACCATTGTATGGGATTTCACCTGGAGATTGTATAGAGAACTTGATCCAAGCAGGTATGGAATCTTTAATGACAGATGGTGTCTCCATTCAAATCTACAAATTAAAAGATGAGAAGTAAGTAAATTTTAAGAGCATAACCACCAGAGTTCTAGGTTCGGGATAATTGACACAATTAAAGGAGCCCAAAAGAATAAGAAAAGGTAAGAGAACATTTATCAAGCCATAGAACAAGACAATGTGTTAGTTATGTACTAAACCATACTAAGTACCTACCTAAAATGTACATGTAACAATTAGAAAGAAAAATATCAAAATATATCAAAACCCTAGCTATCTATCCCTTATACTCCCAGGTGTGATTAAAAAAAATGGTAGCAAGCATCAAGATCAGAACATATGAGAATTGTTATGAGTTTAAATATTATAGTTGGTCCTTTCCCTATTAACTGATACTTTTGAGATTATGGTTACTCCACAAAAACTTTCCGCTGGAGAAGGGAAATCATGGAATATATTTGTGCAGACTATGAACTCATTTTGCAAAAGCTGAGATCACTGGGAGAACTTATTAAACTACAGTTCTTATTAATCTAGACCAATAGCAGAGAAGTTATTTCTGCAACTAAAATAGTAAATAAAAATTTCACTTATGAGGGAAGAGAACACATTAGTATGGTGTGAGGAAAGAAGAGGAAAAGGAAAACCAAAGCGCAAACCCATTTGTAGCAAATAAAAACAATTTTAGAGCCAAACTAAAACTTTTCTCAAATAAAATGTTACCTTCACATGAGAACCATGGGGAATTGGTGGTGAACCATCAGCATTGTTAGGCAAAAAGATCTCCCAGATCCCAAACTCATTTTGTTCACAGATCAAAGGTGAATTTTATATGTTATTGAAACAAATTCATACAAATGTAAAGAAAAAAATAAAAAAGAACTTACAAGAAGAAAATATAACTGCAAGTGATGTCTGGCATCATCATCATCAAGTTATAATAACCTAGTTATTGGCTTTCTCCTAACCATATACTAGCATTATGAGGCAACAATCAACCAGTTGTCCATAGTATATTCTTATAATTATGGGTGCTTCATTCTTGGTATCCTAACTCAAACAGACAGAATTGAACCAAGGTCGAATATGCAAATAAAGCCAAGTCAAATGTCTAAGCTCAATTTAAGCTTGATTTATTTTTGAGCTGAAATACTCTGTTGGGCCTTTAACTATTAACTTAAGTATTTAGGTTAAGTGGTTAACTAACATAGTATCAGAGATATGTTGACCAAGTGCTCCTGTGTTCAAATCCAGTTATTGTGTTAATTAAATCATAGCATGTTGTGTATGCAGAAATTGTTGTATTTATTGTTGTCATCTATAGTTATGGTTAATTAATGAATAACCTAGATGAATGTTTAGCAACTGGGAAGTGTAAAGAACACTCAAACACTGGAGATCTAGCAACTAAAAAGATTGATTCCTCCCCATTTCTGATTCAAAAACTCCCAGGCTATATTGGACCTTAGTATCTTCATAGAGGACTCAAGAAGGACAGCACCAACAACTTTAGATGAATCAGTAAAAACAACCTTTACCTATAAGCTTAATCATTTGGGTTGAGCTGTTATCTAAACGGTACCCAAGCCAATCTTATATTTGAACCCTGCTATTAAATTAATTAAATAATAATATGTTGTGTTTATGGTTATGATTACATTCCTAGTAATGTCTGGTCAGGCAGTTAGAAAGCTGCATAGCTGATGATGATGGGAATCCGACTCAATTTGACAACTCCATCACTCTTTCTTAATTCCAAGTTACTTACTTTTCCATAATTGCTGCAATTGATCCTTCACATACAGTCCTCAAGATACTCAACACATTCAAAGCCAGTTGCAGCTCTTAAAACAATTAAAAGCATTAACAACTGGAATCATTGATGCCACCTTGGTGGCACATAAGCAAACTGCTTTAGTTTGAATATCTTTTACACAGCAGCATCTCTAAAATATTGATAGCATAAACTGGAGAATGTACTCAAAGAATCAAGTACCTGAAAAGCAGCTCAAAAAAGCTAATTAATTTACAGTGGCAAGTCAATGGGTTCTAATGTCCTATGAAAAGCCTACAAGCAAAACTGCTCGAAGTTTTTGTGCAGCAGATAGCCACAAAGCTAAATTTGACGCCTGAGTAAACATCTCACATGATCCAGTTTTCCAAGGCCATTAATTTGGTGTTTCTAGTTCAAGAGAGAGAAATCATTTAAATGCAACAAAGGCAACATAGAGGAATAAAATTCGTACAAGAATTTTCGAGAAAAATATGCAGTAGTTAAAGTAATTAGCACTAGACCAAATTTAAGATTACAAACTCAATCAGGTAAAGTGATAACACAAGGTATTTTTTTTTTTTTAATTTTCTTTTTCTTTAAGTAACCTAGAGCATCTTTTCCAGTGAGAATTCTGAAATAAATCTCACAAAGTAACAGACTTAGCTCTTTCTAACAAAGTAACCCAAGTAAAACAATTTATTCTATCTTAGACTGCTTCATAAAATACATAGTATCTTCCCAAAAAAAGAAAGACTTCATATAAAGCAAAATTTGGCTTTATTTTTCAGTCCAGGATGAAAATTTCAACTCACAATGTCAGTGCAATTAGAAGAGCCAGTTTGCAGCAAAAAATCTGATTTACAGAAGCAAAGATAACATACCCGGGTCATGATATCTGCATTGGATTCCAGTTATTGAAGTCTCCAATCAAAGCTGCTGACTGAAAGAGTAAGCAGTTACTATATAAGACAAAAAATAAACAGTACCACTAGATTTTACACGTCTATTACTAGTATTTATTTAAAATAATCCAATAAGTGCACAAGTTTTAGGAAAAGTTAGTGATGAAGGCATGTTTGACATTTGAAACCATACACATGGTCCAGTTATCAGTAATTACCACCAGAAGGAGTAAACTTGAAAGGGATAAGAGCAGATAGAATAAATAAAAACTGTCCCTGTTTGATGACCAAGTCAAAAAGGTCACAAGCAGCATACATATAATCTACCACTTTTAGTACAAGAGTATTGAAGAGCCTTGTCTTTTTCTTAAATGAGAGATTAAAAAGTATTGAAGAGGCTTGACTTCATTCTTCCACTTTTATGTATCAATATAAAAAGTAATTTAACATAAATTACAGGAGCATTATCATGACAGGGAAATAAATGTTTTCACAATAGAGGCACAAAGATTTAGTGGATCATAATAACAACATAAACCTGTATAGATTATCATCACATCGAAAAATTGTTAGCCCAAATAACACCATCCCTGTCAAGAGGTAATGAGATCAAACAGTTAAATCCTGGAGTAAAAGAATCAAACCTAACTTAGCTCCAGGTGCCCACTCTCTGTAAGTTAAACCTGTGGCACTGCAGAACCAATAGGGACAATATTCAGCAACCACAACTTCTAATCTTTTAATTACTTTTTAAGTAGATAAAACTTGATTGGAACAAAAAGGGACCACATAAAATTTTGATTAGAACTCAATTTCAATTTCAGAAAAAAATATGCACAACTAGAAAAATACCCACAAAGAGAACATGACACCTGAAAATGAAGTGGAAGACAACTATGAGCTAATAAACCACATAGAAGTGCCACCAAAAAGAAGAAAGATAAACTGGTTCTATAGGCTGGCACAAATTTTCACCCCAGCTTGCATTGTTGATCAATACTTTATAAACCTACATGCTATTTCCTAAATTTGCAAAAATATAAGAGTATTAGTATTAACAAAACCACAGATGATATTCCTATATGAAAACAAAAGGAATGCAAGTGCAGGCCTCTCTATCTTATGGCCAGAATCTGTCACATTTTTAACCCATGGAACAGCTTGTATTGGCTTGAGCTTATTCAAAGCAGACTCCAGGAAAAGTAAGACATATCTGCTGACAATGGCCCAAGCAACAAAGCTAAAATGGCCAGAATTGTAATTAGTAATGCCAGCTGATGAAGTTTGAAAATATTAATTCAAACTCCAGTTTCACCACAGTTTAAATAAGGTTAAGATGCAAATATTTGAAGAAAAATTTTCTATCTTGTGTTCTCTACATAGCATGAGTATCACCTCCATATATTTATTTCATCTTATAATTAATTATTTATTATTTGCATCAAAAAAAGAGCAATACACATAATAGCACATTGCACCGTGATCATCCACAAAGTCACAATCTTATATTTAACCCATAAAGATACTAAAGATAGAATAATCAAGGAAATCAACCTGTAGAAATGCAAAAGGTGTGATCCCTGTGCGTGAAGCCTAACTTTTCATAGCCACGAGAAAACAACTCCAAACCACCTTCATACCTGTCAATATCCTCACGAAATTTTTTGTATTGTCCATGCCTACAATTGGAACAAGACTTTCACCAACCTTAGACATTAAATCAAGAAAGTGACAGAAACAGGAAAATAATCCATTAATGAATAAAGGTTTATTCACAGCAAAATAATAAAAAGGTTCACTAAGAATAAAGTAATTAGACTATAAAGGTCAGTATCATAAATCTATCTTAGAGTCAAACATTTTGGATAATAAATCTTTAAGAACACACAAATATAGACACAGAAGGAGTGTACACAAGAGAATTTTGTATCCATGTGAGTGAAATGTGTGCTAGATTTTTGAGTGAGTTAAAACTAGGGAAAATAAGAAGTTGTTGAAAAACTTAGTTTAATCCTTCATTATATGTCATATCAGAAACAATGATAGCAAGATTTCATGAGGGAATATACTTATTAAACTTACAATTAAATTAGAAAAATCCCTACGAAGATTCCTGAATTTGTAATAGATGTAAGGGTTAAAAAGGGTGGTTGTTGTGTGATCCAAAACTATCAAGAAACTTCAGAGTTCTTATGGATATGGGACTTAAATTCAAACATTATTATGAATTAAAGGTATTTATTTAGCCATAGTATAAGAGAAAAATAGAGCCATAGGTTGATTTGTTCAATCCCACATAAACATTAGGGAGAAAAAACAAGAAGCACCATCTTCGTAAGCAAGATATTTATGTTTATTAAGTCCAAGCTAGGATGGAGGGTAGACTTAAATTACTGCATTCTAATAAACAGAAGTGAGGAAAGAACATAAAAACACAATAGGTAGAAGCCCGCTAAAACTGACCAAAATGCATCCATACAAATATCAACTAAGAAAAAGCAATTAATTTGCTCCCATTACTTTTAGACCCCAAGTCACTGAGTCATTCAAACAAACTCTCAGTGTTCATTGTGTAACAGAATAAAATATTATCTCACCTGTAATCAAGATGTTGACGAAAACCTGTGAAAGTTGGATCTATCTCATATATTCTCTACCTCCTACCAGGTGGAGGAATGGACCCTGGTCTAACTTCAGTTTTAGCTTCACTTTCCTCAGTACTTACTTTCTCTTGTAAAGGAAAAGATGGCTCTACAAACGTGGAAGCAGAAACTGTCTCTTCAATCTCTCTCTTCATCTTCCATTTTAAGACAATCTACATCATGAAGTACCTAAAACAAGAGCATAAAGGTGCAAGAAGCAACAGTGTTAAAATAAGCTCTCAGCAAAAAAATTACCCTTTCATAAGAATATACAGAAAACAGATAAAAATGGGTATTGTTCAAATATAAGATAAGCAATGATAGAATACCAGTCAAGACACTTGAATGGTGGTTTTTCTAGTATAGTCAGGCCAATAATAAGCATGGCTCCCTATTTACAACAAGTACTCAATAGGCGCATGATATTATAAGCTCTCTCACCTTATGGAGCAGTCAAGTTATGCCATCACTGGAAAATTTTGTGGGGCAGTAATAATGGTAAAACTTTATGGGTTTTGGGATTTCAGCAAAAGTGATAGGTATCTGAAGAAATTAATATTTCAATTTTCTTATATCTTAATGTTTGTTAAACATGACACTTTTGTACAAGCATAGTCATCTTAATATTGTACTCTGTGTTAGTATATCATATGTTTGTACATATTGATGGAATACTTAAATACTATTTATTATTCTGTACTTCTCTGTCACCTTAAAAAAGAAAAAGAAAAACAAATAGAGTTGCCAAGCATTACTTGCAGTAAACCCTTAAAATAAATTCAAGCACTAGGAAAAATTCCTATATGTTGGGGGTACCTATTAGGTCATAGTCAATATAACATGGAATTAAATTTGTCAAGCAAAGAAACGCTATAACGACAAGGAAAATAAAAATATACATGTTTGTACTAACCAAGGAATTGTACAACATTTCTTTTGTAGGCATTCTCTAAAAAGTCTCAAATGCTAGGAACCCGCCTTAAGCATCCTCGCTATGCGGTCCAAGAAGAAAAAACAAAGCAAACCTTTATCAGTAGTATTGTGACATCCTTCATTGTGCATACATACTCTACTGTCAAATTTTCAACATAAACACTAGATTTGACATCTTCTCTTATTTGGAAGGAGAAGCAAAACAGGGTCAAGGAAAACTGAATTTGTGTAGGTCTTTTATTGGATGTGAGTGCTTCTGTGACCTGAAGATTTCTTTGGCTTGAATCCAACAAATCCGTGATTTTTTCATTGTAAATCTGCAAAAATATGTGGATATATTAGGACATGCAACATTAAATTTCACAAGACCAAAAGGGATACTGTCCAGTCACAAAACCTCAAGAAAAGAACAACGACATTGGCAATTTAGCTGCTTTTCTGCATGCTTGATTTGTTCCTACAAAGAAAGTACAAGGGGTTAATATCATGAAAATGCAAAGGATAATCTCAATTTCTCGCTTTTCCTCTCAGTAACAAAACAGAAGCTAAAAAACACTTTAAAGTTTACATTTTCTCAAGCTTGAGTCACTTTTTCCCCAAATTCTCTCAAAATTTAAAAAAGATAATATCAAATAACCACTGAAAAGAAGAAGATCGAAACAATTACTTGAACACCCGAGTCGGGGACCCCAACCATTACGTTCTCGGGAAGTGTATCAGTGGCGAGCTTGCACTTGAATGGATTGGGCGGGCATGGGGGCAGCGGACTCTTCATCTTGGAAGGTGCTGGAGAAGGCGGAAGAAGTAAGTTCAGATCTGATTGCATTCTGATGAGTAAACTAAAGAGAGAGAAGAGAGAAGGGCCTGTTAATTTGGGCAAGATTGCTGAGATTGAGGGCGTTGGAGACAAGAAGAGGAGAGGAGAGAGAAATGTAGCCATTAGAGAGTTTTGAATTTTGTAGACAGAGAAAGAGAGTGATTATTCACATTTATTTATTTTTTGTGGGGAAAGCTTTTTTTAAATGAGTTCAAGGTGGTGGAAAATAATAAAGTCACCAAAAGTAATACACTGAATGATGTGGTACAATCCTAACCGTTGATTAATTATAACTTAATCGACGATCAGGATTACGTTATGTCATTCGATGCATGAATTCGATGCACTACTTTCGGTGACTGTAGCATTACTCTTAGAGTTAGGGGTGGAAAAATCTAGTTAACCGGATTCTTAAACCGAACTGGTTTTCAATTCAAAAAAATTATTGAACCGAAACCGGTCCAGTTTCGGTTAAAAACCAGTTATGAACCAAACTGAAAATTCGGTTCGATTAACCGGTTTTAAACCGGTTATTGGGCTGCATTTTTTGGCCCAATTATGAATTATGAGCTGTATTTTTCGGCCCAATTTGGTCACACTCCACTTTGGCTCATTTTTTTTTTTACTATCAAAACAAACAAGCAAATTTCCATAAAGTTGCTTTCATCTTCACTCCAATTTGTCCAAATTCAACTTTTATTTTTTGAGGATTGTTTCTGCTGTCATCGACAGTATCTTAACCACTTCCAAATTTGATATGGACAAGAAAGCTTATTTTTTTCAAGAGATTAGCAATCATCAATTACAAAAGAGCCCGTGGATGAAATCTAGAACACATCAGAAAAGAGATTTTTCTTATTGCTATTTCGGTTCGTAATACAATGTGTGAGGATCATATGAAATACATATATTATTATAACATGAATATGAAGTAAAAGGGTTCCTACTGATCCAATTAATTATCGGGAATCATTCGTGGCGATAAGAGTTCCAACCGTCCAAAGCAGACAAAACAAATTGAGCAACTTTTGGGAAGAGAAAGAAGGAAGATAATGGGCGTGCAACATTCCTTTATTAGACAAAAAGATTAAGCAAAATCATTTTCAGTTGACTTATTTTACGTAATATGATTTCATAAGGAAAAAGAGAGAACCCGTATATCTTTAATCTGCCGGATAAGTTGGGATCATATATTAAAAGTAATCCATAAATTTCTTCCGTTTGGCTGCAAATAAACATAAATAAACAAGTGACAACACAGACGAAAACCCTGGATCTAAAACCCACCGGAAACACAGATCTGAGCGAGAATGCGAGACTTACTGAGGTCTGAGGTGAGTGAGCCGTGAGGTGAGTCCGATAGAGAATGAGAGACAGAGAATGTAGCTACGGCGTGCGGCATGCAACGGTGAGAAATCTGAGAATCAGAGACTGAGATTGAGTGTAGATCTGTTGTAGTGTTGTGTACTTGTGTTAGTGTTAGACACAAGAGTGACAAGACTAACAGACACAAGGGTGTATGTTATTTTTCACAAGAGTAGACTGTAGAGTAAAAAATGCAAAAAATAAAAACAAATAATTAATAAATAATTTTGCCTTCAAGAAACCTTCGCCTCGTAACCGGATTTTATTTTACCTTTTTAAAATTTTCCGAAAACCAAACCAACCAGATTTTCGGTTTTTTTAATAATCAAACCGAAACCGAACCAAAACCAAAAAAAAAACCGGATTTTCGGTCCAGGGTTTTAGTTCGGTTCGGTTTTCGGGTTTTTTTTTCCACCCCTACTTGGAGTGAAAGAACGATATAGTGTTGACCAACTCTTGAAATCAAGAACTGACCTGCATAAGGTTCTGTAGCAATTTGGAAGGTGGGGAAAAAAGTGGGCTAACACCCAGCGAGTGGAAAAATTTTATATAACGTTTTCTGAAAACGTATAAGTGTAAGTGCTCTTCTATTTATTTATTTTTTCTAAATAAACTTTCTCGTAATTCTCTTATGGCTGTTATAGGTGTATAATGAAAATGAGTCAATAACTATTTCACCCTTATCTACCATTTTTACTAATGAAATTACAGAAAAATCCTTATACAGTATTAGAATAATGATTTTTCCCTTATGTGTCATAGTGAAAACTTTGTTGACCTTCTTGTGACGCTGTCTTAATAAAAAGCCATCTTTAGTAGGGTTTTAATACTTCTGCAAAATCCCAAGGGGCCGGATGTAAGTACCACCTATACTAGGGTGTTAATGGATAGGCTTATAGTTGACACGTTTCTTCTATGATAATCCCAAAACTTAGGGGAAGTTTACGAGAAAAACCCAATGTCTTTCTCTCTGTGGTGAAGAAAGAAGCGGCCACGGCAGTGCCACGACCACGACCGCGACCCTTTAAGTTGCTTGCACCTGAGTTGGGGAAAATAAAAACAGAACCATAAAAGCGAAGAAAAGAGAGAATGCAGAATAACGATGGATCACTACAGGGTATTGGGTTTAAACAGAAACGCAACAAGAGAAGAAATAAAAGAAGCCTTCAGAAAACTGGTTTGTTTCCAGACAAGCACTCTCAATCCGCAAAGGCCGTTAGAGAACACGCAACCTTCAGATTCAAGCAGGTTTCTGAGGCCTACGAGCTCCTGAGTGACGATCTTAAACGCACCCATTACGATATTCATTATAAAAATTATAATAGTAATAGATATGGTCACTCTTACAGTAATTATGGATATGGGTATAGCACGCGCTCTGCCTCTGCCTCTACTGCCCATTCCGGTGACGGGTTTGTTTCCAAGTTGGAGATTGCGCTTCCGTTTATGGCCACGCGCGCCTTTCTTCTGAATTTCGCCTTCGCTGGGTATGGATTTTTTAATTTGCCTATATTTGTATATATCTTTGAATTGCTCAAATTCGAAGACTTTCCCTTAGAATTTGATATGAATATGAATATGAATACGGTATTTACATATGCTATGTTCTTGCTAAATTAAAGATTGATTTTGCTTCACAATAGACATAGCTGATTCGGAAGTTTGAGTGTTTTGTGTTAAAGATAATGTTTAATTGATGAGTCTATATGCGTACATTAAACTTGGAAGACTGTTGGAGACCTTCTGTTACCTCAAGTTTGTTGTTAAATCTTGTTGTTGAGTTTTATGGCAGCTTTATATTACATTACGTTAAAGTTTCATAGGAGAATAAAAAATTGGAAGTCGGCTGATTTCTTATCTCTTTGTGTAAATTGAATGGATAGACCGGTAACCGTCTATTGCTGATTGGCCAAATGTTATTGGGAAGACAAATGAGTCAAAGAGGCTGCATTTTATGATATTTCCCTAAGTTTTACTGTTAATTAGGTAAAATTCATAATGGCTAGCATGATAGTCTCTTCCTCCTCGCTTTTCTCTGGGGTTGCAATCTATCTATAGACAGGCCTAGAAATGTATTCATCTCCTTGGGGCTTTTGAGGGGGTCTCTTTCCATGAAGGTTTTGATAAAAGAGTATGGATTCTTGAGAAGTCGGGTAATTTTTCATTTAAGTCTTTTTAAACTGATAACCCAACACACCCTTTCCTGAACGCTATGGATTGATTTGGAAGGATAAAGTTCCAATCAATTTGTCATGGTCTATTACTCTAAAGAGACTAAACTCTGATGACATAACTCAAAGAAAACCAAGGATGTGTTTATCATCGAATTGGTATATTATGTACAAGGAAAACTCTGAAAGCACTTAACAACTTTTCCTACAGTGCTCCATTGCCATGCAATCATGGCTTAATGTTGTTTCAGATTTTAATGCTTTCTTGTCAGACCCTCTCTTTTTGTTCATTTTTCATGGAAAGGTTATCACCTTTTGGAGGTAAATGGAAAGTAGCTCTTTTGTGGGATAGAGCAATCATGGGTATATTCAAGGTATTACGGACTGAGAGGGATATAAGAGATTTTTTCAAAGGCAGTTTCGGGGAAAATTTCTCATTCTTACGAGAAATAGTCAAGTATAGATAACTCTCTAAAATCATGGGCCCGAGCTGGAATTTTTAAATGTAACCCACGCCTAACCTGGGCAAGCTTGACCTGGGCCTGGGTATTTTCATCCCTAGTTGATAGGAAAAATGGATGAGTGAATATAGGGAAGTGATTTTTAACTTATTCAGTTGATCAGTATCCACCATTGCTAAATACATCTTTCCTATAATTAAAAAAAAAAAAAAATCTCTTTATACCTCATTTAATACTAAAAATAGCCCTATAAGGTTAATTAGGTTTATTTTCCTCAATTTCAAACTTAATTGTGGTTTTTGGTTTTACACCATTTTTCCCCAATCTCAAACTTAATTAGGTTTTTTGTTTACAAACTGTTTCCCCTAATTTCCTAATGTAAAATTTGAAACTTACTTTTTCTTTTACAAATTCATATTCATCTCATTGTGTGATTATTTTTTCTATAGTTTTAGTATTATATTTTCATCAAACAATCAAATATTTAAAATAAAACAAATTGCTTCAATGGTTATGAAAATTTAGGGTTAGTGTTTATGTAAGATTAAATGTTAAAAATTAAAACAAAAATATAAAATAGAGTATAAGTGTATTTATAAATGTTATTTTTAGTATTTTTAATTAAAATTAAACTTGTTAAAAGAAAAACTAAATTTAAAAGTGAGAGATAATGATAAATTAGACGGGGCCTAAAAATCTATTCCAATGGATATATTGGCACTCCTATTAATGAGTTCAAGAAACTCCGCTTTTTAATAACTTTTAAAATGTCAAATTTATCACTATATTAAATTATCAAAATTAAGTTTAATTTCTAATTCTTTACAAATACTTTTGACACCCTACATTTATCTTATTTAATTTCTAATAATTTAATCAAAATTGAATTAGAAAATAAAAAATTATCCAAATTGCAGTTAATATAACAAGTTTACCCTCCTATAATATTCATAATTGAACAAAGAAATTACTAATTTGCCCTTACTTTTATATCTTAATATTGTACCTAATACCAAAAAGTTTGAAATCTTACAAAAACACCCCTAAAAAATAAGTCAGTCTCTATAGGTTTGAAATATTACAAACACACCCCCGTGATAGTTAAGGTTTTGATTTTTCCGGCCACATTATGATAACCAAAATTCAATCTGATTCTACCACCTGAGCCATCAGCCTTCACTTTACAAAACTCATCTAACCTTAGAACTTGGTAGCCTCTCGTTCGTTGGTCGGGACTCACATATTGGGTTGATTTTCCAACCAAATTCTGGTTGATTCTGGTGTCCAAAATTTAATCCAACACCACCCCTGAAACCACTGGTCTTCACTCTACATAATCCCTCTAACTCCAGCATTTGATAACCTCGTCGACGATCAAATTAGAGATTTGATGAACAATTGAAAATAGTAAACTGGATCGGAGAGGGCATCGATTACTGGTCAATACGGTCCAATTTTCAAAACATTGTTTTCAAGTTCATGATAAGACCGGTCACAATCCCCTTCTTGAGATCCAAGACGGCCTTGTAAGACACGGACTAGCTAGCTATTTGCTAACTAGCTATTATCGATGAAATCAAAGCACCGAGAGAAGCATGAGGAGAGAAAAAAAATCAGTAAAGTTTGTTTTGTTTTTGAATTTTGAATGTTTATTGTTGCTAAAGTGTTTGGGCTCCACACCGAGTGAGAGTTGTGAGATACTAATACGTGTATGGTAGAGGATTGCATGGGGAAAGGTAGTTTTGGTGGTCCCACAGAATCATTCTCCATCATCCATTCATCTTTGTTTGTTTCCATTATGAGTAATGTTATAGACACAGAAATTTTACACCGAATTTTTGTATTGAAGGACATGACAACCAGTAAGATAAGACTATGCTGGAGTCTTTAATGAATAAACGGTCATCCAACATTTATGGACGTCCACCCATATTTAATGGACTCCCGTTCATATTATATGGACGGGTGTCCATTTACTATGGATGGACGTCCATATAAGATGGACACCCGTCCAAAAAATTTTAAAAGGAAAATAATGGACGCCCGTCCATCTTATATGGACAGGTGTCTATTTACTATGGAAGCCCATCCAAAAAATTTTAAAAGCAAATAATGGGTGTCCGTGATTATTAGACAGACGTCCGTGATTATTGGACGGCCGTTCACCTATAATGGATGCCCGTCCATGAGAAAATAACAATGGACTCTCGTTTATATAATATGGACGGAAGTCTATTTACTATGGATGGGCGTTCACCTAGAATGGATACCCGTCCATTGTTTAAAAAAAAAAAAAATTAAAACAAAAATTATGGACGTCCGTCCATATTCAATGGACAAACGTCCCTTTTAGATGGACGCTTGTCCATTGTTTGATTTAAAAATTTTTACAACATTTGAGTCTCAATCCAAAAAGATCTTCATTAAATTTTTGTCTATATTCAAAGTAATTGGACAAGTGTCATGAGAATAAGGTATTAAATTTTTGTCTATATTTGGACAAGTGTCATAAGAATAAGGCACTAACTCAATTAGGATTCACAATTAATGCATTAAATAAATTTAAAATTTGTTAATATTAGAAGATGATCCCTCTTATGAGGATGACCGTCCAAACAATTTAGGCCAAATTTTTTTAGTTTAAACTATGAACGGGCGTCCATTCTAGGTGGACGGCCGTCCATATAATATGGACGGGAGTCCATTTCAAATGAAAGACCGTCCAATAACAATGGACGGTCGTTCATTCTCGGAATATTTGTTAACGTGATACGTGACTCCTTTGATTCAGTAGACATGTCGTTCGGTGTAAAAATTCAATGCAAAGTGTTGGTGTCTGTAGCATTTTTCTTCCGTTATAGGTAACTGTATAATTTATTTTTTGAAAGTTTCTCTTTTAGTTTTTTCTTCTTTTCACTTAACTTTGTTGTTTGCAATTCTAAGGACAGCACACTCATGCAATTTCACAAAGGGGAATGAGTATACATTTCCCTTTAAATGGACTAAAAATGATAAACTTGTAAAACCCCCTCCAGTCAAGTATCCTCTGAATATCCCTCAATGAGAATCCCGAGGATACATGTCTAGAGAACGAGTTGTATTTAGAAAAAATCTGTGTAAGGATAATAATAATAATATCCAAAACATTTATATAAGATGTCACGCAGGATCCAAACTTATAATTTCAAAAACTTTAAGAATTTATCTGGAAATTATACAATCAAAACATATTTATAGGGTGGAAGCTTCCAAAGGTGTTTCACAAACATTTATCATTTACATTATTTACATCAAGATAAAAACATCAAGATGACAATAAATTATCTCCCCTCACGTGTAGCCCAACTGTCTCTAGCATCCTTCACTTTTGGTCTACCTGCAAAGTAATCAATAATGAAAAGGTGAGCGTTAATCGCTCAGTAAGGAATGATCCATTTCATTCTAAATGTGCTATTTGACCTTCATATAAACATATTTGTTAACATACGACTTATCTTTTACATCTAGGTATACTTCCTTTTTTTTTTTTTTTCCTAGTTCATATGTTTTTCATCATTTTATCTCATGGCTATATAAACATCAATGCATATACATACAAATAAGTATGTAAACATGGTACACACACATTACATATCATGATATAACATCTAAATATCGTCTAACATGAGTATAAATCATCTCATGATGTAAATAACATCATAACTCATGTAATGCAATTAAATACATATGAAGCATTTAACGTGTAGCCTATCTGACTTTTCTTAGCGTTTTAAGCACTTCATATCATCTAGCCTCAAATTCATCTAGAGCTCATATCATCAGGAGGCGTGCTTACACGTTATTTAGCATCTAAAACATATATTCATCTTTCCTCAACCGGTATATGAGGATATGCTTACATGTTTTCCATCATGTCTATATGCATCTCTAACATCTTATGGCATGTAAATACATATTTTAGTGAGCTTAATGCTTTTGATTCATCTATGGATTATCAATCCATTTACATTACCTCTTGCTCACATTCATCATCTTAAAACATGTATTATATTGCATCTTCATGCCATTTCATAACATTAATTATGCATTGACATCATGACCATGTGTATCTTTCAAAGATCATCTAACTAATGGGTAAGCATTAGTACATGGCTTAATCACGTCAATATATAATCAATTCATAATCATAAAAATTAATTATGTTAAATCTTAAACTTTAATAACTAGAAGCTTATACTTCATGCCATTTTCCATCCATTTCCTAAATGAATTGGCTCTTGGCCTAGACATAAAAGTTGTAGGGCTATGTCTTAAATTTCTAGTGCTTCAAGAATCATCTCATTTCGATTTTTATGACTCAAGTTATGGTCAAAATACTGAAGCATATTTAACATAACCCCTAAGCTTACCAAATCTGATTTTTTCATATTAAACTATGCCACATCAATTCCTATTGACAATTAACTAATAGGTCAACTTATGGATCAAATAAACCTTACCTTAATAGTCTTTAACATCTTAAAGGAAGTGTAAAATCTCATTCCCATAATCATCCATTATTGTTATAACATTGTAAGCTAATGCAAACAATACATCAACACTTCTAATATCAATCATTCAACATCATGTGGCCTCCAATACTACAAGTTTTGCCACAATCAACATCCACACTTCATTTTCTTCAATCAAACATAACAACTCATAAAACATAAATAGCAATAACTTTATGTATAATGAATTCAAGGCAATAAATAGAATAAATGAGTTCAACTACACTTGTCATAAACTAATTATATGTCGTAAAGTCTTAATTTAAGGTTTCATTAAAATCTACAAACCCTAGCATAATCCCTAAAGTCATGGGAGGTTCTTCCTTACCTTTTTAAAGAATTCCTCCAACAAATCCTTTGCCTTTGTCTTCTTTCATACCTTTTTAAAGATTTCCTTCAACAAATCATTTGCCTTTGTCTTCTTTCATACCTTAATCCTACATATATAACATTAGACCTCAACATCTACTTCAAATCTTCAAATCACATCAAAACTAGGGTTTTTAATCCTTACCTTAAACCCTTCAACTGGAAGATCCAAGGCTCCTATCTTGTTCTCCTTGAAAAATAATGCAAAACTTCTTTAAAACTTAGAGAGAGAAAGCTTGTTTCATGGAAGATTTGAGAGAAAATGGAAGAAAGGTTAAAGAAATGCTATTTCCCTTGGCTTGAATGAATTTCCTCTCATATTTCATTAATTTTTCAAAATTATGCTATTGACCCAATTATTTTAATTGTATAACTCATAAGTCCTTAATTCTTCATATAAGGGCATTTTGGTCATTTTGCACTAAACATAATTATTATTTAATTAATGCCATTAAATGCAATTAAGCCTACTCATTTTTAACTTTTTCAATGCTTATCCATAGGCAAAATGACTATTTTGCCCTTAATACATTTCCATGGATAATTGATTCATACCGTTCCAAATGAATTGACTATTTTGCCCTTAATTAGATTTTATGCTTTTTAACATAAAATTAACATCTAAAGGATTATTTTGAGTTAGGAACATACCTTTAACATCTTGGGTATTACAAAACTGCTCATTATGGACCTACAATTCATAACACATCATACACAAATTCATAAATAAACTCACTAAGAGAAAGGAGTAAGACGGGTGAGTAAGGCTAACATTATTCTTGAGTAATTCTCAAACTTGATGGGAGGTTTTCTTGATTTTTTTCTTAGGGGGCATTTGGTTGGAAGTTATATGGGATTACTGGAGTTATGTCATCTTATATTACTTGATTACTACGTTTATGTGTCAAGTAATATAAGATTCCGATAATCTTCAAATACCAATAGTGTTTACGGTTGGTAATATTGGAGATAATATGATAACCTTAATTTTCTTAGATATTGTAAGATTACCAAGGTAATCTTATTTTTGTTACAATTATAGCTCTTATTAATAAAATTTTAGGACAATAATACCCTAATTTTTAAATTTATTTACATGAATCTGACTTTTACTATTTCACCCTAATTAATTAACTTTTTGGACAAAATTACCTTTGAATTCAAAACAAATTGCAGCTTACCCAAGCCACCACCCCCACCCACTTGTTGCCAGCCAAACCACCGCCGGAAGTTACTTGGAGTCGCCATGAGTAGTCGAGAGACACTAGGAGGCTCTGATATGGCCTTTTTTGGCCATATTGATGGCCGAAAAGGCCATATTAGAGTAGATGTGACCGGAAATGGCTTTATTGGCCATATTTGGATGAGATATGACCGTTAACGGCTAGATCCATTGATCTGGCCAAAAACGGCCAAAATAGATCTGGCCAGAAACGGTCATATTGGAGCCTCCCAGCAACTCTCGACCATTTTTAGTGACTCCGGTGACTTTCTGGTGGCGGTTGACGATGGTTGGCAATGACTTGGGGTGGTGGGGTTTATTTTGTTTTAAATTAAAGTTTTATATAAGCGAGGTGTTTTAGTTAAATATGAAATATTGGGGATTAAAAAATTAATAATAAAAATAATATTATATTAATATTTAAAAAGAGGGTAATTTAATAATTTAAATAATATATCCGTCAATTTATTTCTCCCAACTAAACATATTAATATAATATACCCATAAATTTATTTCAACTAATCAAATATATTCTTTTTAATACTCTTTAAGAATAATATTTAAAGTAATCTAATTTTTTAATAATTTAATATTTTAAGTAATCCAATATTTCTTGAACAAAGGCGCCTTCACAGTTAGCAATTTGGATTTTCGGTGAACGCTGTGAGTGGAAACTGATAATAAATGTTTTATTTTAATATTTTATTATATTCAAAACCACAGTAAAATTTTTGTTATTTTTCATGGTCAGGGAGACATAAAGCATAATAACCCAGCTAAATTTAAACAAAGAATTGAATCTCGTACTTAAACGAGCCATTTTGGCATAAGGCGGGCGAGAGAACAATTTCCTAACACCCAGAGAGAGACCATAACCATAATTCCCAGAACAATCCTCATCCCAATTTTCCCTCCACTCCTCCATGGACCAACAACAACCACCACCACCACAAACTCCTACAACTCCCACCACCACCGCTGAACCACCCTTACAACCACCACCGCCACAACAACAAGAATCACCATCACCGTTACCCTCCACCACCTCAACTCCTCCAACCCCTACATCAAACCCTAACCCTAACTCTAATCAGCCCCAACCCCCAAAACCCACACTCACACCACAACCCAGACCGACCTCATTTTCCAGACCCTGGCAGCAGCAACAACAACAACAGCCCTCGCATTTTTCTCACTTCTCTTCCCTTCCTTCTTCCCCTTCTTCTTCTCCGTCTTCCTCTGCTTCCGCGCCGCAGAGGGGTGGCATTGCCCTTGGCGTTCCGGCGCCCCGCCCTGCGGCGTCTTCTTCGCAACCCACACCGTCCTTCTCGGCTTCTTTCGGTCAGCAGTTTGGTAGCTTGGGCCGGACTGGAGTTAACGTGCCTGATTCATTATCTAATTCCAGTCCATTGCAGGTTTGTGTTTAGAATAATTGAAATTATACGTTATTTTAGGGTCCATCTGATGTAATATTTAAATACACTGCATTTGGTTGAATTGAGTTAAAATGTTTTAAGAAACACAATCCTAAAGCCTAGTGTTAGATAAAAAAACGAAGAAGTTGTTAATGTGCTTGAGTTAGTCTTCAATTCAAGTCTATTGCAGGTTGGATTCTTTCTTTCTTTCTTTTCTTGCTTTAGAAGAATTGAGGTTATACACTATTCTTGGTATAGTTATTAAGTGATTTTAATAGTTTTTTTTTTTTTTTTTTTTTGTCAATATAGGTTTAGGCGGTCTGTTTCTGTGAGTTATTTTGATTTAATTTATCGTTTTCTTCATTGTTTGTTGTTATTAAAATGACATTTATAGTTATTCAGGGTGATGATTAAGTTTGGTTTTGAATATTGAGTAGGCGTATATGTGTGGTGTTTTCACTTGATTAATTGTTTTTCAAATTTGTAGGCAAGGCAACAAGTGCAAGGAATTCAGGGGATGGGAATGATAGGATCACTAGGTTCTGGTGCACAATTGCGGCCTGGTGGGATTTCTGTTCAACACCATCAGCAGAGGCCCACACAACAATCATCCCTTCGTCCACCACCATCGCCGCCAAGTAGCCAACCCCCTGCTACCCAGGTCAGGAATGGTCCTTTCTGGAACTCAGCATTTGTGCTGATTTTTAACTACATTATAATCTTAAACTGTCGTGAGTAAGATTATAATGTTTACTAGGTGGAAAAATCAGTCGCAAGAGGTAAAGGAGTGGTAATGACTGTGACATGTAAATTAGGTTCAAATTTGCTTAGCCAAAAAGAAAGGAGAGGGTCTGGTTTTTAGAAGTTAGAAAATTAGGTCTGAAAACTCAAATTTCATATTTTTCTTAAGGTGAAATATACGTAACGGGCATCAAAATTTTTGTATGTTGAAGCATTAAAATATTAATAAGTTTTCTGTAAGGTGATATATAATTCAATGTAGGTTTTGGACAAAGAAATAACTTCTTTCTGTAGGTATGGGAAACTAAAAAACTTGATTATTGGGTGCAAACTGACCGTGAATCGAGGTATTGAGTAGGCAATTGAAAACCTGTAGTTGTTTCACACCAAAATAATAATGTTAAAATAGTCATTCTGCATTTGATGGCTTAAGTTTGTGGCTATCGAAACTGGAACGTTTATAAATCAGAAGAATTCTGGCAGTGAGAGTAAGTATATAGAAACCTTTGTTCATTAAAGTAATTAGTAAGTTTTTATTTGGTTGATTGTAAAAAGGGTTTCAGACATGGGATTTAATCTGAGTGTCTGTCACTGTGACCTCCTTTATTTGGTTTGTGCTTGTATATAATCAGAAGCAGATTACCATTTGCCATAAGATATCTCCTACAGAAACAGGCCTGCCTGATTTATTATGTAGTTAGAACTGTCTGGAATACTGATATTGTGATTTGACTATGGCTTGTTAAAATTTTATGATAGATCTAATCTTCTTTGCAACCTCATCACCTATTCTTATTGTGTTTCATGGAATACCTCTGGTGAATTCTGGGTTTGATGTCTTCGTTTGGCATTTGTTTACTATTTATTTTTTTCCACTTTATGTAGAATTTTCAAGGTCAAGGTCTTATGAGAGTCTCACCGGTGGGCTCTCCCGGGTCTACTGCACCAAATGCATCACAAAGCATTCAGTCCCTTAATCAGCCATGGTTATCTTCTGGATCACAAGGAAAGCCTCCTTTGCCACCCCCCTCTTCATATAGACCACAGTTGAACTCACCATCCATGCAGCAAAGGGCACATATTCCTCAGCAACATGTTCCTTTGTCAACAACTTCGCAGCAACAGCATGTGTCATCTGTGCAGCCACAACAACCTAAACCATCTCATCAGCCGCAGGAGTCTTATGGGCAACAATTTCCCTCATCAAGGGTCCCTCAATCTTTACCACATCAACAACAAATTTCAAGGGCCCAGACTTCTGCAGTTCATAAGCCTTCCTCTCTTTCAATGGTACAACCTAGCACTGTCCAGCTAGTCAGTGCAGAAAGTGATGAATCTAGTAATCAGATTGTCAGCAAAAGAAGCATCAATGAGCTTGTTAACCAGGTTAGACATAGTGGCCTTCTCTTAATATTCATAATTCAAGTTCATATTAGCAGTCCTACCAAATTTTTACGATTGCGATCATATGCTACCGGTCTGTCACCAAAGCTAGAATTTGACCTTCCAATTTCTTCCAGTTCTATTGCATTCCAAATCAGAAAATATATTAGTTTATTTCTCATTTGAGGTGGTGGACTTCAAATACTACAAAGTACAAACTTTCTACATATATCCTGTTTCAGCTGCATCTATGCAAGCTAATAGATGCGAAAACTTTCCCACCTTTGTAAGAGTACTGCAGATAGAATCAATAGACAGGTGGAGCCCCACTGTTCCAAGTTGTATTTTAATCTTAGGACCAAACAATTTAATACTTATTTAAATCCTAGTTAAAGTGAAGAGTAACATTAATTTATGCATAAATTAGTTTCATTCTTTGGCAATACATTTCTATTAGGGTAGATTTCATTACTCTCCCTCGAGATTTCTGCTTGTATATTAGTCATAGGAGGTCAATGAAGTTTTCCCATTCTTTCAGTGGATTAGTACTCGTGGATAATGATAAATTTGTAGGTTGAAGATATATGCATTCTTTATTACTATTATTATTTAAATATTGGAAACAAACAACATTACTGAAGGATTAAAGATCAGTTCAACAAAAAATCACGTGAACCAGAAACCCTATGGAAACAAGTAAAACAGAAAAAAGTTACAGAGAATCAATAAGAGAAATAAAATGTAAGTAACTTTAGTACTCCAATATTTTAATAAAGAGAAAATTGTCAAGGCTTTTGGGATATTGATTGGAAGTTAGCCTCTTTAATATTTGGGCTTAATTTTATGAGATGATATGGAGAAGGTAGGAGCTGCCACCATATGAGGTGGGATATAATGTCTCTCTGCCAAATGAGGGTTAGGAGTTGGGAATGTGAAGAAATATGGGGCTCTTTTAGCTAAATGGCTTTAGAGGTTTCCACAAGAACGAGTTGTAGTAATTCCTCTTTGTCGTTTTGTTCTTTCTGCAAAGGTCACACGGGTTTAATTTTTTTTTTTTTTTCACAGTAATACACAACTCTATGTTTCCTATAAGTAAATAAAGAGAAAGTTGTCTCTTGGAATTTCTTACTATTTGAAACCCACAACAGTGTCCATGGACTTCTTGATGAACCCCTTACCAGCACATTTAGAATATCACCAGTATGGTCTTCTTGATGAAACCCACACCAACACATTAGAATATCACCCATATTCTTGAAGACCATAAATACTCTCTATAAACTCATGCAATAGATATTCTTTTTTAAAGGAAATCTACATAGCCATTTAAAAGAATTTGTTTGTCTCCAAAGGCTTTGCTCATCCATTCTTGCTTTAGATGGACTCAATCTTGTATTTCCTTATCTTAACTATAATTTGTTTGGTTCTCTTAGAGTTCATGATATCTTCCTTGACTTTTTATTTTTTTTCTCTTTAGTTTTGTTTGATCCTTATGCTTCTTTGACAGATTGATCCATCAGAGAGGTTGGATCCTGAAGTCGAAGATATTCTTGTGGATATTGCAGAAGATTTTGTGGAGTCTGTGAGTAGTTCAATTTTGATTCTTATGAT
Source organism: Pistacia integerrima (assembly GCA_026225825.1). NCBI lineage: Eukaryota > Viridiplantae > Streptophyta > Magnoliopsida > Sapindales > Anacardiaceae > Pistacia > Pistacia integerrima. Next base: position 14,478,642 of record CM047744.1, read on the forward strand.
CTTAGAAAATACGACACAAGCAAAGACACCTTGTGGACTTCAATATTATGTTATTATATACTTCTTATTATTTCTTACTTATTATTTTCATTACCTCATTTTTTTTCTTTTGAAAACTGGAGCATTGTTTGTACTATAAAATATGAAATCATATAGCACTAATTATAGGAGTTACAAACCAAATTAGACTTGTTTTTTTATTTGATCTGCCTGTGGGAACTGAAGGATTGGATCTTACACATAAAAGATGCATGAACTTTTTCTAACCTCAAATTTTTTTAAACTTATTTTTTCTGTAGGTTTATAAACCAGATATCTTAGGCTTTGTCACAGTTACGATAGTGCATATACTTAAATAATGTTCGTAGGCAATATGTAATTTCCATATTAGACAAGTTCATTGAACTTGGATAACTTTTCATGCTTTTTGTAGACATTATTTGGTTGTTATTTCAACTTGCAATCATTCTTAAATTTGCCTTTTTCTTTGATCAGATTATTACATTTGGTTGCTCATTAGCAAAGCATCGGAAGTCAGATACATTGGAAGCAAAAGACATACTTCTACATGTTGGTTAGTTATGTAGGAAAAGTTCATCGTGTTTTATTCTGTTTATTCCTTTTTTTGTACATCTAGTGCTTAATTAGCTGTTTTTATGCCTTGATACAGAACGAAATTGGAATATGACGCTTCCTGGGTTCAGCTGTGATGAGATTAAGACCTATAGAAAGCCGGTAAAAAAATTCACTGTGGCTGGTTATTGTTATCCGTCTACCTCCTTAACAAAAAATGTAGACTAAAGGCTATTGTGTTGGAGGAAAACATTCTCTATAAATTTAGGTTTTTTTTTTTAACTGTATTTTATGATGGTCTTTTCAGCTTACAAATGATATCCACAAGGAGCGACTTGCAGTGGTGAGTTTTGGCCTTGATGTCTTCCAGATTCTATTATGATATATTACAAATGCTTTCTGTTTGTATGCACAAATATTGTTGTGTTAGACTAAGTTGAAACTTAACTAAAAGAAGTCATATAAATTACTTTTTCAATAGGTGATCTGGTATTTTGTTATTTCGTAGATAAAGAAATCAGTCATGGCAACCGAGTTAACAAGTACTAAAACTTCTGCTGGACAAGCTGCTGTAAATTCAAAGAGTAACCTGGGAAAGATACCTGCCAATATCATAGGCTCTACATGAGGCAGTTTTTGATGGTGCTCCATGTTAGATTCTTTTCTGCTATGAAGGTAATTGCATAGATGATGTGTACATTTGTGTGCATTGCCCATTTAGTGAGTCATAGACTCGTAACTATTGTAGAGTTGAAGGATATTTTTGTGATACAATATTCTTTGTAGTGGAAGTCTATTTAAGTTAATTTTTCCTTTTAAATCTGTTTAGTTATTTTGTTTTGCTTGCTAAAGGCATCTCTAATCACATTAAGAATGAACTAGACCTCTAAATGATAAAAGTACCCAAAAATAAGTATGTATTCATGATGTTGGATTATTTAACTATTGAAAAACAAGTAATGCTCCTAAATATGGAGTCTCGAAAGCTATCAGTATATGTTTTAAGAGAACCAGATGCTTCTAATTATAGGTTTGATATAATGTTAACTTATGCAGTTATGTTTTATTTTTATAATCATATGTGCATATATACAAATTTACATATAAGCGTCATGAATATGATGAACAACCCAGAGGACTGGTATACCATAGGAAGGGCAAGAGGGTAAAACAGTAGAAGAATAAGTAAAAAGGTTGGAGTTTGTTAGAGAGGACAGATGGCTTGACAGGAGCAAAAATAGGAATTCGGTTAGAAGTACAAAAGGTGCCAGGAATGAATAAAAAGGGGAGGAGAGAAAAAGAGACATCAAGCAGAAAATTGTTAATTTGGCAGGGAGGCAGCTGACCCTCGAAGTCAGTATTCTGGGAGGTGACTGACCCTCGAAGTCAGCCTTAGTACCATTTCTTTTATTGCACTTTCTGTGTTTATTTAGTACATTTGCTTAGTGAGTACTGATAGAGCAAGGCTACTGGAAGTATTGTTCTAGTTGTATTGTTCTGTGCAGATATTAATAGAACTGGGCATTTTATTGTTGATTGTGAGTGACTGGTTGTGTGTTGTGGTATATTCTGTGGTATTGCTGGTGTTTTTGCAGGACAGGTTCTATCAGAATACATGGAATGAATTGCTCACTTTTTCTTTTTTTTTGCTTAAAAGAAGGAACTATTTTTTATTGAGAGACAATTATTGCTTATTGTAGATGCTAATTTGCATTGGACATTTCAGGTATTTCTTGCTGGTATGTAGCTTATCCTTTCAGTTCCTACCTGACCTTGAATGTAGAATTTGCTATATTTTATGCTAAAGGGAAGGATGTTTTCCCAGTTCAGATTACCTTTTGATGAGTAGAAATTTATCGAAACAAAATGCCAAAGCTATTGGTATCCAGAATCTGATAAACCCTAGAAATTATCTTACCTCTGGAATTGTTGAAGCTCTGAGATCCTCTCCACAACCGTTGATGAAACGGAAGCCCGAAATCATTGTAGATAAGCCATAGCCACAATCATTTTCTCATCTCTCTCGGTTTTCTCATTTTCATTTCTTTCACTGCTTTAAAATATTTTAAAGGAAATAAAACAAATGGTGGATAGAATTCTCGTCCTCTAATTGTCTAGACAGAAAGCTATAAGTTTGAAAGACATCATTTTGTCAAAACCAAATAGTGTTAAACATGCAAGATTCAAATGAGAAATGTGTGGGGTTTAACAAGTTGCTGAAATAGGTAATTTCTAGCTGGTACGATATTTGCTTTGGCCTTCATTAATTTTGAAAGACATCAATATATTACTTGACCTGTCTAGGACTTTCTAACTAGACCACATTTAGTTTGATGATAATTTGCATTGAGGATTCTGAGTTCAGGTTCTTGAGTGAAATGATGTTTTTTGGAGCAAAATGTACAAATCTAGAATGAAGTTGTCTGCATAAATAGATTTTTGATTTATTATGCAGCGCCATGTTTAGTGCTTATATTTTTTCTGTAGAAGATTGTGTTTTCTCTTGCGTGTCTTAGTAATTTTTATTTCATGCAGGTTAAACTTTGAGAAAAGAATAATTGGTGGGATAGATGGATGGAACCGAGATTTTTCAGGTTGACTCTGGATGCATGAGTGTTTGCTTGGATATTTTGTGTAGTATTCTGATGCTAAGCTACAAGTAGGGAGAAACTATAAAATTTCTAAGATTCATGCCTTAGGTATGTTCCAGCCACCGACTTGTTTATGTAGTGGGAAGTTCCATTTTGCTGGCAAATTCTCATGTGGTTTCCTCCTCCTGCAGAGGTGAGGCGCATTTTAAACAGTTCTGAAAAAGGAACAAAGATCCTTCTTGTATCTCTATATCGACTGCAAATGACTAAAATATGGTAATTATCAGGATGAAAAAAAATGTAAGATGGGTGAAATAAAATATAATTTAAGAATCATTTTTTGAATTAAATATTATGTTTATCAGAAACTTTAATAATTTAATCTCATTAAATCATCTCATTAAAATGTATCATTTAGCGACAATTGCACATATATCCTCATATAGAACACTGATAATCAGAATTGGGTTGATATACCAATATACCTTTTAGGTTACATCTTTTTCTTGTGTCCAGTTTTACATCCAATGAATGATAAATGTTTAATAAATAGACTTCATTAATGATTAAACGCTTAAAGAAGTCTCATCATTCAGGACCTGTAAAACCCAAAAGAAGGTATCCTTTAACCTTTTTAGAGTTATGAATTCCATATCATGGGATAGCGTTCTCAAACCCACAAGAAGGTATCTTTTAACCTTTTTAGAGTTATGAATTCCGTATCATGGGATAGTGTTCTCAAACCCATATAACTACAATCTCAATCAGTTAGGGTATTGACCTATTAAACAACAAGGTCTTACCTTCTATTCTAATCAAAGACGGCAATCTACAAATCAAAGGTCTATGCCTAAGTTGCTAAGGTGTGTGATGGACTCGAAATACACAGCTGGTACTCACGCAGGACAGGCAAAGGAAGACAAGGGCAAAAGGGGTAAATCACCAAAGACAGGTGTCCTGTTAGTTAGGATTTAGTGTCAGAATAAAGGTGTAGTGGTACCAGAGAGGAGAGGATCATATTTTTGTTGTTTCATGAATTGAGTGTGGGAGGTGCTGGCCCTCGAAGACCAGCTGGTGTTTTTGTTATTGTTTCATTCAAACAACCTTTTGTTCCTTAACTCTTTATCATTTTCAATATAGCATTTTCCATTATTTCTTAAAGTGTGGTTTGGGTTTGATCTTGAAATATTCTTTGAACGTGTGTTTGGTTATATTTTATTGTTGCATTTGAGTTGTGTGTGTTGCTTGTAAGTTGAGAAGTGATTTGTGCGTTGCTTGGGTTCCATCAAGCGGTATCGAGCACAGGTCTTTGAGGGAATGGTTGGCACTCGAAAGGAGGGCAGAATCGAAGGTGTTGAAAAAGAGGTAACGGTGGTTGAAAGGGATGTAGCCAAGGTGACGGAAACAGTGAACTCGATGAGAGAGATTCTGATGGATAAGCAAAACTGGATGAGAAGGAAAGATGAGGAAGAGCAGCGAGAAAGTGTCTGCGAAACCAATCCCGAGAGAGGAGGAGGCCGAACAACAACATTTCGGGGAACAAGGAGGCTTAGGGGATGACCACGGTGGCGAAGGGTCAAACCAGGACAGAGAGGGGTGGCGTCGCCGAGACTGGGGAGGCCGAAAACTGGAGCTTCCTCTCTTCTCCGGCGAGGATCCATACGGGTGGATCTTCCGAGTGGAAAGGTATTTTGCGATCAACCAGATACTCGACGAGCACAGAGTTTCGTCAACTGCCCTTTGCATGGAAGGTGAAGCACTCCACTGGTACCAGGTGGGATGATTCCCGAACGACGGCGATGTCTCGGCCAGGCCTTCAAGGTGGCGTTGCTAGCTAGCTTCAGGAGCGCAGGAGGTCACTCCACTGGAGATGCTGATGTCGTTGTGTCAAGAGGGAACAGTGTTGGAGTTTCGCCGCCCAACAAGTTCAAGCGGCGTTGACTCACGACGAGAGAGAAGAGGCTTGCAGGCACTTACCTCAATGGACTTAAACCAGAGATCCGCGCCGAAATCAAATTACAGCAGCCAGATCTCATAACCCGACCCGATTCATTGACCTAGGTTGCGTTGATGGCTCAACGAGTTGAGGAGAGAAATTGGGCCCTAGAAGAAGCCCAAGTGGGCCTGGCCCGAACTATAAAACAAGGCCATATTAATTACTTATCCAAGCCCAATTTTCACCTACCCAAACCCAATTCTAACCCAATTAAACTTGACGAAAACGCAAAATTCCAGAATTCCAATTCAATTCTTTCACCCTCCAGATCGCAAACCCAAACTCCCCAAAACCACGCGACTTCCCAAACCTCAGCCTTCAACCGTAGACTTCCATCTGAGAACTACGGTAACTCTGGGTCAGCGTCGTTAGGCACCAGTAGGGAACCACACTTTCTAGCGAGATTTTCCGTTCAAAAAGTTGACTGAATCTGAGATACAAAGAAAGAGAGAGAGAGGCCTCTGTTATAGGTGTGATGCAAGATATTCTCTGGGGCATAGATGTGGGGAAAAGCAATTCCAAGTGCTCCTAGTTGATGAAGAGGAAAATAAAGAGGAGGAAACAATTAATGAAGAGGAAATGTTGGAAGAAGAAGTTCCCAAGGAAGTTGAGTTATCAATCAGTTCTGTGATTGGAATTAATGGGCCTAAAATGATGAAGTTAAGTGGAGAAATTAAAGGTAGGGAGGTTATAATTTTGATTGACAGTGGGGCATCGCATAACTTCATAAACAGGGACTTGGTGGAGGAACTTGATTCCGATACAAGAACAACGAAAACATTCGGAGTGAGGGTTGGTGATGGTTATAATGTCAGGTGCCAGGGAGAATGTAAGGGGGTGTGTCTGTGTTTGCAGGGTGTTGATATAATACAGAATTTTTTTCCGTTTGAGATAAGTAGTGCCGACGTCATTTTGGGTATAGCTTGGCTAGAAACTTTGGGAGAAACAACTACAGATTGGAAGAAGTTAATAATGAGGTTTCACTGTGAAGGCACCACAATCACACTTAGGGGAGACCCAGCTTTGTGCAGAACTATGGTGTCACTTAAAGGGATGCTGAGTCAGGATACTACATCGAGTTCGGACATATGCATACACAATCAATACAAGAACCAGACCATTCGGAGTTGGTTAAGAATCTATACAACAGCATCAAGATTTATTTGAACCCCTCCAGAGGCTACCACCGAGTAGGATACATGACCATGCCATCAGACTGACAGAGGGAGGACAACCGCCTAATATCAGACCCTACAGGTATCCCTACTACTTAAAGAATGAGATTGAGAGTATTGTTCGAGACATGTTGGTTTCAGGGATTATCAAACCAAGCAAAAGTCCGTTCTCGAGTCCTGTATTACTGGTGAAGAAAAAGGATGGTGGCTGGCGATTTTGTGTGGATTATAGGGCCTTGAACAAGATTACAGTGCCCGATAAATTTCCAATACCCTACGGTTGATGAGTTATTCGACGAGTTGGGAGGGGCTTCGGTGTTTACTAAATTGGATCTTAAATCGGGTTACCATCAGATTCGGGTCAAGGAAGAAGATACCCACAAGACCGCTTTTCGCACCCATGAGGGTCACTACGAATTTCTGGTAATGCCTTCGGATTATCTAATGCCCCTTCTACCTTTCAAGCTCTCATGAATGATATTTTCAAGCCGTACCTACGGCGATTCCTCATGGTTTTCTTCGACGACATCTTGGTCTATAGTCCTAATATCACAGCCCATGAAGATCACCTAAGTCACACTTTTCAAATCTTAAGACAACATCAATTGGTAGTGAACCAAAAGAAGTGTACATTCGCCCAATCACGGTTGGAATATTTGGGCCACATTATTTCCTCAGAGGGAGTGGCTGTTGACCCAGCGAAAATTGAATGCATTCTGGCATGGCCGACACCTAAAGACATTAAAGCTTTAAGGGGATTTCTCGGATTAACAGGATATTACCGAAAGTTTGTTCAAGGATATGGCACACTAGCAAAACCTCTCACCGCGTTACTATGCAAAAATTCCTTCAGTTGGACTGAATCCTCACAAACTGCATTCAACGAATTAAAAAGGGTAATGACTACGGTACCAGTTCTTGCTATGCTGATTTTACTAAAACTTTTGTTGTTGAAACAGATGCTTGGGGTTAGGGTTTGGGAGCGATTCGATGCAAGAAGGGCGACCACTAGCCTTCATCAGCCAAGGCCTTTCACTAAGGTCCCAAGCCAAGTCCGTTTATGAGCGGGAGCTGATGGCAATTGTTTTCGCAGTCCAAAAGTGGAAACATTATCTTTTGGGTAGGCATTTCATCATCCGAACGGACCAGCGTAGCCTCCGTTACTTAAATGACCAAAGACTACATGGCGAAGAGCAACAGAAATGGATAATCAAACTGTTGGGACTGGACTATGAGATACAATATAAACCAGGGATTGGAAAATAGGGCTGCAGATGCCTTATCCAGACGTACTAATGGGGTGGAATGCAATTCTCTCTCTACTTGTTACTTTGGCAATCATACCGAATGGGAAGAAGCTATTCAGCAGGATTCTAAGCTAAAAAAAATCTGTCAAGACCTGATCAAGGATCCCAACAGCCATCCACACTTCCATTTGGTTGGACACAAGCTTTTCTATGATGACCGACTAGTGCTACCTCGCACCAGCCCACAAGTTCAACTCCTCCTTCAGGAATTTCACTCATCTCCCATGGGTGGACATTCGGGGATTTTTAGGACCTACAAACGGTTATCTCAAGTTGTCTATTGGGAAGGTATGAAGACTGATATCCAGACCTTTGTTCGCAATTGTGCTACATGCCAACAGAATAAGTATGACAACCTCCTAACCATGACCGCGCAACGTTGCCAATACCCACCCACCCAAGTTTGGGAGGACCTTTCTATGGATTTCATCATCGGCCTACCAAAAACTCAACGGTCGATACAATACTAGTGGTAGTTGACCGGTTAACCAAGTTCAGCCACTTCATACCCCTCCAACACCCTTACGGCAGCGCGTGGTGCTCTTTTCATCCAGCACATTGTTAAACTCCATGGGTTCCCACGAACGATTGTGTCAGATCGAGATCGACTCTTCATGAGCCTTTTTTGGGGCGAGATGTTTAAACAATCAGGTACGAAACTACACATGAGCACCGTATATCACCCTCAATCTGATGGCCAATCCAAAGTGGTTAACCGTTGTCTTGAGAAACCTACCTACGTTGCTTGGCGGGACAACAACCAAAACAAAGGGCCTAAGTGGAGGCTCAATCAGTGCACACGGTTCAACACAACCTTTAATCGGTCCTCAGGCATGTCTCCTTTCCGAGCCTTATACGGCAGGGACCCCCCAGTCCTTCTTCGATATTCCGAACATGCCTCAGTGGTAGCAGCAGTTGATCAGCAAATGATTGAAAGGAATCACATTTTGGATGAATTAAAGCTCAATTTATCTCAAGCTCAAGGTGCCATGAAAGGCCTATGCGGATGGTAAGAGAAGAGACGTTCATTTTCAATCAGGTGACTTAGTTTACTTAAGGCTCCAACCCTATTGTCTCAAATCATTGGCTCGAAGACCCAATGAAAAACTCAGCCCCCGATTTTATGGACCCTATGAAGTGATCGAAAAGGTTGGTCCGGTCGCTTACCGTTTGCAACTTCCTACTACAGCCAAAATCCACAACGTGTTCCACGTCTCCCAACTTAAAAAGGTTACCACTCACCCAATCACCCCACTTCCACTTCCTTCATTTCTTGATGAAGATATGGTACTCCAAGTGGAGCCTGAGCAGGTCTTACGGAAGCAAAGGCTGATAAATGGAGACTATGAGGTCCTAATCAAATGGAAAGGCCTACCGACGTGTGATAATACTTGGGAGTCCTATACAACCATCTGCCACCAATTTCCTTCTTTCCACCTTGAGGACAAGGTGGCACTCCTTGGGGAGGGTAATGATGGACCCGAAATACACAGCTGGTACTCACGCAGGACAGGCAAGGGAAGGCAAGGGCAAGGGGTAAATCACCAAAGACAGGTGTCCTGTTAGTTAGGATTTAGTGTCAGAATAAAGGTGTAGTGGTACCAGAGAGGAGGAATCATATTTTTGTTGTTTCATGAATTGAGTGTGGGAGGTGCTGGCCCTCGAAGACCGGTTGGTGTTTTGTTATTGTTTCATTCAAACAACCCTTTTGTTCTTAACTCTTTATCATTATCAATATAGCATTTTCCATTATTTAAAGTTGTGGCATTTGATACTGAAATATTGCTGAACGTGTGTTGGTCATGTTTTACTGTTGCAATTGAGTTGTGTGTGTTGCTTGTAAGTTGAGAAGGGATCTATGACTGTGCTGGGTTCCATCAGTGTGAAGCTTATGTTTTCTGTTATGGTAGTTACATATAATCATAAATTTCACTTGGTCCATTCAATGCATATCAAATGCACAAGTGTTTTTGTCCTAAAATCTTCATTTTAGCAATTCGAGACTCAAGAAGACAAAAACACATCAACCTTATAAAAATAGAATGTCCAACTCATGTTCAATGGTTGTGAACATAATTTTGAGCTACGATAAAATCTTGTATCTCTCATATATGACCCCTTCATATAAACGTAGATTTTATCTTATACTGTAGCTCTAGAACCTTGACCATTGATGTATGTACATATTCACATGTATTATAAATGAGATTTATGATGGCAATACAAATAAAACATTTTTATTTATTTAACAATTTTTTACATTATTTCAGAGAATCACTGTACTCTTAGGGGGTGTTTGGTTGGGGGTTATATGAGATTATTGGGGTTATGTCATCTTATATTACTTGATTACCACGCTTGGTTGTCAAGTAATATAAGATTCCAGTAATCTTCAAATACCAATAGTAGTTACTGTTGGTAATATTGAAGACAATATGATATTCTCCATTTTCTTAGGTATTGTAAGATTACCAAGGTAATTTTATTTTTGTTACAATTCTATCTTATTTTTGTTACAATTCTATCCATTATTAATAAAATTTTAGGACAATAATACCCTTATTTTTAAATTTATTTACATGAATCTTGCTTTTACCATTTCACCCCAATTAATTAACTTTTTGGACAAAGTTACCCTTGAAATCAAAACAAATTGTAGCTTACCCAAGCCACCACCCCCACCCACCTACCGCTAGCCAAACCACCGCCGGCCGCCGCATAAAGTCGTCGAAGATCACCTGGAATCGCCGTGAATAGTCGAAAGACACCGAGAGGCTCCAATATGGCCTTTTTTGGCGATATTGATGGTTGAAAAGGCCATATCGGAGCAGATCTGGCCGTTACCGACCAGATCCATGACTCTTAGATATGGCCGTTAAGGGCCATGGATCTGGCTATTAACGGTTAGATCTATTCTAGTCTCCAACATCTCCGCTGCTGCTATATCACGTCTCCTCTGCCCAAGGTCACTCGATCTAAATGGTGCGTTTTCTAGCTTCTTTCGGCGACTCAAAACGGCAGATGGAAGTGGCAAACAGTGGCTTGGGGTGGTGGGAGGTGATTTTGTTATAATATAAAGTTTTATATAAGTGGGGGTGTTTTAGCTAAATCTGAAATGTTAGGGGTTAAGAAAATTATTAAAAAATTAATAATAAAAATAATATTATATTAATATTTAAAAAGAGGACAATTTAATAATTTAAATAATATATCCATCAATTTATTCCTCCCAACTAAACATATTAATTTAACATACCTACCAATTTATTTCAACTAACTAAACACATTTTCCTAAAGATTCTCAGTAATTTTCAAAGTAATCTTAACTTTCCAGTAATCTAACATTTCCTAAACCAAACGCATCTTTAGGGTATTGGGGGTATTTTTGGATTTATTATAAAAAATAATAAAAATTAGAAAATTAGGGTGAATGAGTTACAATTGAAAAGTAGAAGTCCAGTACGAATTGGAATGTATTGTGGATTACTACATTCCTTTTTTGGACTTTGACCATGAACTTTGAGTTAACTGCATGCCAACGCGCTACCTCCTTGCAAAGAGCCCCCTACAAGAAGCGTTCCATCGTTGTCTTGCACCAGTAATGACAACCAAAGAAGACGGAAGACAAAAAAATGGAGAAAATGTGGGGGAGCCAAGCATCTAATTAGTTAGTGAAAGCAAATATAATTGAAGATTATTCCAAGTGATCAAAATAGTGATATTAAAGCCGAAATCTCGTAGTAAAAAATCAGAATTTGAAACTTGCAGAAAAAATTGGGAAAAACAGTGTATTGGTGGCAGATAATATGTAGAAAAATCTGTAGTATTTACAGGATTTTTCCTTTTTACTCCATTTTCGTGTATTAAAAAGTATATTATGACCTCCAATTTTGGATGATTTGTGTGGTATTTCAATGTCGATTTCTTGGTTAAAGTGCTTGGGGATGATGGAAATAGTGTTTGGGTAGTTTGATTGACGAAGAAAAGATAAAGACCTGTTAGGGCTTTGGAGCAAAGTCTTTTGGTTTCTCTTTCTCTAAACTGTTGGTGAATGAAAGAGCACTGGGTGTTTAAATGATCGATGAATGAATGAAATAGAGGCTTAGAGATAAGTGACAGAATTTTGATAAAGAGATAAATGAAAAAATAATTAATTAGTTAATATATAAAATAGGGGAAGAGATTAATATGAGAATATAAATTAACTAGATATGGCGTGCACGTTGTGCGAGTATGTTTATTCAATGTTTTTGAAATAAATTGTAAATAAATTTATTCTAATAAAATAAACTAATTAGATTAAGACATAATAATTGTTAAATTATACAAATTTTATATATATACAAAGTTGTGTTAAGATAAAATTAATAATTGTACCTGTATAATTATTAATATCAATTATAGGTAAATATCATTTAATCATTCATCCAACTTGAGAAGATCACCTGAATATTATATGGTCTAATTATATTTTTAGGATCATCACCTTGTACAATTGATATTATTTTTGCCGAAATGTCTTTAATATTCGATGTTAATATTTTGTAATGAATCATGTATGATATTTAAGATCACCTAAATATTATCAAGATCAATTATTTAAACTAAAAATTTATACTGACCTTCCACAATTTCTATAACTTATATTTATTTTCAAGTTGCGTTGCGCGGGTATGTTTATTATATATATATTTTTTACATTATTATTGGTGTTGATACAAAATTCTGCACCAACCAGCGAGATTCGATCGACCTTGTCGGGATCGGAACTGATGTGTCCGTGATTACGAGTAATTAGCGATGAGTGAATGATAATGCGAGAAAAGTAAATGACAAAGAGAACTTTTAAAGTGGTTCGGCAAAGTTAAACTGCCTACGTCCTCTGTGTTTTTTGTATATGCTGTGAGAGCTTACAGTGTAGTTATAATCCAGAATTCGTATCCCCGTCCTCATCATTTTAGGGGGTTTATATACAAGTTTTACATAAAGGAAATAGCGAAATTAAGGGGATTATAAATGATTTGAATCACAATTCCGATATCCTTGCGATTGAGCGCTATGATCGCGCAACGATAACTGTTGATCCAGTCATTCCCACAATATCTAGGATTTGAAGTAATCTGAGGATTGATTGATTAATTCTTGGGATTGTCAGCGACTAGCTTGTACTGGGTCGAGCTACTGCTCGACGAGCTTATGCTGGGTCGATCAATCATAGTTGCCGAATCATTCTGGGCGGAGTTATATCCTCGCGTTGGCCTGAGCTTGGCGGAAAAACCATACACAACATCTGCCCCTAGTGTTCGATGCTCATTTCGAGCTTCGAAGACTATCGCTCGATCTGACGCCAAGCTTGGCTTCACCAGTGAGTCTCTGAGTGCATGCTCGATCGGGCTTCCACGACCAACCTTATGTTTGGTCAACGTTCTTCACACTTGGACATTATTACTATTAGTGAATGACCCAGTTACGCAGCGGAAAACAAAAACATAAACTATATGGATCGTTCTTGAGAACCAAGATCCGGGTATTACAGTTTATATAATATATATATTAAATCTGTAGAAAATCTTTTCAAGGTTTAAGGAATCATACGCACATTTGGAGGCTCCTTCAACTTTGTCTTTGAATGTTTTGCTACAGACCCAAGTGTAGGAGCGAACCGACGTAGAGAACTAAGGAGGGATTTGGTAGATCCTCCTTAGCCTTAAGAATCAAAGAAGAAATGAAGAGAAATTGATTTTAGGCAAAAATCAATTCTGGCGTGAGAGAGTGAAATGAGGGGCTGTGTGTTTTCTTTTCAATGAAAAATGAGTGTAATGAAAAACCTTACATTTTACAAAGAAACCTTTTCTTTTATAGTGATGTTTTTAATTGCCATATTCCCATATGGAATAGGCTTGGGCTCCAACCCAAACACCCCATGTTTCCAAACACTCCCAATTGGATATTTATTTTAATTCATCATTATTTTCAATTAAAATCAATTAATATATATTTAATATATATACTAACATTTAACAATAATGATAATTTATTTAAATATATGCTAACACATATTTAAATGTAATTTCACTTATTTAATTTTTCTAACAAATTAAATAAAAAGCTACGACCTCAGCAAATTTAATTGCACTGTGAAATTACCAAAATACCATTTCTCCCAAAAAGACGAAAACACCCTTCTTTCTTCCTGAGTCTTAAATTATCTTCTATGTGTGTGACCCATAGGCTCCTCATCATACCGGTAGTGTATAATATCGTGATTAACACCAATTAATCGTCTCACTAATACACAGACCAAGATTGGCCTCTAGCAAGACATCATGGCCACTCGATAGATTCGGATTCAGCAAAGTAGCTACCTGTTAACGATATGGTTACCGTACAATTCGATCCTTTCATCATACGTTATCTCAACGAGACGAAGGCATAGAAATAGTGTCAACCTTCGATTACTCTTGATATTATGTATTCAGTTTCTGGACCAATGACCTGTATTATAAACTGGATAGACCAACAACTCAATCCCACTGTAGCCACAGTTTTAGTGTCATTGCCATATACTGAATTGCGTCGTGAGATAACTTCTCCCATACCCAGGAGTGATGAATCCTCTATCTATCCACCATAGTTTTGATACACTCCTTGATGCAGCCAATCACCACCGTATTGGGACTACGAAAAAGAAGCTGCGTTAGGCTAGTGTCAAACTGCACCAATAGGTGCACAAGGCGCTCCGATGATCTCAAGTCTAAGGATCACATGCACCACCATTTGTTAAAGGATTTGTTCTATAGACACTGGGGTTACCATCCATATGGAATCCTGTAGTAGGTCAGTCCAGTGAACTTGCTACGGTGTATTCGCCTACAGCAAGCACCCATGTGTTGCACCAGGTTGTCACCAAATAACCTTGACAAGTGAGATCAGTAACTGCCTTTCGACAGGGAGGTCGTTCAACACTATGATAGCCTTACCGTATTATCTGTGGCCTTACTTCAGAATAATACCAAGGCTACAGACGTTTCTAGAATGACCACCATATGTGCTCATAGGGTTCTCACTATCAAGATTTGAAACACTTGATACCCTCATCACGGTTCTACCATTCTAAGGACATATATTAATACATATTGCAATAATAATGATTTATGTGATATAGGATAAATTGCCTTTTATTAATGATTAATGAACATTATTACAAAGAGTCAATTCTACAATAATTGATTGGCTCTAGGGCATCTACTCTAACAATTACCTGTGCCACTTGTCAAAACTCAGAATACAAAAAATCGGGTATAAATGTAATCTTCGCATGGTCGTGTCGCATTAAATACGGCAGCCTTTGTCAGTTACATTTCATCGCGCGTGGGCAATAACAGCTATTCACGCACGAAGTTGAGGTGTTGTGCGACGACGGTTATCATTTTCGATGGTTCGTCGCACCTCGTAGATGGTCGACACGTGGCCACGTCCAAGGGCTGAGATCGCTCAACGAATGAAGGGCTGGGATTAGTTGTGAGTCGATGGTCGAGATTGAACTCCGTCCTTTCGTCTTCCATACAAAAATCACTATAAAAGGTGGCGAATATTAATAACAGCCACTCTTGAAGTTCTTCCACCCTCTTACTTTTCCTTGTCATTGCTTTTACGTCATCGTAGTGGTCTTTCTTACAAGTTTTCAACGCTCTTCTTTATTACGGTAAGACTTCTTTCTCTTCCTTGCTCATTTTTCCGACTTTTGTGCTAAAGGGTGGTTACTGTAGTGGCCACATTGGATGTTTTAAGATTTTAGTAGGCTTTTTGGGGTGCATTTCTGACGGTCTTGGGTTTTAAAGGGGGTTAATCGCGATGGCCGCTAGTGTCCTGGGTAGGTCGCGTGACTTCGTTGTGTTGCGCGAGCAATTCGGGTGCCTGAGATAAAAGTGAATGTGGAATGGTCGCCGAGTTGTTCAAGCTCTAACACATGTTTGCTTCTTTTTTCAAGTACCCAGAGTCGAGTTACAACCATGTCCTTGTCTAACAGTCGCACAATAGATCGAATGTTCGATTCACCAGTTGGCTCGACAGCTCTATGTGTTCCCTGAGATATCCGAAGAGTTCGTCGCTAGAAGCTCAAACCCCAATGCTGTGGGCTTGTCTAACCGTGCTTCGATCCAACTGGCTCATTCCCCACCGTCTCTAGCTCACAGGCTACGAAAAGAGCCACAAGCCTCGATCACCCTTGGGGATCTTGAACGCATCAGGACGACCTACGTGCCGCAGCTCAATCTGATGGCCCCGGGAGAACACTCTCGGAAGAACCCTCAAACCGAATAGGTGGCAATTTTCGAGACTCTCATCAGGTGCGGGGTATCCATTCCCCCGCACCTTTTCATCGATAAAGTGTTGAGGCGATTGGACATCGCTTCTTTCCAACTGACGGCCAACTCTTACTTGATCATTACCAGGGTATACATTGCGTACATGATCGCTGAGCTAGGTGAGCTGTCTGTCGAAGAGTTTGTCCACTTGTACAGGCTCAAAAAGGGGCAAGGCCAGACATACTACCTTTCCAAGGTGAGGAAAGTACGTTTCAACAGGATGGTTGATGTCCTAAAGAAGTTCCCACATTGGGACTCCCAATTCTTCTTCTATGAAGTCGGGACGAGCGTTGTCTTCACTCTAGAAGCTAGTAAGGCTTTGGTCGCTTACGTATGCAAGTTTCGAGCTTTGCTTTATTATCTAACTGAACTACTTTCTACTGCAGTGAACGTCGAGTAGAACTATCTCCCAGTGGTGAGCTTGCAAAGGTTGCAACGTTTCAGCGATCTTCCTGACAATTCACGCAACGTCTATGAGCTTCTTACGCTTCCTCTCCTAAAGGCGTACGGCTTTCGTAGGGTTCGTAGGGACGAGGCTAGATTTTTAGCACATTTGGAAAAAGGTAAGTTGTTGCTTGCTCGCATTTGGTTTCCCGTGCAAATGGATCGCTAACTCGTTTCCCCTTTTCCTTGTAGAAATGTGGGTTGAAAAACCCAAAAGCCTTAAGAAGAAAATAGTGGCCTCGACGGTTGCCCAGAAGACGTCGGCTGCTCCAGTGACAAAACAGCCCGCGGATGCTACTGGTATAAAGCGCACCGACGAAGAGCCAGTGTGCGAAGAAATTCGCTACCACCTCTAAGGTGGTTGGTGAGAAGAGCACCACCGGGCCCTCTAAGGGGCTAGCGAAGAAGACGTCCGAGCTAACTATAGGCTCAAGAAAAGGTAAAGCACCCAAGCAACACGATGGCTCAAGGAAGAAGAAAGTGACTGAGCCTCATGGGGGCTCAAGCAAAAAGGTTGCCACGCATGCTGGCGGCCTTCAGAAAAGCACGGCCAAGAAGAAGCCCGCCCTTACGGGTGCAACAGCTACTTCAGAATGGAGTAAACCTGGCTCATCCAAGCTGAAGGATGGGGAGATGGGTGAAGCAACCGAGGCTAACGTCGACGCTTTGATCTACCAATGCCCCGACCATATCCGTGTTGGGGTTGCGATGGCTAGGGATTGCTTCACCCCGTGAACATTCATGGCCGTCAAGGACTCGACTTCCTCTCAGATATTGGCATTAACCTACAGCTACGTGGCTAAGGTACTGGTAGCTTGCTTCCCTTTTTTGAATGCTATTTTTGTTTCTTGCTCGCTTCTCACCTTTTCGTTTTCAGGTTGCCACGGCGAGCCGACTCATGTACGAAGAATGTGGCCAAACCTTGGAGGGAACACACAAGGGTTAGATACTGGCGGAGACAATAAAAGAGGTTGCCTTGGCCAAGGCCGAGGTTGTAGAGAAGGAGAGGGAGGTTAGGAAAGCCGAGCTTGAGTGCCTTAAGGAGGAAGTTGCGGCATTTGGGGTCAAGGAAATGGAGTTCCTTGACAAACTCAAAGCGAGCGAGGTTGCTCAGAGTAAGGCTGAAGCTAAGGCGGTGAGGTCCGACCGTAGAGGTTTGGCAGAGCGAGGAGCCAACAACAAGCTAAACTCTAAGCTTTCCTTAGTCCAGAAAACAGCAATGAGCTGGAAGGCCAAATTCAAGCAGGTTTCGCTCGACCTTACCTAGGAAACTGTAGGTCAGTAAAATGCCAAAGCTGAGGCCGAGCAACTCAAGCTTAGGATTAAGGAGCTGAACGAGGTCGTCACTATCCGATCCTGGGAGACATCGGTCTTCCTCGTGCAGAAATTATGGGAGGTGTTAGAAAGTAATCCATTTACGCATCGAAAAACAAAACTTTAAACAATACGGATCGTTCCATAGAACCAAGATCAGGGCACAAATTTACAGTTTATATCAAAATAAGAATCTGCAGAAAATTAATCTAGAGTTTAAGAAATCATACGCATGTTTGGAGGCTCTTCCAAGTTATCTCTGAATGTATTTTGCTACCGACCTAAGTGTAGAATCGAACCAACGTAGTCCACACGAAGATAATCGCAAGGGACTAAAGAGGGATTTGCTAGATCCTATTTAGTCTTAAGAACAAAGAAGAAAAGAAATGTATTTGATCTTTCAATCCAAAAACAAAACTGGTGTGGGAGAGAGTTTTGGGGGCAGTGTGTTTTCTCTTTTAATGAATAGTGAATGAAATGAAAAACTCTTACCTTTTACAAATAACCTTTTTTCTTTTATAGTAAAATTTAATTGCCATATTCCCATATGGAATAGGCTTGGGCTCCAACTCAAACACCTCTTGTTTCCAAACACTCCCAATTAGATATTTATTTTAATTCATCATTATCTCAATTAAAAATAATTAATATATATTTAATATATATATTAACATTTAACAATAATGATAATTTATTTAAATATATGCTAACACATATTTAAATGTAATTTCACTTATTTAATTTTTCTAACAAATTAAATAAAAGGCTACAACCTCAGCAAATTTAATTGCACTGTGAAATTACCAAAATACCCTTTCGCCTAAAAAGACGAATACGCCCTTCTTACTTCCTGAGTCTTAAATTATCTTCTATGTGTGTGACCCATAGGCTTCTCATCATACTAGTAGTGTATAGTATCGCAGTTAACACCAATTAATCGTCTCACTAATACACATATCAAGATTGGCCCTAGAAAGGAATCATGGCCACCCGATAGATTTGGATTCAACAAATTAGCTACTTGTCAACGATATGGTTACCGTACAATATGATCCTTTCATCATACGTTATCTCGATGAGACGAAGGCATAGAAATAGTGTCAACCTTCGGTTACTCTCGATATGATGTATTTAGTTATTGGACCAATGACCTGTATTATAATCTGGATAGAGCAACAACTCAATCCCACTGTGGCCACAGTTGTAGTGTCATTGCCATATACTGAATTGCGCCGTGAGATAACTTCTCCCGCACCCGGGAGTGATGAATCCTCTGTCTATCCACCATAGTCTTGATACACTCCTTGATACGGCTAATCACCACCGTATTGACAGCTCTGAAAAGAACTGCGTTAGGCTAGTGTCAAACTGCACCAATTGGTGCACAAGGACGCGTGATCTCAAGTCTAAGGATCACATGCACCACCATTCGTTAGAGGATTTGTTCTATAGACACTGGGGGTTACCATCCATACAGAATTCTCTGGTGGGTCAGTCCAGTGAACTTGCTGTGGTGTATTCGCCTACAGCAAACATCCATGTGTTGCACTAGGTTGTCACCAAACAACCTTGACAAGCGAGATCAGTCACTGCCTTTCGGCAGGGTCGTTTAACACTATGATAGCCTTATCGTATTATCTGTGGCCTTACTTCAGAATAATACTGGGGCTACAGACGTTTCTAGAATGGCTACCATATGTGCTTAGAGGGTTCTCACTATCAAGATTTGAAACACTTGATACCCTCGTCACGGTTCTACCATTCTAAGGACATATATCAATACATATTGCAATAATAATGATTTACGCAATATAGAATAAAATGCCTTTTATTGATTAATGAGCATTATTACAAAGAGCCAATTCTACAATAATTGATTGGCTCTAGGGTATCTACTGTAACAATCTCCCACTCGCACTATAGCCAATCATTCATGTATTTAATACCAAATGATCTCAAGTGCCTTTCATGCTTCTGCTGCGACAGAGGCTTTGTTAGTGGATTTGCGAGATTGTCGTTAGTATGCACTTTACTAATTTGCACGTCTTTCCTCTCAACTATCTCTTTGATGAGATGGAATCGTGTGAGTATGTGTCTGGACTTCTAATGAGACCGTGGTTCCCTGGCTTGAGCAATTGCTCTATTGTTGTCACAATAGATGTCTATAGGATTAACAATCGTGGGAACCATACCAAGTTCAGTAATGAACTTCTTAATCCAAACTATATCCTTGGCCGCATTTGACAATGCAATATACTTAGCCTCTATTGTAGAGTCCGTTACATTACTTTGCTTGGAGCTATTCCAGCTCACTGCACTACCATTGAGACAAAATACAAACCCTGATTGCGATCGATAACCATCTTTGTCCGTTTGGAAACTAGAATCACTGTATCCTCTTACAGGGAACTCATCTTCCCCTCTATAAACCAAGAACATATCCTTAGTCCTCTTCAGGTACTTAAGAATATTCTTGATAGCCATCCAGTGACGCTTACCTAGGTCCGATCGATATCTACTACAAGTGCTTAAAGCACATGAGACATCAATCCGAGTACATAACATGGCATACATGATGGATCCAATTGCTGATGCATATGATATCCTCTTCATCTTATCTCTCTCATCTTGTGTTCTAGGACACAATTCTTTAGAGAGATAAACACCATGTGATCATGACTTCGGAAGAAATCCCTTCTTGGATTCTTCCATACTGAATCTTTTCAGTACTTTGTCAATATATGCACTCTGACTTAGGCCAATCAACCTATGCGATCTATCATGATAGATCTTTATTCCAAGGATGTAGGCTGCTTCCCTAAGTCCTTCATGGAGAAGCACTTGGATAACCAAGTCTTTACCGACTGCAATCTCGGTATATCATTCCCGATTAAACGTATGTCATCGACATATAACACTAGGAATACTACTGCGCTCCTACTCACTTTCTTGTAAACACAAGGCCCATCTTCATTCTTGATAAAACTGAATTCTTTTACGGCTTCATCAAAACGAATGTTCCAGCTCCTTGAAGCTTGCTTGAGTCCATATATAGATCTATGCAACTTGCATACCCTATCAGCTTGGCATCAAGAACGGAACCATCAGGTTGTGTCATATACACATCCTCCTCAAGGTTTCCATTCAGGAAAGCTGTTTTGACATCCATTTGCCAAATCTCATAGTCATGATATGTAGCAATCGCAAGCATAATCCGGATAGATTTAATCATGGCAACCGACGAAAAGGTTTCTTCATAGTCAATGCCATGAATTTGTTTGAAACCTTTGGCAACCAGTCGTGCTTTATAAGTATGCACCTTGCCATCCATGTCCCTATGGGTTTTACCCCTTCAGGTGGTTCCACCAGAGACCACACTTGGTTCTGGTACATGGAGTCCATCTCAGATTTTATGGCTTCAAGCTATTTAATAGAATCCGGATCCGGTATAAGTCTTCGTAGGTTTTGGGTTCATCGTCTTGGTAGACTAGTACATCACCATGTTGAGTCATGAGATAGCCGTATCTCCCGGGCTCATGGCGTACTCTCCCAGATCTACGTAGCTCCTGTGCTACCTGAGGTGGTTCACTTTGATCCACAAGTTGTGGAGTAACCTCCTCTTGATGCTCAACCACTTCCTATGGCACATCATCCTGTCTTTCATCTAGTATATCTTGCGGTTCTAGAACTTCATCAAGTTCTACTTTTCTCCCATTAGTACTTCTTAGAAAATATTCATTTTCTAGGAAGACACCAGATCGAGCAACAAAAATTTTGTGCTCTTCTGGGTGGTAGAAGTAGTATCCTTTGGTCTCATTTGGATATCCCACAAATATATATTTACAGGATTTTGGGCCCAACTTGTTCGAAGTCAATTTCTTAACATAAGCTTTGTAACCCCAAATCCTTAGATAAGACAAGTTGGGCTTTCACCTACTCCATAGTTTATATGGAGTTTTATCTCAGACTTTGACGGCACACAGCTCCAAAATGTGAGTTGCAGTCTCTAAGGCATAACCCTAGAGCGATGTAGGTAAATCACTAAAACTCATCATGGACCTAACCATGTCAAGTAAGGTCCTGTTCCTCCTTCCTGACACTCCATTGTGTTGGGGTGTATAAGGAAGGGTGAGTTGTGATACTATCCCACATCCCTTCAGGTACTCTGAAAACCCTGAGCTTAAGTATTCACCACCTCGATCTGACCAAAGAGCTTTAATACTTTTGCCCAACATATTCTGTACTTCATTCCTGAATTCCTTGAATTTATCAAAGGCTTCAAATTTATGTCTCATAAGGTAGACATAAGCATATCTACTGAAATCATTAGTAAATGTGATGAAGTATGAATATCCACCTTTGGCCTCAACTGTTAGTGAACCACATACATCACTATGGATGATGTCTAACAACTCAGTAGCCCTTTCACCTTGTCTTATGAAAGGGGACTTGGTCATCTTGCCTAACAAGCATGACTCGCATACCTCAAATGACTGAAAGTCAAAAGGGTCCAAAACTCTATCCCTTTGAAGTTTTACAATGCGGGTCTTATTGACATGACACAATCTACAGTGCCAGAGATATGTCTGGTTTTGATCGCTATGTTTAGCATTCTTGGTTTCAACATTGAGAATATCTTTATTGTTTAAGTCAACGACATATAATCCATTATATAACCTTGCAATTCCAAATAGAATACCATTCAAACTAAAGGACAACAATCCATTAGATATCTCAAAATGATACCCCATATTATCCAAAGCGGATACTGAAATAATATTTCTAGAAATAGAATGTACGTGATAACAATTATGTAGTTCCAATAATAAGCCCATAGGAAAACATAAACAGTAAGTCCCTACAGCCAATGCAGCCACATGTGCTCTATTTCCAACTCGTAGGTCTACCTCTCCCTTGGCGAGCACTCTACTTTACCTTAGTCCCTGCACATCAGTACAAGTGTGAGTACCACATCCTATGTCAATGACCCAAGATGTTGAGGGAGAGAAGTAAATCTCAATCATAAACATACCTGAAGTCGTAGCATCTAATTTCTTCTTGCTTGCGAGGAAAGCCTTGTAGTGTTTCCTCTAGTGGTCAGGCTTGCCACAAAAGAAGCAGACTACCTTACCCTTCCCTATGCCACTCTCAGGCCCAAGAGCAACCTGTCCTTTGGGCTTGGGCTTGGGTTTGGCCTGGCCTTACCCTTGCCGTTACCCTTTGCTTACTGGCAGCAACCAGTAAAACAGGCTTGGACTTTTTCAAGTCCTGCTCTGCAGTCCTCAGCGTGTTCAAAAGTTCTGATAGGGTTTTCTCCATCGTGTTCATATTGAAATTCATTATGAACGGAGCATAAGAGTCAGGTAAGGATTGCAGAATCAAATCCATTTGTAATTCTGCATCCAACTCAAATCCCAAAGTCTCAAGTCTCTCTATGTGCTCGATCATCTTGAGCACATGAGGACCAAATTGGGCTCCCTCAATCAAGCGACTCCCAAATAGTGCTTTTGACACCTTGTACCTCTCATGTTAAGCATTTCCTTCGAAAAGCTCATTGAGGTGTAGAATAATGGAAGCTGCGTCCATATTCTCATGTTGCTTTTGTAGCACAGGTGTCATCGATGCTAAGTGATAGTTCGAGAATTATACTGTTTTTATTAGGCTTTTAGGCCGGCTTTTAGATACTTCTTAGTTCATTTATGCCTGAATTGCTACTTTATTCTTTACATTTTGTGTTTCAGGCCAAAATGGATATTTTGAGCAAATAATGAGCGAATTGGAGTTTTTGGACTCAGAAATAAGCGGATCTCAGAAGTTGGGAGAGTTCTGAAGCAGAGTAAAGCACTATGAAGCTTGTTTCCATGGGAGAGCATCGAAGATCGAAGATTCAAGCAAAGAAGCAAGTGAAGGGCAATTCTGTAATTTTAGAATTCTTCATGAAGATTCGCCGCTGCGAAGCTTGTTATTCGCTGCGGTGAAATGAGTCACGCTCAAGAGTTACTTTTACGTCATCGCCATGGCGAGATTTCTTCTTCGCCGCGGCAAAGTCTGATATTTTTCAGTTTCTTTAAAACGCACAGTTTCAATTTTAGGCAAAGTCTTAGGTTTTTGGGTGAGGTATAAAAGCAAAACTTTACCATTTTTAGAGGGGATCGTGTTTTCCTTAGTCTAGAGCAGCTTTTTCATCTTCTTAGTTTAGATTTGACGAATTTGTGTTGAAAAGTGAGAAGATTTGGGATTGAATCTGGTGGATTCTTCGACTAGGGGAGATCTCTTGTCTTTTCTCTCATTTTATTATGTTGAACTTTGTGTTTATTGTTTTTCTTGCTTATTGTATTGATTTAGTTATGAACTAACCCATTTTGGGTTAGGGTTTTGATGTAGTTTGGATTCTCATGGATTGAGCAATTGATTTTTATTATTTTCATATTCTATTGCATGGATTGTGTGTTTATTCTAGATTTATTGCTTTTAATTGATGAACATGATGAGATTGAGAAATGAGTCATGTTAAGCTTCTTGGGTAATCACCATTGTATTATTGAATGCTAGAGATAGATTTAAGAATCAATGAAATCAATCTAGGATTCTAGGTGCTTAATAAGCTTAGAACTATTAATCTTTAAATTGTTGGTTGCGGAAGTTTAATAGGGAAAAGTAGGAAAACATAGCCTGAGAAGGTATGTTTTACAATTTAGAGAATTTGATTTACAATCAATGCATGTGAATATGGAAATAGCATAATCTGTATGTTTAATCCATAGAGTCCGAATGAAGTCAAAACCCTACCAGTTGTTTTAAATTGATTTTACCTTGTTTCTAATCTTGCTTTCATAATTTAGTTTTGAATATTTAGAAATTTCTGTTTTAGTTTTAAGTTTAATTTTCTCCCATTAATCCAAACAAATTCGATTGCTCCAACTTGAAAATAGTAGAAAACTTAGTGCTTAGCAACCAATCCTTGTAGGAACGATACTCACTCATCACTTTATTACTTTGTGCGACTAGTGCACTTGCTATTTATGCATGTTGTAGTAAATACGCATCAAGTTTTTGGCGCCGTTGCCGGGGATTGAGTTTTGTGTTAACATTAAAATTTTCTTGTGTAGCTAGATTGGAGCTTTATTTTTGCTTAATTGTTGTGTGTTTAATTTTTGTTATTCTTTTAGTTTGGTTTGTGATCTCACTCTTTCTATTTTTCTTTGTAGTTTATGCGAAGAGCAAGATGTCAGCCAGTGGTTCCTGTTGATCCTGCGATTGAAAGAACCACTCAAAGACTTAATAGAGAAAGAAGAGAAAGAGAGGCCACAGTTGAACCAGAAGTTATAGTTGTAGAGATGGCAGAAAACAGAACACTAAAGGAGTTTTCAGTTCCCTCAGTTGATGGTAGTGGGTCAAGTATTACTAGACCAGCAGTACAAGCTAACAACTTTGAGATAAAGCTGGCTATCATCCAGATGATCCAGCAGTCGGTATAGTTCAGGGGGGATTTGAAGGAAGATCCAAATCTACACATTGCCAATTTATTAGAGATTTGTGATACTTTCAAGTCAAACGGAGTATTAGATGATGCCATCAGATTGAGACTATTCCCATTTTCATTGAAGGATAAAGCTAAGGGATGGTTAATGGCATTACCAACAGGAACGATCACAACATATAACGATTTATCACAGAAGTTTCTGACCAAATTCTTTCCTCTAGCAAAATCGGCAAAGCTGAGAAATGATATCACATTGTTTCTACAGAAAGAGTCAGAATCATTATATGAGGCTTGGGAGAGATACAAAGAATTACTGAGAAGGTGTCCACATCATGGGTTGCCAGTTTGGATGCAAGTCCAAACATTTTATAACGGATTGATGGTGAATGTGCAAACTATGGTGGATGCAGCCTCGGGAGGAGCACTGCAGAATAAGACTCCAGAAGAAGCTCACGAGTTGCTTGAGGTTCTGGCAAGCAACAATTATCAAAGACCTAATGAGAGGGTGCAACCGAAGAAATCTATGGGTCTTCATGAAGTTGATGCATATCACGACCATTTATTGGCCGTGACAACTTGAGCAGGTTGGGAAGTATGCGGAGTAAACTCTATTCAAGCTCCTCAACTAACTTGTGATTTTTGTGCAGGTAATCATGTGAGCAATACTGTCAAGTGGGGAACACGTTTGCTTCAGCATCATCATCGGAGCGAGTTAACTATTTGGCAGGTGGTGTGCTGTCGTAGGCAACCAAGATTAAAAACCTTCCTAACCTAATTACTGAACTGTAAATAGGGTAAGCAAGGGTCGATCCCACGAAGAGTGTCTAGCCGAATTTTCGATGATGTGAACAAGGCTGGGGGTTTTTGAGTAAAGCAGAAAACAATCTTAGCAAAAAACAAAAAACAAAAAACAATTCAAATCGAAATCAATTAATATAACGAAACTTGGTCTCAGTCAACATCCACCATCGGAATCTTACAACTGATCATTGATGCAAAATTAAATCAATTCATACGTCAATATTCACCGTTGGAACTATTTTCCTACTCCTTAATTGTAATTAATTAAGAAACAAGCGATCTTAATTAATCTTACCACTAAACAACCCTAGACAAGCGCTCAAGATTTAATCTAGTGGCAGCCTTAAGAATTAGAAAAATCGATGAAGCTAATCAACACAAACTCAAGTGGTTGTATTTAATTTAGTTTAGTGTTCTTCTTAAGATTACTAATTCCTGACTCAGTAAATTATTAACCTTAATTGCTTCACAAGATAGAGGGATCAAACAATTACGGATTTGATATCTAACTTAGCAGTAGATTGCAACAATTAATAAACTAGTAGACCTCCTAGTAATTAAACGAAACAATCATAAAATCAGGCACAGAAAAAAATCCAATACTTAAACACGAAAATTGAACACTAAGAAAATAGATTAGATCTCACAGTTTATTGATTTCGAGGCCTCCGTTTCCTTTAACCAAGTTACAAAGTTTTAGCCACTCATGGCCATAAACAAAACTCAAAAGAAAGAAAAATTCCAGAGAAGAGAAGAGAGAGGCATGGTTTTTTCCCCCAAACCTAATCTGATGTCCCTTTAAAAATATCAAATTCGAATTCTAATTCTACTCAATCTAAATCTCCTAAAAATATTCTAAAATCCCAAGATAACCTTTATCCTAATCTGAGTAATTGAAAATAAAATAAAGTCTTAATACAAAATAGGAAAATGGTGTGTCCAGCTGTAATTTTCGTGCAATAGGTCTTCAAATCTTCCAATAAAAATCTGCCTATTTGAATTGCATGACAAGGTAGAATGTTCCAGAACGTCCAGTGCAGATGCGTCAACTTCAAGCTCGATTATAACCTTGATGCAGCGAGTATCTCTCCAAACTCAAAACATGAAAGTTGTAGATCTCTTTCTTAGCGTTCCAAAGAATTTTGAATCATCTCAATCGAAGCTTGGATGAGAGAGTTATGCCTAGATTATGAAACAACATCGAAACTGTCTGAATTCACTTAATTAATTCCGTTTTGCAATTAACGCCTCCATTTGCATCCTAAATTAAAATAGAATAATAATGAGTATATTTAGGCAGCAAATAAGTGTAAAATACTAGACATTAAGGGGGGTAAATATGATATTTTGCATTCTCATTAGCAGGAAATCAGAGGCAACCAAACAATCCCTATTCCAACACATATAATCCGGGTTGGAGGAATCATCCAAATCTATCTTGGGGCAATCAGAACCAGCAAAACAATCAATGGAACCAAAGAGCATTGCCAACGAACCAAACAGGGGTGAATAATCAAGAAGGAGACCCAAGGGTGATAAAATTGGAGGACATGTTTGGAAAGTTTATGCAAGAGACCACAGGTTTTATGAATGAGACGAGGACGAATTTCAGAAATCAAGGGGCGTCCATTCGGAACTTGGAGGTACAGATGAGGCAGTTAGCTAAAAAGCTAAATGAGAGACCACAAGGGTCTTTACCAAGCAACACAATGACTAACCCACGTGAGCAAGCAAATGCAATAATTTTGAAGAGTGGGACAGTTTTGGAAGAGCTGGAAAAATCAAGAGAAGAAGAAAAACCACCAAATGAAAAGGAAGAATATGATGGGGAAGTAGATGAAGAGATAGTTGCTGAAGAGAAACCATCTAGTTCTAGGGAAGAAGAACAGAAATGGGAAGTGAGGCAAAGACAGAAGAAAGAGAAATTGCCATTCCCCGAGATACCACCAGAATTGGCACATCACACTCCTCCTGTGCCGTTTCCTCAAAGACTGAAGAAAAAGAATCAGGATAAGCAGTTTTGCAAATTCATTGAAATATTTAGAAAATTGCATATTAACATTCCTTTTGCAGATGCATTGCAATAGATGCCGAGCTACGCGAAATTTCTTAAGGAGATTTTATCAAACAAAAGGAAGTTAGAGGATGAGGAAATAGTGATGCTCACGGAGGAGTACAACGCCATTCTCCAAAAGAAGCTACCCCCGAAACTCAAAGATCCAGGGAGTTTTACTATTCCTTGCATTATAGGAGATATTACTTTTGATTGAGTTTTATGTGATTTAGGTGCTAGCATCAATTTAATGCGTTTTCCTGTTTTCAGGAGATTGGGAATTGGTGAAGTGAAGCCAACAACCATGTCGTTGCAACTTGCAGATAGGTCCATTAAACATCCAAGGGGTATAGTTGAAGATGTGTTGGTGAAGGTGGACAAGATTATCTTTTTGGCAGATTTTGTTGTATTGGACATGGAGGAGGATAAGGAAATGCCTCTTATTTTGGGCCGACCGTTTTTGGTCACGGGAAAAGCACTCATTGATGTGCAAGAAGGAAAGTTGTTGTTAAGAGTTCAAGATGAAACAGTAATGTTCAATGTTTTTGAAGCTATGAAGTTTCCATCTGAGTCGAATTTGTGCTTTAGTGTTGATGTGGTAGATAAACTAGTAGCAGAGGTAATTGAAGAGAACACTCCACACCTACCTCTAGAAGCGTGTATTGCCCAATCAAGAACAATAGAGGTAGATGAGTCGGCAAAGAATGAATGTGCTAGATTGTTAGAAGCACTTCAATCGATTGATGAGAACCAAGATCTTGAATTTGAGGAATTTGATTTTGAGAAAGAGAAGGCAAAGGAAAGAAATGAGGAACCTCCAAAGCTTGAATTGAAACCCTTACCTTCCTACCTCAAATACGTGTATCTTGGGGAATTGGAAACATTCCCAGTAATCATCAGTTCAAACTTGATTATACAATCTATTATGTTATTAAATATGTATCATAATAATTTATTACTTTTTAATTAAAATGCTATATACTTATATATTTAATTATTGATGACATTTGGAAAAAAAAAAAATCCAAACATATTATATATATAAGAAAAACAAAAGTATCATAATATTTTATTATTGATTACCATTAAAAAAAATTCATCCAAACTAAATCAAACATAATATAAAAATGAAAAAAAAAATTAATTTATAATAATGCATAACATGTTTTTCGAATATAAATGAACGAACAATCGAATGATTGTTCGTGAACGGATGGATTAATTGAATGTATAATGTTCGCGAACATAATCGAACGAACAACCCCTGTTCGAACTCGATCGAACATATTATTGAATGAATATCAAACTGTTCGCGAACATTATCGAATAGTAATCAAATGAACAACGAGTTGTTCGCGAACTGTTCGATTCGTTTGCAGCCCTATTGTTGATAGCTTTAACCTAACCATTGGCTTGCGGTTTTGCTACTGAGGCAAACTTTTTATGAATCCCAAGCTCGTCGCAAAACTGCTTGAATTCCTCATTGTTGAACTTTTCCCATTATCAGAGATGAGTATATGAGGAATCCTGTAGCGACATACTATATTCTTGAAGACAAAGTCTTTAAGTTTCTTGGTAGTGATCGTGGCCAAAGGTTCAGCTTCAACCCACTTAGTGAAATAATCTATTGCGACTACGACATACTTGACCCCCCTTTGCTGGCTGGCATGGGCCCGATGAGATCAATTCCCCACATAGAGAATGGCCAGGGACTAGTCATTGTTGTTAACTAGTAGGAAGGAGCTCGTGGAACATTCGCGAACCTCTGACACTTGTCACACTTCTTCACAAAGTTGAAGGCGTCCTCGTGAAAGGGCCAATAATGTCCCTGATGGATAATTTATTGGCGAGGGATCGTGAGGCAGTGTGATTACTGTGGATCCTTTCATGTATCTCTCTCATGATGTAATCTACTTCATCATCGGTTACACATCGGAGGAGGGGAGTGCTAAACCTTCGCTTGTACAGTTGATTCCCGATAAGTGTGTAACAAACAGCTCTAGTTCGCAGGATTCTTGCCTCAGTTTTATCGCTGGGCAGAGTCCCATCCCGGAGATACTAAATGATTGGAGTCATCTAGGAAGTAGATTCGATCGTAGCTACGACTTATTCAGGTGAGTTGATGCTGGGAACCTCGATGTACCGAACTGGAATACTATCCGGGACATTGGAGTCTAGCGAGGAGGCTATTTTTGCCAAAGCATCCGTGTCAGAGTTACTATCTCTCAAAATTTGATTGATCATATAATGCTAGGAAGCCTCGAGTGCGACCTTAGCTTTCCTCAGATAGCTTATCATATTCTCTTATTTGGCCTGATATTCTCCCAGGATCTGATTAACAACCAGCTAGGAGTCGCTATAGATGTTGATTATTTTCGACCCCATTTCTCTTACTAGTCGCAGACCAGCAAGTAGCGCTTCATATTCGACCTCATTATTCGTAGCTTTGAATTTGAACCTAAGGATTGCATGAATTCGAGTCCCTTCGGGACTAAGGAGTAGAAGACCAACTCCAACTCTTCTTCTGTTCGAAGACCCATCAACATAAAGGCTCTAAGTCGATAAGTTTCGAATAGTTTCCTGGACAACTTCGCTGGCTGTCTGTTCGGGTTCTCGATCTGGCTCATAAGAGAACTTCAAAATAAAATCAGCAACAACCTGCCCTTTAACTACTATCTTGGGTCTGTAATGCAGATCAAACTGGATTAATTCCATAGCCCATTTAAGCAACTTATCCAAAGCCTCAGACTTCTGAAGAACTTGTCTGAGTAGGTAGTTGGTCAGAACATGGATGGTATGGGCATGGAAATAAGGTTGCATCTTCCTAGAAGTGATCAGCGGGGCGTAGGCTAATCGTTCCATCTTTGGATACTATGTCTCGGCATACAGAAACCGTTTGCTCGTATAATACATTGGCTATTGAACTCTGCCCTCTTTCCGGATGAGAGCTGCGTTGAGTGCATACTGGGAGATGGACAGGGAGATAAATAAGATCTCCTTGGGAAGAGGCTTGGATAGAAGATGCGGTTTTCTGAGATGTTCTTTTATGCTTTGGAAGGCTCGATCACATTCCGGAGTCCATTCAAACTTCTTGTTGGCCCTAAGTATATTAAAGAACGGCAAGCAACGATCCGTTGCTCTCAATATGAAGCGATTGAGAGCCGCTATCTTCCCATTCAAGCTTTGAACTTGCTTTCGATTTGTGAGACTTTTAATATCTAGGAAAGCTTGGATCTTTTCGGGGTTGATCTCAATCCCCCGGTGGTTAACCATATACCCCAGGAATTTCCCTGAGGATACTCCGAATGAACACTTGAGAGGATTAAGCTTCATTTTATACCTCGGAGTACGTCGAACATCTCAGCGAGATGTACTATGTGATCTAAAGCGATGTGCGACTTAACCAGCATGTCATCAACATAGAATTCCATTGATTTCCTGATCTGCTTGGAAAACATACGGTTAACCAAACACTGGTAGGTTGACCCAGCGTTCTTTAGACTAAAGGGCATAACCTTATAACAGTACAATCCTCAATCTGTGATGAATGAGGTATACTCCTCGTCAGGATCATACATCGGGATCTGATTATACCCCGAGTAGGAATCCATGAGCTCAATAGCTCGTGCCTAGAGGTGGCGTCGATGAGTTGATCGATCCTAGGCAAAGGGAAACTGTCATTCGGACAACATTTGTTGAGGTTAGAGAAATCAACGCAAGTTCGCCACTTGCCGTTGGGTTTATTCACCAAAACCGGATTGGCGACCCAACTCAGGTAA
Source organism: Pistacia integerrima (assembly GCA_026225825.1). NCBI lineage: Eukaryota > Viridiplantae > Streptophyta > Magnoliopsida > Sapindales > Anacardiaceae > Pistacia > Pistacia integerrima. The sequence continues at coordinate 14,510,524 of CM047744.1, forward strand.
TGAGCTTCCCGAATGAACCAGTTTGAGAGGAGCTTATCCACCTCAACTTTATTTTATTTTGCAAGATTCTAGTGTTTGGTTTGCAAGTAATAAAATATTACGGGTATCTTTTATTGCAAATAGTGTTTACTATTGGTAATGTAGGAGGTAATCCGATACCCTTCCCCTAGGGTGAGATTAAAAGATTATAGGGTAATCTGATTTTTATACCTATTTTGCCCTTAATTAAATGCCATTTTGGACACAATTGCCCTCAAATGTCTACCAATAAACAATTACCTAGCCCCTTACATTTGAGAAATTAGCTAAAACACCCCGGCCACAAAAAAGTTTAAAAGTTAACAAAATACCCCCAACCATCCAAGACCCACTTGCCGATTACTCACTGCATCGTACCGCCAGCGTCACTGGCTATAATGATGCATGATCGATGGGATCTGGCCAGTTATGCGTCAGTAAGGCCTTCAATGGCAGGAAACGGCTAGATCTAGCCGTCCGTTTCATGGCCAAAGATGTGGCTGTGAAATGGCCACAGATTTGGTTGTTTCACAGCCACATCTTTGGTCGTGAAATGGCCATAGATTTGGCCATGAAACGACCATGGATTTGTGATCCATGGTGAAATGGCTTCGCTAGCGCACGACCGGCCATATACGACTGGTCGGGTGTGCTATTCCGTCGACTAACGGGGGATGGCCGATGGTGGTGGCTGGCTGCCAACAGTGGTTTGGGGTGGGTGGGGAGGGGGTGATTTTGCTACAAATTAAAGTTTTATATGGTTGAGGTGTTTGAGCAAAATTTCAAATTAGGCGATTAAAAGAAATTATTCAAAAAGAAATAATAATAAATAATATTATATTAATATTAAAAAAGGAGGGCAATTTAGTAATCTATTTTATTTGAACCAATCAAACACATTTTCTAAACATTTTCAATAATCTTCAAGGTGATATATCTTTCCGTTAATATAACATCCCCCCATAATAAAAAATTATATGATCCAAACACCCCCTACATGTAGTTATATAGTATTGGGAATATACAAAAAGTCATCTTAAGAGTCTAAAATTTTGCATTCTCTTTATGGTGTATTTGGTTGGGGGTAATCCCTTATTATCGAGGTAATGTCATCTTATATTACTTGATTACTACATTTGGTTGTCAAGTAATATAAGATTCCGATAGGGATGGGCATAATACTTGTCCCCGTGGGGACCCATCCCGACCCGCCCTAACGGAATAGAGTTTCCCCGAATTAGTCGGGATTTGGGTTGGGCCTAGGCCAAAAATCGGTCCCCAAATTTGGGGACATGATTGGTCTTGCCCCTGCCTCGTATTACACAAACCTTAATAGATAATGTATTAGATAATATATATTATCTATTAAGGTTTGTGTAATAATATCTAACTCATGATTAATATTCATCCTAATATAAACATGCCATTTTTGAAATTGGATTCGAGAGATTTCATTAATAAATGCTTCTTCAGTTTCTTCTATAATTTTTAATTTTGATTTTGAAATTGATGGTTGTCCTATAGTTTCTTTAGAAGCTTTTAAACATAATAAATCTGTCTTGATTTCAAAATTATCTTTTTGTAGATCTTTAACTTTATTTTTCAGAATATTGATTTCTTCTTGAAAGTCACTTATAGTAACTTGTGTGGGTTTTTCAAATCTTTTTAATATGTCTTTTAAATTATAAGCGTCCACATCTTTTTGTTTTTCTTTTGATAAAATTAATTCTTTAAGTTTTAATAAATATTCTCTTTTAATATCTTCATCCTGAACTTGTCAATAATATCTAATAAAAATTCTTTTGATTTGGTGATAACATTTATTGACTTAGGTCTAGAGGTTGATATCATATTTATTGATTTCATTGCATAGTAGCAAGGCCCCATGCAATCACAATCATCAGAGTCTTGTGAAGACTCACTCATTGATTCCGAAGAATTTTCTTGAATTTGATAAATCATATCTTCATTATCTGTATTGTAACTAGATTCTTCTTTAGAGTCTGTTTGAATAATTTTTAATAATTGTTGTTTTAATTCTGAATCTATTTCCAATTTTTTAATTTGATTTTTCATAGGACACTTAGTTGCATAATGACCTTGTTGTTTACATTTCCAACATGTGATAGGTTTTTTGGATATTTTCTTATTAGAGGATTTTTTCTTTTTATAAGGTTTATCATAAGATTTTTGTTCGTATTTATAAGGTTTTCTGCATTGTTTTTGTTTTTTTTATCTTTTTTGTATTTAAGAGAGGGAGGTAATATTTTTTCATAACCATATTGACTACAAAATCCACTTAATTCTGTTTTCTTATGTTTTAATTCATTTTTTAATTTAGCTTTTAATTTTAAATTAGTGCAAATTATTAAAGCTTCATTGTTAATAAAACTAATTAAATCTCCATATGTTAATTCTTCATAAGGTATATTTCCATCATATTTTCTATATAATGCATTTTTAACAGTTTGACTAAATAATCTAGGTAGTCTGTCTAGGAACCTTTCTTTCCAATAGGGTTTCCTACGGTCTGTTCTTGTGAATACTTTTTGTAAGAACATATCCTTATACCATCTAAAATCTGCCATGGTTGGACATCTTAAGTTCGATAATATTTCTTGTGATTTTTTCTGAAAGCTTGTTGGGTCTCCTACAAAGTTTTTGGTTATTGCATAAATTAATGTAGCTACAGAGTCTCCTTCTTCTTGTTCATACTCTATTTGACTAGTACCTTCTATTTTGACTTTCATAGTCTTTTTTGTTGTGTGTAATATGTGATATTTATGTGATTCTGGTAAATCATTATCCCACCAATTTTTTAACATTCCCGTAAATCCCGAGACTAATATTTTTGCTATTTGATGATTAGTGTTGTCATGAGATTTATGAGCTAATGCTAACATAGTCATTTCTTGTAAAATATTTAATATTTGGTGTTTAGCTAATCCATCTATTCCTGTTCCATTATAGGAAGATCTTGCCATTTGTGTTACATCTTCAAATTGCATATCTGGTAAGGAAGGTCTTGGGTAATAGTTTCGAGTTTTAGGATATTTCATATTATTTCTCATTTTATTAATAGATAAGTTTTGAAAATTTTGGATTTAATTCTTCTATTGGGTCAGATTCTGTAAGAACATTAATGTTTGATTTAGAGGATGATAATTCACTAAGTTTTTTACTAATAGTTTCTAAAATAGTGTTGTGATTATTAAATTTAACAATTTCTTCTTTGGAATCGTCTTGGGCTTTCGGGCCGGGGCTGGAAAGAGGGGTCCCTGGCCCTGTCCCGGCCCGTGCCCATCCGTAGATTTCGGTAATATTCCAAAACCAATAATAATTATTGTTGGTTATATAAGGGGTAATATGATTACCTCTATTTTCTTAGGTATTTTAAGATTACTTGATAATATTATTTTTGTTACAATTTTATCCTTAGCTATTAAAATTTTTGGACAATAATGCCCTTATTTTGAAAACAATTTACAAATATATTCATTGACTATTTTATCCTTATATACAAAATTTTTAGGACATAAATACCCTTGAACTTGAACAAAATTTCCCAACGGCTGGCCACCACCGTCAGCGTTGGAACGACACATGATCGGTCGGATTTGACCGTTTTCAACCAAATCTATGGCTTATGGCCATTAACAATGGCCAGATCTCTGGCCATCGTCAATGAACAACGACCAAATCCTCGGCACTGGCACCAGGTTGATCGCTCGTGCATTGTTTCGGCCACTGCCACCATCACCGACGGTGGTGGTAGGTGGCCAGTGGTGGCAAGCGAGCTGCAGTGGCCTGGGGTGGATATGGGTGATTTGGTTAGAAATTATGCTTTTATGTGGCTATGGTGTTTTAGCAAAATCTCAAATATAGGGGGTTGAAAGAAATGATTCAAAAAATAATAGTAAAAATAAGATTATATTAATATTTAAAAAGGTAGACAATTTAGTAATTTATATAACATATCTACCAATTTATTTCTCCCAACCAGATATATCAATATAACATGCCCACTAATTTATTCCAACCAACCAAACACGTTTCCCTAAACATTCCTAGTAATCCTCAAGGTAATCTATCTGTCCATTAATATAACATTCATAGTAATACAACATTCCTTGAACCAAACGCTTAATGTTTTTCTCTCAATGTAAAATCTACAAATGCATTGTACTATAACACAATTCATGCAATCTTCAACCAATTCAAGTTATACATTTCCTTCTTCTTGTAGCAATCAACCATGCCATTCAAAGTTAATGCACGAACTGATAGCATATTTTTTTTTTTTTTTTGCAATATACATATAATTATTACTATGTGGAGACAAGTTTCCTAGGACGAGACCTAGAAAAATTATATTTTATTACAATATAGAGTTTATTCTTATTTATAACTAGCCTAGGTTGGGACCATAAATTTTTTATGACTTATGAGGGTTATTCCTATATAGATTATCACTATAAAGAGGTTTTACTATATATTCAAATTATGATAAAGAAAAAATTGTGCAGATTGAGATGCAACTCTTTGATCTCCACTAGGGTCAATAGTTGAACTTCTTGTTAAAGATTTTTTCTACTTTTCTTCTATCAACTTTCTTGATTTTTCTAAACACTTTCATGGTATCAGAGCTATAGACATAGGTCCATGGCTAATCAGGATCCTCAGTTTATGAATTTTGTTTCTAAGGAAGAAATGGAGCAAGCTGAGAGTGCAAATCTGACTAGCTTAGTTGTACACACAACACAACCGTCACTTTCAGTAAAGCTTGTGGTAAAAAACTACAGCTATTGGAAGTCACAAATTCTTCCTGCTCTCACCTCACATAATCTGGATGGATTCACATTCTTGGCGCAAGTACCTGTCCACCTCCATTTGTAGTTGAAAAAGTAGCAGATTCAGATAATCTGGTAAAGAAATCTAACTCTAGATATTTTAGCTGGAAAATGACAGATCAATTCCTAGTAAGTTGGCTACTCTCTTCTATTTCTGAATCAATGTTTAGACATGTAGCTAAGTGTACAAGTGCCTATGAAATCTAGAACACTTTAGACTTACACTTTCAATCTTTCTCTAAGGCTAGAACTTTGCATTTAAGAAACTTGTTACAGACCACGAAAAAGGAGTTATTAAGTATTAATGAGTATGTGCTTAAGATGAAAGAATTAGGAGATGAATTAGTAGCTAGTGGAGTGAGTATTGGTGATGAGGAGCTACTTTTATACATAGTGGATAGGTTAGGACCGGAGTATGATGCTGTGGTGGCAAACTTGACATATAATAGTATAAATGCAAGTATTCAAGAGGCTCGGTTCATGCTTCATAAACATGAGATGAGATTAGAACGCCAGAATAGTGCTTTAGCGAATTTTAATGATCTTACTACTGCACTGATTGCATCCAAACAAGGTCCTGTTGATCCTGTTGCACCTGCACCAACTCAATCATCAAGAAGTACTTTGTCCTTTGTGAAACCTGGAATGTTAAACTCTAGAAATTCATATCCTCATTTTGGATATCAACTGAGTTATAACTCTATTACTCCTAACAAGAGTCTGACTAATCAGACAGAAAGACCTCTGGAAATTGGATATCAACACCATTAGGGGACTGGTTTTCCAAGGCCTTTCTATCCTTTTGCTCCAATTTTCTTTCCTGGTGGTCCGCATCAGTTTAATCCAAATGTTGTGAGAGGCCGAGGACGGGGCCGTGGTTATTTTAAACAAAAGTTAATTTGCCTAGTGTGTGGCAAAACTGGTCACTCAGCCCTACAATGTTACCACCATTTTGATCAAGATTATCAAGGCTTTGCTGGATTCTCATATAATCAGCCAGTGTACCCTGCCTCATACAACACTTCATTCCTCTTTCCGATCAACTCATCAGAAGTTACTACTGAACCAGCTCAAGCCTTATTTGCCACTCATTATGGATCTAATAATGTTCTTAATCATTCATGTTCTGCCTATCATGATTATTCAGGTCCTAATGCTCCTATAGTTAATCAATAACCTAATCTGCCTACTCTATTCAATGCTCCTCAACTCAATGTTGTATCCTCAGTTGGAAATCAGACATCTCCTACTGGTCTCACTCAAAATATAACCACTCCACAGACTGTCAATAATCAATCTTGGTATATGGATTTTGGAGCATCCAAGCATATGACAGCCAACACTTCCAACATGGTATTGAAAACAAACTATTTAGGAGACTCCAAAGTACAAGTGGGGAATGGAGAATCCATCCCTATTACACACACAGGTATGCTTTTTGTGCCTTCTTACAGTTCTAATAGGATTATTCAGCTAAAAAATATCCTATGTGTACCTAAAATAGCAAAGAATTTATTAAGTATCTCAGAAATTACTAAGGACAACAATGTGATTGTTGAATTTCACCCAAATTGTTGCTTGGTAAAGGATAAATCTAGTAAGGCAGTCCTCCTTCAAGGAACAGTGAAGAATGGACTCTATCAGCTGGATTTCTCAGGAAGTATCACTCCAAATCCTGGTGCTGTTCCATTATCTGCTGAAACTGATGTCTCACACTTATCAAGTGCTTATGGAGTACATGCTGGTGTGACAAAACAACTTTCACCTACTGTTGGTGCTGGTGCTTATGAAGTACACTCTGATGTAGTCAAGAAACTTTCTTCCATTAATAATGCAACACTTATGTTGTCTACTGATAGTAATCTACCTACCATAGTTGGTCACTCTAGTCTACCAAGAGTTCCAAGTGTAAATTCTGTTGACAATAAAGCTTGAATAAGTCTGCATATTCAGATTCAAATTCTCTGTTGCTATGGCATGCTAGACTTGGCCATCCCAATGTTAAAGCTTTGAATGATGTTCTAGAGAAACTGAATGTAAGACATGTTTCTTTTAATAATAAGAATCTGTTTTGTGAAGCCCACCAATATGGAAAGCTTCACCAGTGCTCTTTTCCAATTTCTACATCTAGATCTAAAGCTCATTAGAAATTGTGTATTCTGATCTATGGGGACCTGCACCTCTTAGTTCTACTGAAGGATATAAATACTGCATCTTGTTTGTTGGTACTTTAGTCGATATAGTTGGATATACCCGCTTAAACTAAAGTCTGAAGCTTATGCTACTTTTGTTCAATTTCATTGTTTTGTTGAAAAGCAATTTGATTACAAGTTAAAGTGTTTGCAAACTGATTGGGGAGGAGAGTTCAGCCTTTTTGCTGGATATTTAAAGCAACATGGTATTATGTTCAGACACTCTTGCCCATATTTGCATCAACAAAATGGAAGAGTAGAGCACGCATAGAATCATCACGTGCCCAACCTTTGGGTTGTCCTTGTTGGCTCATGCTGCCATGCCATTGCAGTATTGGTCATCTGCACTCTGTACAACCACATACTTGTTAAATAGATTGCCATCTTCAATACTTAGACTACAATCTCCTTACTACTTACTGTTTAAACAGGATCCATCCTACCTTGATCTAAAGGTCTTTGGATGTAGTTGCTACTCATACCTCAGACCCTATCACAAACATAAGCTTTCTTTCCATCCTGAGAGATGTACTTTTCTTGGTTATAGTTTGACTCATAAAGGGTATCAATGCTTGGCTTCTTCTGGCAGAATATACATTGTCAAACAAGCCACATTTAATGAGTTTGATTTTCCATTCAAAACTGGCTTCTCTTCATCAAGTGTAAGAGACTCAGGTCTAGATTCTGCTCAGTCTATATATGAATTTTCTAAACCATGGATTCTTCCAAATGTATCAATTCAAAGATCACATCAAGATTCTGATTCAACTTTAGTAAACCTTATAGTCACTATAGATTCACCTTCTACTTAACCTCCTACATGTCGTGATGTTCTAGTACCACATTCTTCTACTCAGACATTGCGTCTTTCTTCCATTGATCAGACCTCTCCACTACCAATCTCTAATACTGATAAACTTCTTTCTACTGATTATATCAACAGGTCCTTCACTAGTACAGCCTCACATTCCACTTCACCAACTTATAATGATCTTCATGTTGTTCAAAATAAAGACATTCCAAGCAGTGAACTACTAGTACCACTACCTGTAAATTCTAAATTAGGTATGCATCCTCACTGATAATCCGTAAATTATACAGTTTTTATATGATTTTTTTGTCGGATTTCAGGTACTTTCCAGTGCATTTTGACCTGAATTGGTGCTTAATTCTTTACTTTTCGTGTTTCAGGTTAAAATGGACTTTTTGAGCGAACAAAGACAAAACCTGGATAATTTTGACTCGGAATGGAGCGGATTTCAGAAGATAGGAGAGTTCCGGAGCAGGACAACGCATGATGAAGCTTGTTTCCAAGGAAGAGAGCCGAAAGTCGAAGAATCGAACGAAGAAGAGCACAGAGTGGCAGTTCTGTAAATTTCAGAACCCTTGAAGGAACTTCGCCCGGAAGTAATTGTTCGGCCGCGGCGAAGTAGGCGAAGGCAATTGGGGATTTCCGTTCTTCGCCGCGGCGAAAGTCAAATTTTTAAGTTTTGTAAACACACAGTTTCGTGTGTGCGTGTTTTTGACTGGGTTTTTAGGACTAGGTATAAAAGAAAAAGAAAAAACTTTTTAGAAGGAGGGGGGAAGCTGTTAGGTTTAGCCGTCTTCTACATTTTTCTTAGAGAAAAAGCTTGAGTTTTTCGGATTGTAAAAGTGAAGGTTGATTTTGTTTGGAAGATTCATCTTTTGGGGAGATTTCTATTCTTTCATCTCGTTTCATTATGTTTATTCATTTACTTTTTATTTTCCGTTTTTGTTCTGTTAATTTAGCTATGAACTAATCTTCTATGGGTTAGGGTTTTGATTGTAGTTTGGATTTGAAATGGGTTGAGTAATTGATTGTGCTATTTCCATGTGAATAAGCTGTGGTTGTGTGTTACTCTGAAATTAATTGATGTATGTGATGAACATGATGAGATTGAGAAATAATTCATGTTAAGCTTCATGGGTAATAACCATTATAGTATTGGATGCTAGAGATAGATTCAAGAATTAATGAAATCAATTTAGGATTCTTGTGCTTCATGATTTAGAATTATTAACCTTCAATTTGTTGGGTGCGGAATGTTAATAATGATGAATAGGAAAACATAGCCCGAGAGGGTATGTTATCATAGTAGTGAATCCGATTTACAACCATTGCACGTGAATGTGAAAATAGTGTAACTCTTAGGCTTAACCCATAAATAATCCAAACGAAGTCAAAACCCTACCCGTTTTACTTAAATTGAATTTCTTGTGTTTCATTTGCTTTCCTTTTAAGAATTACTTCTTTGTTAAATTTTATTTTGTTTTCGTTTAATAGCAAATTGCTCCCACAAATCCAAGATTTTCGGTTGCTTCAACTTGTTAACGTTAGGAACTTAGTGCTTAGCTACCAGTCCTCGTGGGAACGATATCCTACCCATCACTCTATTACTTGAACGACTAGTGCACTTGCTAGTTTTGCATGTTGTAGTAAACAAGCATCAAGTTTTTGGCGCCGTTGCTAGGGAACTGTTTTAAGTTAACATTAGGTTTTTCCTTGAGTTTAACTAGATTGAAGTTTAATTTTTTGTTTTAATTTTTGTTTGAGTGTGATTTTACTTTTCTTTCAATTGTGTTCATTCAGTTTATGCGAAGAGCAAGACGTCAACCAGTGGTTCCTGTTGACCTTGAGCTTGAGAGGACTGTACGAAGACTAAACAGAGAGAGAAGAGAAAGAGATACACCTACTGAAGAAACGGAAGAAATTGTAGTTGAAATGGCTGAACCAGAAAATAGGACACTGAGGGAATTTTCAGTTCCCATAGTGAACGGAAGTGGGTCAAGTATTACGAGACCTACAGTACAAGCTAACAACTTTGAGATCAAGCCGGCAATCATCCAGATGATCCAGCAGTCGGTAAGATTCAACGGTGATTTGAAGGAGGATCCAAATCAGCACATTGCAAATTTCCTGGAAATTTGCGACACCTTCAAGTCGAATGGAGTGTCGGATGATGCTATTAGGCTGCGTTTATTCCCATTCTCATTGGGAGATAAAGCAAAAGGGTGGTTAATGGCATTACCACAGGGCACGATAACAACATGGAATGATCTGGCACAAAAATTCTTGACCAAATTCTTTCCTCCAGCGAAGTCAGAGAAGTTGAGAAATGATATCACATCATTTCTACAAGATGATGCCGAGTCGTTGTACGAGGCTTGGGAGAGATACAAGGAATTGATGAGGAAATGCCCACATCATGGTTTGTCGGTTTGGCTTCAAGTCCAAACATTTTATAATGGTTTGATGGGTAACGTGCAAACCATGGTAGATGTAGCTGCAGGAGGGGCTTTGCAGAATAAGACACATGAAGAGGCTTATGAGTTGCTTGAGGTCTTGGCAAGCAACAACTATCAAAGACCGAATGAGAGAATAACAACGAAATCGTGTCTTCATGAAGTAGATGCTTTCTGACCATCTCGGCCCAACTCACTGCCCTCCAAAAACAGTTGGGAACTATGCAGGTAAATTCTATACAAGCACCTCAACTAACATGTGATTTTTGTGCAGGAAACCATGTGAGCAGCGAGTGCCAAGTCGGAAACACATTTGCACCGTCGTCTTCATCAACGGAGCAAGTAAATTACTTGGCAGGAAATCAAAGACAGCCGAACAATCCGTTCTCCAACACATACAACCCAGGGTGGAGACATCATCCAAATCTGGCTTGGGGAAATCAAAACCAACAGGGTAACCAATGGAACCAGAGGCAAGTTCCAAATAACCCACCAGGGGTGACCAATCAACCGGGTGATCCAAGAGTGTCGAAGTTGGAGGATTTGTTCGGTAAATTCATGCAAGAGTCCACAGGGTTCATGAATGAGACGAGGACAAACTTTAGAAACCAAGGGCGTCCATTCGGAATCTTGAGGTACCAGATGGGCCAATTGGTCGAGAAGCTGAATGATAGACCACAGGGTTCTCTACCAAGCAACACAGTGACCAACCCACGTGAACAAGCAAATGCAATCATTTTGAGAAGTGGGACAGTTTTGGAAGAAGTAGGCCAGCCTACAAAAGAAGGGGAGCAACCCGAAAAGGAAGAGTTGGAAGAGAGAATTGATGAAGAAATTAATTGTGAAGAGAATTCAGGTGCCTTAGGGGAAGAGAACAAGAAAGAGGATGAAAAGCAAAAGAAAAAGGAGAAATTGCCATTCCCCGAGATACCACCAGAATTAGCTCATCACACTCCACCCGTACCTTTTCCTCGAGGAGATTGAAGAAGAAGAATCGGGATAAGCAATTTTCGAAATTCATTGAAATCTTTAAAAAATTGCATATTAACATTCCTTTTGCGATGCAATATGGACAAATGCCGAGCTATGCGAAGTTCCTGAAGGAGATACTTTCGAACAAGAGGAAGTTAGAAGATGAGGAAACGGTGATGCTAACGGAAGAGTGCAGTGCAATCCTCCAGAAGAAACTACCCCCGAAGCTCAAAGATCCAGGGAGTTTTACTATTCCTTGTGTCATAGGGGATATTACTTTTGATCGTGTGCTTTGTGATTTAGGAGCTAGTATAAATTTGATGCCCTTTTCTGTTTTCAGGAGATTAGGGATTGGTGAAGTGAAGCCAACGACAATGTCGTTGCAACTAGCGGATCGGTCGATAAAGCACCCGAGGGGGATAGTTGAAGATGTTTTAGTAAAGGTGGGGAAAATAATATTTCCACCGGACTTTGTAGTGCTGGACATGGAAGAGGATAAGGAGATTCCTTTCATTTTGGGCCGACCATTCTTGGCCACGGGAGAGCGATTGGACGTGCGGGAAGGAAAGGATTCTTGTTAAGAGTTCAGATGAAATAACTTTTAATGTGTTTGATGCGATGAAGTTTCCGTCGGAAGCGGATTCATGTTTTAGTGTGGATGTGGTGGATGATCTTGTTATGGAGTCCATAGAAGAAAATATCCCTGAATTGCCTCTAGAAGCATGTATAGCAAAATCGAAACAGTAGAGGTTGAAGACTCAGCAAGGAACGATTGTGCTAGAATGTTAGAAGCACTCCAACCAATTGACGAGAGTCAAGATGCAGAATTTGAGGAATTTGACTTTGACAAAGAGAAGGCAAAGGAAGATAATAAAGAAGCCCCACGACTTGAACTGAAACCTTTACCACCTCACCTCAAATATGTCTATCTTAGAGATTCAAATACTTTTCCGGTGATTATTAGTGCAGATTTGAGTGCCTTAGAGGAAGAGAAGTTGATTAGAGTGTTGAGGGAACATAGATTGGCGATTGGTTGGACCATCACGAACATTAGAGGTATCTCACCCTCATTTTGCATGCATAAGATTCTCATGGAAGATGACTTTAAACCGAGGGTACAACCACAACGGAGATTGAATCCTTCAATGAAGGAAGTGGTGAGAAAGGAGGTGGTGAAACTTTTGGATGCGGGGATCATCTATCCGATTTCCGATAGTCCATGGGTGAGCCCGGTACAAGTTGTTCCAAAGAAATGAGGATTACCGTTGTGAAGAATGAAAGTAATGAGTGATTCCAACAAGGGACGGTACGGGTTGGAAGAGTATGCATTGATTACCATAAAGCGACGAGGCGACAAGGAAGGATCATTTTCCATTGCCCTTCATCGATCAAATGTTGGAGAGGTTGGCGGGACATGCATATTCTTGTTTCTGGATGGCTATTCAGGATATAACCAAATTGCCATCGCTCCGGAGGATCAAGAGAAAACGACCTTCACTTGCCCTTACGGCACCTTTGCCTACCGAAGAATGCCATTTGGGTTATGCAATGCACCAAGAAAGCGTTCCAAAGATGCATGATGTCAATCTTTGGAGACATGGTGGAAAGATTCATAGAAGTCTTCATGGATGACTTCTCAGTTTTTGGGTCATCATTTGACAATTGTCTAACAAATTTGTCTCTTGTTTTGCAGCGATGCAAGGAAACGAATTTGGTCTTGAATTGGGAGAAATGTCACTTCATGGTCCAAGAGGGAATTGTGCTCGGACATAGAATTTCCAAGGATGGGATTGAAGTTGATCGGGCAGCAGTAATTGAGAAGCTACCACCACCATCAAATGTCAAAGCGATCCAAGCTTTTTTGGGGGCATGCGGGGGTTTTATAGGACGCTTCATAAAGGATTTTTCTAAGATCTCTAAACCCTTGTGCAATCTTTTAAATAAAGATGTTGTTTTTGATTTTGATGATGATTGCATGCATGCTTTCTTAACTTTAAAAAAATTGCTAGTTTCTGCACCCATTATTGCAGGTTCTGATTGGGGGACGCCATTTGAACTAATGTGTGATGCTAGTGATTTTGCTTTAGGGGTAGTACTAGGCGAGAAAAAATAAAGTGTTGCATGTAATTCGGTATGCTAGCAAGACACTTGTTGATGCACAATTGAATTACACCACCGAAAAAGAATTATTGGTGTGGTGTTTGCTTTTGACAAGTTTCGTTCTTATTTATTAGGTGCGAAGGTGATCGTGTACACAGGACCATTCAGCACTCCCGGACATGTCTTGGCAAAGCAAGAAGCAAAGCCTCGGTTGATAAGATGGATTCTACTACTTCAAGAGTTTGAGTTGGAGATTCGAGACAAAAAGGGGTCGGAAAAATGTAGTAGGCGATCATTTGTCAAGAATCGAGACCAATCAAGGGAGATGAGATGGAAATGCCAATTTGAAACATTTTCGGATGAGGAAGTGATGAGAGTGGAAGAAGCACCATGGTATGCGGACTTTGCAAATTACCTATCATCAAGGGTGCTCCCAAGTGGTATGACATTTCAACGAAGAAAATTTTTCTCGATTTAAAATACTATTTTTGGGAAGAGCCATTCCCTGTCTGAGACTTATCTTGACCAAATGATACGGAGATGTGTCCCGGAGGAAGAAATGGAGAGCATTTTAAGGCATTGTCATGAGAAGGAAGTAGGTGGCCATTTCGGGGGAGCTAGAACAGCAGCGAAGGTCTTTGCAATACAGGGTTTTATTGGCCAACCCTCTTTAAGGATTCCTTCCGGATGATCCAGGAGTGTGACCAATGTCAACGGATGGGGAGTATTTCAAAAAGAGATGAGATGCCGTTGAACAACATCCTGGTGGTTGAAATTTTTGACGTTTGGGGGATTGATTTCATGGGTCCTTTCCCAAGTTCCTATGGGAACACGTTTATCTTGGTAGCTGTGGACTATGTGTCGAAATGGGTTGAGGCAATTGGATTACCAACTAATGATGCTAGAGTGGTGATTAATTTTGTGAGGAAGAATATTTTCTCAAGGTTTGGAGTACCACGAGCAATTATTAGTGATGGAGGAACGCATTTTTGCAATAGGCAAATGGATGCATTGCTGAGTAAGTATGGAGTGACACATAGAGTGGCAACACCCTATCATCCACAAGCGGAGGGCAAGTAGAAGCATAAATAAAGAGAAGCGAAAGGGATTTTAGAAAAGCAGTCAATGCCTCGAGGAAGGATTGGTCACGGAAGGCGGGACGATGCTTTATGGGCTTATCTCTTGCATTCAAAACCCCAATTGGTATGTCGCCGTTGATTGGTGTATGGGAAAGCATGCCACTTGCCGGTGGAACTTGAACATAAGGCGTATTGGGCCGTCAAGCGTTGAACATGGATTTAAAAGCCGCGGGAGAGGAGAGAATGCGACTTTGAAGCAGCTGGATGAGTTTCTGCAGGAAGCATATGAAAATGCCCGAAATTATAAAGAGAAAACAAAAAGGTGGCGCGACAAGCACATCCGTGTAAAGGCTTTTGAAGTTGGGCAGAAAGTTTTGTTGTTCAACTCTAGACTTAGGCTTTTCCCCGGAAAACTTAAGTCTAGATGGTCCGGACCGTTCACTATAACGAGGATACATGCATCCGGAGCGTGGAAGTCACACATCAGGGGAAAAGGGCACTTTCACGGTTAATGGACAGAGGTTGAAGCCATACGTTGAAGGGTGATGAGTTGCAAGTTCATCCCAATCCATTTGGACATCCCAACCTAAAGGATGGAAAGAGTCAAGCTTCCGACTATAAACAAGCGCTTCTTGGGAGGCAACCCAAGTGTTTTAACTTTTTGATTTTAAATTTTTGTTGTCTGAATTCTTCTTATTTCATTATGAGTATGTATAAAATTTGATGTTTTTTTTTTTTTTTGTTTCAGGTGTTTCAGGTGAAGTCTAAAGCCAAAAGAAGGTATGGAAATTTTCCAGGACTTGCAGGCAAGAATTTTCTTGCCGCGGCGAAAAGACATGAAAGAAACCAGGTTAGCTCTGGACGATTTCGCGAGGCGAAGTAATTGTCGGCCGCGGCGAAGAAAAGAAAGAAATTTTTTGAAAATTAGCTAAGGCATTTCGCCGCGGCGAAGAATTTTTCTTCGCCGAGGCGGAGTTGGCCTTGTGCTCTCGGGAATGTTTCGCCCCGTTTCTTCGCTGTGGCGAAACCTAGGAAATTTTTAGGGTTTATGCGTGATGAACTTCGCCGCGGCGAAGAGCCTTTTCTATAAATATCAACTTTTCTTCTTTCATTTTTCACGCCGCCTTGCATCTTGAGTTGAGAGCAAATTTTCCCTCTTTCAATCTTTCACTTCTCTTTTGCTTTTCCAACCAAAATAATCACTCCACAACATTCCTAAACACCAAATCAACCCATTTCAACAACAATTTTCACAAAAATTTCACGAAAATTTTTGGATCAAAAATTTGGGGTTTTCTTGTTTGGATCGTTTCTGGGTCAATTGGTGGTGCAAACGACTTCATATTGGTAAGATTTCAAAAACCCAAAGCTTTATTTTGGAAGATTTTTAGTCTATATTCGTAGATCTAGAAATTATGTGAACTTTTAACTTGAGATATTTTGGGTTTGTTGAGTTGTGATGTGATTCATGTTGAGAAGTTTGTATGCCAATTGATTGTTAGAAGTGTAGTTGTTGATTATTTGGAGTGTTTGTGTTGAATTGAAAAATCGTAGTTTGGGGGTGGAACTGCAAATTTTTAGAAGTGTGGATTGTTTTGAAATTGTGATGTGGAATTTCCTTTAAGGGTATATTGGCTGAAACCGTAACCCTGCCTTAAAACTCAAAAGCTCAGCGCATTGGCAACATCTGGTATAACAACGCCGCGTACACCTTAAAGTATAAAAATTGTAGTTTGGGGGGTTGAATTGCAAATTTTTGGAAATGTGGATTGTTTTTGCAGGGTGGACATGGTTATGTTTTTACAGGGGAAATTCCTTGTGTTTAACAGTTTGGATTGAATTTCAGAAAATCAATGGCTCCGAAAATTAAGCATACGGGCAAGGGGAAGAACGTTGACAAACGTTTTGTAAACGAGGCCGCCCGTCAACGTTATGAGGACGTGATCAAAGAAAAGGATAAGGGTTTCATCCCTGAACGTGGATTAACAACACCACAATCTGTGGAATGGAGTAGGGGTAGACGTTGGAACATGTTCATGAGTGCTCCTGAGATGCCGGGTGTAGAACCGTTGGTAAGAGAATTCTATGCCAACTTCCCCGAGAGTCAGGATGGGATTGTGTTTGTGTGAGGGGAGGATGTGCCGTTCTCAGCAATAGAAATCAACAAATTCTATAACTTGCTCGCAATTCTTATTACAGCGGATGAGTTTGTGAAGTTCAAAAGATCAGGCTATGACCATGATATTATCTTGCCGGTCATAGCAAAACCTGGGACAGCATGGGAAGTGTCTAAAAAACAGAAAAAGACGCTCAAAGGAACAGATTGACACCAATGGCTCGGTGTGGCGATACTTTACTACATGCTAAACTAATGCCGGAGACGCACTGACAGATGACTCGGGGAGAAGGCGGGTTGCTCTACTCTATTGCCACAGGGGAAAGAGTATGGATGTGGGAGACATCATTTTTTAACGATTGTCGGGATAGCATCCCAAAGGGCGATCAAAGTATTCTTGTTTCCCGCATCTCATCACACCATGTGTCCAAAGCGGGAGTCAAGGTTCAAGATGATGAGCCGCGTATTAATCCCGGCTCGACTCTAGATGATGACTATTTCAAGAAACACCTTGACCGAACAGAAGCGCCCAACCAAGAGCGGGGGCAAAGAGGCCGGAGAACGAGCATGGCCACATCATCCAGCTCCACAGGGTCACAAAAAAAGATGATGCAAGAAATGATGAACATGATGAAATACATGAAGAGAAGACGGATTGGATGATGGAGCGGACAGAGCATTCATGAGCTGGCGGCGAGGCAGCTTCAAGGCCGAAGGTTGACACTTCCGCGTATCATTGGGTTGGTTGGCTGGAACTCGATGATTGGCCGGAAGGAGGAAGAAGAAGGAAGGAGGAAGAGCAAGAGGCCGAACCCGAGCACTTGTTTGTGTTTGGTTTAATTGCTTTCATTTAATTTTCTTGTCCGATTGAAATTAAACTCATTTTATTTTGGTTTTGGATTTTGTTTATTTTTGTCATGTGTTTAGTTAATGTTTTTTTTTTTAGTAGTGTTAAAAGGGCGTCTGAGGTTGTAATACTTTCAATATAGTTGTGAATTCGTTCTAACATAAGGGGACACCACGGTTTATTGTTTTTGACGATTTTGGACGATGAAAAGTCCAAAGAAGCGGGTGAACATTGTGGAGCGACAATTCATGACTTAACCAGGAGCATTCTCGTACCTTTTTATTGTTCATTTGTTTTTTCCTTTGTTGTTTGTCTCTATTCCTAACTTGTACATAATGGAACATTGGGGACAATGTTATATTTAGTTTGGGGGTAGGGAATAGATTTTTTTGAGTTTAAGGGTATATTGGTGAAACCGATGCGCCTTAAAAGCGCCTAGCCGATGTTTGGCGACCTCGGGTTTAACAACGCCGCGTACACCTTAAATGAAAAAAAAAAAAAAAAAAAAACGTATTTCTGGGTTGCATTTTGCTTTCCGTTGTTTTGTTTTGCCGATGATGAGTTGTATAAATCAATGATGAGATTAAGATTGTTGAATTTTTTATTGTTGGGAAATGTTAAGCATTGCTTCAAGTTTACGTTATTGTGAATTTTGATTGAGGTTTGTTGAGTGGTTCAACCCACGATTTTCATTTGTTTCACATGCTTAGATTCATTTTATGCGATTAGGCAAAGTCTTGATAATGTTGGTGGATTTTAGAACCTAGTTGAGAAATGCTTGAGGCGAAATTCTAGGATTAGACATGGTTGAGGAGATGATTTAGGCAAATTTTTTGGAAGCGTTTGAGCCTTTCTAGCCAACCCATGATTGAAATTGTCGCTAGTCACCCATTTGAGCCATTGGAACTTTGCTTTATTTTTCTTAGAAAACAACGATTTGTAAATTCCTTTACCCTAAACACTTTACCATACCTTTGGGAGGAATTCGGTCTTAGTGCAAAACCAAGAAACGAAAGCAGTGTACATTTGAGTAAAAGATTAGTTTGGGGGGTTAAGAGAAGAAAAAATGAAGAAGAGACCAAAAAAGAATGATGTGGGAGTTGAGATAAAAGAGTAAAAACAAAGGAGGTAGTCACCTCAATTCAATTCTAGTGTTGTGAAAAAAAAAAAAAAAAATGTCGAACACAATCTTTGCCTAGTTTAAGGGTATACTGCGGAAACTGAAACTAACCCGCCTTAAAAAGCGCCAGCGGTATTTGGCGACCTCGGGTTTAACAACGCCACGTACACCTTAAACGAGTCTCCCCTGCATCTATGGTATCCAAAAGTTAAGAATACGCGTATGAAGACTGTGAATGAGTAGACATGTCGACTGGTGTTGAGAAAGTGTGGGTTTCGATGTGATTTGAGTTTTGCTTTAGGACAACCGAGTTCTCTTACTTTGTTTCCTATCCTTTTGTTGGAGCCCATGACCCGAACCTAAAGTTACAAGCCTTTAAAGACCTGTTGATTCTCATCTATGTGTAGTCCGCATTAGTGGAGAGTAGTTCGATATTTAGGCTTATGGAGTCTGCCACCATTTGATAAACTTTACAATTTTTGCATAAAATAATCCGGGAAGTTAGAAGGTGGATTGAAGTGGGGATTACCTACTTGGTGGACCAATTGAGGAAAACAGTCGATGTAGCCTATAACTTCTTGGAATGTCGAACATTTCCTGATAATAAACTTTCAACAATTTGTGAGACATGTGCAATTTCTAGGCAATTCATTGTAGCATTTGAAATCGTTTTATTTTGGTTTTTCAGTTTGTGTGCATGTTTTCATATTTTTGTTTCGTTATTGTCTTTGTTTTCGTTATTTTTGTACTGTATGCTCGGGACAAGCATCTCTTTAGTTTGGGGGTAGTTGATAATCCGTAAATTATACAGTTTTTATATGATCTTTTTGTCGGATTTGAGGTACTTTCCAGTGCATTTTGACCTGAATTGGTGCTTAATTCTTTACTTTTCGTGTTTCAGGTTAAAATGGACTTTTTGAGCGAACAAAGACAAAAGCTGGATAATTTTGACTCGAGGTGAGGCGGATTTCAGAAGATAGGAGAGTTCCGGAGCAGGACAACGCATGATGAAGCTTGTTTCCAAGGAAGAGAGCCGAAAGTCGAAGAATCGAACGAAGAAGAGCACAGAGTGGCAGTTCTGTAAATTTCAGAACCCTTGAAGGAACTTCGCCCCGGCGAAGTAATTGTCTTCGCCGCGGTGAAGTAGGCCAGAGACGAATTGGGGATTTCCGTTCTTCGCCGCGGCGAAAGTCAAATTTTTTAGTTTTGTAAACGCACAGTTTCGTGTGTGCGTGTTTTTGACTGGGTTTTTAGGACTAGGTATAAAAGAAAAAGAAAAAACTTTTTAGAAGGAGGGGGGAGGCTGTTAGGTTTAGCCGTCTTCTACATTTTTCTTAGAGAAAAAGCTTGAGTTTTTCGGATTGTAAAAGTGAAGGTTCAGATTTTGACTAGAAGATTCATCTTTTGGGGAGATTTCTATTCTTTCATCTCAGTTTCATTATGTTTATTCTGTTTACTTTTATTTTCCGTTTTTGTTCTGTTAATTTAGCTATGAACTAATCTTCTATGGGTTAGGGTTTTGATTGTAGTTTGGATTTGAAATGGGTTGAGTAATTGATTGTGCTATTTCCATGTGAATAAGCTGTGGTTGTGTGTTACTCTGAAATTAATTGATGTATGTGATGAACATGATGAGATTGAGAAATAATTCATGTTAAGCTTCATGGGTAATAACCATTATAGTATTGGATGCTAGAGATAGATTCAAGAATTAATGAAATCAATTTAGGATTCTTGTGCTTCATGATTTAGAATTATTAACCTTCAATTTGTTGGGTGCGGAATGTTAATAATGATTAATAGGAAAACATAGCCCGAGAGGGTATGTTATCATAGTAGTGAATCCGATTTACAACCATTGCACGTGAATGTGAAAATAGTGTAACTCTTAGGCTTAACCCATAAATAATCCAAACGAAGTCAAAACCCTACCCGTTTTATTTAAATTGAATTTCTTGTGTTTCATTTGCTTTCCTTTTAAGAATTACTTCTTTGTTAAATTTTATTTTGTTTTCGTTTAATAGCAAATTGCTCCCACAAATCCAAGATTTTCGGTTGCTTCAACTTGTTAACGTTAGGAACTTAGTGCTTAGCTACCAGTCCTCGTGGGAACGATATCCTACCCATCACTCTATTACTTGAACGACTAGTGCACTTGCTAGTTTTGCATGTTGTAGTAAACAAGCATCACTCACCTGGCCTTCAATATGCACCCTATGGTTACTCAATCCAAATCAGGTTGTGGTTCTTCTATCAAAAACAAAACCTGCTGTGGCTCTTTTGCTTTTCCAGCCATGTTGAGTTCAAATACTATTTCCTAGAGCCTAAAACAGACACTGAAGCCTTACTAATACCTGAATGGAAGCAAGCAATGGATACTGAATATTAAGCTTTACTTAGGAATAAAACTTGAGAGCTTGTCCCTTATAAAGAAGGTATGAATGTAGTAGGGTGTAAACGGGTGTTTAAAACTAAACTTAACTTTGATGGTACTCTCCAGAAGTATAAAGCTCGACTTGTGGCTAAGGGTTTTCAACAAACCCCGGGGTTTGACTACTTTGATACTTTTCTCTTGTGATCAAGGCAGCCACCATACGGGTTATGTTAACTTTAGCAGTTCATTAGCGTTGAAAAATTCAATAATTGGATGTTAACAACGCCTTCTTGAATGGAGAATTGACTGAGACAATCTTTATGGTACCTCCTGAAGGTTTTTCTCCTGATAACCATGCTAAGCTGGTCTGTCAACTACACAGGCTCTGCATGGACTTAAACAAGCCCCTAGGGCTTGGTTTGATAAACTTAAGTCTGCCTTGCTAGAGTGGGGTTTTGTTAACTCTGTCTCTGATGTAAGTCTGTTATACTATAAAAAAGGTACTCAAGTAATGTATCTTTTATCTATGTAGATGATATACTTCTTACGGGCAATGACAGTCAATTAATCTCTCAAGTAGTGACTAATCTAAATAGTAAGTTTGCCTTGAAAACGTTTGGAGAAGTGCAGTACTTTTTGGGGTTTGAGGTTCGAAGAAATGTGTCTGGTTTGTTACTCACCCAAACCAAATATGCTTAGGATTTACTACAAAAGGCTAGTATGGAGAATTCTAAACCTTGCAATACACCAATGGCCATTGGAGTGAAGCTTGGAAAAGAAGATATCCCTATGTTTGACCAGCCTTCTCTGTATCGTAGTATTGTAGGGGGATCACAGTTTCTCACGCTGTCTAGACCAGACTTAGCTTTCGCAGTCAATAAGCTAAGCCACTTTCTGCAAACTCCAACTACTGCCCACTGGACCGCCTGTAAAAGAGTGCTTCGATATGTTAAAGGCACACTCCACCATGGCATTTTGTTCACCAACAAGAAACTTTTTCAGCTTGAAGCCTTCGCTGATGCTGATTGGGCTGGTGATGAAACTGATCGGAGATCCACGAGTGGTTACGATGTGTTTCTTGGTGGGAATTTGGTTCAATGGTCTTCCAGGAAACAAAAGGTAGTATCCTTGTCTTCTACAGAAGCCAAGTACAGGGCTCTCATTCGGCTGCTATCGAGTTAGTGTGGATTCAATAGTTGTTTAAAGAATTAGGAATTACTATTACTAATACTCCTATCATTTGGTGTGATAACATGAGTGCTGGAGCTTTGTCATCAAATCCTATTTTTCATGCTCGGACCAAACATATCGAGATTGATTTCATTTTGTCAAAGATCTTGTTGCTAGGAAGCTGCTGTTTGTTCAGTATGTTGCTTCTGATTTTCAAACAGTGGATATTTTGACCAAACCTTTGCCAAGTTGTAAGTTTGAATTCTTTAGAGATAAATTGGGCGTTGCTGCAGAGTTGCCTACAACAGTTGATTCACTCACTCAGTAAGAATTCAAGAAGTTTGATAATAGGTGTGAGTGACAACAGTTTTCTGTAATTGTGATCAGTTCTGCAAGCATGTCTGCAACGAATTGAGATTAATAAAGTCTTGGAGCTATAAGTCCTGGAACTGCAGGTTGTGGTCAGGAGTAAATTCTTAAGATTATGGTATATTTACTATGCTAGTGATTGTTGAAACTGAAGCTATGCAAAAGTAAATTTTGAAGACTATGGTCTATTTAGTATGCTAGTGATTGTTGTCTGCCAGTGATTGTTGAAACTGAAGTCTGTTACAACACAGCTTCTCGATGGACTGCTATAATAATTGAGTGATGATGATTACAAGCTAATTTGTATATCAGTCTTAACAACAGTTGTAGGAGTTCAGCTTACGGAGGAATATTGGAAGTCAAAGTGTATAAGTAGAAGTAGAAAGTTCAGTTTCAGGGGAAATATTAGAATAGTTAAGTATCATGATAGGGTGTCTTTTGTTAAGTTTAGAAGCTGGTATTACTAGGGTGCGTTTTGTCATAAACAAAAGGTTGTGTGAACCTTAATACGGTGCGTTTTATGCTTCTTCTTGTTATATAAAATAGCAGCTCGTGCATGTACTCTGTAACAGAAAAACAGAATCTGAAAACAGAATTTCAACACGTCTCTTTCCTCCTTAATTTTTCTGTTTTTCTTCTATCAGCTTTCTTGATTTCTCTAAACACTTTCAAAGACCTTGAAGTTGCTCCTTGCTGATTTTCTTCTCGTCGGACTTTCCTTCGTCAACTAGGGAAATGGACTCTGATCCTTTTTCTATTCTGTAGTTGTCTATTGAATATAGGTTGGTGCCAGTGGAAGAATGGAATCAAGAATTAATTGAGCTGCTCTTTCTGCTTGTCATTCGAGTGCTGGAAAAAAACATATAGTCGCTACTTCCATAAAAGCTTATCTTATTCTTGAATCTGGTTCACTTTTCTCCCTTAGGTCGAGTGGCTATGATCTTTGGTAGTCTTAGTTGGGTTGAATTTGAACTGCTTATCTCAGACCTATTTCTCCCCCTATAGCCCGTTAGTAAGGAGTTGAGGGAAATTCAAGTTTTTTTCTCCTTCCTAGGGGCATCCGCTACTTCTAATTGTGTTGCTACTTCTGACTGTGCTGTTTCGAGCATTCCTCTAATGTTGGGAGTATGAGAAAGCCCCGATTCGATCAATTTTGTTGCCCAAATCGAATGTTCTACCTGACTCAATCTCTTTCTTCAAGAATGGCGGCATAACTTACTAGTGATGATGCCTAGTCTCAGAATTGAGATTATGAATCTGAGCCTGCTTCCTCAACTGCCTTTTATATTTATTTATTTTATTTTTTTGCTTTGGCGCGAAGGAAGGTTGGCAGAAAAGAAATATCTGCTTTTGGCCGGACCCTTATACTTGTCCTGTCACTCTAACAAGAAGAAGGGAGACATCTCACGGCTTAAATTGATCTAAACTAGTGTTCATGTCATTTAAGTATAAGGTTCCCTGATATGTTTTTGTCATCTTATTAATAGGTCATAGAGCAGGTGGACAAGCTAGAGCAAATCAATGGATAACGGCATAGGTTATTTCTAATGCAACAATTGATTGATTAGGTTTTTTTTTTGGTGCCAATAGTAATTGGGTTATAAGTTGTTTGAATAAATAGCACATATACTAGGATTGTTTTTATTTGGTATAGGGAATGGATAACTGCTGTAAAATTGTTTTTTGGTGTGATCCGCAGCTATAATGGTTATAATCTATGTATTACTTAGATCACAATCTCATCATTAAGTACTTTCTTTTGGTCAGTGTTGACATGAAACACTTTGTTCTAAGTGTAACAACATTGAAGATTATGATCCCATTAATGAAGGATGATTGTTTTTACAATCTTGGTTTATTGTTTAAGTTATCTGCTTATTATCTACTTGGTTCATTTATTTTCTGAAGTTAACGATATATTTGAAAACATTATCAAGTACAATTTCTATCTCACATTGCATTGCATATTTTAACAACGTTAGTTTACAGTGAATGAGATGATAATGCATGCCAAGAAGCCTAGAATAAACATGCAACACATCATCTTTTTCTTTCGTTTCTCTAAACTCTTTATACCTCCCTTCTAAACTCTCCAAAGCTTCCATGAATTTCTTCCAGGAACAAGTACAATTTCATCGTTGTCACCCAACTGAGAAGTCACAAGGCCATAGATGGTCCAAGCGACAGGAGAAAGCCAGTAGTACCACCTCGACCACATAGGAAGTTGTGCAACGTACGTAAGGAGTGCGAATTTTTTATGAAAGAGAGAAATGATATTAAACTAGAATTATTTTGAGAAAAGTACGAGATTTTCAAGCCGGTTATAGTTCGCAAATTCTAAATGTTTCTAAAGCAAATATTAATGTTTTGGGAAAACTGGGAAAGAGTTAAAAGTATTGAAAAGGATTTGGAATTATGTACAATCCTTGCGTTAAAGTTGATGGGTATCACATTGTAGAAAAATTATTTAGTTTGAAGTCACATACCGCTCGAGGAAAGAGAAAACCAGAGAACAAGTTCCACAAGCTTAGGAAGAAGGACATAAAATGGCAGCGATTTGGTGGCCTGGGGTCAATCATAGAGTAGAGGATAAGAGTGTACATGATAGTTTGACTTAACACGTACAGTATCTCTATGAGTACCTGGAAAATGAGGGAAAGTAAATTAGTCAAGTAGTATTCAGTGGCTTCACATGCATATTACCTTTTGACGACACAATATATAATATTAGCTTTCAGGTTTGGGCTTATAAAGGAATTTTCCTTGATTATTTGATTTACAATTTCTAATTTGAATAAATAAATCAAGGTCTAAACAAACAACATTTTATTATATTTTCATCCAGATGAGGAGTAAGACAAAGAATAACTATGAAAAAGAGAGGATGCTTTCATCCGTTATTTCTTTCCAAAAGTAATATACAGTAAAATCTCTCTATAGTAATACTCTATATAGGAATAACCTCCATATAGTCATAAAAAATTCTGGTCCCAACTTGGGCCAGTTATAAATAAGAATAAATTTCACATTGTAATAAGTTATAATTTTTCTAAGTCCCGTCTTAAGGAACTTACCTCTACATAATAATAATTATATGTATATTACAAAAAATATATGCTATATTACATTAAAAGTTTAAGATGAAATAAAATATTTATCTAAAATTGTTTGGGATAATGATTTATGCTGTAAAGTTGTTACCATATTTTTTATCTTGCGAGTAAGTAATAAGCCGCCAACATGGACACCTTCTTGTTGAAGCCAAAATATTTCTAACTCTCAAGCATGTTTAGAGCTTTTTGACATGAAATTTGTGGTATTTCCGTACTATCATCCTCAAAATTATCTTCTTCCTCTTCTTGTCTAATTCAAGTAACGATTTCTTCTCAGTTAAAACATACACGACTTTTTACTCATTTGAATAATTGAGTAAGACATTAATATCCATTTGATTAGTGTAGTGAAGTTGTCGAATCTAATCACTCAATTTTACAGTGATTTCTTGATATCCATTTCCGTACTATTCTAATACTACTAAAATAATGAATTGAAATCTTAATACTACTAAAATACGATTTATAAAATAAGAAATTAAAACAATAATAGATTATAAATATTAGGTCTCAATACAATTTCAAATCCACGAATTCATTAAGGATTTTCCTAAAATAAAATGAATAATACATGTGGGGGACATGAAATTAAAATGATTAGAGTCGATTCTTTGTGTATTTGCTGTTAACAGAATAAATCATACAGACAACGAAACAAGAAATATTCACCTCAAAATATTCTGAGTTTGTGAGAATGGGGACCAAAGGGTCCTGTATAAATGACTTGTCCACCTCGTTTCATCAATAGTAGCTGTAATAACAATACCATGTTGCATGTTAAAAACATGTAAACAAATAAGAAAGCATAAAATAAAGAAAACACCAAGGGAAGTCTATAATAGTTGAGCATTACATCGTCAAAGGCTTCAAATATGTCTATGCTAGGTTGGTGTATGCATAAACAGTTTTTCCCGTATCCACTGTATTTCTCATAGTATGCATGACAATGGTAGCTGCTCTAGCATCAAGACCAGCTGTTGGCTTATCCATGAAGACGATAGAGGGGTTAGCAACCAGCTCTACAGCTATTTTCAACCTCTTTCTTTGTTCTGTTGAAAGACCATCTATTCGTGGAAGCCCAACTAAAGCATTCCTCAATGGTTTGAGCTCAACCAACTCCATAACTTCTTCGAAAAACATCTACATTGAGGTGAATTAAATTATAATGGCATCATTAGCTAATAGTTCAAAGTATGAAGATAGGGAGAAAGATCCATCAGAGTTAGGAACCTATTATTATACAAGAATTTCAACATAACTTCCGTGATTTTGTATCTATTTCCGAAGGAAGACGAAGCCAAGCTGAGTATAGGAGTGATTCATAAACAGTAACATAAGGTGAATGAATGTCATTCTGTTCACAATAACCACTCACACGTGCAAATGTTTCTTGGTTCTTTAGTTAGCCAGAAATGCTAATCCATACACCCAGGCCCACATATTAATATATCTATTCCAGGCCCACATATTAATATATCTATATATCTATTCCAGGCCCACGTATTAATATAAAATTTAAAATTTCTTTACTCTTTCTCCACTCCACTCCACGGCTCCAGCTTCTTTTATTGGCTTTATCCCCAAATTTATTTACTCTCTCATTCTCTCTCTCTCTCTTTCCCATGCTATTGGGTCTTAAAACTTTTGAAGATTGAAATTATTGAAGCTTTCACTACTTAAGGTGCTACAATTAGCTCAATTCTTTGTTTTATCAGTTTTAGGTATGTGTTATGACTCATTAAATTTAGTTTATTTAGGGTTGAATCATGCTTGTTTATTTTTAGAGATGGGCGCGGGTCGGATCGAGGCCGGGGAATGGGGTCCTCGTCCCTTGACTTTGGGGGAAATACTATTACCCTACCCGTACCCGAGTTAGGGGTGTCAAGGAATCCCCTTCCCCAACCTGTAGAGATGAGATGATCCCTCGTACCCTACTCGGGGAGAAATTCCCTGCAGGGAATTTAGTCCCCGATAGGCATTTATCCCCACGAGTAATTTCCCCCGAGTAGGGAGTAATGACATGGGAAAATTTTCCCCTCGAACTGGTATTAATCCCTGTTGGTCAATTTCTAATTTTCACTTAAACATCTTAATTCTTAAACAGTCACAATGGGGAACTTGCAACTGTCATGAGTCCAACAATTATTCAAATACCCAAAATAAATCAAATAAAATCTAGAAAAGGGCTATTAGTCTTCCATAAGACATAACCTACATTCAGAACCTTTTGTTGTGAAAATCCCAAAATATCGTTACAATTTACAAGCCATATTTATATACCCATAAGAATATATAAAAACAAATATAATAATCACTTATAATATTTGTGGAAACTTTCTTTCAAATTGGTGCAATGTCCAAAGAATAAAAGTGTAAAACTACAAGCGAAAGCTGATGTCATAACCCAACTACAACTTGTAGATTGTAAAACATCACAAGTTCACAAAAGTGCGAAAGTACAAAATTTTAACTGGACATTTCGCATACAGCCAAAATTCCAACTGAATAGCCATCGTAAAATAGTAATTTGTACACACCCAAAATCCCAACAAAATAACACAACTAGTTATACAATTACAAAGTCCCAAATCCCAGACACTACACCAAGAAGCTTCACTTTCATCATAAATCTATCTTTTTAATTTCATATTGAACAATTAAAAAATATAGTTCAGTTGATATGTTATATAGGGTAGTATTATATTTTATTGAAATGACTAAAGAAAAAAGAAAGAAAATCCTTCCTCAACTCTACTGTACCTCATCGTCCGCATCACTGTCATCATAAATTGTAGAACAAGTATTTTCACTTGACATAAGAATAAATAAACATTAATGAGTAACAAATCATAATCAGTTTTTTTAATCTTTATTCCATTGAAGAAATCAAAATTTTATTTGATTACCTTTTATATCAGCCCATAACCAATCTTGGGAACACATCAACGCATGTAATGTATCGGAACGTAGTCTATTATGATGCAGACTCACTACTTTGCCAACAGTGCTAATTGCTGACTCAGAAGCAATAGTGGACAAAGGAATTCCAAGGATATCTCGAGCAATCCTTTGTATAGTAGGATATTTAAATCCATTTGACTTCCACCAACACAATATATCGAAGTCAAGAGTTCTAGGCCCAAGGTTCTCCTCTAAGTAACATT
Source organism: Pistacia integerrima (assembly GCA_026225825.1). NCBI lineage: Eukaryota > Viridiplantae > Streptophyta > Magnoliopsida > Sapindales > Anacardiaceae > Pistacia > Pistacia integerrima. The sequence continues at coordinate 14,539,272 of CM047744.1, forward strand.
CCAACTCTGACTTTCCATGGGCATGTGAAGAAGTAGATTTTTTCTCCATAATCGCAACTAAAGCATCCAACATCCTCTGACGACCACTAGAATTAGGAACATTAGACTGAGAAGAAGTTGTAGATGACTAGGGTTGAGGTTCACAACTTCTGTGTTTAGATTGATACTAAAAAAACAAATCACTAAATAATTCTTGAACCCTCCTAATCTCATGTGGACCATCATCTTCTCCATAGATAATGGGAAAGACTACATCTATCAACTTCAGTTTATATCTAGGACCTAATACAATTGCTACCGCCATAACACCATGAATCACATCCCAATATTTGGAAAACTTTATGTCCATCCGTGCTACCATGTTATTATCACGATATTTTCACATGTAAACCATCTAGACAACTCCATTCTAATTTCACAAATCTCGGGAAAATAAATATTGGCGGTGGGATATTTAGTTCTAGTGAATAAGAGTGTGGTATTGTAAAATATTTTTAATTTTTCAATAATGTTCTCTGCCAACTCCCATTCTTCTTCACTTGGCAAACATCTATACTGTGGCTCCTGATGCTTTAAACAAGGAAAAACTCCTTTATAAATAAAAGTTGTTTCAAGCATCAAATACGTTGAGTTCCAACGCATCTTGCAGTCTAGAGCCAACTTCTTGATACTTCCGATCTTTGCTTGACATGCCACTTTATCAAATTTTTACTCCCTTTTAGGCAATGTTGTCCAATAAGCAACACTCTCACGGATTTTTGCTATGGCTTCTGCAATAACTGATAAGCCATCCTGAAGAATCAAATTCAGAATATGTGCACAGCAATGCATATGAAACATATCACCATGTAGCATAAGGGAGGAATGTGGAAGCTCTCCCAATATATCCTGGACAACTGCATCATTAGCAGAGCAATTATCAACTGTCAATGTCGACAACTTAGTATCTATATTCCACTCATAAAAACAATCCATCAAAGTAGCTGTAAGCACATCTCTTGTATGGGGACAATGCACATGTACAAACCTACAATATAAATAATACATAATTTAGTCATTAATATAAATGAAAAGATCAATGAAAAAATAAGAATAATAAAACTTAAAAATACAATACCTTAGAGATCGACTTTGTAACACTCAGTTGTTATCAATAAAGTGTGCTGTGTGTTAGGAAACGGTCCATGCACGCAGCGGAAAACAAAAATCATAATACAAGGATCGTTCCAAAGAGCCAAGATCAAAGGTATAATTTTACAGTTTATGTTTAAGTAGAAATCTGCAGAAAAATTATTCTTGAGTTTAGAAACCATACGCACGTTTGGAGGCTCCTCCAACTTTGTCTTTGAATGTTTTGCTACAAACCCAAGTGTAGGATTGAACCGACGTAGTCCACACGAAGACAATCACAAAGAACTAAGGAGAGATTTGCTAGATCCTCCTTAGCTTTAAGAATCAAAGAAGAAATGAAGAGAAATTGATTTTAGGCAAAAATCAATTCTGGCGTGAGAGAGTGAAATGAGGGGTTGTGTGTATTCTTTTCAATGAAAAATGAGTGTAATAAAAACTCTGATATTTTACAAAGAAACCTTTTCTTTTATAGTGATGTTTTTAATTGCCCTATTCCCATATGGAATAGGCTTGGGCTCCAACCCAAACACCCCATGTTTCCAAACACGTCCAATTAGATATTTATTTTAATTCATCATTATCTTCAATTAAAATCAATTAAAATATATTTAATATATATATTAACATTTAACAATAATGATAATTTATTTAAATATATGCTAACACGTATTTAAATGTAATTTCACTTATTTAATTTTTCTAACAAATTAAATAAAAGGCTACGACCTCAGCAAATTTAATTGCACTGTGAAATTACCAAAATACCCTTTCGCCCAAAAAGATGAAAACACAATTCTTTCTTCCCGAGTCTTAAATTATCTTCCATGTGTGTGACCCATAGGCTCCTCATCATAACAGTAATGTATAGTATCGCGATTAACACCAATTAATCGTCTCACTAATACACAGACCAAGATTGGCCCCTAGCAAGGCATCATGGCCACCATATAGATTCAAATTCAACAAAGTAGCTACCTGTCAACGATAACGGTTACCGTACAATTCGATCATTTCATCATACGTTATCTCGACGAGACGAAGGCATAGGAATAGTGTCAACCTTCGGTTACTCTCGATATTATGTATTCAGTTTCTAGACCAATGACCTGTATTATAATCCGGATAGAGCAACAACTCAATCCCACTGTGGCCATAGTTTTAGTGTCATCGCCATATACTGAATTGCGCCGTGAGATAACTTCTCCCGTACCCGGGAGTGATGAATCCTCTGTCTATCCATCATAGTCTTGATACACTCCTTGATACAGCCAATCACCACCGTATTGACAACTCTTAATAGAACTGCGTTAGGATAGTGTCAAACTGCACCAATCGGTGCACTAGTCGCTCTGGTGATCTCAAGTCTAAGGATCATAAGCACCACCATTCGTTAGAGGATTTGTTCCATAGACACTAGGGTTACCATCCATATGGAATCCTCTGGTGGGTCAGTCCAGTGAACTTGTCTACAGCAAGTACCCATGTGTTGCACTAGGTTGTCACCAAACAACCTCGACAAGTGAGATCAGTCACTGCCTTTTGACAGGGTCGTTCAACACTATGATAGCCTTACCGTATTATCTGTGCCCTTACTTCAGAATAATACTAGGGCTACGAACGTTTCTAGAATGACCACCATATGTGCTCATAGGGTTCTCACTATCAAGATTTGAAACACTTGATACCCTCGTCACGGTTATACCATTCTAAGGACATATATCAATACATATTGCAATAATAATGATTTACGCGATATAGAATAAAATGCCTTTTATTACTGATTAATGAATATTATTACAAAGAGTCAATTCTACAATAATTGATTGACTCTAGGGCATCTACTCTAACAATCTCCCACTTGCACTATAGCCAATCATTCATGTATTTAATACCAAATGATCTCAAGTGACTTTCATGCTTCTGCTGCAACAGAGGCTTTGTCAGTGGATCTGCGAGATTATCGTCAGTATGCACTTTACTAATCTGCACGCCTTTCCTCTTAACTATCTCTCTTATGAGATGGAATCGTCTGAGTCTGTGTCTGGACTTCTGATGAGATCGTGGTTCCCTGGCTTGAGCAATTGCTCCATTGTTGTCACAATAGATGTCTATAGGATCAACAATCATGGGAACCACACCAAGTTCAGTAATGAACTTCTTAATCTATACTGCCTCCTTGGCCGCATTTGTCAATGCAATATACTCAACCTCCATTGTAGAGTCCACTACAGTGCTTTGCTTGGAGCTCTTCCAGCTCACTGCACCGCCATTGAGACAAAATACAAACTCTGATTGCGATTGATAATCATCTTTGTCCGTTTGGAAACTAGCATCACTGTATCCTCTTACAGTGAGCTCATCTTCCCCTTCATAAACCAAGAACATATCCTTAGTCCTCTTCAGGTACTTAAGGATATTCTTGACAACCATCTGTGACGCTCACCTGGATCCGATTGATATCTACTACAAGTGCTCAAAGCACATGAGACATCAATCCGAGTACATAACATGACATACATGATGGATCCAATTGCTGATGCATATGGGATCCGCTTCATCCTATCTCTCTTATCTTGTGTTTTAGGACACAATTCCTTAGAGAGATAAACACCATATGACATCGAAAGAAATCCTTTCTTGGATTCTTCCATACTGAATCTTTTCAGTACTTTGTCAATATATGCACTCTGACTTAGGCCAAGTAACCTACGCGATCTATCACGATAAATCTTTATTCCAAGGATGTAAGCTACTTCCCCTAAGTCCTTCATAGAGAAGCACTTAGATAACAAAGTCTTTACCGACTGTAAGTTTGGTATATCATTCTCGATCAGAAGTATGTCATCGATATACAACACTAGGAATACTACTGCGCTCCCACTCACTTTCTTGTAAACACAAGGCTCATCTTCGTTCTTGATAAAATTGAATTCTTTTACGGTTTCATCAAAACGAATGTTCCAGCTCCTTGAAGCTTGCTTGAGTCCATAAATGGATCTCTGCAACTTGCATACCTTATTAGCTTGAACGAAACCATCAGGTTGTGTCATATACACATCCTCCTCAAGGTTTCCGTTTAGGAAAACAATTTTGACATCCATTTGCCAAATCTCATAGTCATGATATGCAGCAATCGCAAGCATAATCCGGATGGATTTAATCATGGCAACTGGCGAAAAGGTTTCTTCATAATCAATGCCATGAATTTGTTTGAAACCTTTAGCAACCAGTCGTGCTTTATAAGTATGCACCTTGCCATCCATGCCAGTCTTCTTCTTGAAAACCCATTTACACCCTATGGGTTTTACCCTTTCAAGTGGTTCCACCAGAGACCATACTTGGTTCTGGTACATGGAGTCCATCTCAGATTTCATGGCTTCAAGCCATTTAACAGAATCTGGATCCGATATAGCGTCTTCATAGGTTTTGGGTTCATCGTCTTAGTAGGCTAGTACATCACCATGTTGAGTCACGAGATAACCGTATCTCTCAGGCTCATGGCATACTTTTCTAGATCTACGTAGCTCTCGTGCTACCTGAGGTGGTTCATTTTGATCCACAAGTTGTGGAGTAACCTCCTCATGATGCTCAACCACTTCTTGTGGCACATCATCCCGTCCTTCGTCTAGTATATCTTGTGGTTCTAGAACTTCATCGAGTTCTACTTTTCTCCCACTAGTACTTCTTAGAAAATATTCCTTTTCTAGGAAGACACCAGATCGAGCAACAAAAATTTTGCACTCTTCTGGGTGGTAGAAATAGTATCCTCTGGTCTCCTTTGGATACCCCACAAATATACATTTACAAGATTTTGGGCCCAACTTGTTCGAAGTCAATTTCTTAACACAAGCTTCGCAACCCCAAATCCTTAGATAAGACAAGTTGGGCTTTCGCCCACTCTATAGCTCATATGGAGTCTTATCTACAGACTTTGACAACACATTGTTCAAAACGTGAGTCGTAGTCTCTAGGACATAACCCTAGAACGATGCAAGTAAATCACTAAAACTCATCATGGACCTAACCATGTCAAGTAAGGTCCTGTTCCTCATTTCAGACACTCTATTGTGTTGGGGTGTATAAGGAGGAGTGAGTTGTGATATTATCCCACACTCATTCAGGTACTTTGAAAACCCTTAGCTTAAGTATTCACCTCCTCGATCCGACCGAAGAGCTTTAATACTTTTGCCCAAGATATTCTGTACTTCATTCCTGAATTCCTTGAATTTATCAAAGGCTTCAGATTTATGTCTCATAAGGTAGACATAACCATATCTACTGAAATCATTAGTAAATGTGATGAAGTATGAATATCCACCTCTGGCGTCAACTGTTAGTGGACTACATACATCACTGTGGATGATGCCTAACAGTTCAGTAGCCCTTTCACCTTGTCCTGTGAAAGGAGACTTGGTCGTCTTGCCTAACAGGCATGACTCGCATACCTCAAATGACTGAAAGTCAAAAGGGTCCAAAACTCCATCCCTTTGAAGTTTTGCAATGTGAGTCTTACTAACATGACACAATCTATAGTGCGAGAGATATGTTTGGTTTTGATCACTATGTTCAGCTTTCTTGGTTTCAATATTGAGAATTTCTTTATTGTTTAAATCAAGAACATATAATTCATTATATAACCTTGCAATTCCAAATAGAATACCATTCAAACTAAAGGACAACAATCTATTAGATATCTCAAAATGATACCCTATATTATCCAAAGTGGATACTGAAATAATATTTCTAGAAATAGAAGGTACGTGATAACAGTTATGTAGTTCTAATAACAAACCCGTAGGCAAAGATAAACAATAAATCCCTACAGCCAATGCAGCCACATGTGCTCTATTTCCAACTTGTAGGTCCACCTCTCATTTGGCGAGCACTCTACTCTGCCTTAGTCCCTACACATCAGTACAAATGTGAGTACCACATCCTGTGTCAATGACCCAAGATGTTGAGGGAGAGAAATTAATCTCAATCATAAAAATACCTGAAGTCGTAGCATCTGACTTCTTCTTGCTTGCGAGAAAAGCCTTGCAGTGTTTCCTCCAGTGGCCAGGCTTGCCACAAAAGAAATAGACTACCTTGCCCTTTCGTATGCCATTTTCGGGACCAAGAGCAACCTCTCATTTGGGCTTGGGCTTAGGCTTGGGCTTGGGTTTGGCCTTGGCCTTACCCTTGCCTTTACCCTTTGCTTTATTGGCAGCAACCGGTAAAACAGGCTTGGACTTTTTCAAGTCCTACTCTGCAGTCCTCAGCATGTTCAAAAGTTCTGACAAGGTTTTCTCCATCGTGTTCATATTGAAATTCATTATGAATGGAGCATAAAAGTCAGGCAAGGATTGCAGAATTAAATCTATTTGTAATTCTGCATCCAAGCCACATCCCAAAGTCTCAAGCCTCTCTATGTGCTCGATCATCTTGAGCACATGAGAACCAACTTGGGCACCCTTAGTCAGACGACTCCCAAATAGTGCTTTCGACACCTTGTACCTCTCATCTTGAGCATTTGTTTCAAAAAGATCCTTGAGGTGTAGAATAATGGAAGAAGCGTCCATATTCTCATGTTGCTTTGGCAGCATAGGTGTCATCGATGCTAACATCAAGCATTGAATGCTATCAGCATCATCCAGGAACTTTTGATAAGTATCCTTAATCTCCTGAGTGGCATCAGGATCAGGCTTAGCCATGTATAGCTTTTCAAGGATATACAATTTCTTTTCTGACTTGAGTATAATTCGAAGATTACGATACCAATCTGAGAAATTGGATCCATCCAACCTGTTTTCTTTCTCGATTATCGATCACAGGTTCATAACGCTCAGTTTGGTGAATCTACAATTGCAGAAAAATAAAGTCATTATAAAGTTCATTATTATTTAATGTGGTCTTTTATTAAACAATGCTCACACTATTTTACTCAAGTCAATAGCCCTCATTATTAACTCGGGAAAGCCCGTTGACTTTCCTAATGGACCGAGATCCCATGCTGCCCATTTCAAAACTTCGCTTTGACGAACAAGCCAAAATGAGTTGATTAGGTAGTCCAACAAACTTAATCCACACCAGTTGATAGCTCTTACTATCAACCTCAAATGTGAAAAAGCCAACAAGCTAATCACACAATCCAGTGGCTCCAACCATTGTCCTCAAGTATGATTCTCAGTATCAGTAGAGTGGACACTACATGTCACCACGTACACACAATATGTGTAATGCTCTATTATGCTTATGACGCGTTTATCAACCTTTGCTTTGGCGAACAAGCAAAACCATCCTTTTAAGTCGACCCATCATCATTAAGGAAAACTCCAATGCATTTTAACCTCCCACTGGTAGAAGTGTACCCTTCGCTTTGGTGAACAAGGTTTCGACGAACAGTGGTTTGATTAAAACCATGATGATGGAAGACATACGTGACTTAATATACTTTAATTGAGGGTTTTTATTTAATGTCTCATCAGATTATTATCTTTGTTAGAATGACATTGCTTGGCATGTTATTGAACATTCAACCTTAGCATGCATTCTAAACATAGTATAATACGTGCCGGTACATGGCCCAACTAAAATCGATTTCCTCGAGCCTAGAGGAATCGGTGGGTCACCTAGGGGTCCTGTAATAAACATCTTGAGTCTTCAAGTATGGTTGCCTCGTCCTTTGCTCCTTCTTTAAGTACATTACAAATACATCATACTAAATTTACAATAAGAATAATTATACAAAATTCTTTACATCAATAAATTTAGAAACCTCGATTTACATTCGAGGGGAATGAGATGAGAAGAGAATGTACATTGAGAAGAGAAGAAAGGCAGGACACGCAGGCCCTATTTAATAAATTATACAACCATACATACCCAAAAATTATTTTAAAACATTCACCATAGGTCTAAAGCTCATGTACTGGGCACCATGCAATATACAAACAAGTAAATAACATACATTTAAAAAACAATCAATTTTTGAAATTGGTGGGTTAATTTATTACCCCCTGATAATTTGTATATCTGTAATTTGGTCCAAAAGTATTAAAACTTTACATTTTGGCCCCTGTGCACTCGGAAGTGCACTCGCTGTGGCGATGAGTTAGATCACAACGGTGTGTGTTGCTTGTGCTGACATCCACGCTCTAAGGACGATCGTCGCGGCGAGCGCTGGTTTCGTCACTACCGTGAGCGTGAATAACGCTTGCTGTGGCGATGGGTTATATCACCGCGGTGAGCGTACACAGATCTGTAGCTCCAGATCTGTTCATACAGTAACCATATACACTCCAAACGGATTTTTCAATCAATCATACACACTGATTTCAACAAAAATCCATCAACCATTATTCCAAACTTACAGATCATCAACAAATTAAAATTAATCGATTAATAGATTTCTTAAAACATGTTTTTAAGGCAGATTTTAGGCAGATTCTATAAGGCAACATAATATCATCAAATACATGTTATCAACCATCCACATAAAAACTGTAAAATTTGGTACCTAGGCTCTGATACCACTGTTAGGAAACGATCCATGTACGCAGCGAAAAACAAAAAGCATAATAAAAGGATTGTTCCAAAAAGCCAAGATCAAAGGTATAATTTTACAGTTTATGTTTAAGTAGAAATCTACAGAAAAATTATTCTTGAGTTTAGAAACCATACGCACGTTTGGAGGCTCCTCCAACTTTGTCTTTGAACGTTTTGCTACCGACCCAAGTGTAGGATCGAACCGACGTAGTCCACACGAAGACAATCACAAAGAACTAAGGAGGGATTTGCTAGATCCTCCTTAGCCTTAAGAATCAAAGAAGAAATGAAGAGAAATTGATTTTAGGCAAAAATCAATTATGGTGTGAGAGAGTGAAATGAGGGGCTGTGTGTTTTCTTTTCAATGAAAAATGAGTGTAATAAAAACTCTGATATTTTACAAAGAAACCTTTTCTTTTATAGTGATGTTTTTAATTGCTCTATTCCCATATGGAATAGGCTTGGGCTCCAACCCAAACACCCCATGTTTCCAAACACTTCCAATTAGATATTTATTTTAATTCATCATTATCTTCAATTAAAATCAATTAAAATATATTTAATATATATATTAACATTTAACAATAATGATAATTTATTTAAATATATGCTAACACATATTTAAATGTAATTTCACTTATTTAATTTTTCTAACAAATTAAATAAAAGGCTACGATCTCAACAAATTTAATTACACTGTGAAATTACCAAAATACCCTTTCGCCCAAAAAGAAGAAAACGCCATTCTTTCTTCCCGAGTCTTAAATTATCTTCTATGTGTGTGACCCATAGGCTCCTCATCATACCGGTAGTGTATAGTATCGCGATTAACACCAATTAATCGTCTCACTAATACACAGACCAAGATTGGCCCCTAGCAAGGCATCATGGCCACCATATAGATTCGAATTCAGCAAAGTAGCTACCTGTCAATGATAATGGTTACCGTACAATTCGATCCTTTCATCATACATTATCTCGACGAGACGAAGGCATAGGAAGAGTGTCAACCTTCGATTACTCTCGATATTATGTATTCAGTTTCTAGACCAATGACCTGTATTATAATCCAGATAAAGCAACAACTCAATCCCACTGTGGCCACAGTTTTAGTGTCATCGCCATATACTGAATTACGCCATGAGATAACTTCTCCCAGCCCGGGAGTGATGAATCCTCCTGTCTATCCACCATAGTCTTGATACACTCCTTGATGTAGCCAATCACTACCGTATTGACTTTCTTCTTATAAGCTGCGTTAGGCTAGTGTCAAAGCTCACAATCGGTGCACAAGGCGCTCTGGTGATCTCAAGTCTAAGGATCACAAGCACCACCATTCGTTAGAGGATTTGTTCCATAGACACTGGAGTTACCATCCATATGGAATCCTCTGGTGGGCCAGTCAAGTGAACTTGCTGCGGTGTATTGGCCTACAGCAAGCACCCATGTGTTGCACCAGGTTGTCACCAAACAACCTCGACAAGTGAGATCACTCACTGCCTTTTGACAGGGTCGTTCAACACTATGATAGCCTTACCGTATTATCTGTGCCCTTACTTCAAAATAATACTAGGGCTACGGACGTTTCTAGAATGGCCACCATATGTGCTCATAGGGTTCTCACTATCAAGATTTGGAACACTTGATACCCTCGTCACGGTTCTACCATTCTAGGGACATATATCAATACATATTGCAATAATAATGATTTAAGCGATATAGAATAAAATGCCGTTTATTACTGATTAATGAACATTATTACAAAGAGTCAATTCTACAATAATTGATTGGCTCTAGGGCATCTACTCTAACACTGTGACAGTCATATTCTTTGTTCTGATTACTGGCAATCCATAAATAAGAAGTTATAGCAATTCTACCCAAATTCTTGTTTAACAACTTGATTGTCTTCTCCTTTTCAACCTCATAAACCTGTATAATATCCTTCCTAATACTTCTTTTAGAGACAATCTTGAACAATGGTTGAATAGTGCTACAAAATGTTCTAAACCCCGAATGGTCACCATGGTAAGCGGATACTCATGTAGAATTATCATTCTCGCAAGCTCTTTTCTCCCTGCGCCTTAATCAAATTGGTAATTTTCTAATGTCTTATTTGATCCCTCTTTCTAGAACCCCACAAGAATTTTCTATTATACATCTTGGTACTTTCGCCTGGGACAAATTCTATGATGATTATGCAAATGTTTTGTCCCGTTTTTAGAACCGCCTACAAGCTATTTACGACAATAGTTACACTCTGTCTTGTCCTTGCCATCTACTTTTACTTTCGTGAAATGTAACCATACAACTGACTTAGTCTTTCCACTTCCGACAGGGATTGAAGAAGGAGTATTTGAAGCATTGGTTCGGTTACTTCGATACCTTCATCAACTAGGGATTGCAATTGGTCACTATCATTAGCTAGAGTTGGCATTTGGGAACTCGCTATCGATATCTTTTTTGATGACTCAGAATTAGGATTGACCTCCTCATGTGGACTCTTTCTTTTGCTAGGTAAAAAGTATTGAATGGACATGGTGAAACCTAAAAGAGTACAACATAAAACACCAACAAAAACATCAGGAATAAGCATGCTTAGGCACCAAGTTTTATACAAACTACGCTGGACATAGTAGAAAGGGTAAAGATTACTATGAAATAATAAAAGCTAGGTTTGAAATGAATAATGCCTAATGGAAATGACAAACCAATCTACCCTCATCCAAACTTTATAAAAACAAGCCCCACAAATTTGACTAATATAAAACCTAAAAAGTATTACTTCTAAGCCTTAGATTCTTCCCTCTAATATCATATAGTTGCTAACATATTAAATCCATTAATCAGCCAAATTAATATTATTGTCCTACAATTAATATTGTAAGGCATACTAGAAACATTGTTGCTTTTGTAAATACAGAATACTTGAAAAACAAATTTTTCTCATCATTGGCAAATCACCTAGTGGTGGGGAATTTACTAGTTCTAGTAAGGTAGCAATGACATACACAAAATTCCATTCCATGTTCAGCTCATCATCGTCAATGGCCTCGAAGGAGGCAAATGGGTTTCAGTGGCAGCAAAGAGGAAAATACAAAATGTGTTTTAGCGGCAACAAAGGAAAAGGAAAATGACAAAATGTGTTTGAGCAGTGGCAGAGGAAAAGGAAAATGTGTTCCAACGACAGCAGAGGAAAATCTTATGATTAACGTTCAGGGCCAAGAATTAATTTAATATTTTATTATTTTATATATATATATATATATATTGTTGATGTGTTTAATATTAATCAATCTCTTCCAAAAAACAAATAAATAAATAATTTAATAAATTTTGACATTGGACAATTTGGAGTCTTGGACTTGTAATTTCATACATTTAAGATTAAGAGTTCCAATCTCTATGGAACACTAAACATGGTCTTACATTTAAGATTAAGAATTTCAATTTCTATTAGATTATGTTCATAGTTTATATTTAATTTACCAATTATTAAATTAAAATGTATAATGACATTATATTTTATTTATAATAGAATAAATTATATTTTATATTTAATTTAATTGTCAGGGATTTTTCGGGGTGGGGTGGGTAATTGGTGGGGATTTTTCAAGTAGACAGATAATTTCCGGGTGCGGGCAATATGCGGGGCATTTTCATGCAGGTTGGGCAGGGACACACACACCTCCAACCTCGACCTGCAACTACTGACAGGGAATAAAATTCTACCCATGTCTGTCCCTATACCCAAAAAAATTGGGGAATCCTTGACCCGTTCGGGGCAGCGCGAGTAAAATGCCCATCTCTATTTATTTTAGGGTTCAATTTAGTCCAAATCATGTTTGTTTTTTATTTTTCCATTTTTCTTTAGACTTAATTGTTGTTGTGGGACTTGGGATTCTTTCCAAAAAAAAAAAAATAGTGCATTATGCTTTATGGGTCTGCCCCTGCATGCATATAATATGCTTAATGAGTTACAAATGTTAACATAGAAAATTAGCCTCACGTGGCCTTGGGAACCAAACTTGAATGCTTGTCTCTGATGCAATTTGTGTCAAGGGAATATGAAACTAATCCTTGGATTTCATCATTCTAATCATAAATTAATGAACAAAAACTCAGATGGGGCATGCACTTTTATAAACAAATATTATTTGGGTTGTAAGTTTAGGGCCATTGGGAGACATATCAACCTTGATTTTGAGTAAATTTTCATTTTCCATGTTTTTGGATTACTTTTTAGTTAAGGAGTTAAAGTAATTTTATTTAACCAATTACATTTTTTTTCTTTCTAAATTCATGTTTAAAAATTCCTTTAAAGTCTCAACCACCAATATATATATATATATATAAAGTTGGAATATATCAAATTTTTCTGAATTCAAGTTACAAAAATTACAATATATTACATATATCATATATTCATATTATCTTCTTTTTTATTTGACAGTTATGATATCCAATTATTTCAAGAGATTAAAGATAAGTACAACGGAATTTGTTGATGGAGACTCTACTGATATTGAGATTAATCAAATCCTATTAGAATAAGAAGCCCCACAACAACGATAATAACACCCAGTAAAAGAAGCTAAATCTTCGATCGGGGTGTTTAATTTAGATGAGCTTGAAACTGATCCAGTATTGAGATACCAATTAACGAGATTTGTTGTACTGTCTGACAAAATAAGGAAGTTCGAAAAGTATACTTGCTTAACGGTCCTTGCCAACCTAAAGATCATAACTTTTCTTTTACTCTTTTTGGAAATAAAAAGCACAGGTTTGCACCGGAGTGGTACAAAGAATGTCCAAACTGATCCCGTTGTTTTTTGCTCTTTTCACATTGAAAATGTTTTTCCATGTAAAAATTTTCTTGTGTTTTCTTGTGAATTGGATGTTATTTTCAACACATTTGCTTAAGGCTTTACTTCTCATAGATTTATTCAAGTAGGAAAGTATTGTATTATTGTATTCTTTCTTTTCAAGTTCTTGATATTGTATTATTTCATTTGTTTAAAGTTTGGTATTTTTTTTTTAAATTTACTAGTTATTTGGCAAACAATGGCGAAGGCACGGAGGTCTTCCTCGGCAAAAGTCTTGGGTTCGTCACTACATGAATGTGAGTTCTTCTTCGAAAAGAAAGAGAGACTTGAACTTCGACGATCACCATTGAAGCAACAACTTGATTGAGTGGACTTGTAAACTGAAGGTACACAGGGAAAGCGTATACCAGATCCAGATGTGTAAACCATATTTGAATTTTCTAGAGAAAGAGAAAAAGAAATGTGAATTTGAAGGGGAGAGAGAGATAGACTTGTTTGTTTTGTTTTTGAATTTTCTAAATATTATTATTATTATTGGTGAAATCAAAGTTTGTTTTGTTTTTGAATTTTGAATGTTTATTGTTGTTAAAGTGTTTGGGCTCCGCTATGAGGGAGAGTTGTGAGATACTGATACGTGTATAGTGGATGATTGCATGGGGAAAGGTAGTTTTGGTGGGTCCCACAGGATCATTCTCTATCGTCCATTTATCTCTATTTGTTACCCATATAGGTAACTGTGGGTCTGCCATGTGGAACAGAAACTCTTTCTAAATATACAACAAAAGATGAGAAATGTAAGGCTGTGGGATTGTGTATAATTAGAGGCGGAGCAAATGGGTCAGGGTAGGTGGGTCAACCCTAACCTAGCCTAGGTATACGCCGCCAGACAGGTTGGGCCTTCATAGGCCAACCCAACGACCCGATGGGTTATATATATATATATATATATATATATATATATATATATATATATATATATATATATATATATATTTTAAAAACCTGTCTAACTTGCCAAGTTGGGGGTTTCAACCCGTAGGTCAACCTGGCGGGTTGGACAAAAAAATTTAATTAAATTTTTTTTTTTTTTTTTGGCAAAATCCCATTTTATCCTTAAAATATAGCCGTTTTATAGTAGTTTAAGGGGTCTTTTTGGTCATTTTCTTTTCCCATTTTTTTCTATAAATAGGGCCTTAACTCTCATTTTCCTCATATCCCAAATTCTCTCATTCTCCATTTTCTCTATTGAAATCTCTCAATCTCTTTGTTGTCACTTTGCTCTCATTTTAATTTTTTTAGTTTTTGCAATTTTCAATTCATATTTCTAAATTTCAATTCTTGTTATTTAATTCTTTATTTATTCTATATCCAATTTTTTTTTTTATTTTTTTTTTAACTAAAATGGATAGATATTTCCATCACATCAATTTCGATGATGAAGAAAATTATCCTAGTCCGCCTAAATTTACTAACATAAATGCATAGATTCAAATAGTCTTGCTTTCCCATTCTCATAATTCGATACACCTCATAATATTCCCCCTTCTTCCCCATGCTACTACAACTCTTGGTGGTTCTAGAAGTCGTCCTCGTAATCCTCATCCTCGTGCAACTCCATCTCAAGCAAAAGCGGGTTCATCAATTGCAGTCGGAACTGACGACAAGCACACATCAGATGTTTGGGTGCATTTCGAAAAGTTTTACGAAACAGAAAATGGAGTTTAGTGAAGAAAGCAAAATGCAAGTATTGTGGAAATATTTATAAAGCTGATGTAGGTAATGGTACTAATACTTTAAAAAGGCATGCTAGTAAAAATATGAATCAACATGGAAATAGAGAAACCAATAAAACTCAAATAACTAATATGGGCACTACTTAGCATTATAATTCTGATGTATATAGGGAACAATTAGCATTATGCATTGTTGCAACTGATCAACCTATTAATATGGCTGAAGATAAATATTTTGAAAGATTTATTAAAAATTTATTTTTTCCAGGATTTAAAAGTTGTTCTAAAACTGCAACTAGGAATGATTTAATAAAATTATTTGGGAAAATGAAATTAGAATTAAGAAATAAAATACATAGTTGTCATGTTAGTGTAGCTCTAATCATCGATATTTTGAGTGGTAGAGCTAAACAAGATTATATTTGTGTGACTAGTCATTATTTTGATAACGAATGTAAATTAAATAAATCTTTATTGAGATTTAGATTAATGGATGTGGATCATAGTGGTCAACAAATTTATAATAAAATTGTTGAAGTTTTAGAAGATTATGATATTGTTGACAAAGTGATAAGTTTAACTTTAGATAATGCAAGTGCTATTAGTAGAGCTATAGATTTTTTTAAAATAAAATTTTCTTTTTATGACAATTTGAAGTTTTTTTACCAACATTGTGCATGTCACATTATTAATTTAATTGTGAAAAGTGGTATGAAAAAAATTAGAAATAATATTGATAGATTTAGGGATTCTTTAGCTTGGATTACTAGTAGTAATAGAAGAAATGCTGAATTTCAAGATGCTTGTATAAAATCAAATGTCTTCTACATTAGACATGCATGTTAGATGAATTAGTACTTATTTAATGCTTGATTCATGTTTACCTTATACTAATTTAATTAGTTATTTTGTAGCAAATAATAGGAGTCCTCATTGTTTGGTAGACAATGATTGGCATATAGCTCAAAAATTTCATTCTTTTCTTAAAAATTTTTATCAATCCACTTTAAAGCTTTCTGGTGTGTATTATCCTACTAGTCCATTGGTAATACATACTATTGATACAGAATTCTGCATCAACCAGCGTGATCTGATCGACCTTGTCAGGATTGAAACTGATGTGTGCGTGATTAGTGAAAATCAGCGATGAATATGAATGAAATGAACTAAGAACAAAGAGATTTTTAAAGTAGTTCGACCAGGTTAACAGCCTACATCCACTATGTTTTTCTATTTGCTGTGAGAGCTTACAATGTGATTTTTATCTGAAATTCGTAACCCCCTCCTCATTGTCTGAGAGGGTTTATATACAAGATTGGTACAAAGGAAGAAACAAAATTTAGGGGATTACAACTGATTTGAATCATAATTTTGATATCCTTGCGATTGGGCATTGTGATTGCATAGTGATTATTGTTGATCCAGTCATTCCCGCAATATTGGGGATCTGAAGTAATTTAGGGATCCTTGAATTGTTCGCGACTAGCTTATGCTGGGTCGAGCTATAACTCGACGAGCTTTTGCTGGGTCGATCAATCATAGTTGTCGAGCTCATTCTAGGTCGAGCTATATCCTCGAGTTGGCTTGCGCTTGGCGAAAAAATCACACACAACATCTACCCCCTAGTATTTGATGCTCGTTTTGGGCTTTGAAGACTATTACTCAAACTGATGCCAAGCTTGGCTTCGACAATGAGTCTCCAAGTGCGTGTCCGACCGGGCCCCCATGATCGACCTTGTGCTTAGCCGACGTACCTCACACTTGGATCTTTACTCCTCATGGTACCTGTCAAAACTCAGAATATGAACAGTCAGGGCATACAGGTAATTTCTGCGTGGTCGTGCCGCATTAAATGTGGCAGCCTTTGTCAGTTACGTTTTGTCTCGCGTGGGCGACGACAGCTGTTCACGTGCAAAGTCGAGGCGATGTGCGGCGATGGTTATTATTATACCAATCTGATGGTTCAACGACCCCCAACCAGCTTCTTGCTAGTCCCTAGCAAACTAAGCGATAAAACAAGTCTCTAAGCTTGAAAATAAAACAAACAATTAAAACATTAAAACCTATATCTAAACTATCCTAAATCACTTTCGTAGATTGACACAATTGCATTTAGCGTATGCAATAAGCCTTTAAACCCCTAGGCAACCCTAGTTGGACCAGTTGTAGTCTCGTGAGGGTTTCCAGCAATGATACCCACAAACATCCACACTAAACTTAACCTAGACTCCAAAAATAAAAATAAATATAAAAAGAACTAAAACTAACAAAAATTCTTGGATCAATTCATAAAGTTGTCTCAAAAATCGCATATACACAAAACAAATAGAAAAATTAAAAATTGCCTAAACTCACAGACAAAGCAAACATGAATTCCATTTTCGTTATCAACCTTAGAACATCCATACAACCACAAACCATTAGTCTACAAACCCGGATGGTTTTATGTATAACATTCATGAACAAAATTTTGATCTCAGTATTCGAGTTATGACTTATATGTGAATCATGGAATCAAACTCCATAGGCTCACTTTTCAAACCACTCTCCACTAATGTAGAAATTCACACTACCTTGGATTAATAGGTCTTTGTAAAGGTTGTAACGTTAGGCTAGGGTATGGGTTCATGAAAATACGAAAAGGGAATTCAACAAAAATCATATTAAGAGACTTAATCTTCATTCATTCTTATTGCTATCATACAAAAACACTTCCCTTTTTCACTCAATAACTTCCCAACCTTTGTCCGGCTCTTTCTTTTCAACCCTAAAATATACCCATTTGCATAATCTCACATCTTCACGATGCTTTTCAATGCCCATTTTTCTTTTCTTTCTCTCTTTTTCTCTTCATCATTTTTTTTCTCTTTTTTTTTCAGAATTTTTTTTTTTTTGTTTTTGTTTTCTAACAATAATAAGAAGAAGAAAGTAGAAAACACACACACAACCCTACTGATCTTACAAGCACTCCACAACCCCCAACCAATTTCTTCGCATAAACCTGGGTTGTGGCGAAACTACACTTTCTCACCAACACTCCTAATAAGCTTGAATTACAATTAAGTCTCTTAAAGATAAAACGGGTAGGATTGTGTTTTAGACTCATAATCAGGGTAGGATAAAAATTAAGTTCAAAGAAGGAAAAACAAGGCTAAATTGTGTTTAAAAAGCTCAAAGGGTTAACTAGCGATTATCATAACAAAGGGTCGGCTTGAAAGGCTCAATCGGTCCAAAAACAGCCTAAATCATTTCCTAAGTGATGTGAACTCTAGGATTTCACCTCAAGTGGTTGTCAAATGAGTTCTAGAGTTTGTTGAGATCGCAAAAATGTCCATGAAAAATTCACATAAAACGTCTCTAAGTGAGTAAAGTTAACCACTTTCAATTCACAAACCACTAGGGTCTCAAACTAAATGTTATTAACATTCACAATCATCCGTAATTAAAGGCAAAAATTAATGTCCTCTATTTGTTACATGTTATTGCAATCATATTCCTATCATAGACATATAAATTAATCCAAGAAAAGACCAAAATAAAAAAAAACAATAAAAAA
Organism: Pistacia integerrima; assembly: GCA_026225825.1. Classification (NCBI taxonomy): domain Eukaryota; kingdom Viridiplantae; phylum Streptophyta; class Magnoliopsida; order Sapindales; family Anacardiaceae; genus Pistacia; species Pistacia integerrima. Next base: position 14,558,045 of record CM047744.1, read on the forward strand.
TTTCTCATAAATCCATAAATTCGAAATCTTTGGGCAGAAACTTCCTTTACCTCCAACCTAAAATCTACATTGTCCCCAATGTACAAATGTAAACAAAAGGAAAAAGAGAGAAAAAGAAAAGCTACCCCCTTTTGCAATAGTGAAGTGTGAATACGCGTGACAATTCGATCACTAACTCATTTCATTCCATTGTTGCTTTTTAATTCTGTCAAAACAAAGAAACTTGCGGTGCACCTCATTGGAAACACACATCACGTGTTAAATTTATGAATTTAGAGAAACAAACACAACATCAAAATTATTTACACTAAACAGAAAAAAAAAATTAAACATACTTGAAAATTAACACTTGCAAAAATAACAAACTAATCAATAAAAGAAAAATAAAATAAAAATAAAAATAAAAATCTTGGGTTGCCTCCCTGAAGCGCTTGGTTAAAGTCGTAAGCTTGACTTTTCGTTTTCTTCAATCCGGATCATCTAGGAGAATCCAAACCCTTATATCCTTAATTTCACCATTCAAATAGGGCTTTAATCGTTGTTCATCTACCATCTCAAAGTCAACCTCCATAGTCCTAGAGTTGACTAAACAATTCTCCAGGGGTGAACTAGGGTAGTTTTCTTCTAATTTTTTATTCACTATGTTATCAAGGACACTAATCTCAAAGCATGTGTCTAAGTTAGATGGACGCTTCTTAACATCAAAAACATTAAACTCTACTTGCTCATATTCTACCCTTAAGATTAGTTTCCATTGATGAACATCTATCAATATTTTATCTGTTGCTAGAAAAGGTCGTCCTAGAATTAAAGGCATTTCCCGATCTTCTTCCATGTCTAACACTATGAAATCTACTGGGAAAATCAATTTGTCTACCTTAATCAAGACATCTTCTACCACCCCCCTAGGATATGTTATTGATCGATCTGCCAATTGAAGAGACACGGTGGTTGACTTCATTTCTCCTAATCCAAGTTTCTTGTAAATAGAAAACGACATCAAATTTATATTTGCCCCTAAATCACATAAGACTTTATCAAAATAACAACTACCAATAATACAAGGGATAGTAAAACTCTCTGGATCTCGTAGTTTAGGTGGTAGTTTCTTTTGAATCAGTGTACTACACTCCTCTGTTAGCATTACTTTCTCATGTTCCTCAAATCTTCTTTTATGCGTGAGGATCTCCTTTAGAAACTTGGCGTATTTGGGCATCTACTCTAACATATCAACAAAAGGAATATTAATATGCAAGCTTCGAAACATGTCGATAAACTTACCAAGTTGCTTGTCAAGCTTCTAATTCTTCAATCGATGTGGGTACGGAAGGTTTGCATGACTTGAAGAAATTTTTTGCTCAGATTCACGCTCGTCGCGACCACCAGATTCATCGCCGTGATGATAAGTTGGAACTTCTGACGATTTGAGCGCTGATTCACGATCGTCGCAGCCACTAATATCATCGCTGCAACGATCGTCCTTCATGCCGACAATCTTTTCCAAATTTTCACGCTCGCCGCGGTGATAAATTTCCTTGCCACGGCGATCGTTCTTCTGCTCTTCCTTCAAATCTTTCTCTTGTTCTAGCTTTTGTTTTTCACCCTCTGAAGTCTCCAAAGTTCTTCCACTCCTCAAGGTGATTGCATGTGCTTTTTCCTTGGGATTCTTCTCTATATCGCTCGGCAAAACTTCTTGAACTCTTTCTGCTAATATGTTATGGATTTGCCCCATTTGAGTCTCAAAGTTTCTAATAGAGGCTGACTGATTTTGGACAAGGATTTGAGTCTTCTCAAATCTCTTGCTTGTCTCTTCAATGAACTTGGTAAGCACATTCTCCAAGTTAGATTTTGGCTCTTGAGCTTGAAAAACAGGAGGTTGTTTTTCCTCATTCTTGTTGCTCCATGAGAAGTTCGGATGTTTCTACCACGATGGATTGTAAGTATTCAAGTACAGATTTCTTTGCCCTCTTTGGAAGTTATTCACATAATTTACTTATTCAACTGAGGCGAATGGACTCCCTTCTTGACAATCTCTTGATGAGTGATTACCTACACAAAATTCACAAGTTAGAGGAGAAGAATCAATTGCATTTATCTTTAGAACAGTACCCAACTGCTTTTGAATGGCTGAAAGTTGAGTAGCCAATGCAATGTAACCGTCAACTTCGTGCACTCTCGTTGATTTCCTTGTTGAAGTTCTTTCCAAAGTCCTCATATAGTTATTGTTCGCCATCACTTCAATCAGATTGTATGCTTCCTCTGGTGTTTTATTGTTCAAGGCTCCTCCACTTGCAGCATCTATCATGGCTTGAATAGTTGGCAGCAGCCCTTGGTAGAACGTTTGCACTTGTGACCAGATTCGTAAACCATGATGAGGGCACCTTTGTAAGAGATCCTTATACTTTTCCCATGCTTCATACAATGACTCCAAGTTTTGTTGGTAGAAATTGGTAATCTCACTTCTCAGCTTGGCAGACTTGGCAAGTGGAAATATTTAGTAAGGGAAATATTTAGTAAGGAACACTTGAGCTAACTCGTTCTATGTCATGATGCTCCCAGATGGCAAAGAAATCAACCAAGCCTTAGCTTTATCCCAAAGAGAGATTGGGAAAAGCCTCAACCTAATTGCGTCATCGGATACTCCATTATGCCTGAATGTGTTGCATAACTCCAGAAAATTGGCGATATGCACGTTAGGATCATCATTAAGTAACCCAGCAAATTGGACTGACTGCTGAATCATTTGAATAATTGCTAGCTTGATCTCAAAATTATTCGCTTGAACTAGTGGTCTCCTGATGCTAGAATAACACCCATCAATAGTAGGACTAGAGTAGTCCTTCAATGCTCTTCAAATCACTACAGCTCCACCAATTGCATTTCCTCCTATGGTATCCTCATTCTCATTCTCTTGATTTTCCACATTGGGATTTATAATTCTGTGTTAGCCATTGATTTTTCAAAGTTAGCTTGCCTTTTTTCTTTCCTCAACTATTTAGCCGTTCTCTCGATCTCAAAATCTAAGGGATTAAGATCACCACCACCTTTTGAACGTAAGCTCTCCAGGTTCTAACTAAAAGAAACAAACAAAACAAAAAATAAAAATTAATTTCTAAGCAAAAATAAAACACATCAAATTAGCAACTACATATTTTGAATTGATATTGGTAAAACAAAATAGTTCCCCGGCAACGACGCCAAAAACTTGACATGCTTTTCATAAGTGTACGAAATAGCGCAAGTAGTAAAGCTCGAGTAAACGAGTGTTGAATCCCAAGAGAACTACCTACCAAGTAGCAAACTAGTCTATTTTATTACTATTTGATGAAACAAAATTTTAAGAATGAATTAATGAAAAATAAAACAAACTAAAAACTAAACAAAAGCAGAATTTTGTTAATACTTTGGTAAACAGATCAGTATGACTAAACCTAGGGCATAAATTTCACACCAATTTAATCCTATGCATTGACAATTATTGTTAACCTAATTAGGCTTATTCTAAAGGCCAAAATCCCTAATATTCCACTAACTTTCTCTCGAACAATTAGTGAATTAACACTTAAGCAACAACCCAAAATATCTCTAAGTTGAATTTAGAAGCTAAGTGATCATTGAATTCTATGGAATTTACCAGAGCTTCACAAATTGCGGTAACCTATCTCTAGCGTTCGCTCAATCTATGGTTTTATTACCTTAGACTAATCAAGTTTCATCTCTCGATCTCAACCCAACCCAACCCATGATATCATTCAAATCTCGGATCCATAAGAATTGAAAGCATTACACACAATAATAAAACTTAGAAATAATGCTCAATTAAAAATCAACAACAATAACATCAACACATATTCATAAATTGGGCTACATCTTTAGCCCTAGAAAAGGGATTTAGTTCATAATTGCAATAATGAAAACAACCATTGTATTCAATAACATAAGTTCAAGAGAGAAAAATAGAAAAACTTCTCTAATTGGCGAACGAGAACTGCAAGAATTCCAATCTCCAAAATAGTATCTGTCCTTTCTCCTTCTCTAATCTCCCTAAAAACTAATTAAAGACTCTTATTTATAGTTGATGAGAATGCAAAATGTCATATTTAACCCCCATAATGTCTAGTCTTTTATACTTATTTGGTGCCTAAATATACTCATTATTATTCTATTTTGATTTTGGATGCAAATGGAGGCATTAATTACAAAACGGAACTAATTAAGTGAATTCGGACAGTTTTGACATTGTTTCGTAATCTGGGCATAACTCTCTCATCCGAGCTCCGATTGAGATGATTCAACTTTCTGTGGAATGCTAAGAAAGAGATCTACGACTTTCATGTTTTGAGTTTGGAGAGATACTCGCCGCATCAAGGTTGTAATCGGGCTTGAAGTTGACGCACCTGCACTGTTGACGTTCTGGAACATTCTGCCTTGTCATGAAATTCAAATAGGCAGTTTATTATTCGAAGATTTGAAGACCTATTGCACGCAAATTATAGCTGGACACACCACTTTCCTATTTTGTATTAAGACTTTATTTTATTTTCAATTACTAGATTAGGATAAAGGTTATTTTGGGATTTTAGAATATTTTTTAGTAGATTTAGATTTAGTAGAATTAAAATTCGAATTGGATATTGAGAGAGGGAGATTAGATTGGAGATAACACGTATCACACACGCCTCTCTCTTCTCTCTTCTGGAGTTTTTCTTCTTCGTTATCTTCTTGAACTTTTCCTTTGAATTTTCATGATGGCCATGAGTGGCTAATTTTTATAACTTGGTCGAAGGAAACAAGACCTCGGAATCAATAAACTGTGAGATCAATCTGGTTTTTTTCTTTAAGTGTTCAATTAATGTTTGAGTATTGGATGTTCTTCTATGCATATTTTCATGATTGTTGCGTTTAATTACTAGGAGGCCTACTAGTTTATTAATTGTTGCAATCTACTGCTAAGTTAGATATCAAATCCGTAATTGTTTGATCCCTTTAACTTGTGAAGCAATTAGGGTTTAAGACTTTGCTACGTCAGGAATTATTAAGTCTTAAGAAGAACATTCAGCTAAATTAAATGCAACAGCTTGAGTTTGTGTTGTTTAGCTTCATCTATCTCTCTAGGTCTTAAGGCTGCCACTAGATTAAATCTTTAGCACTTGTCTAGGGTTGTTTAGTAGTAAGGTTAATTAAATCGCTTGTTTCTTAATTAATTACAACTGAGGAGAGATAGGAAAATAGTTCCAACGGTGAATATTCAGGGTATGAATTGATTTATTTTTTTATCGATGATCAGTTGTAAGATTCCGATGGTGGATGTTGACCTAGACCAAGTTTCGTTATTTGATTGATTTCGATAGTTTAATTTGAATTGTTTTTCCTGAAATTATTTCTGTTTTACTCAAAACCCCCCAGCCTTGTTCACGTAACATTAAACTCGGCTAGACACTCTTCGTGGGAATGATCCCTACTCACACTACTACATGTATTTTTTAGGGTTTTAATTATGGGTGCCTACGACAGCACGCCAGATTTTGGCGCCGTTACCGGGGAGTGATTATAGTTTTTTTTTTTTTTTTTTTTGTTCTTGTGATTCTGATTCCATTGTTGTTATTTTTCGGAAAAAACAAAATTTTTGGCAGTACTGTTCACGGCAGGATTTTTAGTGGAATTAGGAGCGGTGCGAGTACCCGTTTCGAAGAAAACGAAATTCTGCATAGGACTAGTTAATCCATTAAGGATTTACTAGCCCCACCCTCTCGAGGCCAAAAAACGACGTTTGATAGGGTTTTTGGCCCTTTTTGTGTTTCTGGTTAAAAAAAAAAAAAAAAATTATTTTCTAGTTGGTTTTCATTTTTTGTATTTCTTTTATGGGATTTTTTGTTTTATGACCAGGTCCTCTCATCTTGGTGATTTAACATTTGACCCAGAATTAGAAAGCACTTTGCGCAGGTTAAGGAAGGAAGCTCGGGGAAATTCTGAGGAAAGCAATTTGGCTTTTGATTCCCAATTTGCTAGCAACTCTGATTTAAAAGAGGAGGACGTCATGGCTAGAAATCAAACTTTGAAAGAGCTTGCTGCCCCTAATTTGAATCAAGCACCTTTATGCATAACGTTTCTTGTTTTAGATGTTACTACTACTTTTGAATTGAAATCTGGACTAATACATCTCTTGCCCACTTTTCATGGCCTTGCGGGTGAAGATCCTCACAAGCATTTAAAGGAGCTTCATGTGGTTTGCACGAGTATGAAATCTACGGGGGTGACTGAGGAACAAATTAAATTAAGAGCCTTTCCATTCTCTTTGAAGGATTCGAGAGTATTACCACATGGAACGAGATGAAGAGGTTGTTTCTGGAGAAATATTTCCCAGCTTCGAGGGCGGCCAACATTCGAAAAGGAATTTGTGGTATAAGGCAGCACAATGGAGAGTCCCTACACGAATACTGGGAACGTTTTAAGAAATTATGTGCAAGTTGCCCCCATCATCAGATTATTGAGCAACTACTTATCCAGTATTTCTATGAGGGCCTTACATATACTGATAGGAGCATGATTGATGCTGCAAGTGGAGGAGCTTTGGTGGATAAAACTCCCGAGGCCGCGAGAAACTTGATTGCAAATATGGCAGCCAATTCTCAACAATTTGGCACTAGGCTTGACCTTCCTTCTAGGCGTGATAATGAGGTAAATATTTCTTCCATTGAACAACAAATTACAAGTCTAACTTCTCTTGTTCGTCAAATGGTTGTAGGTAATATGCAAACGGTGAAGGCTTATGGAATTTGTTCGGTAGTAGGGCATCCAACTGATATGTGCCCAACTCTTCAAGAGGAGTCCATTGAGCAAGTGAATGCAGCAGGTGGTTTTCCTGGACAACCACAAAGGAAGTATGATCCCTATTCGAGCACATATAACTCAGGATAGAGGGATCACCCCAATCTTAGCTATGGGAATCCACAAGTGAATCAGCCGGTGACTCAAAACCACCTAAATTACCAGCAATATAAGCAGTCATACCCCCCTAGACAACAACAGGGCCAAACTTCTAATTCTGGTATGTCTTTAGAAGATATTGTTAAGTCTCTTGCCACTAATACTTTGCAATTTCAATAGAAGACGAGGGCTAATGTTCAAAGTTTGGAGAATCAGATGGGACAGATGGCAACCGCAATAAGTAAGCTGCAGACGCAAAGTTCAAGGAAATTACCTCTCAAACGATGGTGAATCCAAGAGAAAATGTAAGTGCATTCATCTTGAGGAGTGGTAAAAAGGTTGAGATTTCAGTAAAGGCAGCCCCTATATCATCGAAGGAAGAAAAGGAGAAAAACGTCGTTGTAGACAAGACTGTTCCCAACGACGATGGTGTTCCTAAGAGTAAGTTTCCGCCTCTTTCTGATTATAAACCGGTACCTCATTTTCCTCAAGCTTTGGCAGAATCTAGAAAAGATGAGCAAAACAGAGATATTTATGAGACTTTTTGTAGATGCGAGGTAAATATTCCACTTTTAGATGCTATTAAACAAGTACCTCGTTACGCTAAATTCTTGAAAGAACTGTGTACAATTAAGAGGAAACAGAAACTTAAGGGGTGTGAAAAGGTGAGAGCAGGAGAGAATGTTTCTGCAGTGATTCAGAGAAAACTTCCAGTGAAGTGCAAAGATCCAGGTATGTTTACTATCCCTTGCATGATAAGTAACACTATGTTTGAGAAGGCCATGATAGATTTAGGAGCTTCTATAAATGTCATGCCATATTCTATATATGCTTCTTTGAAACTTGGACCTTTGAATAAAACTGGTGTTGTGATTTAATTAGTTAATAAATCTAATGCCTATCCTAAGGGTGTAGTTGAGGATATTTTGGTACAACTTAATGACTTAGTTTTCCATACTGATTTCTATGTGCTTGATATGGAAAATGGTGATCAAACTGCATCTATTTTGTTATGAAGACCCTTCTTAAAAACATCCATGTTAGAGTAAATGCCCTAGAGCCAATCAATTATTGTAGAATTGACTCTTTGTAATACTGTTCATTAATCAATAAAAGGCATTTTATTATATATCGCATAAATCATTATTATTGCAATATGTATTGATATATGTCTTTAGAATGGTAGAACCGTGTCGAAGGTATCAAGTATTTCAAATCTTGATAGTGAGAACCCTATGAGCACATATGGTGGCCATTCTAGAACGTCCCGTAGCCCCGGTGTATTATTCTGAAGTAAGGGCACAGATAATATGGTAAGGCTATCATAGTGTTGAATGACCCTGTCGAAAGGCAGTGGCTGATCTCACTTGTCAAGGTTGTCTGGTGACAACCTGGTGTAACATATGGGTGCTTGTTGTAGGCAATTACACCGCAGCAAGTTCACTGGACTGACCCACCAAAAGATTCCATATGGATGGTAACCCTAGTGTCTATGGAACAAATCCTCTAACGAATGGTGGTGCATGTGATCCTTAGACTTGAGATCATCGGAGCACCTTGTGCACCGATTGGTGTAGTTTGACACTAGCCTAACGTAGTTCTTTTCAGAGCTGTCAATACGGTGGTGATTGGCTGCATCAAGGAGTGTATCAAGACTATGGTGGATTGACAGAGGATTCATCACTCCCGCGTACGGGAGAAGTTATCTCACGGCGCAATTTAGTATATGACAATGACACTAAAACTGTGACCACAGTGGGATTGAGTTGTTTCTCTATCCGGATTATAATACAGGTCATTGGTCTAGAAACTGAATACATAATATCGAGAGTAACTGAAGGTTGACACCATTTCTATGCCTTCATCTCGTCGAGATAATGGATGATGAAATGATCGAATTGTACGGTAACCATATCGTTGACAGGTAGCTACTTTGCTGAATCTGAATCTATCGGGTGGTCATAATACCTCGCTAGGGGCCAATCTTGGTCTGTGTGTTAGTGAGACGATTAATTGGTGTTAATCGCTATACTATACACTGCCGGTATGATGAGGAGGCTATAGGTCACACACATAGAAGATAATTTAAGAGCCAAGAAGAAAGAATGGCGTTTTCGTCTTTTTAGGCGAAAGGATATTTTGGTAATTTCACAGTGCAATTAAATTTGTTGGGGTCGTAGCCTTTATTTAATTTGTTAGAAATATTAAATAAGTGAAATTACGTTTAAATATGTGTTCACACATATTTAATTAAATCATCATTATTGTTAAATGTTAATTAAATATTAATTTATTTTAATTGAGATAATGATGAAATAAATAAAATATCTAAATGGGAGTGTTTGGTAACATGGGGTGTTTGGGTTGGAGCCCAAGCCTATTCCATATGGGAATAGGGCAACTTAAGTTGCCTATAAAAGAAAAAGTGTGTGTGTGTAATTAAGAGAGAATTTTTAATTAAAAAAAACACACACAGAGCAGCCTACACACACTCTCCCACGCCACTTTCTCTGTTTGATTGAAAAATCAAATATTTCTCTTTTCTTCTTCTTGATTTCTTAAGGCCAAGAAGGATCTAGCAAATCCCTCATTGGTTCCTTGTGATTGTCTTCGTGTGGACTTCGTGGGTTCGATCCTACACTTGGATCGGTAGCAAACATGTTCAAAGACAATATTGGAGGAGCCTCCAATGTGGGTATGAATCTAAACTCATGAATAACCTTTTGTGCATATTTTACTTTAATATAAATTGTAAAATTATACCCTTGATCTTGGCTCATGTAAACGATCCTTATATTATATTTTTGTTTCTGCTGCGTATATGGGACCGTTTACTAACAGTGGTATCAGAGCCTAGGGTACCAAATTTTACAATTTTTATGTGTATCGTTGATAACATATATTTGATGATAATATGTTGCCATATTGAATCTGCATAAGATCTGCCTTAAAACATGTTTTAAGAAATTATTAATCGATTAATTTTTAATTTGTTGATGATCTACATGTTTGGAATATGGTTGATGGATTTTTGTTGAGATCAATGTGTTTGGTTGATTGCAAAATCCATTTAAAGTGTTTTTGGTTGCTGTATGAACAGATCCGGAGCTACAGACCTGTGTACGCTCGCCGCGGCGATATGACCCATCGCCGCAGCGAGCATTGTCCAAACTAGCACTGGTGACGAAACCAGCACTCGCCGTGGCAATATAAAGCATCGCCCCGAAAACAGCGCTCGCCACGACGATCATCCTTAGGACATTCACTGTACCAAATCACCTCGGCGAACGTACGTAGAGCGTGGACATCAGCATAACCAACACACGTCGCGGTGATCTAACTCATTGCTGTAGCGAGCGCACTTTCGAGTGCGTAAGGGCTAAAATGTAAAGTTTCAAAACTTTTGGACCAAACGAGATCTGCAAATTGTCAGGGGGTAAATGTAATTAACCCACTAATTTCAAAAATTGATTGTTTTTGAAATGTATGCTTTGTACTTGTTTGTATATTGCATGGTGCCCGGTACATGAGCCTTAGACCTAAGGGTGAATGTTTTAAAATAATTTTGGGTATGTATGGTTATATAACTTATTAAATAGGGCCTACGTGTCCTACCTTTCTCCTTTTCTCGATGTACATTCTCTTCTCATCTAATTCCCTTCGAATGTAAATCGAGGTTTCTAAATTTATTGATGTAAAGAATTTGTATTATTATTCTTTTTGTAAATTTAAAAGTTTTGTAATGTACTTGAAGATGGAGCAAAGAACAAGGCAACCATACTTGAAGACTCGAGATGTTTATTACAGGACCCCTAGGTGACCCATGGATTCCTCTAGGCTCAAAGAAATCGGTTTTAGTTGGGCCATGTACCGGCACATTTAATTTTTGCTTAGAATGCATGCTAAGGTTGAATGTTCAATAGCATGCCAAACAATGTCATTCTAACAAAGATAATAATCTGATGAGACATTAAATAACAAACCCCTCAACTGAAGTATATTAAGTCACGTAGGCCTTCCATCACCATGGTTTTAATCAAACCACTGTTTGTCAAAACCTTGTTCGCCAAAGCGAAGGGTACACTTCTACCAGTGGGAGGTTAAAATGCATTGGAGTTTTCCTTAATGGTGATGGGTCGACTTAAAATGACAGTTTTGCTTGTTCGCCAAAGCGAAGGTTGATAAACACGTCATAGGCATAGTAGAGCAGTACACATATTGTGTGTATGTGGTGACATGTAGTGTCCACTCTACTGATACTAAGAATCACACTTGAGGACAATGGTTTGAGCCATTGGATTGTATGATTGGCTTGTTGGCTTTTTCACATTTGAGGTTAATAGTAGGAGCTATCAACTGGTGTGGATTAAGTTTGTTGGCCTACCTAATCAACTCATTTTGGCTTGTTCGCCAAAGTGAAGGTTTGAAATGGGCAGGATGGGATCTCAGTCCTCGAGTTAATAGTGAGGGCTATTGACTTGAGTAAAATAGTGGGAGCTTTGTTTAATAAAAGACCATATTAAACAATAATGAACTTTATAATAACTTTATCTTTTCTGCAATTGTAGATTCACCAAAATGAGCATTGTGAACCTGCGATTGATAATCGAAAAAGAAAACAGGTTGGATGGATCCAATTTCTCTTACTAGTATCGTAATCTTCGGATTATACTCAAGTCAGAAAAGAAATTGTATATCCTTGAAAAGCCATACATGGCGAGCTCGATCCGATCCCCGATGCCACTTTCGGGGAAGTAAAGGATACTTATCAAAAGTTCCTTGATGATGCTGATAGCATTTAGTGCTTGATCTTAGCATCGATGACACATATGCTGCAGAAGCAGCATGAGAATATGGATGCTGCTTCCATTATTCTACACCTCAAGGAGCTTTTCGAGACAAATGCTCAACATGAGAGGTACAAGGTGTCGAAAGCACTGTTTGGGAGTCGTCTGACTAAGAGAGCCCAAGTTGGTCCTCATGTACTCAAGATGACTAAGCATATAGAGAGGCTTGAGACTTTGGGATGTGGCTTGGATGCAGAATTACAAGTGGATTTAATTCTGCAATCCTTGCCTGACTCTTATGCTCCGTTCATAATGAATTTCAATATGAACATGATGGAGAAAAACCTTGTCGAACTTCGAACATGCCGAGGATCGCAGAGAGGACTTGAAAAAGTCCAAGCCTATTTCTTGGTTCTTTGCCGGTAAAGCAAAGGAAAGGGTAACGGCAAGAGTAAGGCCAAGGCCAAACCCTAAGCCCTCCCAAGCCCAAGCCCAAAGAGGACAGGTTGCTCTTGGGCCTGAGAGTGGCATAAGGAAGGACAAGGTAGTCTGCTTCTTTTATGGCAAGCCTGGCCACTGAAGGAAACACTGCAAGGCTTTCCTCACAAACAAGAAGAAGTTAAAGGCTACGACTTTAGGTATGTATATGATTGAGATTAATTTCTCTCCCTCAACATCTTGGGTCATTGACACAGGATGTGATACTCACATTTGTACTAATGTGTAGGGACTAAGGTAGAGTAGAGTGCTCGCCAAGGGAGAGGTGCACCTATGAGTTGGAAATGGAGCACATGTAGCTGCATTGGCTGTAGGGACTTATTGTTTATCTTTGCCTACGGGCTTGTTATTGGAACTACATAACTGTTATCACGTACCTTCTATTTCTAGAAATATTATTTTAGTATCCGCTTTGGATAATATAGGGTATCATTTTGAGATATCTAATAGATTGTTGTCCTTTAGTTTGAATGGTATTCTATTTGGAATTGCAAGGTTATATAATGGATTATATGTTCTTGATTTAAACAATAAAGATATTCTCAATATTGAAACCAAGAAAGCTAAACATAGCGATCAAAACCAGACATATCTCTGGCACTGTAGATTGTGTCATGTTAATAAGACTCACATTGCAAAACTTCAAAGGGATGGAGTTTTAGCCCCTTTTGACTTTCAATCATTTGAGGTATGCGAGTCATGCCTGTTAGGCAAGATGACCAAGTCTCCTTTCACAGGACAAGGTGAAAGCTACGAAAGCTATTAGGCATCATCCATTGTAACATCTACTGATAACTGTACAATGCATGCATAATAACAATAGAAAAGTTGGGCCCAAAGTTTTCTTTTCATTACAACTCATGTGTCTTTTATACATAAAAGAGTCATTTACAAAAAATGTATTTTAAAAGACAAAACAGGGGAAACAGTAGCTATTCCTCATTGCTTGCCGACGCCCTCCAGACCGCAACATCACCTAGAACTGCATCCACAAAGGAAATAAAGGGGTGAGCACAAAATAATGCTCGTAAGTAAAACTCTCTCTCTGTCTCCCCGTATAAATAACTCTTAATTCTTTCCTTATGCTATTTCGATTCTGCTTCTTTCCTAATAACATCATAGCCTCGTCTTACGAGGTACGCCTGAATGGCGTTCACACAAGACCATCTCACTCTCTATGGCTATCGGGTGGAATTCACACAGTACCAACCCGTTCTTAGTGACTACCGAGTGAGGATCACAAAGCACCAACTCGGTTCTTTCTAACTATCGGGTGGAGATCACCTAGCACCTACCCGTTTCTCATGAATTTTGGGTAACGTTCACCAAGCATTTACCCGTTTCTAGTCACTATCGGGTGATGGTCACAAAGCATCAACCCGCTTCTACTAGCCGTTGGATGATGATCACAAAGCATCAACCTACATATCTCTTAACTAACCGGGTAGTGGTCACAAAGCATCTACCCATTTCTACTACTCATCGGGTGACGATTACAAAGCATCGACCCATCTCTCTAAGGGCTATTCGGATGATGATCACAAAGCATCAATCCGATTCCCATAACGGTCGGGTGATGATCACAAAGCATCATCCCAACTATACTAATCTTCTAATTCACTCTATTGTAGCATTTTTCAATGCTCTCTACCCTTAGAGTAATTTTACCCACTAAGCTCTCTACTCATAGGGTAATTGCATAAACCATTTCCTTACACTTTCTTAGGTCACTTTTCAATGCACAATTAGTGCCTATGGATGGTTCATCACTACTAATGCACTTATGAAATGCAAACATCCAATGTTGCAAGAATTAAGGTTCATTTCTCATACTCAAACCTCTATTAGGCATTTCATCAAACAACTCATGTGCACTATGAAACTCTATCATAGCCATGATTCTAAAACTTTTCTTAACCATCCAAAATGGGGAAAAACCCCTTCACAAAGCCATAAAACCTGCCATAGAAAACACTTCCAAAAAAGGGGATCCATAATACCCCTTAAATTCCATCTCAACTACCTTGCCAAACCAACAACCCATTTCTCAAATTTGCAAGGTATAAATAATCACAAAGCATAGAAATCTCTATTTAATCCTTCATACATGCTATAATACATGCATATCACATACATACATCATTTCTATCAAAACCCTAATCAAGAAAATTCATAAATCTCAACTTGGGTTGGGTTTTACTTACTTGCTATGTAGAGACTTCACAAATCCTTCCTTTCACTTGCTTAGCTTGACTTTTCCTCTAATCTTAACCAAAAGAAGGAAAACCCTCAAATTTCAATATGGGTTAAAACTCCCAAATCACACAACTTAAGTAGAGATCCTTACCTTAGGAAGCCTTAGGTTACTTTTCCACCCCAAAATCACTTCAAAGCCCCTTGGAATACCTTGATCAAAAGAGAAGAGAAGTTGAGAGGAGTAACGATGGGAAGTCACGTTTGAGAAGAAGAAATGAGGGGTTTCTTTGATTCTAATTCCTTTTAATGAAATACATCCCAAAGCATTCCCATTTTGCCCTTATTCTTCTTTGGGAATTCCATCCATATCCTTTGATTCATTACAAACTCACCCCTTAACTCAACCTATTCTCCATGAAATAACCTTACAATTAACTCCCCACTTTTCCTGCTAATTAGGGGTAGAAAGGTCAAATTGCCCTTAAGGAAGAAAATATCTAAAACTCAATCAACAATTTATTCGGGTTGTCGCCGTGGCGAAACTATCCAGCAGCTTCCCCCTGAGGCTTCAACCTCTCTTCGCCGTGGCGAAGATTCCTCTTCGCCCCGACGAAGCACGGCAGACCCTGAAATTTTCTGTTTTCAACCAATTTCAGGGCAAACGTTCAACACAACACTAAATCAAACAATAACACCAAAAACAACTCAAAATAAGAGCGAAAGGGGAAACAGTAACAACGTACCTCAAGCGGGGCGTTACATCCATAGTGATGTATGTGGTCCACTAACAGTTGAGGTCAGAGGTGGATATTCATACTTCATCATATTTACTGATGATTTCAGTAGATATGGTTATGTCTACCTTATGAGACATAAATCTGAAGCCTTGGATAAATTTAAGGAATTCAGGAATGAAGTACAGAATATGTTGGGCAAAAGTATTAAAGCTCGTCGGTCGGATCGAGGAGGTGAATACTTAAGCTCAGGGTTTTTAGAGTACCTTAAGGAATGTGGGATAGTATCACAACTCACATTTCCTTATACCCCCAACACAATGGAGTGTCAGAAAGGAGGAATAGGACCTTACTTGACATGGTTAAGTCTATGATGAGTTTTAGCGATTTATCTGCATCGTTCTGGGGTTATGCCCTAGAGACTGCGACTCAAGTTTTGAACCGTGTGCCGTCAAAGTCTATAGATAAGACTCCATATGAGCTATGGAGTGGGCGAAAGCCCAATTTGTCTTATCTAAGGATTTGGGGTTGCGAAGCTTATGTTAAGAAATTGACTTCGAACAAGCTAGGCCCAAAATCCTGTAAATGTATATTTGTGGGGTATCCAAAGGAGACCAAAGGATACTATTTCTACCACCCAGAAGAGCGCAAAATTTTTGTTGCTCGATTTGGTTTCCTCCTAGAAAATGAATATTTTCTAAGAAGTACTAGTGGGAGAAAAGTAGAACTCGATGAAGTTTTAGAACCACAAGATATACTAGACGAAGG
The DNA here is from genome assembly GCA_026225825.1 of Pistacia integerrima. Classification (NCBI taxonomy): domain Eukaryota; kingdom Viridiplantae; phylum Streptophyta; class Magnoliopsida; order Sapindales; family Anacardiaceae; genus Pistacia; species Pistacia integerrima. Next base: position 14,573,955 of record CM047744.1, read on the forward strand.
ACGGGATGATGTGCCACAGGAAGTGGTTAAGCATCATGAGGAGGTTACTCCACAACTTGTGGATCAAAGTGAACCACCTCAGGTAGCACAGGAGCTATGTAGATCTAGGAGAGTACGACATGAGCCCGAGAGATACGGTTATCTCGTGACTCAACATGGCGACGTACTAGTCTACCAAGACGATGAACCCAGAACCTACGAGGACGCTATATCGAATCCAGATTTTGTTAAATGGCTTGAAGCCATGAAATCTAAGATGGACTCCATGTACTAGAACCAAGTGTGGTCTCTGGTGGAACCACCTGAAAGGGTAAAACCCATAGGGTGTAAATGGGTCTTCAAGAAGAAGCCTGACATAGATGGCAACGTGCATACTTATAAAGCATGACTGGTTGCCAAAGGTTTCAAACAAATTCATGGCATTGACTATGAAGAAACCTTTTCGCCGGTTGCCATGATTAAATCCATCTGGATTATGCTTGCATTTGCTGCATATCATGACTATGAGATTTGGCAAATGGATGTCAAAACTGCTTTCCTGAATGGAAACCTTGAGGAGGATGTGTATATGACACAACCTGATGGTTTCGTTCTTGATAGTCAAGCTAATAAGGTATGCAAGTTACAGAGATCCATTTATGGACTCAAGCAAGCTTCAAGGAGCTGGAACATTCATTTTGATGAAGCCGTAAAAAAATTCGGTTTTATCAAGAACGAAGATGAGCCCTGTGTTTACAAGAAAGTGAGTGGGAGCACAGTAGCATTCCTAGTGTTGTATGTCGATGACATACTTCTGATCGGGAATGATATACCGAACTTGCAGTCAGTAAAGACTTGGTTATCCAAGTGCTTCTCCATGAAGGACTTAGGGGAAGCAGCCTACATCCTTGGTATAAAGATCTATTGTGATAGATTGCGTAGGTTGCTTGGCCTAAGTCAGAGAGCATATATTGATAAAGTACTGGAGAGATTCATTATGAAAGAATCCAAGAAGGGATTTCTTCCGATGTCACATGGTGTTTATCTCTCTAAGGAATTGTGTCCTAAAACACAAGATCAGAGAGATAGGATGAAAAGGATCCCATATGCGTTAGCAATTGGATCCATCATGTATGTCATGCTATGTACTCGGACTGATGTCTTATGTGCTTTGAGCACTTATAGTTGATATCAATCGAATCTAGGTGAGCATCACTGGATGGCTGTCAAGAACATTCTTAAGTACCTGAAGAGGACTAAGGATATGTTCTTGGTTTATGGAGGGGAAGATGAGCTCACTGTGAAAGGATACAATGATTCTAGTTTCCAAATGGACAAAGATGATTATCGATCGCAATTAGAGTTTGTATTTTGTCTCAATGGCGGTGCAGTGGGCTGGAAGAGCTCCAAGAAAAGCACTGTAGCGGATTCTACAATGGAGTTTGACTATATTGCATTGTCAGATGCGGCCAAGGAGGCAGTCTGGATTAAGAAGTTCGTTACCGAACTTGGTGTGGTTCCCACGATTGTTGATCCTATAGATATCTATTGTGATAACAATAGAGCAATTGCTCAAGCTAGGGAACCACGGTCTCATCAGAAGTCCAGACACATACTCAGATGATTCCATCTCATCAGAGAGATAGTTGAGAGGAAAGACGTGCAGATTAGTAAAGTGCATACTGACAACAATCTCGCAGATCCACTAACAAAGCCTCTGTCGCAGAAGAAGCATGAAAGGCACTTGAGATCATTTGGTATTAAATACATGAATGATTGGCTATAGCGCAAGTGGGAGATTGTTAGAGTAAATGCCCTAGAGCCAATCAATTATTGTAGAATTGACTCTTTGTAATAATGTTCATTAATCAATAAAAGACATTTTATTCTATATCGCGTTAATCATTATTATTGCAACATGTATTGATATATGTCCTTAGAATGGTAGAACCGTGACGAGGGTATCAAGTGTTTCAAATCTTGATAGTAAGAACCCTTTGACCACATATGGTGGCCATTCTAGAAACGTCCGTAGCCCCAGTATTATTCTGAAGTAAGGGCACAGATAATACGATAAGACTATCATAGTGTTGAATAGCCCTGTCGAAAGGCAGTGGCTGATCTCACTTGTCAAGGTTTTCTGGTGACAACCTGGTGCAACATATGGGTGCTTGTTGTAGGCGATTACACCGCAGCAAGTTCACTGGGCTGACCCACCAAAAGATTCCATATGGATGGTAACCCTAGTGTCTATGGAACAAATCCTCTAACGAATGGTGGTGCATGTGATCCTTAGACTTGAGATCATCGGAGCACCTTGTGCACCGATTGGTGTAGTTTGACACTAGCCTAACGTAGTTCTTTTCAGAGCTGTCAATACGGTGGTGATTGGCTGCATCAAGGAGTGTATCAAGACTATGGTGGATTGACAGAGGATTCATCACTCTCGGGTACGGGAGAAGTTATCTCACGGCGTAATTCAGTATATGACAATGACACTAAAACTGTGGCCACAGTGGGATTGAGTTGTTGCTTTATCCGGATTATAATACAGGTCATTAGTCCAAAAACTGAATACATAATATCGAGAGTAACCGAAGGTTGACACTATTTCTATGCCTTCGTCTCGTCGAGATAATAGATGATGAAAGGATCGAATTGTAAGGTAACCATATCGTTGACAGGTAGCTACTTTGCTAAATCCGAATCTATCGGGTGGCCATAATACCTTGTTAGGGGCCAATCTTGGTCTGTGTATTAGTGAGACGATTAATTGGTGTTAATTACGATACTATACACTACCGGTATGATGAGGAGCCTATGGGTCACACACATAGAAGATAATTTAAGACTCAGGAAGAAAGAAGGGTGTTTTCGTCTTTTTAGGTGAAAGGGTATTTTGGTAATTTCACAGTGCAATTAAATTTGCTGAGGTCGTAGCCTTTATTTAATTTATTAGAAAAATTAAATAAGTGAAATTACATTTAAATATGTGTTCGCATACATTTAATTAAATCATCATTATTGTTAAATGTTAATATATATATATATATATATATATATATATATATATATATATATATATGTATGTATGTATGTATATTAAATATATATTAATTGACTTTTAATTGAGATAATGATGAAATAAAATAAATATCTAATTGGGAGTGTTTGGTAACATGGGGTGTTTGAGTTGGAGCCCAGGCCTATTCCATATGGGAATATGGCAACTTAAATTTTAATATAGAAGAAAAAGTTAATTGCAAAAAGGTGTGAGATTGATTATTCACTTTTTCTTTGTAAAAAGAAAAACCACACAGCCCCAATTCCTCTCCCACGGCAGTATTCCATTTTGCCCAAAATCAATTCATTTGATTTTTCTTCTTTAATCTTAAACATAAGGAGGATCTAGCAAATCTCTCCTTAGTTCTTTGTGATTGTCTTCGTGTGGACTACGTGGGTTCGATCCTACACTTGGGTCGGTAGCAAAAACGTTTGACAAATTTGGAGGAGCCTCCAAACGTGCGTATGTTTTTCTAAACTCATGATTAATTTCTACAGATTTCTACTTTGATATAAACTGTAAAATTATACATTTGATCTTGGCTCTTTGGGAACGATCCTTGTATTATGAACTTTTGTTTTTTCCATTGCGCGTATATGGACCTTTTCCTAACATATGTTAAGTCTTTTATAATTATCTTTGATAATTATGCTATTATCTTATTAGGATAGAATTAGGATTATCTTATTATCCTTTTATAATTATGATAGAATATCTTATTAGATTTTAATTAGGTGATTAGAGTTCTTTTAGGAGTCACTTAGAGTCAAGTGTAAGGCTATATAATAGCCTAGATCTAGATAGTGGTTATCAATAAAGAATTTTAGCAATTAATCTTTCTATCTCTTGTTCTTGGAGATCTTTGTTCCTCATATAAACAGATCCTATCCCAAACCCTATCATTGGTGCTCTCATTCCCTAGTTATGGCTGAAGCACTCGCTTGCGTCTTTTGGATGAGCAGCTTGTTAAAATTATGGCTCTACAATATGCCCAGGCAGAGACTCTCACTTCTTTAATAGAGAAATTGGAAGTTTTGACAGTTGGTTTTCAAGATGTTACTTTGCATATGTCAGCTCTAAACAACAAGTTCAATCAAACCTGCTAGCAAAACCAACATTCTGGTGAATCATCTTCAGATTTGATTGGGCGACGTGGATCGACTTTTGAGAGTTTTTTTCCCAAGTCTTTCCGTTTAGAAGTCCCTCATTTGAGGGCACGGATCCGCGTGGCTGGAGGTTTAAAGTCGAGCAATTCTTTGATTACCATAATATTCCTACTGAGCAACGGTTGACGATCTCTTCCTTCCATATGGATGGGCCAGTTCTCTCTTGGTATCGCTGGAGGCATTCCAATGGGCAGATCCGTTCTTGGCATTCTTTCCTACACAATTTAGATGTTCATTTTAGGCCTTCGAAATTTGTGGATTACCAAGAGCAGTTGGCGAAACTTACTCAAACAGGTCCTGTAGTCGCTTATCAAACAGAGTTTGAGGAACTCTCTAATCAAGTTTCTGGCCTTCCAGGTATGTTCCTTCTAAGTTGCTTTGTATCAAGACTCAAACCATAAATTCGAAGGGAGGTGTAGTCATTCCGGCCTCACACTAGGCATGGCAATGTTCCCCGGGATTTCGAGGACCCGTCCCGCCCCGCCCCATATGGGGCAGGGAAGCCCCGATTTTTTTAGGGATAGGGGCGGGGGTGGGGGGTGTTTTAATCCCCATCCTCGGGGATGGGGTGGGGGTGGGTGATGCCTTTCCCCCGGCCCACCCCGTATATAATATATAAAATTAAAAAAATGTATATATATATTTACTTTTCACTAATATTCCTATATTTCACCTAATTACACAATTATCCTACCTATATAAACCCATATTTTCCTAATTTCCCTCACCCTAAATAATTGAACAAGAACAAACCCTGACCCATATTTATGTATAATTAATTATGTTTAAATGATTAATTTAAGTGTTTGTCATATGGACGAGAATTAACTATTGTGTTTGGTAATGCTCAAATTAATTTATGTTTATATAAAATTAACGGGACGGGGACGGGCCTCCAACATTCCCCTTTGGGGCGGGGAAGGGGAATTCCTATCATCCCCGTAGTGGGGATGGGGCAGGGGTGGGGAATGATTTTGAGGGTGGGGATGGGTACGGTGAATGAGATCCCCGCCTCGCCCTGCCCCATTGCCATGCCTACCTGTAATAGCCACTACTACTCAAAAGATTATAATGAAATACATATAAAATAACATAAAGAAATTGGGCCCAAATTTTTCTTTTATTAAACATATATACATACTCTTTACAAACATATACATTTTTACACAAAATGTATAACATAAACAAAAGTCATCAAAAACATCGTGACAAGGTGTAACCACTCCTCCTCGCACGCCGACATCCATCCGACGTGTCCTCACCTAGGTCCCTGCAAAACATGGGAAAACAACGGGTGAGCACTAAAATAATGCTCAGTAAGCAAATCCTCTACTCATACTAGCCCCGTAACTCTCTATCTCTAATTCTTTTCTTACAACTCCTCGTTCAATTTCTCTTTGGGTTCTACTCTAATTTCTCTTTCTCTTTCCCTTAGAACTCTTTTCTCATAACTCTTTCATAAATCACGACCCCATCTTGCCGGGGCACGGCGGGACTCGCTCCCACTCTACGTGACCTCTACTCATTCTAGCCGATCGGACTCGGTTATGCATGGATTCGGAACCCTTGGCCATGTGAGTATATAATCTCTCTCTCGGGTACTCGGGTATAGCCCTCATCCGCATGCGCTCTCACGGGCTACACCACTTCTCTATCTGATACTCATGCCGCGCTCTCAATGCGGCGTACATGCGGGAATACTCTACCCATTACTCACGGGTTCCCCATCGCACAACCTACTCTATTCTCTTAACTCTTAAAGAACTTATACTCACATTCTATACTAAATCTCAAGCTACTTCTCAAGTGTATAAACAAAGGTGTAGAGCTATCTTATGCTCCCTAATGCACTAATGAAATGCCAACTACAAGATTTCCTCAAAACAGTCATTCTGCACCAGTCACACTAAAACGGCCATAACTTATGCTATACACCTCGGATTACCACGGTTCTGGTCTCGTTTCAAAGCTTAGAAACAGGGCTACAACTTCTCTGTTTTGGTCTCAGCCCAGTTCGAACCGTAAGATACTCCAAAATTACTCAGAAAGTTACGGCAGTGACAGGGCAGATTTCACTTAGGCATTTCCTCAAACATCTCATGTGCATATAAACACCCTACGAAAATTACTACTAAACTTCATTTTTCTAGCCATCCAAATTGGGGAAAAACTCCCTCAATTACTCATAATCCCTGTCAAGAAAAGCACTCCCAAAAAGGATTACACAACATCTCTCAAACTTCATCTCAAACTCCATTCTCAATACACATATCAACAACACTTCTCATATTTAATCATTCCCAAATACTAAGACTAAGCACACATCTCATCTCAATTTTCAGTAAGTATACCATGTACATACATAATTAAAATAAGTCTCTACTCAAAGCTTAGTCATAACTCAACTTGGTTGGATTTACTTACCTTGTGCAAAGATGGGTTCCTTAGCACTTTTCCTTCCCTTTGTGCACTTGTCTCTTCTCTACAACTCAAAACAACCACAAGGGCAGCAACAACACAATAAGACCTCACTATAAATACAAGAAAACTCACATCTAAAGCATGAATTCTTACCTTAGAAAGCTTTAGATGAAATCTTTACTCAAAACCCCTCTTAAAAACCTTAGAAATCTTGGAAAATTGGGTGGAGAAATTGAGAGAATATGGGCAATGGAAGGCGGTGGAATGAAGATGAATAAGGGCTTTCTCTACACTTTACTCTTTTTAGTTCATATTATAAGCTTCATTTCCCATTTTGCCCTTGTCCTTTCTTGAAAATTCCATCTATATCCTTTGATTCTTTACAACTACACCCCCATCCAAACACAATCTCTATTAAATTTCCTTTCATTTTACTCCCCACTTTTCCTACTAATTAGGGGTAGAATGGTCATTGTGTCCCAAAAGAAGAATTCTCTAGAAAACTCAAGAATCTTTGTTTTAGGCTCTTCGCCGCGGCGATATTTATCGCCTCGGCGAAATAGGGCAGAACCTACCCGTAATGCCACTTCTCCTCCTCGCCGCGGCAAAGTTTCTTCTTCGCCCCGGCGAAGTTTGAATTTCCAACTTCACCAAAACTCAACCCATTTCAAGGCAACAATTCAACCAACTCAACATACAAACTCAATTTAAGTTAAAACAATAAACTTTTAGCTAATACGACAAATCTTAAATACATACCTCAAGTGGGATATTACAATTCTCCCCCCCTTAAAAGAATTTCGTCCCCGAAATTCACACGAATAGCTCTGGGTACCTCTCCTACATGTCTTGTTCTGTCTCCCATGTGGCTTCCTCTACTTTGTGATTCCTCCAAAGCACCTTCACTAACGGAATACTCTTGTTCCGGAGCTCTTTAATCTTCCGATCTAAAATCTGTACAGGGCGCTCCTCATACACGAGATTCTCTACAAGTTCGACTTCTTCTATACTCAAGATGTGGGAGGGATCACTTACATACTTTCGCAAAGATTGAGACATGAAAGACATCATGCACCTTGTCCATATGAGGTGGTAGTGCTAACCTGTAGGCAACTTTCCCAATTCGTTGCAATACTTCAAATGGACCAATATACCTTGGCGCTAACTTCCCTTTGTTCCCGAAGCGCATTACTCGTTTATAAGGGGAAACTTTCAAAAATACCTTATCACCCACTTGGAACTCCACTTCTTTTCTCTTTAAGTCGGCATAACTCTTCTGTCTATCTTGGGCTTGCTTCATTCTGCTTCGAATTAGTCTTATATCCTCTATCATTTTTTGCGTCATTTCTGGCCCAAGAGCTGTACTCAACTCACTCCTTTCGCCAATCTCATCCCAATGTAGTGGAGATCTACATCGTCTACCATACAAAGCCTCGTAAGGCGCCATCTTTATTGTAGACTGATAACTATTGTTGTAGGCGAACTCCACTAAAGGTAACATTTCGTGCCATGTCATTCTATAATCCATACAGCAAGCTCTCAACATGTCCTCAAGCACCTGATTCGTTCTCTCTGTTTGACCATCTGTCTGAGGATGATAGGCTATACTAAATGCCAAACGGGTACCCAAATTTCTCTCGCAAACTAGTCCAAAAAGTGAAACAAACCTCGAATCTACATGGACACTATTGTCTTGGGCACACCGTGTAATCTGACTACCTCTTTCACGTAGATCTGAGCCAACTGATCTGAGGTGGTACTTTTCTTTACTGGAAGGAAATGGGCGGACTTTGTTAACCTGTCCACAATCACCCAAATAGCATTATAACCTCTCTGAACTCTAGGGAGACCTGTGATAAAATCCATCGAAATACTTTCCCATTTCCACTCTGGAATACTAAGTGGATGAAGCAACCCTGATGGCCTTTGGTGTTCTGCTTTAACCTGTTGACAAGTCAAACATTTGGTTACAAACTCTGCAATGTCCTTTTTCATACCTGGCCACCAGTAACCCTTCTTTACATCTTGATACATCTTGGTTGCTCTAGGATGAGCAGTGTATGGTGTGTCATGAGCCTCCGTAAGTATTCTCTTCTTCAACTCATCATTTTGAGGAATACACAACCGATTCCTGAAATAGAGAACACCATCCTGCAAGTGGAACTCCGTTACCTTGCCCTCATGCACTTGTTGAACTATTCTCTGACACCACTCATCGGCCACTTGCTTATCTTTGACTTCCTCCAGTAAAGTGGACCGAACCTCTAATCTGGCAATCCTTCCCGGTATCACCTCAATCTGTTCCTTACCCAACTCTTCTATCAATTCTTTCTGCCTAGTAAGCCGGGACAAGTAAGCTTTCCTGCTCAAGGCATCGGCTACTACGTTGGCTTTCCCTGGTTGATATTTAATCTCACACTCATAGTCCTTAACCAGCTCTAACCACCTTCTCTGCCTCATATTCAACTCCTTTTGAGTAAAGAAGTACTTTAAACTCTTGTGATCGGTGTAGATATTACTCTTGGCACCATAAAGATAATGCCTCCAAATCTTTAAAGCGAAGGCCACGGCTGCTAACTCTAAATCATGCGTAGGGTATCTCGTCTCATACTCTTTTAATTGCCGTGAGGCATATGCTATTACCCTACCTAACTGCATCAACACAGCACCAAGTCCTTGCAAAGAGGCATCCGTATAAATGTCATAATCTACACCCTCCTGAGGCAACACTAACACTGGAGTTGTTGTTAACCTCTTCTTTAACTCTTGAAAACAGTCCTCACAAGCTTCTGTCCATATAAAAGGAGTCTTCTGTTTGGTAAGAGCTGTCAATGGTTTAGCCAACTGGGCGAACCCTTCAACAAATCGTCTGTAGTAACCTGCCAGGCCTAAGAAACTTCGGACCTCTTTTACTGTCCTCGGCCTCTGCCATTCAAGGATTGCTTTTATCTTACTCGGATCTACTGAAATCCCATCCTTCGACACTGTATGGCCCAGAAATATCACTTGATCGAGCCAAAACTCACACTTCGAAAATTTAGCATACAACTGCCTTTCTCTCAACCGTTGCAACACTATTCTCAAATGTTCCTCATGCTCTTCTCTCGACTTAGAATAAACCAGAATATCATCTATGAAAACCACTATAAATTGATCCAAACAATCATGAAATACCCGGTTCATCAAGTCCATAAAGACGGCTGGGGCATTAGTCAAACCAAACGGCATTACTACAAACTCATAATGCCCATACCTTGTACGAAAAGCAGTCTTAGCTACATCTTGCTCAACCACTCTTACTTGATGGTACCCCGACCTTAAGTCAATCTTGGAGAATATTGATGCTCCCTTCAACTGATCAAACAAGTCATCTATTCGAGGTAGCGGGTATTTATTCTTCTCTGTCACCTTATTCAATTCTCGTAATCAATACACATCGTAGTGATCCATCTTTCTTCTTCACAAACAAAATTGGGGCTCCCAGGAGAATGACTCGGTCGGATAAAACCTTTATCTAAAAGTTCCCCTGGAGTTGCTTCTTTAACTCTTGAAGCTCACGGGGCCATTCGAGAAGGGGCTTTAGATATAGGTCTGTTCTGGTGCAAGTTCGATACTAAACTCAACCTCTCTTTCCGTGGTAAACCCGGTAAGTCTTCTGGAAACACATCCAGAAATTCTCGAACTATCGGCACCCTCTGAATTTCTGACTGTGGAACATCACCACTTTGTACTACGTGAGCAATGTATCCAGAGCACCCCTTTCTCAACATCTTTCTCGCCTTTACACTACTAATCAACATACTCAATCGATGGCCCTCTCCAAAACTAAACTTATCTCCATTATCGAGATTAAATCTCGCTTTCTTTTTCCGACAATCAATTTCTACTCCATTCCTCCCTAGGAAATCCATACCCAAAATTACATCAAAATCGGGCATATCGAAGACTATTAAGTCAACTACCAACTCCCGACCATGAATCACTACAGACTCTCCTATTAACATCTCTTGCGTCAACACACTAACTCCATCAGGCAACTCTATCCTAATGGGCTGACTCACTTTAACAGGTTTCAAGCTTAATCTCTATCATTCCATGCGAAATAAAAGAATGCGTGGCTCGAATCAATCAAAGCATATAAAGAAACTGAGATGAAATAACAAGCTGACGATTCGGGCCGATGGACGGCCTCGGCTTCACCTCTGCCACTATAAACACCTCCCGGCATTCGTACCTCTAGGGATAGGAAGGCGGTGGAAGGGGAGCTTTGCTCAATAGCTCGCATGTACATCTCCACATATGCCCTGGCTGTCGGCATTTGTAACACACATTCTGATCTCTCAAACACTCTCCTGGATGGTTCCTCCCACACTTAGCACAAGGGGGAAACCCTTCTGTTCTGGGCCGCTTGTACTGTTGCCCTCTCCTATTCTTCCTTGGTTGAAACTTCTTCTTGGCCCTTACTTCTCTGTTCTTTGTGGCATCTACTCTCTCCCTCTGTAAGATGGTGGATGGCTCACTAGGTACTGTCAAAGCCAACCCCTCGGCAATATACTTGTTCACATAGATCTCTACCCTTAACGCCCGTGCTAGAGCTTCACTGTAAGTATGAGGGGGCTCGACTCCTGTCATTACATCTCGAGCAATATCTGCTCTCAACCCTTGCACAAACTTGTCTCTCCTTAACTCCGGTGTATACACTATTCCGGGTGCAAAGCGAGCAAGGGAGTTAAATCTTACAGAATACTCTTTCACTGTACTAGTCCCCTGCTTCAAGTGAATAAACTCTTGGACTTTCTCATGTACTCGATCCTCTGTTCGGTACTCGGCCTCAAACAGCCTTCTGAATTCCTCCCAAGTCATCGAGGCTATATCATGAGTCTCCTCCATTAATTCCCACCATATCCGGGCATCTCCCTTGAACAAAAAACTAGCATATCGGATCCTCTCTCTATCATTCAGGGGAAACAATGCCGCCGTCCGCTCTACGGACTTAAACCACTCCTCTGCCTCAAGCGGGTCCCTTGTACCCTTAAATGCTGGCGGCTGATGCTGATTTATGAGCCCCTGAATCGGATCACCTCGAGTCAGACGGGCCGAGGTACCTGCCCTCGCTCTTGTCTCGAGGCGGTACTATTGGAAGTCTCGGTTCTCTCCCCGAACTACTCTCCCCGACTCTCTGCTAAAACCCTTCGTATTATAGCTCGAATCCTCGTCTCATCAAGGGTAGGGGAGTCGATTCGTGGGTTGGAGGATTCTCCCTCATGCATCACACCCTTACCCTTCCTCCTGTTACTACGCCTCATCTACAAAATAACCATACTTGATCAATTCAAAGGAACACTTAAAGTAAGGAAAGAATTAACTCACACATCCCTATCGGACGTCAGCGAGAAGAATGGCACCTTGTCAAATCCCAAAATCTCGGCTCTGATACCAAAAATGTAATAGCCACTACTACTCAAAAGATTATAATGAAATACATATAAAATAACATAAAGAAATTGGGCCCAAATTTTTCTTTTATTAAACATATATACATACTCTTTACAAACATATACATTTTTACACAAAATGTATAACATAAACAAAAGTCATCAAAAACATCAGGGACAGTGTAACCACTCCTCCTCGCACGCCGACATCCATCCAACAAGTCCTCACCTAGGTCCTGCAAAACATGGGAAAACAACGGGGTGAGCACTAAAATAATGCTCAGTAAGCAAATCCTCTACTCATACTAGCCCCGTAACTCTCTATCTCTAATTCTTTTCTTACAACTCCTCGTTCAATTTCTCTTTGGGTTCTACTCTAATTTCTCTTTCTCTTTCCCTTAGAACTCTTTTCTCATAACTCTTTCATAAATCACGACCCCATCTTGCCGGGGGCACGGCCGGGACTCGCTCCCACTCTACGTGACCTCTACTCATTCTAGCCGATCGGACTCGGTTATGCATGGATTCGGAACCCTTGGCCATGTGAGTATATAATCTCTCTCTCTCGGGTACTCGGGTATAGCCCTCATCCGCATGCGCTCTCACGGGCTACACCACTTCTCTATCTGATACTCATGCCGCGCTCTCAATGCGGCGTACATGCGGGAATACTCTACCCATTACTCACGGGTTCCCCATCGCACAACCTACTCTATTCTCTTAACTCTTAAAGAACTTATACTCACATTCTATACTAAATCTCAAGCTACTTCTCAAGTGTATAAACAAAGGTGTAGAGCTATCTTATGCTCCCTAATGCACTAATGAAATGCCAACTACAAGATTTCCTCAAAACAGTCATTCTGCACCAGTCACACTAAAACGGCCATAACTTATGCTATACACCTCGGATTACCACGGTTCTGGTCTCGTTTCAAAGCTTAGAAACAGGGCTACAACTTCTCTGTTTTGGTCTCAGCCCAGTTCGAACCGTAAGATACTCCAAAATTACTCAGAAAGTTACGGCAGTGACAGGGCAGATTTCACTTAGGCATTTCCTCAAACATCTCATGTGCATATAAACACCCTACGAAAATTACTACTAAACTTCATTTTTCTAGCCATCCAAATTGGGGAAAAACTCCCTCAATTACTCATAATCCCTGTCAAGAAAAGCACTCCCAAAAAAGGATTACACAACATCTCTCAAACTTCATCTCAAACTCCATTCTCAATACACATATCAACAACACTTCTCATATTTAATCATTCCCAAATACTAAGACTAAGCACACATCTCATCTCAATTTTCAGTAAGTATACCATGTACATACATAATTAAAATAAGTCTCTACTCAAAGCTTAGTCATAACTCAACTTGGTTGGATTTACTTACCTTGTGCAAAGATGGGTTCCTTAGCACTTTTCCTTCCCTTTGTGCACTTGTCTCTTCTCTACAACTCAAAACAACCACAAGGGCAGCAACAACACAATAAGACCTCACTATAAATACAAGAAAACTCACATCTAAAGCATGAATTCTTACCTTAGAAAGCTTTAGATGAAATCTTTACTCAAAACCCCTCTTAAAAACCTTAGAAATCTTGGAAAATTGGGTGGAGAAATTGAGAGAATATGGGCAATGGAAGAGGCGGTGGAATGAAGATGAATAAGGGCTTTCTCTACACTTTACTCTTTTTAGTTCATATTATAAGCTTCATTTCCCATTTTGCCCTTGTCCTTTCTTGAAAATTCCATCTATATCCTTTGATTCTTTACAACTACACCCCATCCAAACACAATCTCTATTAAATTTCCTTTCATTTTACTCCCCACTTTTCCTACTAATTAGGGGTAGAATGGTCATTGTGTCCCAAAAGAAGAATTCTCTAGAAAACTCAAGAATCTTTGTTTTAGGCTCTTCGCCGCGGCGAAGCATATTTCGTCGCCTCGGCGAAATAGGGCAGAACCTACCCGTAATGCCACTTCTCCTCCTCGCCGCGGCGAAGTTTCTTCTTCGCCCCGGCGAAGTTTGAATTTCCAACTTCACCAAAACTCAACCCATTTCAAGGCAACAATTCAACCAACTCAACATACAAACTCAATTTAAGTTAAAACAATAAACTTTTAGCTAATACGACAAATCTTAAATACATACCTCAAGTGGGATATTACACTACCTCACACCCTCAACCATGCCATGAGTCTTGCCCGCTTGCAAGAGGACAAGCTCCAGGATCTACACCTATACTTGCAATCTGCTGACCCCAATCTTGCAATCCTATTAAATCAACTCCTAATGTTCCTTCGCGCAGCAAGCCCTTTTCCAACTCCAAACAAATCGGATTACTTGCCTGTTAAGTGACTCGCAGCAACACAGATGCAAGAACGACGCAACAAAGGTTTGTGCTATAATTGCGATGAGCGCTTTCACCCTGGGCATCGCTGCAGAGCCAAGTTCTTTCTCTTGCTGATGGAGGAGGATGATGATGAGCACGAAGATGAACCAGGATAAGTGCTGTTGATGGTGTTGTACCTTGCAACCTTGAGGACAAGGTTGAGCCGAAGGGGAAGGCAATGTTAGGATTATTTTAGAATTAGGATAATTATATTAAGTCTTTTCTTATTATCTCCTATAATTATTTTAAGTCTTTTATAATTATCTTTAATAATTATGCTATTATCTTATTAGGATAGAATTATGTATATCTTATTATCCTTTTATAATTATGATAGAATATCTTATTAGATTTTAATTAGGTGATTAGAGTTCTTTTAGGAGTCACTTAGAGTCAAGTATAAGGCTATATAATAGTCTAAATCCAGATTGTGGTTATCAATAAAGAATTTTGGCAATTAATCTTTCTATCTCTTATTCTTGGAGGTTTCTATTCCTCATATAAACAGATCATATCCCAAACCCTATCAACTATCCATATTCCCAGTGCTGACCATCTTTCCTTGGGAGTATTTGAGGATTAGGTATGATTGAAACGAGTTTGGATTGATTTTGGTGGATCTAAAACATAATATCACCCTAAATATATACGAAAGACATAAATCTAAAAACATTAAGGAGAAGAAAGAAGAGAAAAAGAAGAAAAGAGG
The DNA here is from genome assembly GCA_026225825.1 of Pistacia integerrima. Classification (NCBI taxonomy): domain Eukaryota; kingdom Viridiplantae; phylum Streptophyta; class Magnoliopsida; order Sapindales; family Anacardiaceae; genus Pistacia; species Pistacia integerrima. Next base: position 14,589,128 of record CM047744.1, read on the forward strand.
AGAAAAAAAGAAGTGAAGTGAATTGAATGAAAAGGGCATAATCCCTCCGAATTACATCAAAGGTCTTATTTATAAAGACAATTAGAGATGGGCTATTTTTAACTGACTCTTTAAGTAGGGCCATATAAGTAATTATCTCCAAAGTTAAGGGAGGGGCGTTAACTATACCCTTGCTATAGAGGCTCTTTTATCAAAAGTTTAGGGATTAATAAAAGAGTAATGTGGTTATTTTTTAATTTGAATAAAGTGAACAGCATCTTAATGGTATGGGGGTATTCAACAGTTTCCAATATCGTTGTCCCGCTTGGACTTTGAGATCTCATTGGGCTGATGAAATTAACCCATTTTAAGATAAATTCTTCAATTCTCGTTGATAGATTTAATTTTTATTTTTTTTTCTCAAAATAAATAAAAAACTACATGATTACAATGTTTCCTGCATCTATATTATATACTTCATTTACATAAAGTAATCATCTTCACTTCATCATCATGTATCCTGCATCTAATCTTCTTTAGAAATATCAACAGTTTTAAACTATTTGTATTGGCAACAGAAAGTAAGAAACGATCCTGTAATTTCCTTGAGCATTAAGTTAAGCAATAATACAAAGCTACCTCCCCACAGTCAAGAAAATTCCTTTGAGATTAAGCCTTTAAAGCGTAAAATAAGAGCAAGAATTGAAGTCTGAAGTCTTAAGTATTGATGAAAGGAGTAATCTTGATTACAAGGCCAGGAAAAACATCATCTGGGTCGTGGATATGTGGATTCTCTTCAACAATGTAAGGATCCCCACATTTTTCACTAATAGTATGCAAAGTCTCTCCTTCTCCCACCACATAAATTTCATCGCACCGCTTGTTAATGATATTCCTTGGCTTCACTGTAACTATGAAGTCACTATCACTTGATTCACAGGAGCTTAAAATTAGCATTAGCGCCATCAACAAAGCACAATACCAAGAAATCTTCTCTGCCATTGCATGAGTTGATGAAGAAGCACGCACCATGATATTATAGTATGCTGCCTGTGGATTAAGGTTTGATTTTTGATAGTGGGAATAAATGTTGTATATAAGAGAAGAGGTTTCTTTGGTTTGGTTGTTGGAGTCGGTAGGTGTAGGTTCTTGGCGGAAGTTGAAACGGTTCCTTCATTGTGTTAGGTAACTGTCCAAGACAATAATTCATTAAAAATAAATAAATAAATAAATCTGAGAAAGAGTTGGTTTAACTGCTTTATTAAATGTTTTTGGTCCATGGCTTTGACTCGTTTAACTTATGCTATAATTTATGAAATTGGATTCCCCGCTTCTCAAAGATTGTAAGATTTTGCGGGGTTCCGGTTTCAAAGCCGAAAGATTTCCAGGTTCTCAAAATAATAATGATAATAATAACTTATGAAGTTGGATTCCTATACAAAAGTCTACTGAAGGTTAGGACTGTTTTGGAATACTCAGTGATTTCATTTACATATGCTCTAGATATGTAAATCAATGAAACTTCCATGTAAGTTGTGTCAAAATTACTGGATTATTAGGTTAAGCTTAATTTCATCTTATATTTTATCATTATTAATTGATTCTGAAATGATAATATTCCGTATGAAGTCTCAACTATGTAAAACATATATTTATAAAACGTTTATCATTATTTATTTCTGAAGCCACTTACATTGATCCTATAATTCAACATACTTGAGTGACTGGTCATTTCATTTTACGATTCCAATATGTTAACAAATATCATACAAATGAACAAAAATACCAAGAACATGAATCAGATATTCTAAGGATCTTTTATTAATTGAGTATTCTTTTGAGTATGTTTACAAATTCCTGGAAAGAGTGAGAGAAATTTCATCAACAAGACACCAGATATCAGCCAATTTGGGTTGTGACCAGACCAGCGGGAAAAGAAGAGAGCACAGAGGGTTTTGGTAGATCTTAGACACAACCCAACATTCACTTTCAAAGTTCAGCATCATCTTTGAGATGTGGAAGACATTGCACTAGCAGCTTTCATGGTTTCATCAACAGTTTCTTGATATAACCAAGGACTTGATCAACATTGACCGTCCAAGCAACTGAAACAGGGGAATAGCCTGTCCACGGGTTGCTTCCGTTCCATCTATGTATCAAAATACAGCGTCATTAATGGTGATAATTGATTAACAAATCAAAACTAGTTCTATATGTTCCTATCAGAAAAAGTTTTTTATATGCATAAAAGAGGAAGCTGAACACACCTTTTTAGTCCTTGATCCATTAGTGTATGCCCAACACTTATACCGTGCGTTTCAACCCTCACAACTCCCTTCTTGTATGTGAAGAGATCAGGGCAAACTACAGCCACAAAACTAACAGGGTCGTGAAGGAAAATCCCTGAAACCAAACTTCAAAAAGTCAACAAAAGAATTCATAAAAATAAGTCGAAAAGAAGGATGCTGAAGTCTCAAAAGAAATAACTATAGATTCATCAAACTTCTGAATCGAAGATTACCATAAACACCATCAGACTTAACATGCCAATCTCTGTAAAATTTGCACATGTCACTAAGTAGTTGAGCATGCTTCCCTTTAGATTCCGCTAATTCAAGCAAGTCAGCATCTAATGCAGAAGATAAATTCAACTATCAGAAAGTCATTATTTTCAAATTAACCAATACATGGGAAGCATGTCCAGGAGATGATGTAAATTGAGAAGTTTGACCTGTCATTTTGACTTGTGTTGTAATGTTTATTCCAACCACAACAATGTTTGCCCCAGAGGTAAACACAACATCTGCTGCTTCTGGATCTCCATAAATCTGCAAGTTAAATGAATCAAGTTTCTAAGTGGTTCACAACAACAGTTCACCATCATATGCTACAGCTGAACTTTTTACACATATAATGGCGTTTTTGCAGCAACGATAACTTTTTGATTTCTTAAAGAGTTAAAAGGGAATTACATGGCAATACTTTGAAACAAAAAACAGTAACAGTTCAGTATTAAACTGAAACTGCTCAAGACTCAAGTGTAAGCAACCTACTTGAAACTTTAAATAAAAAATTGGTTTACCATCTTAAATTTTAATGTTTGAGCTCTTCTTAGTTCCATTATACGTATCTAACAAGGAAACTGCCAAGGAAACAAGTGTACTTCTAGTGCTACTGAAGCTAGTGTTGAGAATTTTAGGCTCTTTCCAGCACATAGGACTAAACTAGACTAATTCCCTGGGACTTGACTAGATTGAACCTAATATTAAGAACTTTTGGCTTTGTTCAGCACATAGGACTAAACTGGACTAATTCTTTGCGACTTGACTAGATTGGAATGGATGGACTAGACTAATATATAGTTGTCCTGTATTTGGTGCAATATCAGTTTGAGCAGAAGTACATATTGTAAATAAACTCAAATATCTGATAACTAATTAAAATGATAGAAGCCACACTTGCAACACAAAGCAACTGTCTGGACCAGAGAGGTCTACTTTATTTCTTTCCTGGTGTACAAACCATGAATTTTGGAAAAGCTAACACTTACATTTGCTTCAGCAGCAGGATTTACATTTCCCAGAGCGAAGAAAGCACCACCAAGTATAACGATATTTTTCACCTTGCTAGCAAAGGAAGAGTCCCTTTTGATAGCCTGATTTCATAAACACCTTAGGAATTAATTTTAAAGTGCTGGAACAATTGAAATGCTGTAAGTAAAATTGGAAACACACAGAGATACAGACATATAAACCAAAAACTTACCAAAGCCAAGTTTGTTAGCGGTCCAAGTGCAAGTACAGACACTTCACCGGGATATTCAGAGACCTTCTCAACCAGAAATTCAGATGCACTCTTATCACATTTCTTTGACTTTGGTGGAGGTAGAGATATATTTCCCAGTCCATCAGAGCCATGAACAAAGTCAGCAACACGTGGCGTTCCTCCCTTTTACAGAAAAACCATGGTCAGTAGGCTACAAGGAATGTTCACTTAAAGGGTTCAGAAAAAGAAATCCAAATTGGCCCATATATATATATATATATATATATATATATATAAGAAGACCAAATAAATCTATTCACTAGAACTAAACAGCCAAAAGTAATTTAACAAAGCAAAGTAACAAGGTGCTAAAATTTCAGAAAACATATGTGGACAGAACATTTGGGGAGGACTAACATATTGCAAAAACGGAAACTAAAAGCATGCTATCAAGTAACATTTCACAAAATTTTACAGAGGAGCCACAGAATATATATAAACAATTACCTTCAAAGGTTCCGAGCTGCCCTCTGCCACAGGGACACCTGGACACCCTGCGATCTCACACTATCCTTTTGCACATCAAAAATAGGAATTTGATCATGAATATATTCCAAAAATATTTAAAAACTAAAACCCAAGTATAAAAGAATGTGGTCAACAGATAAAAATAAAAAAATACCAGAAGCAAGGCATTGCGAGTGGCATCTTCCGTAGTAACATTACCAAAGATTGTTGTCAACCCTAAGATCTCCAACTGTGGAGTTTGAAAAGCCATCAAGATTGCCATGCTGTCATCTGTTAATCAATAAATATCCTTCATATAGTCGGATCACAACTCACAACAAATAACCATTCTTTCATATAATCGCATCGCAGCTCACAACAAATATGCACAACCACCTAGATGAAAAAATATATAAACATAACTATAGTATCTGCTAATCATTTCATTAAACAAATATAGAGAAATTGGCAAAAGGCTGATTGTTTCTAAGAAATTGACCTATCAACTAATTTTAAAAGGTTAGAAAATTCCCATAGTTTTCCTTATATACAAAGGTGTTGCACTAACTGATTTAGTATATGTTACTGTAGTTTCAATTGCCTTTATTATCAACAATACTTATTTAAATGGACCCCAAATTACAACAACTTTCCGAAAGACACTACATTTCAAATGCTAAACAATCAGTGACTTCCATCATTGAAAAAATAAAATTTCCACAGGTTAGCAGGCAGATAAATCAGGACCCAAATGAAAATTGAGTCCACTCTATCAACAGGACGCCGTAATTGCTAGTAATAATGCTCAACAACAATCATAATAATAGAGCTTAAATTTAAATAGTTTATGCCATTTCCCAGGAACCAAAGAGAAAAAAAAAAAGAGAAAACAAACCGATTCCGGGATCAGTATCGATAATGAGCTTGGAAGGCGGCAGAGAAGAGGGTTGAGCGTCGAGGATCCCACCGTCACAATTCAAATTCGTCATAATTGGAGAAGAATTTTGGGACAGTGAAATGAGAATGAAATTGAAACCTCGTGATTTAAGATGATTAGAATCAAATAAAAAAAGAGTTTTGTCAGCAGTTGTAGCCACCCAACTTTGTAACGTGGTTAGGTAGAGCACTCCAGGATTTTATTAATAGAAGTTCTCCCATTCACTTGTTTAACAGCTGGCCGTTTTTTATTGGATCAGAAACTTTGCGTTTTGGATACTACCAATGTAAAGATCAATAATTTTTTATATTTCCTCGTGGGTTAATTACAAGATTTGCCTTTTCAAAAATTCACTTCCATTTTAGCTAATTTTATTTTCCAAAATGTTTATCAAGGTTGGATTTTTTTCTTTAAATAAATACTTCTTTCCCATTTTAAGAAATTAAGATTACTTTTTAGCTATATATATTTTTATTTTTATTTTTATTTTTATTTTTTGTATTAAGAGGTGTTCGAGTTAGTTTACGGACACATCAACTAATTATCTAGGTCTTGAAATTAACGGTTAAATAAGACTCTAATGACTATCTCTTATGGGGATATATTCAAAATTTCATGTCTCCTTAAACTTTAGTTGTTTATCCCCATCCTTGTTGAGAATTAATTGTAACTTTCCCTTTAAATATTGTTGACCTAATTTTATACTTTTGTATCCTTATTCATTTGAGCAAATTATTTTATTATTTCATCATTCTATAATTTAATAGATATTGTCAAATTAAGTGTCATATCAAATAAGATGTCAATTATATAGAGTTATTGTTATATAAAATAAATCATGTGAATTATGGATTCTCGAAAACATTAATGGGATGAGTTTTAGAAGAAAAAAAAAAAACACATTAATGTGAATGATAATTCACAACTATAAAGGGTGATTATAATAAAGGAAATTTATATGGGAGATCTAAAAAAAAATCATTAGAATAATGGTGATGCCAGTCCATCGGTCCATCCTACTAAGTAGGGGTGAGCACGGGTAGCGGGTAGAACCGGAACTGGGGGTAAGAACCGGAACCTACCCAGAACCTGCACTGTGCGGGTAGGTTCCGGTTCCAATTATTTGGAACCGCTATTGTGCGGTTCCGGTTCCGGTTCTTACCCCGGAGGAAGGCCAGGCCTAATGGCTGTAACTGTAAAAATGGTGGAACACATTTGGAACCCGGAACTGTTTGGAACCTGTTTGGAACCTGTTTTGGAACTTGTTTGGAACCTGTTTTGGAACCTGTTTTGGAACCTGTTTGGAACCTGTTTTGGAACCTATATTAGAACCTGTTTTTGGAACCTGTTTAGAACCTATTTTGGAACCTGGACTATAATGAAATATTTGTGAAATGTAAATAATGGGGGAGTTTCTATTATTTTACATATAAAAAAATTTAAAATAGAAAAAGTTAAATTTTTAGAATAACCTAATTAAATAAATAGACGAATACAATTATACTTATTACATATAAATTACACCATATTAAAAGCTTTAATATATTATAATACATTAATATTAAAGTTTTGATCAATTAAGTGAATAATTGGAATTATGATCCAATTAAAAGTGTTTTACATTTTTAATGTTATTAAAAGAATTATTTTTGAATAAAATAATATATTTGATTGAGTAATAATATATTTAGTTATTTACTTCAATTATCAAGTTCTAAGTATATCTATAATAAATTAGTAATTAATTAATTATATATGATAAATTGATAAACATTAATAAATTTAATTACTAGTTATATATCATACTTAATCAATTATAACATTACATTATAGTTAAATGATTACTTAATTAATTATAATTTTATAACATTACTTAATTGATTTATAGTATAATTAATTATAGCATTACATTAATTGATTACCACTTAATTAATTGACTTTATTATAAACATTAGTGTAAACTTAATTAAATGATTAAAAAATTTAATTAATTATAATATTACATTAAAAATTTATAGTATGATTATTTAATAGTTAATTCACTATAACATTACATTATAGTATGATTATATAATTAATTATAACATGACATAATTAAATAATTACTTAATTGATTATGAGTTATGATATTATGTTTTAAACATTAGTAATTACTAATTTGCTACATAAACATTAGCACAATACTTAATTAAATGATAAGAAATTTAATTAATTATAACATTACCTTATAAACATTTCATTATAAACATTAATTAAACATTACATTATAGTTAAATAATTACTCAATTAAATTATAATATTATTATATTACATTATATATTATGATCATTTACTTAATTATAGCATTACATAGTTAAATGATTACATAATTACATAATTAGTTATGAATTTATAACATTACATTATAAACATTAGTAATTTAGTATTGTACTATATTATTGCATTACTTAATTAAACGATTAAAAATTTAATTAATTATAACATTACCTTATATATTTATAATATAATTACTTAATCAATTATAACATTCTATTATAAACATTAGTATATTAATCAAATGATTTGAAATTTAATTAATTATAATATTAAATTATAGATTTATAGTATGATTATTTAATTCATTATAACATTACATTATACTATTATAGTATGATCATATAATTAATATAACATAACATAATTAAATAATTACTTAATTGATTATGAGTTATGATATTATATTTTAAACATTAGTAATTACTAATTTACTATATAAACATTAGCACAATACTTAATTGAATAATAAGAAATTTAATTAATTATAACATTATCTTATAAACATTTCATTATAAACATTAATTAAGCATTACATTATAGTTAAATAATTACTCAATTAAATTATAATATTATTATATTACATTATATTATGATTACTTACTTAATTATAGCATTATATAGTTAAATGATTATATAATTACTTAATTAGTTATGAATTTATAACATTACATTATAAACATTAGTAATTTACTATACTATTACATTACTTAATTAAACGATTAAAAAATTTAATTAATTATAACATTACTTTATATATTTGTAATATGATTACTTAATCAATTATAACATTCCATTATAAACATTAGTATATTAATTAAATGATTTGAAATTTAATTAATTATAATATTAAATTATAGATTTGTAGTATGATTACTTAATTCATTATAACATTATATTATACTATTTATAGTATGATCATATAATTAATATAAAATTACATAATTAAATAATTACTTAATTGATTATGAGTTATGATATTATATTTTAAACATTAGTAATTAGTAATTTACTACATAAACATTAGCACAATACTTAATTAAATGATAAGAAATTTAATTAATTATAACATTACCTTATAAACATTAATTAAGCATTACATTATAGTTAAATAATTACTCAATTAAATTATAATATTATTATATTACATTATATTATGATCACTTACTTAATTATAGCATTATATAGTTAAATGATTACATAATTACTTAATTAGTTATGAATTTATAACATTACATTATAAACATTAGTAATCTACTATACTATTACATTACTTAATTAAACGATTAAAAATTTAATTAATTATAACATTACTTTATATATTTGTAATATGATTACTTAATCAATTATAACATTCCACTATAAACATTAGTATATTAATTAAATGATTTAAAATTTAATTAATTATAATATTAAATTATAGATTTGTAGTATGATTACTTAATTCATTATAACATTACATTATACTATTATAGTATGATCATATAATTAATATAACATTACATAATTAAATAATTACTTAATTGATTATGAGTTATGATATTATATTTTAAATATTAGTAATTACTAATTTACTACATAAACATTAGCACAATACTTAATTAAATGATAAGAAATTTAATTAATTAAAACATTACCTTATAAACATTAATTAAGCATTACATTATAGTTAAATAATTACTCAATTAAATTATAATATTATTATATTACATTATATTATAATCACTTACTTAATTATAACATTATATAGTTAAATGATTACATAATTACTTAATTAGTTATGAATTTATAACATTACATTATAAACATTAGTAATTTACTATACTATTACATTACTTAATTAAACGATTAAAAATTTAATTAATTATAACATTATTTTATATATTTGTAATATGATTACTTAATCAAATAACATTTCATTATAAACATTAGTATATTAATTAAATGATTTGAAATTTAATTAATTATAATATTAAATTATAGATTTGTAGTATGATTACTTAATTCATTATAACATTACATTATACTATTATAGTATGATCATATAATTAATATAACATTACATAATTAAATGACTACTTAATTGATTATGACATTATATTATAAACATTAGTAATTTACTAATTTACACAATATTTAATCGAATTATTATAATTTTATTAATTATAACATTATATTATAAATTTATGGTATGATTATTTAATTAATTATAACATTCTATTATAAACAATATTATAATACTTAATTAAATGATTAACAATTTAATTAATTATAATATTACATTATAATTAAATAATATATTACTTAATTAATTATAACATTACAATTTACATTGTAGTTGATCACTTAATTAATTATAACATTACAATTTACATTATAGTATGATCACTTATTTAATTATAACATTACTTGTTTCTAATATTAAATTTACTAAATTATATTTGGTATATTATAAATACCCAATTAACCAATTATAACATTAAATTAATAAATTTATAAACATTAATAATTTATTAACTTATCAAATAGACCCCTGGCAAATGGCAATGTTAGTAATTAGTATTAAGAATTGTTGTTTGTTTAAATGATTTTGGTGAAGTTATTTTATGTGAATTGTGATGAATAATTGTTTGTGTTTTGGTTTTGATTGACGAATTTTATGTGAATTGTGATGAATTGGTTGAATTCAAACGTTGCTTAGAGATTACAGGTTATGAGTTACATTGGACACAAATGAATAAATAACGAAAATTTGTTAGGGGTGTATTTGTAAACTTATAAGGTATTTTTGTTATTTTTTAAACTAATAGGGGGGTAATTGATTTTTTATAGGGTACCCTGGAAAGGAACCGGAACCTGCATTTTAGGTTCCGGTTCCTTGAATTGAAGAACCTGTACTGTGCGGTTCCGATTCTGGTTCCTTTTTTTTGGGAATCTGTACTGTGCGGTTCCGGTTTCGGTTCCCCGAAAAAGTGCAGGTTACCCGGAACCGCTCACCCCTACTACTAAGAAAAGTTGTAATGGCATGTGAATTGTTGTTTTGGATTTATGGACGGAAAGTTCAACTCCAATTTTTAATAGATTACTTCTCATATCAAATCTGGAGTTGGCGTCGCGTCATCTCTATCTTTCAATGCCTTTTGTTTAATATGATAACATCTATTAAAAAGAAAATAATATTTTCTTAGAATAATAGACAAAAACTCTTTAATACCATAAAGGGCTAATCACATATTGGACTATAATTGTTACCCCCAGTAATTTGGAAAACAATTTTTTACCCCCTATTGTTAGTTCATGGTGTAATAGGCTTACAGCTAACAGGAAAGAGGGTAAAATAGACATTTACTTTGTAATATAAATTTATTAAATGAAATATTTCAAAAATGAGAAATATACATTTCAAAATTAAAAAAAAAAAAAAAAAAATCACAGAATCACAAGCAACCATCATTTTCATATCAACAATGCTAGAGACACTGAAAATTTTACACCGAAAATATGTATCGGCCTACGTATAACACGTCTCTGATTTGTTTAACAATTTTTTTCTAGTGAACGGTCGTCCATCAAATTTGGACGGCCGTTCACTCACATGAACGCCCGTCCATATTATATGGATGGGCGTCCATATACAAGGGATGGACGTCCCCCATTTAAAGGGCTGATCCATAAATAAAATATGAAAAAAAAAAAAAAAAACTTTGGGGACGGCTGTCCATAAATTTTGGACAGCCGTCCCTTATGTTTGGACGGGCGTCCATTAGTCCATTAGGAATGGACGCTCGTCCATACTTAAAACAAAAAAAAAAAAAAAAAAAAAAAAATTCGTCTTCTTCGTCTTCATTCCCCAGCTCCTGGGTTCTCATGTTAGTTCTTAGATTACTGCCAGTTTCATTAATTGGCATTCCAACATCACCATATAAATCTGGGTTTCTTGATTCTCTCTCTCTCTCTCTCTCTCTGCTGTATGTGCTTAGGTATTCTTGCCATCCTCGCCCATGAAAATGTATTTTAGTATGCATATTGTTCGTATGAATTATTATTATTCGACTGGGCCACTTGGTGATCTGGAAATTTCTGAAAGGCACATTTAGTGGTGTCTAGAGAGCTATCTGGTTCATGTCCTGTGGTATTTGTGAAAGCAAGAGAGATCTTCTTCATGTTTCCAGCAAATTAAAATGTATTATATTGTTACTTATATGGTTGGCCAAGTCTCATTGTTTTTTTTCTTCGTTCGGGCTACTTGTGAGGAATTGAGAAATAGCGAATGTTTCAAGCTTCTAGATGTACTTAAGGACGGGAACCGCATGAATGTTGGGACAAACCGTAGTGATGCTCACGCCTTTAAGCTTGACACACTCCTCAAGCTTGTTGATGTCAAGGGTGTCGATGGAAAAACTACCCTACTGCATTTTGTTGTACAAGAAATTATAAGAACTGAAGGTGCTCATCTTTCGGGTACTAGCCAAAATCCCGATGATGCCAAGTGCGGAAGCTAGGCTTGCAAGTTGTATCGGTTTAAGCTCGAGCTCACCGGTGTGAAGAAATCTGCTGCCATGGATTCGGACGTGCTCAGCAGTGATGTGTCCAAGCTTTCTAGAGCAAAATTGGATATATCCCTCTCATGGCCTTTTCAATTTTCCTCCCGGGGTTCGTCCTGTGCCGTTGGAAATACATATTCAGGGAGTGGATATATCCAATTTTGATGCAAGGATGCAAGCCATGACGAAACCCATATATACTGCAGTTGTCCAACATGCCAAGAATGGAAAACCTGTGCTTGTATTTGTCCCTTTAAGAAAATATGTGCAGTATCTGTAGAAACCAAAATAATGGACGAGCGTCCATTAGCAATGGACACTCTCCAAACGTTTTTTTTTTTTTTTTTTAAAGTATGGACAGGCGTCCATTTAATGGACGCCCATCCAAACGTTTTTTTTATTTTTGTTTTAAATATGGATGGGCATCCATTCCTAATGGACGCCTGTCCAAACATAAGGGACGGTTGTCCAAAATTTATGGACTGCCGTCCCCAAAGTTTTTTTATTTTTATTTTTATATTTTATTTATGGACGGGCGTCCTTTAAATGGGGACGTCCGTCCCTTGTATATGGACGTCCGTCCATATAATATGGACGGGCGTCCATGTGAGTGAATGGTCGTCCAAATTTGATGGATGACCGTTCACTAGAAAAAAATTGTTAAACAAATCAGAGGCGTGTTATACATAGGCCAATACACATTTTCGGTGTAAAATTTTCGGTGTCCCTAACATTATTGTTTTCATATTGTCATCCAATCTCAAATCATGCAATGGTTTAAGTCTAAGTCTCAGCCCGCCAGGATAAGCTGACCCCCCATCCCGCCCCTGTCAACGGGGTCAATGGGGTCAAACATTCTTTTTATACATTTTTTTTTTTTTATAATTTATGTAGAGACTAATAAAAAAGCATATTATGATTAGACATGGTATGTTATATCAACTTAATTTTTGGACTTACAAATGTAACACCATTATTATTATTATTATTATTTTATAATTCAGTGATTATTTTATATGTTACTTTATTACATTATAAATAGTCGGATTATAGATAATTTTACAACATAAATCCATTATCGAATATTTACAATTCTGAAGAAATTATATCTTTTTTCTAGCTTAATCGTCAAAGTGCCTTTTCAAATATACTTCTAATTTCTTTATTAGAAATTCATTACAAAAGGTAATTAAAATCCTTTAAGAGCGTCTCTAATGGTGCTCTTTAAAATAAAGAACATATTTCATATAAATAAAGAGCATATTCATTAATTTTTAAATATAAAGAACAAAATTTTTATTCAAATCCAATAGACTCTTTAAATTTTAGGAGAGAATATGTTTTTTTAATAAAGAAACTTAATAGGAGAGATAAATAATAAATAAAATCATAGAAACTTGTAATTTATTATTTGAAATTAGGATAAAGAGTGAAATTTGACTCTCTAGATGCGGAGAATCAAACTCACTATTTAATTTATATTTAAAGAATAAAGAATCTGTTTGATTCCTATTTTTATGGATAAACTCTTTATAATAAAGAGTTTGAGTAATATAAAGAGTTATTTGGAGATGCTCTAAAGATCTCTTTATTATAAAGAGTCTATCCATAAAAATTATCTTTTAAATATAAATTAAAGAGTGAGTTTGACTTTCCTCATCTAGAGAGTCAAATTTCATTATCTATCCTAATTTTAATTAATAAACTACAAGTTTCTATGTATTTTTTTTTATCAATTTTCTCTCATACTATGTCTTTTTCTTGAAAATAAAGAATGTTTTCATTAAATTTAGAGAGTTTATTAGATTTGAAAAAAAAATTGTTTTTTATATTTAGAAATTAATAACGATGTTTTTTTTATTAATATGAAAGATGTTCTTTAAAATAAAGAGCATAATTAGAGATGCTCTAACACTATCTAATTAGAAGAGAATATTATATTGATAAAGATTGAGAAGTCAATTTTAGTGCCAAAAGAAAACTTGTTATTATTGGACAAATTAATTACAAATTATTATTTAAATGAAATGTTACAAACTAATTATAATATATAGCAAGATTTGTTAGATATAATTCATGATCAATTATAATATGTGGTAGGACTTCTTAGATATAACATTAGTTACTTGTTAGATATGTAGAAAGACTTATGTATATAAAATTAGATATTACAATTTAGAAAATATTATTGTCTAAAATTAGATATTAGACTTATGTGATACAATTTATTACATAAAGTTCCCCTTCCTTCTTCTAATTAATTTGTTTAATTTGCTTCATTGATTAATTTTCAACTATTCAAATTAATATAAGATTAACAAGATTTATTGAATATTGATAAGATTGTATAGAAAACATCTTATATTAAATTTTTTAAATAAAATGATATTATGTTTTTTAAATGAAATATATATATGTGTGAGTGTGTGTGTGTGTGTGTGAGGCAAATCATGGCGAAGTGAAGCCAAACTTCGTCCCCAAGGATGGGGAATTATTTTGGGCTCGACCCCATCCCAATCCCTGACTGTTTCGAGGATTCCTCGGCCTGTTCGGGGTGGGGCAAGGATCCGCCTAAGCGGGTCAAACACCCATCTCTATCTAAAGGCTCGTAAGCATTTACAACAACAAAGATGTGGTGCATAAATTGAAAAGGTAATAATTTACTACACATATAAAACCAAGAAATTAGTCATCTATTTGCACATCCGTTCAGAGCATGCGTTTAGAACTTGCCTTGGAATTCTTTTGTTCGTCAAAGTGGTTGGTTCACTTGGTGGAATGACATTCCTCTCAAATTTTTGTGGAATTCTATTCCAAGGGTTAAGGAATTGACTGAAAAAGTCCATTCTGCCCATGTTTTAAATTTATTTTCCTATAGAGAGAAAATTAAAATAAGGACACATATTTATTAAAACAATTAAAAAGAGACACATGTTACTAAAAAGCCAAAAATAGGACACTTAACATCGTTTAATTTAACTTTAAAAATGATACAAAAGTAAATTTGTTGGATTATTTAATGTAATATTAACAGCTATTAACCATAATAGATAAGAGAGGACAAAAAACTAATCAAGAGATTAAAAAAAAAAAAAAAAAAAAAAAAAAAAAGTCTGGCTTGTTAAATATTTCTATTTAAACAAACAGTTTAGGCTTGAATGCAGAGTGAATTTTGAAGCAAAAGTCAGTCATGAATCACATCAAACTTGGCAACTGAACTGGAAATTACTTATCAAGTAAAAATTATGCAATTTCTTCCTAATTTATTTCTTTTGGTTGAAAGAATGAGGTTTTTTTAGACTTTGATAAAGAGTCTAAAAAGATTGATAATAAAATGGAAATAGTTATTAATTTTTATTTTAGGAATTTTATCGATTAATAATAATGTAATAATCATTTTGTATATTTTGAAACCATATGAAAAACAAGAGTAAGTTCTCTTTTCTTTTCCAATGGCCGATTGACACAAGCCACTTCAATAAGACAATTTTTGTGGGTTATGGTGTGGCTGTATTGCAATATCTAAAGAGCCCAATTAGGCCAAAATATTTCTTTGAATTATGCGTTGGACATTTCGGTTTAATAGTTATAAAAACCTTTTTCAAAAAACCCAAGAGGAAAAATACTTTTAAAACTCCCAAAAACCATTTTAGTCCTAAAACACTAATATGTGCTGATCTTGGCATCATAATTACAATTTTAGCCTCCGAAGGGGAAAATTCCTAAAATAACCAAGATAACCCTGGGCACGCCTCTTAGAATATGTTTTTTCCAAGTTTATTATTTCAATAATATTATACTTACAAAGAAATTTTATAAAGATTTTCGTACAAAGTTACGTGGTAAAAAATGAATGGAAGAGTAAAATAAAAAGTCAAACTCATTATATTCACTCTTCCATTCATTTTTTGTCATATCACTTTATAGAGAGATCTTTGTAAGATTTCTTTGTAAATGTAGCATTACTATTATTATTTGTACCATGCAGTAAAACACATGCCAAACCTACAGGTTTAAATTTCACATTTTTATCATTCATATTCTATTTTCTATAAAATTTTCAATATCTCTGTTTTTACGTTCTTCATAATACCAATTTCAAATATTTTTTGGGCATGACCAGTGCCTTTGAAACTACCGAAAAACCCTTTCAAAAGTTTTTTATTATTTTTTCACTAAAACCATATTGAGGATTCTGCCTTAAAACCTCGAGGGCATTTTTAAAATTCATGTATCCTTTTCATTAAATGCTTTAATAATTTTGCTTTTATTATTTCATCATGAGATAAAATATTTCTTGATTTATTTCTCATATTATCAATCAAATGATTTAATCTTGAAAATATTTTTATATTTAGTTTATTTTTAGATTTATCCTTCAATAAATCATTATTTATAATTATTTATTATTCATTATCCATAAAATCATTTTCCAGAGATATCTATGTTTAGGAAATTTCAATACTTAAATTTATTGGATATTTATTCTAACATTTATCCTTCTTTTAAATAAATATATCTCTCGTTGGATATTCATTCTAGATTTGCTTAAGTCTCCATTATTTTCCGTTTCAATATTCTTAATCTATATATATATAAAGCTGAATACTCATATAGTTAATCGACATATGACACATTTTGGAAGCTCTAGAATTGCTCAATTTTGACACATTAGATTGACAAGCCAATTAAATTACTCTATCTTAACACGTTGGATTGATAGTTATTGCTTCATCTATAATTATTAAGTAATTAAAAAAATGGGATCTGTATTAATAATTAATAATAATAATAATACAGGTGTATTGTATTAGCATTCTAAAGGTCTAACTATAATGAGACCTTGGATTTGTGATTGCCATGTGGTTGAATTTTATTGGTGATAATGTAGACAATATTAATTGTTGCATTGGTATTCCAAAGTCTAAATAAATAGACATAAAGATTGGATTACATAGGTGCATTGCATTGACAGTAAACGCATAACTGTTTATTAATAATTATATAGGTGCATTGTATTGACATTGCAAACATTTCTTCGTATTCAATTCGTATTTAATTGTGTTGACTTTCGAAAGGTCTAAATAAGGAGTTATAAAAAGGGCGTATGTTCAGTTGTGTATTATTGCAATATGTTAGTTGGTGTCAACAATACATATGATCTTTTGTTAATTGCTTATAGGTTATGTTAGTTTGTGTCAATAATACGTCTATTCTTCATGAGTTTTTTAATCAATAATTTTTTATTTATTTATGCTTTTGTTGTTGTTTACAAGTCAAAGATTTATGAATTGACATGGAATAAAGGAAGGATGTCTGATTGACATTGTCAAATGAGTTGTTATTTTGATTCGTTCTTCCAAACTGTAAGTATATCTTCTAATACTTTAATACGAAATTGTAAGTATATCTCCTAACTATTTTAACGGTTATTATTTGGTTGAATGATTGTTTTTGTTCGGTCAATCTATTTGAATGATTAATTGTGTTACTCCTGTCGAACGGTAAGTGTATTCCTTAACAATTTTAATATGAAGATTAATTAACTTTTGTTCATTTTGTTTCAGGTAATAGTTGTTATACGAATGAATAATTGTTCCTTAACAATCTTAACATAAAGATCGATTAAATTTTGTTATGTTTGTTTTCAAGAAAATGTTCATGTACTTTACTAAGATCAAATCGAGGATGATCTTATTGTCAGTCGAACTGTTAGTATGTGTCATATCTATATTAGTAGAAACAGTTCATTTGTGTTGAATATGTTTTCTGTAAAAACATTCGTGTATTTTAATTTGTTATATGAATGATTAATTGTTTATGTCCTGCTAATGTGCGAGTGTATATATTAAATGAATTAATTTTGCTTGATTCCGTTTTCCAATTAATAGGTGTTATTTGAAATATTTCTTATCAGTCCTAATATGATAATCCCTTAAATCTTGGTCAAGTAAACCATTCATTTTATCATCACATGCATTTCGGTTTCCACTAAACAATCAGTAGTAAATTGACCATAACTTGCTCAATAAAATCCAATTGATGGAAGGATTGAATCTTTAGAAACTAGACAGACAATACTTTAATTTGATATATTATATGCTTAATTTAGATAACTGCAGCCTCACTGCCGAACCAATCCTTTCATCATCACACACATTTTAGCTTCCACTAAACAGTTAGTAGTAAATTGACCATAACTTGCTCAATAAAACTCCAATTGATGATAGGTTTGCATCTTTAGAAACTACACAAGTAGGGCTTTAAATTGTATATTATACGCTTAATTTGGTTAACTTTAGCCCCACTAACGAACCATTCCTTTTATCATTACAAACATTTTGGTTTTAACTGAGCAATCAATAGTAAATTAACCATAACTTGCTCAATAAAAATTCAATTGATGAGAGGTTTGAATATTTAGAAACTAGACAAGTAGGGATTTAATTTGATATATTATACACTTAATTTGGATAACTGTAACCCCACTGACGAATCATTCCTTTTATCATCACACACATTTCGGTTTCCACTGAACAGTCAGTAGTAAATTGACCATAACTTGTTCAATAAAACTCCAATTGATGAGAGGTTTGAATATTTGGAAACTATACAGATAGGTCTTTTGGTATATTATACACTTAATTTGGATAACTATAGCCCCATTACCAAATCATCCTTTTATCATCACACACATTTCGGTTTCCCCTGTTTCTCAATTTTCATTGAACAATCAGTAGTAAATTGGTCATAACTTACTCAATAAAAATTCAATTTATGAGAGGTTTAAATCTTTGGAAACTACAAAGATAGAGCTTTAATTTGATATATTATAAAATGAATTTGAATAACTATAGACCTACGGCCAAACCATTAATTTTATCATCACACACATAAAACCAATTCAATTTTAGTGATGACAAAAGAAAACAAATAATGATATGTAGTTTTAATTGTGACAAAAGAAAACAAATAATGATATGTAGTTTTAATTGTATTTGTTCAATCTCTTTTTGTTGATATTTTTTTTATGTTACATACATATATCAAAAATAGGTTGTTGCTGCATATAACAAATTTTATTTGTATCAAAAATACCATCTGATGTTTATTGTCGAACCATGTAGCTTTAGTAAACTATTTATAATATGCCAAACCATTATTATTATTATCCTTAAAGGAAAACAAATATTGATATGTAGTTTTAATTGTAATTGTTCTATCTCTTTTTATTGATATCTTTTTATGTTACATATACATATCATGAAAAGAGGTTGTTGCTAAATATAACTAATTTCATTTATTTAACACATGCATTTCGGTTTCCACTGAACAATCAGTAGTAAATTGACCATAACTTGCTCAATAAAAATCCAATTGATTAGATGATTGAAAATTTAGAAATTAGATAGATAGTTCTTTATTTTGATATATTATATGCTTAATTTGGATAACTGTAGCCCCACTGCCGAACCATTCCTTTCATCATCACACACATTTTGACTTCCATTGAACAGTTAGTAGTAAATTGACCATAACTTGCTCAATAAAAATTCAATAGATGAGAAATTTGAATCATTAGAAACTAGACAGATAGAGCTTTAATGTTATATATTATATGTTTAATTTGGATAATTTTAGCTACACTTCCGAATGATTCCTTTTATTATCACAAATATTTCGGTTTCCACTAAACAGTCAATATTAAATAGACCATAACTTGCTCAATAAAGCTCCAATTGAAGAGAGGTATAAATATTTAGAAATTAGATAGACAGAGCTTTAATATTTTATGCTTAATTTGGATAACTATAGCCCCACTGCCGAACCATTCCTTTTATCATCACACACATTTCAGTTTCTACTGAACAATCAGTAGTAAATTGACTATAATTTGCTCAATAAAAATGCAATTGATGAGAGGTTTGAATCTTTAGAAACTAGATAGACATGGCTTTAATTTGATATATTATATGCTTAATTTTGATATTGTAGTCCCACTATCAAACCATTCCTTTTATTATCACACACATTTCGGTTTCCCCTGTTTCTTGATTTCCATTGAACAGTTAGTAGTAAATTAGCCATAACTTGCTCAATAACAATCCAATTGATGAGCAGTTTGAATCTTTAGAAACTAGAAAGAAATGGATTTAATTTGATATATTATATGATGAATTAGGATAACTATAGACCTACTGCCGAACCATTCATTTTATCATCACACACATAAAACAAATTCAATTTTAGTGATGACAAAGGAAAACAAATATTGATATGTAGTTTTTATTGTAATTGTTCAATCTCTTTTTGTTGATATTTTTTTTATGTTACATACATATATTGAAAACAGGTTGTTGTTGAATATAACAAATTTTATTTATATCACAAATATCATCTAATGTTTGTTGCCGAACCATGTAGCTTTAGTAAACCATTTATAATATGCCGACCATTATTATTATCCTTAAAGGAAAACAAATATTGATATGTAGTTTTAATTGTAATTGCTCCATTTTGACACATTGGATTTACAAGCCAATCAAATTGCTCTATCTTGACACGTTGGATTGGTATTTATTGCTCCATTTATAATTATTAATTAATTAAAAAAAGGGGATCTGTATTAATAATAATAATAATAATACAGGTACATTGCATTGGAATTCCAAAGATGTGCATTAATAACAAGTATACATGTGTATTGGATTGCTATTACTAATTGTGGTTTAATGACATTTGTCTAGGATTGCTATCTATAATTATATAGGTGCATTGTATTGACATTGGAAAACTTTCTTCGTATTGAAATCTTATTTAATTGCGTTGGTATTCGGAAGGTCTAAATAAGGGGTTATAAAAGGGGTGCATGTTTAGTTGTGTATCATCACAATTTGTTAGTTGGTGTCAATAATACGTCTGGTTTTTTGTTAATTGTTTATATGTTATTTTAGTTTATGAAAATAATATGTATGTTCTCCATGTGCATTTTGATCGATGGTTTTTTATTTATGTATGTTTTTGTTGTTGTTTACAAGTCAAAGATTCATGAATTGACATGGAATAAAGGCAGGATGTTCGATTGACACTGTCAGATGAGTTGTTATTTTGATTTGTTCTTCTAAATTATAAGTATATCTTCTAACTATTTTAATGCAAAATTGTAAGTATGTCTCCCAATTATTTTAACGGTTATTGTTAGATTGAATGATTGTTCTTGTTCGGCCAATTTATTTGAATGATTGATTGTGTTATTCCTTTCAAATGGTAAGTGTGTTCCTTGATAATTTTAACATGAAGATTAATTAACTTTTGTTGTTTCCGTTTTTAGGTACTAGTTTTTATACAAATGGATAATTGTTCCTTAACAATGTTAACATGAAGATCGATTACATTTTGTTATGTTTGTTTTCAAGGAAATGAGGATTTGTGTTTATTATTTTTTTGGTAGAGTCATTGATTTGGTGCATCTCTTCTACCGATCGATCAACATAAAATGTGAATTCATTGATTTTTTTTTATATCTTTTTATGTTACATACATATATTATAAAAAGAGGTTGTTGCTGAATATAACTAATTTCATTTATTTAACAAATATCAATTGATGTTTGGTGCTGAACCATGTAGCTTTAGTAAACCTTCATTTTATCATCACACACATTTAGGTTTCCACTGAACAATCAGTAGTAAATTGACCATAACTTGCTCAATAAAACTTCAATTGATGAGAGATTTGAATATTTAGAAACTAGACAGACAGGGCGTTAATTTAATATATTATACACTTAATTTGGATAACTATAGCCCCACTGTCAAACATTTCCTTTTATCATCACACACATTTTGGTTTCTGCTGAATAGTCAATAGTAAATTGATCATAGCTTTCTCAATAAAAATCCAATTGATGAGAGGTTTGAATCTTTAGAAACTAGACATGTAGGGCTTTAATTTAATATATTATACACTTAATTTGGATAACTATAGCCCCACTGTCGAACATTTCCTTTTATCATCACACACATTTTGGTTTCTGCTGAATAGTCAATAGTAAATTGATCATAACTTTCTCAATAAAAATCCAATTGATGAGAGGTTTGAATCTTTAGAAACTAGACATGTAGGGCTTTAATTTAATATATTATATGTTTAATTTTGATAACTATGGCCCCACTGCCAAACCATTCATTTTCTCATCACACATTTTGGTTTCCACTAAACATTCAGTAGTAAATTGACTATAAGTTGCTCAATAAAAATGAAATTGATAAGTGTTAGAGTAGATGCCCTAGAGCCAATCAATTATTGTAGAATTGACTCTTTGTAATAATGTTCATTAATCAATAAAAATGCATTTTATTCTATATCGCGTAAATCGTTATTATTGCAATATGTATTGATATATGTCCTTAGAATGGTAGAACCGTGACGAGGGTATCAATTGTTTCAAATCTTGATAGTGAGAACCCTATAAGCACATATGGTGGCCATTCTAGAAACATCCGTAGCCCTAGTATTATTCTGAAGTAAGGGCACAGATAATACGGTAAGGCTATCATAGTGTTGAACGACCTTGTTGAAAGGCAGTGACTGATCTCACCTGTTGAGGTTGTTTGGTGACAACCTGGTGCAACACATGGGTGCTTGCTGTAGGCGAATACACCGTAGCAAGTTCAACCGGGTGACCCACCGAGAGGATTCCATATGGATGGTAACCCTAGTGTCTATGGAACAAATCCTCTAACGAATGGTGGTGCATGTGATCCTTAGACTTGAGATCACCAGAGCACATTGTGCACTGATTGGTGCAGTTTGACACTAGCCTAACGCAGTTCTATTCAGAGTTGTCAATACGGTGGTGATTGGCTGCATCAAGGAGTGTATCAAGACTATGGTGGATTGACAGAGGATTCATCACTCCCAGTGCGGGAGAAGTTATCTCACGGCGCAATTCGGTATATGGCAATGACACTAAAAGCGTGGCCCACGGTAGGATTGAGTTGTTGCTCTATCCAGATTATAATACAGGTCATTGGTCCAGAAATTGAATACATAATATCGAGAGTAACCGAAGGTTGACACTATTTCTGTGTCTTCGTCTCGTCGAGATAACAGATGATGAAAGGATCGAATTGTACGGTAACCATATCGTTGACAGGTGGCTACTTTGCTGAATCCGAATCTATCGAGTGGCCATGATGCCTTGCTAGGGGCCAATCTTGGCCTCTGTATTAGCGAGACGATTAATTGGTGTTAATCGCGATACTATACACTACCAGTATGATGAGGAGCCTATGGGTCACACACATAGAAGATAATTTAAGACTCAGGAAGAAAGAATGGCGTTTTTGTCTTTTTAGGTGAAAGGGTATTTTGGTAATTTTACAGTGCAATTAAATTTGCTGAGGTCGTAGCCTTTATTTAATTTATTAGAAAAATTAAATAAGTGAAATTACGTTTAAATATGTGTTCGCATATATTTAATTAAATTATCATTATTGTTAAATGTTAATATATAGATTAAATATATATTAATTGATTTTAATTGAGATAATGATGAAATAAAAATAAATATCTAATTGGGAGTGTTTGGTAACATGGGGTGTTTGGGTTGGAGCCCAAGCCTATTCCATATGGGAATAGAGCAACTAAGTTTTCAATATAAAAGAAAAAGGTTATTTGTAAAATAATTCAATTGATTCATTGTTCATTTTTTTCTCTTTGAAAAACAAAACACAGCAGCCCCAAATTCTCTCCCACGGCAGAATTCATTTTTGCCTAAAATCAATCTATTTGATTTTTCTTCTTTGATCTTAAAGCTAAAGAGGATCTAGCAAATATCTCTTTAGTTCTTTGTGATTGTCTTCGTGTGGACTACGTCGGTTCGATCCTACACTTGGGTGGGTAGCAAAAATGTTCAAAGACAAATTTGGAGGAGCCTCCGAACATGCGTATCTTTTCTAAACTCATGATTAATTTTTCTGCAAATTTCTACTTTAACATAAACTGTAAAATTATACATTTGATCTTGGCTCTTTGGAACGATCCTTGTATTATGTTTTTGTTTTCCACTGCGTATGTGGACCGTTTCCTAACAATAAGAGGTTTGAATCTTTAGAAACTAGATAGACAGGGATTTAATTTGATATATTATATGCTTAATTTGGATAACTGTAGCCCTACTATCAAACAATTCCTCTTATTATCACACACATTTAGGTTTCCCCTGTTTCTTAATTTCCATTGAACAGTCAATAGTAAATTAGTTATAACTTGCTCAATAACAATTCAATTGATGAGTAGTTTGAATCTTTGAAAACTAGAAAGATAGGGCTTTAATTTTATATATTATACGATGAATTAGGATAACTATAGACCTGCTGCCGAACCATTCATTTTTTCATCACACACATAAAACAAATTCAATTTTAGTGACGACAAAGGAAAACAAATATTGATATGTAGTTTTTATTGTAATTTTTCAATCTCTTTTTATTGATTTTTAGATTGATTTTGCTGTTTGATTTGTGGGTTTTACAATTATCGTCTTTCTTTAGGATGCTATCATCAAATGCTTTTTTTTTTTTCTATAGATGGTGGTCAATTCTAATTGCAGCAAATAGATTTGTATCACAGGACCTATATCTTCATGGTTTCTTCAATGTTTCTATTAAGTTGCATTCAAATTATACTGTTGGAGTTGTTGTTACTTTCTATGTGAGTTCTCTTCTCAACACTTTTAATTTATAAAATAATAATAATAAAAATAATTCATTTTCTCTTCTCAACAATCAAAATCAGTTTTTTCCTTTGGCTCTGAAAGCCACTTGCTTAAAAGTTCACATTTTTCAACATTCTTTCTATTTCTTTGACTGATTTATAGACTTATCAATAATACCCAGTGGTTTATCCTGCAAATTTTTTTGCTTTTCTTGACAAAGTTTTAAACTTTGGTTGCGAATTTCAAATGGTAACATATTTGAGAAGACCCATGATGATATAGACTTTGAGTTCAATTTGTGGATATTTTATTTATTGAACTTTTAATTATCAATTCAATATAAAATGAACTTCAATATAAAAAATATATATTTAAAACACACACACAAAAAAAAAAAAAAAAAAAAACAATTGTTGGGTGTGGTTTTTCCGCCAAGCTCGGGCCAATGCGAGGATATGACTCGGCCCAGAATGATCTCGGCAACTATGATTGATCGACCCAGCATAAGCTCGTCGAGCCGTAGCTCGACCTAGCACAAGCTAGTCGTAGACAATCTCAAGAATTAATCAATCAATCCCCAGATTACTTCAGATCCTGGATATCGTGAGAATGACTGGATCAACAGTTATCGTTGCACCATCATAGCGCTCAATCGCAAGGATATCAGAATTGTGATTCAAATCATTTGTAATCCCCTTAATTTCGCTCTTTCCTTTATGTAAATCTTGTATATAAACCCCCCAAAATGATGAGGAGGGGGATACGAATTATGGATTATAACTACTCTGTAAGCTCTCACAACATATACAAAAAACACAGTGGACGTAGGCAGTTTAACTTCGCCGAACCACTTTAAAATTTCTCTTTGTCATTTACTTTCTGGCATTATCATTCACTCATTGCTGATTACCCGTGATTACACAAACATCAGTTTCGATCCCGACAAGGTTGATTAGATCTCGCTGGTTGGTGCAGAATTCTGTATCAACATTTTGGCTCTAGAAGGAAGGGCCTTTGCCACTATTTCAAAGATCCCTACAAACGTTCAATGCGATTTACCTATCCCAAGACCAAAATGGTGTTCACCAGAGCAAGAACTACCATCGAAAATCACGAGAATGTGGAAACCGCCCGCCAGGAGGTGCAACAGGAGAACGCTGGATGCCGACCACCTGTGTTGCCAACTTAGCACGCCATAAACAATTAAAGGGCAAGGACATCAAATCCTGAGAACTGCCAGCTAATGGAGATGATCAGAACAATGGTTGCATAAGCAGTGCAATAGAACATGGTTGAGCTGAAGAACCAACAACCAGTCACCTAGAACCCCCACCAACCGCGCTTCACCAACGTTACCCTAACAGGTATGAATTATATAGGGTGACAGTCCGTTTCATTGCCGCCAAGGGGCGATCAACACCGCGAACCTTGCAGGCAGCTCCTCATGCACGAGCAAGAGTCCTACGGTAGCTAGGAAGCAGCCGTTGAGGGAAAGGGAAGGTGACAGACACTACCGAGAAGCTCGACGGTATCCCCAACGTCAATGTACCGGTTTTAACCCACGCCCAAGACAAGATCGATCTTTGCAAGCTCACGAGTGAGCCATGTGCGTCAATCTGGTAATGACTAATGTTCTGATTATGACCGACATCGTGAGCAATGCAGTGACGAGCATATGATAGCTGATAATCCTAGGATTATAATGTTTTATCCAGGCTTTTTGGCCGGCTGTTGGATACTTCTTATGTCATTTTTGCCTGAATTACAACTTAATTTCATATGTTTTATGTTTCAGGCCAAAACATGCACTTTAAGCAAATAAAGAGTGGAATTGAGTTTCTGGACCCAGAAGCAAGGGAATCTCGGAATTCGGGGAAGTTCTGAAGCGGATTTGAAGCACGATGAAGCTTGTTCCTATTGGAGAGCACCAAAGATTGAAGATTCAAGCAAGGAAGCAAGCGGAGGGTAATTCCATAATTTCAGAATTGTTTAGAATAGTTCGTCGTGGCAAAGTTCTTTCTTCGTCACGGCGATAAACTCTTAGGAACTGGTTGCTACGGCGAAGTTTATTCTTCACCTCGGTGAAGTCTACAAGTTCCAGTTTTTATTAAAACGCACAATTTTGTTTTAGGCGAGTTTTAGGTTTTCTTGGACCGACTATATAAGAAAAACTTAGCCATTTTAGAGAGGAGTTCGACATTTTTGGGAGAAAGAAGAGAAGATTGGAGATTAACTCTTTGGATTCATCAAATAGGGAAGATTTTTGTTTTCTTTTCTTTATTCCAACATGTTGAATGCATTGTTTATTGTTTTTATTTCTATTTGTGTAAATTTTAGTATGAACTAACTCACTTTGGGTTAGGGTTTTGATGTAATTGGGATTTTTATGTTTAATCAATAAATTAATGTTGCTTTTACATTCTATTGCATTGATTGTGTGATTACTCTTGTTTTTATTAAAATTATTTGTTGAACATGATGAGATTGAGAAATGAATCATGTATGAGCTTCTTAGAGTAATCGCCATTGTCGTATTGAACGCTAGAGATAGGTTTGAGAATCAATGAAATCAATTTAGGATTCCATTAGCTTAATGAACTTGGATCTATTAATCTTCAAATTGTTGGGTGCGGAAGCTTAATAGGGAAAAGTAGGAAAACATAGCCTGAGAAGGTATGTTTTACACATTAGGGAGTTCGATTTATAATCCGTGCATGTGAGTGTAGAAGTAGCATAATTCGTAGATTAATTCATAAAATCCTAGTGAAGTCAAAGCCCTAACCATTTGTTTAATTGATATTTCTCTTGAATTAGTTTTACTCTCATTACTTAGCCTTTAAAGTTAGTGGTAAATTTTGTTTTCATTTTAGCTTATATTTCTCCTGCAAATCCAATATCTTTCGGTTTCTCCAACTTGACAAACAACTAGGAAAATCAGTGTTTAACAAACAATCCTCGTGGGAACGATACTTTACTTATCACTTTATTACTTTTTGTGACTACTGCACTTGCTACAAATTGCATGTTGTAATTTCAATGCATCAAGTTTTTGGTGCCGTTGTCGGGGATTGATTTTTGTGTTAACATTGAACTTTTCTTGTGTTAGCTAGATTGGAGTTTAATTTTAGTTTTAATTGTTTTCTAGTTTAATTTTGCTGTTTTGCTTTGTTAGCTTTTGATCTCACACTCTCTTTCTTTCTGTGTAGTTTATGCGAAAAGCTAAACGTCATCGAATGGTTCCTATTGATCCAGAGATTGAACGAACCGCAAGAAGACTTAATAGAGAAAGAAGAGAACGAGAGGCTATAGTCATTGAGATGGCAGAGAATAGAACATTGAGGGAATTTTCATTACCCATGGTTGATGACAGTGGTCCAAGTATAACTAGACCACCAGTGCAAGCCAATACTTTCGAAATAAAGCCGGCAATCATCCAGATGATCCAACAGTCGGTTCAGTTTAAGGGAGATCTGAAAGAAGATCCAAATTCACACATTGCAAATTTCTTGGAGTTCTGCGATACCTTCAAATCAAATAGAGTGTCAGATGATGCCATCAGATTAAGATTGTTTCCTTTTTCATTAAGGGATAAAGCAAAAGGATGGTTAATGGCACAACCACCAGGAACAATCACAACCTGGAATGAATTGGCACAGAAGTTCCTTACTAAATACTTCCCTCCATCGAAATCTACAAAAATGAGAAATGATATCACATCGTTTCTATAGGAAGAGACTGAGTCACTTTATGAAGCTTGGGAAAGATACAAAGAACTACTAAGAAAGTGTCCACACCATGGTTTGCCAATTTGGATGAAAGTCCAAACATTCTATAATGGGTTGATGGTTAATGTGCAAACGATGGTGGATGCGACATCTGGAGGAGCATTGCAAGACACCTGAAAAAGCTTATGAGTTGCTTGAAGTCCTGGCAAGTAACAACTATTAGAGACCCAATGAGAGAATGCAGTTGAAGAAGTCTATGGGTCTTCATGAAGTTGATGAGTACACGACCATTTTAGCCCAACTTACAACACTTCAGAAGTAATTGGGAGGTATGCAAGTGAATTCTATTCAAGCACCTTAACTAACTTGTGATTTTTGTACAGGTAATCATGTGAGCAATGAATGTCAAGTGGGGAACACCTTCGCTTCAGCTTCATCATCATCAGAACAAGTTAATTACTTGGCAGGGAATCAAAGACAATAGAACAATCCTTATTCCAACACGTACAATCCTGGTTGGAGAAATTATCCAAACTTGTCTTGGGGCAATCAGAACCAGAAAAATCAGCAGAATAACCAATGGAATCAAAGAACAATGCTAAAAATCAAGTGGGGGTGAATGATCAACCAGAGGAGCAGAGATTGTCAAAATTGGAGGATATGTTCAAGAAATTCATGCAAGAGACCACAGGTTTCATGAGTAAGACGAGGGCAACTTTCAGAAACCAAGGGGCTTCTATTCGAAACTTGGAGGTACATGTGGGGCAAATAGCAAAAAAATTGAATGACCAACCACAAGGTTCCCTACCAAGCAACACGATGACAAATCCACGTGAACAAGCAAATGCAATAACGCTACAGATTGGAACAGTCTTGGAAGAGGTGGAACAAACAGGGAAAGAAGAGAGCCCACCAAAAGGCAAGGAAGATTTTGATGAAGAAGTTGATGAAGAGATCATTATTAAAGAGAAACCAACCAGTCCCAAGGAAGATAAACCAACGCGGGAAGAGAGGCAGAGGCAAAAGAAAGAAAAATTTCCATTTCCCGAGATACCACCTGAGTTGGCACATCACACCCCTCCTATGCCTTTTCCTCAGAGGCTAAGAAAGAAAAATTAGGATAAGCAGTTTACAAAATTCATTGAGATATTTAAAAAACTGCATATTAACATTCCTTCTGTAGATGCATTGCAACAGATGCTGAGCTACGCAAAATTCCTCAAGGAAATTTTATCAAACAAAAGGAAGTTGGAAGATGAGGAAACAATGATGCTTACGGAGGAGTGCAGTGCCATTCAACAAAAGAAGTTGCCATCGAAACTCAAGGATCCAGGGAGTTTCACTATCCCTTGTGTTATTAGAGATATTATTTTTGATAGAGTTTTATGTGATCTAGGTGCAAGCATAAACCTAATGCCTTTTTCTGTTTTCAGGAGACTAGGGATTGGCAAAGTGAAGCCAACGACCATTTCTTTGCAGTTTGCAGATAGATCCATCAAGCATCCGAGGGGCATAGTGGAAGATGTATTGGTCAAGGTGGACAAGTCATCTTTCCTGCAGACTTTGTCGTGTTGGATATGGAAGAGGACAAGGAAATGCCTCTCATTTTGGGGCTACCATTTCTTGCCACCGGAAGAGCCCTAATTGATGTGCAAGAAGGAAAATTGCTGTTAAGGGTTCAAGATGAAACGATGACATTCAATGTTTTTGAGGCCATGAAATTTCCATCAGAGTCTGATTCTTGCTTTAGTGTAGA
The DNA here is from genome assembly GCA_026225825.1 of Pistacia integerrima. Classification (NCBI taxonomy): domain Eukaryota; kingdom Viridiplantae; phylum Streptophyta; class Magnoliopsida; order Sapindales; family Anacardiaceae; genus Pistacia; species Pistacia integerrima. The sequence goes on from CM047744.1 coordinate 14,619,375, forward strand.
CTTGGTGGACAGGCTAGTAGCAGATGCTATTGAAGAGAACACCCCTCAACTACCTTTAGAAGCTTGCATTGCCCAATCAAAAACAATAGAGGTTGATGAACTGGCAAAGAACGAGTGTTATAGACTTTTAGAAGCACTTCAGCCGATTACCACAAGTCAAGATCCAGAATTTAAAGAATTTGACATTGAAAAAGAGAAGGAAAAAGCAAGAACGGAAGAACCTCCAAAACTTGAACTGAAGCCTTTACCTTCTCACCTCAAATATATGTACCTTGGTGAATCAGAAACCTTTTTGGTGATCATCAACGCAGGGCTGAGTAAATTAGAGGAAGAGCGGTTGATTCGGGTGTTAAGGGAGCACAAATCAGCAATTGGATAGACCATATCGGACATTAGGGGTATCTCTCCATCTTTTTGTATGCACAAGATACTCATGGAAGATGATGTCAAGCCTAGAGTACAACCACAACGGAGATTGAATCCTTCTATGAAGGAAGTGGTGAAACTTTTAGATGTAGGCATAATCTATCCTATTTCAGATAGTCCATGGGTGAGCCCAGTGCAAGTGGTTCCAAAGAAAGGAGGTATCACGGTAATTAAGAATGACAGCAATGAATTGATACTAACTAGGACAGTCACAGGTTGGAGGGTGTGCATTGATTATAAGAAACTAAATGAAGCGACAAGGAATGATCATTTTCCACTTTCTTTCATCAATCAAAAGTTGGAAAGATTAGCAGGTCATGCTCATTATTGTTTCCTAGATGGTTTTTCAGGTTATAATTAGATTGCCATTGCTCTTGAAGATCAAGAGAAGACGACATTCACTTGTCCTTATGGCACCTTTGCGTACAGAAGGATGCCTTTTGGGTTGTGTAATGCACCGACCTGTAATATCCAAAATGTCAAAGGTATGTTCCTAACTTAAAATAGTCCTTTAGATGTTAATTTTATGTTAAAAAGCATAAAATCTAAGTAAGGGCAAAATAGTCAATTCATTTGGAACGGTATGAATCAATTATTCATAGAAAGGTATTAAGGGAAAAATAGTCATTTTGCCTATGGATAAGCATTGAAAAAGTCAAGGATGAGTAGGCTCAATTGCATTTAATGGCATTAATTAAGTAATAATTATGTCTAGTGTGAAATAACCAAAATGCCCTTATATAAAGAATTAAGGACTTATGAGTTATACAACTAAAATAATTGGGCCAATAGCATAATTTTGGAAAATAAATGAAATATTTTCCTATAAATGAGATGAAATTCATTCAAGCCAAGGGAGAGAGCATTTCTTCAACATTTCTTCCATTTTCTCTTAAATCTTCCATGAAACAAGCTTTCTTTCTCTAAGTTTTAAAGGAGTTTTGCATAATTTTTCGAGAACAAGATAGGAGCCTTGGATCTTCAATTTGAAGGGTTTAAGGTAAGGATTAAAAACTTTAGTTTTGATGTGATTTGAAGATTTGAAGTAGATGTTGAGGTATAATGTTATATATGTAGGATTAAGGTGTAAAAGAAGACAAAGGCAAAGGATTTGTTGGAGGAAGTCTTTAAAAAGGTAAGGAAGAACCTCCCATGACTTTAAGGTTTATGCTAGGGTTTGTAGATTTTTATGAAACCTTAAATTAAGGCTTTAAGGCATAGAATTAGTCGATGACAAGTGTAGTTGAACTCATTTATTCTACTTATTGCCTTGAATTCATTATACATGAAGTTATTGCTATTTATGTTTTATGAGTTGTGTTGTTTGATTGAAGAAAATGAAGTGTGGATGCTGATTGTGGCAAAACTTGTAGTATTGGAGGCCACATGGTGTTGAATGGTTGCTATTATAAGTGTTGAGGTGTTGTTTGCATTAGCTAACAATGTTATAGCAATAATGGATGATTATGGGAATGAGATTTTACACTTCCTTTAAGATGTTAAAGACTATTTAGGGGAGGTTTATTTGATCCATAAGTTGACCTATTGGTTAATGTCAATAGGAATTGATGTGGCATAGTTAATATGAAAATTCGGATTTAGTAAGCTTAGGGGTTTTGTTAACTCTGCTTCAGTATTTCAACCATAACTTTAGTTATAAAAATTGAAATGAGATGATTCTTGAAGCATTAGAAAGCTAAGACACAGACCTATAACTTTTATGTTTATGCCAGGAGCGAATTCATTTTAGAAATGGATGGAAAATGGCCTGAAGTATAAACTGGTTATTAAAGTTTAAGATTTAACATGTTCAATTCTTATGATTATGAATTGATTATTAATGTATTATTGTAATTATGCCATGTACTAATGTTTACCCATTAGTTAGATGATCTTTGAAAGATATACATGGTCATGATGTCAATGCATGATTAATGTTATGAAATGGCATGAAGATGCAATGTAATACATGTTTTAAGATGATGTATGTGAGCAAGAGGTAATGTAAATGGATTGATAATCCATAAATGAATTAAAAGTATTAAGCTCACCAAAATATGTATTTACATGCCATAAGATGTTGGAGGTGCATATATACATGATGGGAAAAGCGTAAGCATATCCTCGTATACCGGTTGAGGAAAGATGAATATATGCTTTAGATGCTAAATATCGCGTAAGCACGCCTCCCGATGATATGAGTTCTAGATGAATTTGAGGCTAGATGATATGAAGTGCTTAAGATGCTAAGAAAAGTCCGATCGGGTAGCATTAAATGGTTCATATGCGTTTAGTAGAATTACATGAGTTATGATGTTATTTACATTATGCGATGATTTATGCTCATGTTAGATGATTTTAGATGTTATATCATGACATGTGATGTGCGTGTACTATGTTTACATACTTATTTGTATGTGTACACATTGATGTTATATAGCTATGGGATAAAATGATGAAAGACATATGAAATAGAAAGGAAAAAAAAGGGGGGTGGGAGGGGGTGGGGAAGGGGAAGTATCCTTAGATGTAAAAGATAAGTGGTGTGTTAACAAATATGTTTAAATAAGGGTCAAATAGCACAATTAGAATGCAATGGATCATTCCTTACTGAGTGATTAGCGCTCACCCTTTCATTGTTGATTGCTTTGCAGGTAGACTAGAAGCGAAGGATGCTAGAGACAGCGGGGCTACACGTGAGGGGAGATGATTTATTGTCATCTTCATGTTTTTATCTTGGTGTAAATAATGTAAATGATAAATGTTTATGAAACACCTTTGGAAGCTTCCACCCTGTAAATATGTTTTGATTGTGTAATTTCTGGATAAATTCTTAATTTTTCTAAATTATAAGTTTGGATCCTGCGTGACATTTTATATGCATGTTTTGGATATTACTATTATTATCCTTACATAGATATTTTTTTCTAAATACAACTCGTTCTTCAGACATGTATCCTCGGGATTCTCATTGAGGGATATTCAGAGGATACCTGACTGGAGGGGGGTTTTAGATTTGGTATCAGAGCAAGTATTTTGTTACTTTAAAAAGGGGTGTTTTAAGATGTTTTTCATTACGGAGTCAGGCATTTATGAGAGTTGATGACAGTATCCCTCATGTAAAGTTTCGCTGCTCAAGTTGTCCGATCGCTGTAAGTATGTTTACTTGATTTTATGTAAGGATTGATTATATGATTAACATTATATGTGTGACTATGATAGGGAATAAATATGAGGAAAACCAGGAGAACGGATCCAGGACGCAGTGATGCTTCGAATGCACAAGATGTTCCAACTGCACCTGAAGCTCCTAACCCAAAAGCTGCTACTTCAAGCGCTCTGGGTTTAGATGTTGCAACATTGGAGCGTATGATCCAAGAGGCAGTTAATAGAGCTTTAAGGAGAACCCCGCCGAAAAGTACAAGTACTCTGGTGACAATAGGGACAACCAATGTGTACCAAGTCAAGCAATAGGGACAAGAACCCCAGAAGCAATGGTTCCCCCACAGCAGATTGAACTGATTTATGGCCTCTCAAGTAAACATCAGCCCCCAGAATTTAGCGGCACTAATGATCCAGTAGTAGCAGAACAATGGATCAAGTTGGTAGAGAAAGCTACTGCTCTATTTCCTATGACAGATAAAGAGAAGATCTGGTATGCTACGTACCTATTGAGAGGAGATGCTATGACATGGTGGGAGCTTATGGAGCAGACTCAAGATACCACCACTCTCACTTGGTCAGGGTTCAAGGAATTGTTTGAGGAGCGGTACCGGACGGTAGACATGATATCCTCTAAACTACAAGAGTTTATTAGTCTGCAACAAGGAAATATGACGGTCAAAGAGTAATCAATCAAGTTCAACTCCTTCGCTAAGTTTGCACCCATACTGGTCAGTACACCACAGACCCAATTGGAGAGATTTATGGCGGGACTTTATCCCACTATTGCTAGAGATGTTATGTCGGGTCATCAGCCCTCCCAAACATATAGTGAAACACTCGCCAGAGCCATCAGAGCAGAGGTGTACTTACGGAAGGAGACTAGATTAGCTCTTTCCCCAACAGTGGTAAGTAGTCCTCTCCAGCTTGGCCAATCCAGTAGTGTAGAACAAGTTATTGGCAAAGACGATAGGGGTAAAGGCAAGAAAGGAGTCCTACCTAAAGCCAACAGGAAGGACATGAAGAAAAAGGGCCAACAAAGGAAATGTGAGGTCAGTTACTGTAAGAAATGTTGGAGAAGACACAGGGGTGAATGTCTAGTGGGGACCAATGCTTGTTTCAGATGCCATCAGCCAGGTCATATAGCTAGAGATTGCCCCATTGGTTCTACAACTTCAGTACCTACAGTTGGAGGCACGATAGCCAGGGTATATAATGTGGCCTAGATGCAGGCAGATGCTAGCCCTTCAGCAGTCACTGGTCAGTTATTATTCCATGATACTCATTTGTATGCCTTGATTGATTCTGGTGCTACTCATTCATTCATTTCCTATGGTATGATTAAAAGATTAGGGTTAATGCCTATTAGAGTAGAACGAGCCATTAGGATTGAATTGCCTGATGGTAAGGGTGTAGTGACCAATGAAGTCTTAATGGGGGAGTTAGTGACTATTAGAGGCCGAGATATGATGGTAGATTTGATTGTCTTCGATATGCCAGACTTTGACATCATTCTTGGGATGAACTTTCTTAGTAGATATGGAGCAGAGATAGACTGTCACAGGAAAAAAGTCAAGTTTAATCTAGACCATGGGGATAACTTCATTTTTGGAGAAGGGCACCCAACTAGCATGATGATTAGTGCAGCAAAAGCTAGGAAGATGTTGAAAAAGGGGTGTTCTGGGTACATTGCACATGTAGTAAATAAGAAAGAGAGTTCGAGCCCTAGTGTACATGAGGTACCGGTGGTAAATGAATTTATTAATACGTTTCGAGATGAATTGCCAGGTTTACCTCCAGAGAGGGAAGTATAGTTTAGTATAGAACTAGCCCCTGGTATAGCACCTATTTCTAAGGCTCTTTATCTCATGGCTCTAGCTGAGCTCCAAGAATTGAAGAAGCAGTTACAAGAGTTGTTAGACAAGGGCTTTATCAGGCCGAGTCATTCCCCATGGGGTGCTCCAATTCTATTTGTGAAAAAGAAGGATGGGTCTATGAGGATGTGTATAGATTATTGTGAACTAAATAAAGTAACGGTAAAGAATAAGTACCCCTTGCCCAGGATAGATGATTTGTTTGACCAGTTGAAAGGTGCCTCAGTGTTTTCTAAAATTGATCTAAGGTCAGGATACCATCAGGTTAGAGTGGCTAAGGAAGATATACCGAAAACGGCTTTCCGAACAAGGTATAGGCATTATGAATTTGTTGTGATGCCATTTGGATTGACCAGCGGGCAAGTGGAACTGTCGAACAGAGAATTGAAAAGAATTTTAGAGAAGACAGTTAACGCGTCTAGGAAGGACTGGTCACGAAAGTTGGATGATGCATTATGGGCATACCGCTCTACATTCAAGACTCCAATTGGTATGTCTCCATTCCGGTTAGTATATGGGAAGGCATGTCACTTTCCAGTGGAACTCGAGCACAAGGCATATTGGGCATTCAAGCAGCTAAACATGGATTTACAAGCTGCTGGAGAGGAAAGGATGTTGAAATTGAATGAACTTGACGAGTTTCGTCAAGAAGCGTATGAGAATGCCCGGATTTACAATGAAAAGACTAAGAGGTGGCATGACAAGCATATAACGAAGAAGAACTTTGACGTGGGTTAGAAAAAATTGTTGTACAATTCTAGACTTAGGCTCCTCCTTGGAAAACTTAAGTCTAGATGGTCCGGACCCTTCATAGTTACCGAAGTCTACTCATACAGAGCTATGGAGATTTCACATTAAGAAAATGGGGCATTTAAGGTCAATGGACAACAGTTGAAGCCATACATTGATGGGGCGATGAGTTGCAAGTCACTACCCGTCAAACTCAACATCCAGGAATGATGACTTGAGAAAGTCAAGCTTCCGACTATAAACAAGCGCTTCTTGGGAGGCAACCTAAGAGTTCTCAGTTGTTTGTTTGTTTTTTTGAATTTGTTTATCTGTTTTATGATTTACAATAAATTTAATTTCGTTGTTTTTGGTGTTTCAAGTGAATGATCGAATTGGGGCGAAAAGCAGAATTCTCCAGTTTTCGCCGCAGTGTTGTGCACTTAGCCAAAATGGGATTGAGGAATTTCTAGACTTCGCCGCAGCGTTGTTTTCACTGGAATTTTTAGCCGCGGCGAGAAATTTTCTTCGCCGCTTCATAAACTGCATTGTGCGAATGAGCTAAGGAAAGTTCACCGTGGCGAAGTCTGTTCTTTGCCGTGGCACTGTGTTCACTGTAATTTTTTGGCGCGGCAAGAAATTTTCTTTGTCGCGGCATCAACTGGATTGTACAATTGAACGAAGAACTTTGCCGCGGCAAAGTCTGTTTTCTGTAAAAGTTACAATGACTTTTCATTTTTTGCAAAAAGTTTCAAAGAACACCCAAGAGCCAAACACTTCCACCTTCAATCCAGAAATTTTTCAGTGCATTTCCTTCCTTCTACTCCACTCCTTAACCCTTACAAACACTAAATCAACTCACTTTGTCAAGGATTTTTGCAAAATTTTGAAGAGAAGTTTAGAAACCCTAGGTTTTCCAAAATTGGGGATCTTGCAATTTGGGCCGAAATTGGTGAGATTGGTGGTGCATTCATCATGGGATTAGAAAGATTTCGAGTTCTCCAACCTTCAATTTGATCAATTTCAATTGTTAGTGCTTTAAATTTGAGAAATTGATTGAATGTGCTGAGTTGTGAATTTTGTTGAACTTTGTGGTTTCATTTTGATTTAAGAAGTGTGGAGTTTGATTTGTTGGTCGTTGAGGAAGTTGGGTTTTCGATTTTGAAGTGTTTTGATTGAGTTTGGAAGAGTGGTGATTTGGGGGTGTGTAATTTTCAAAACCTTGGTGTGAATTTATGAGTGATTGTGGTTAGTAGCAAGAGTACTTTAGCGTTGAATTGTTGAGTTGAAATTTTAGTTTGGGGGTAGATTTGAGTAATCACAGTGAAAACCAAAATGCCGCTCAAAACAGCTACCAAGGGTAAAGGAAAACAAGTCGATAATAGGTTTGTGAATGAGAAGGCTCGGCAGAGTTATGAAGGCTCAATTAAAAGAAAAGACAAATGGTTTATTGCCGAGAGAGGATTGACCACAATCCATAGAGAAGATTGGAATCGAGGGAGAAGTTGGGATATCTTTATGAGTGAACTGGAACACTTAGCCATAGAGCCAATAGTGAGAGAATTTTACGCCAACTTCCCTGAGTGTGATCCCAAGCTGGTTTATGTAAGAGGTATCAATGTGCCAATCGATGCAAAGGTTATCAATGATTTCTACAAACTTGATCCAATTGACCGTGATGAGTACCAGGAATTTAAAAAGAAGCAGATTAAAGAAGAAAAGATTCTTAAGGTCATAGCAAAGTCAGGTACCTCTTGGGATATTTCGAAGAAGGGAAGAAGAAGCATTAAAGGAACGAATTGGATTCCTATGGCTAGATTGTGGCGATTTTATTTTGTTTGTGAGGATGGTCCCGGAGACGCATTATAGTATAGTGGTTTTTGATCTAGTAGTGTTACTTTATTCCATTGCCACTGGAAAGAAAATGGATGTGGGAAATATAATCATGAAGAGTATATGACATGCAGCCAAACCAGGGCGAGTGAGCTTCACCCTCCCACATCTTATCACTGAGTTGTGCACTCGAGTAGGAGTCAATAAGGTAGATCATGAACCACTTATTCATCTTGCCCTACCCCTCGACACCAACTACTATCACAAGCTACTTGAGCGTCCTCCCAGAGAAGGACCCAGCTCTGGAACAAAAAGACAAAGAACCACAGAAGCTACCACAACATCCAGTTCAAAGGAGCTGCTGCAGCAAATTTTGGACAAGGTGATCCGGATGGAACGACGTCAAGATTGGATGGCAGGGCAGACCTGAATGCTGTACGATATGCAACACAGCTGCTGCACCAATCTAGGCGTTGATGTTTCAAACTTCCAATGGAAAGACTGGCAAGACGAGGAAGAAGATGATTCCATGGAAGAAGATGATGACACCGAAGGAGAGGAGGAAGACGAAGAATGAAACCTGAGCACTTGTTTTTGTATTTTATGTTTTCAGTTGTTCTTGTTATGTTTTATACATTGGAACTTATTTTCTTTTTTGTTTAGATTGTTAATTGTTGTTTGAATTTTCTAGTTTAGTTTGTAATGGCAAGATTAGGTTGTAATATTTTCATATTATTCAGTGGAAATTTCTAACACAGTGGACACCTTAGAATTGCATTTGTTTTACAGTTGATGATGATGAGGAAGCCAAGGAATGAGTGTGCATGCTGTTGAACGGAAATCAGACTTCACAGATTAATCAAGGAACTATCTCGTACCTTTTTCATTCAGTTTTTCTATTCCTGGGATATGCATGATGTGACATTGGGGACAATGTCAATTTTAGTTTGGAGGTAGGAAAATTTGAAATTTTGTTTTGTGTTTAGTTCTTTTTATGTTTTGGATTTTTGTGCCTATGATGAATTGCATAAGTCTATGATGAGAATAGGATTGTTGGGATTTTATTTATGGAAAATGTTAAGCATTACTTCAAGTTTAGGTTGGTTGATGAATTTTTCCTTTCTAGAGGTTTGTTGAGTGGTTCCACCACCATTTTCATTTTTTCGGCATGCTTAGAAACATTTTATGTGGTTAGGTGAAGTCTTGATAATGTTGGTAGACTCTAGAACCTAGTTGAGTAGTGCTTGAGGCGAAATTCTAGGAATAGACATTATTGAGGAAGTGATTCAGACAGTTTTTCAGAACGTTTGAGCCTTTCCAACCGACCATGAAATTTTTTTCCCTAGTCACCCATTTGAGCCTTATGAAATCATCACTGTCCTATTCTTCCTGTGCAACTAAAAATGCCCAAACATTTCACCCTAAACACGTGTCACAACCTTTAAGAGAATTCAAACCTAAGGTAGACACAAAAGAGTTTGGGGAGTTGTGTGAGATTTTGACGAACCAAAATAATAAGTTTGGGGGTCGCGAGAAGGGCAAGAAAACAAGGGGGTAATTGACCTCAATAAATTAATGTTGCTTTTTAAAAAAAAAAAAATAGATAAAAAGAAATAGAAATTGAGAATCTCATCTCAGAATCAAAAACAAGAATTGCACATGTTGAGGTTTATAAAAGGGTTGACACCTTGATCGGTGGTTGAGAAAGAAAGCGGAGATTGATTTTGTTCTTAGTGTTTGCTTAAAGGAAACCGAGTTCTCTTACTTTGTCTATCTTATCCTTTTCTTTGGAGCCCACTAACCGAGCCTAACGTTACAAGCCTGTAAAGACCTTTTGATCCTTAGTGATGTCTAATCCTCATTAGTGGAGAGTAGTTCGATACTTAGGCTTATGGAGTCTATCACCATTTGATAAACTTTGCATTTCTGCATAAAATAATCCGGGAATTCGGAAGGTGGACTGAAGTGGGGATTACCTACTCATCAGGCTGATAAAGAAAATAGTCAACTCAATTTATAACTTCTTGGAGTGTTAAGCATTTTCCAGTAATAACGTTTCAACAATTTTTTAGACTTGTATAAATTCTAGGCAGTTCATTGTGTTTGATTTTCAATTATGTTGTCTTTTTCTATTTGTTAGTTGTTTTCTTTTTGTCGTGTTTTGTACCTGATGCTCGGGGACGAGCATGTCTTAAGTTTAGGGGTATTTGATAATCCTAGGATTATACTGTTTTATCTAGGCTTTTTGGCCGGATGTTGGATACTTCTTATGTCGTTTTTACCTGAATTACAACATAATTTCATATGTTTTATGTTTTAGGCCAAAACGTGCACTTTGAGCAAATAAAGAGCGAAATTGAGTTTCTGGACCCAAAAGCAAGCGAATGTCAGAATCCGAGGAAGTTTTGAAGCAGATTTGAAGCACGATGAAGCTTGCTCCTATTGGAGAGCACCAAAGATTGAAGATTCAAGCAAGGAAGCAAGCGAAGGGTAATTCTGTAATTTTAGAATTGTTCAGAATAGTTCGCCACGGCGAAGTTCTTTCCTCGCCGCGACGATAAAATCCTGGGAACTCGTTGTCGCGGCGAAGTTTATTCTTCACCGCAGTGAAGTCTGCAAGTTCCAGTTTTTATTAAAAGCACAGTTTTGTTTAGGCAAGTTTTAGGTTTCCTTGGACCGACTATATAAGAAAAACTTAGCCATTTTAGAGAGGAGTTCAACATTTTTGGGAGAAAGAAGAGAAGATTGAAGATTAACTCTTTGGATTCATCAAATAGGGAAGATTTTCGTTCTCTTTTCTTTATTCCAACATGTTGAATGCATTGTTTACTGTTTTTATTTCTATTTGTGTAAATTTTAGTATGAACTAACTCACTTTGGGTTAGGGTTTTGATGTAATTGGGATTTTTATGTTTAATCAATAGATTAATGTTGCTTTTACATTTTATTGCATGGATTGTGTGATTACTCTTGTTTTTATTGAAATTATTTATTGAACATGATGAGATTGAGAATGAATATCATGTATGAGCTTCTTAGGGTAATAGCCATTGTTGTATTGAACGCTAGAGATAGGTTTGAGAATCAATGGAATCAATTTAGGATTCCATTAGCTTAATGAACTTGGATCTATTAATCTTCAAATTGTTGGGTAAGGAAGCTTAATAGGGAAAAGTAGGAAAACATAGCCTTAGAAGGTATGTTTTACACATAAGGGAGTCCGATTTATAATCCGTGCATGTGAGTGTAGAAGTAGCATAATTCGTAGATTAATTCATAAAATCCTAGTGAAGTCAAAACCCTAACCGTTTGTTTAATTGATATTTCTCTTGAATTAGTTTTACTGTCATTAATTAGCCTTTAAAGTTAGTAGTAAATTTTGTTTTCATTTTAGCTTAAATTTCTCCTGCAAATCCAATATCTTTCGGTTTCTCCAACTTGACAAACAACTAGGAAAATCAGTGCTTAACAAACAATCCTTGTAGGAACAGTATTTTACTTATCACTTTATTACTTTTTGCAACTAGTGCACTTGCTACACATTGCATGTTGTAATTTCAACACATCAATAGCACCTACCAACCCAACCATCATGACTTGACCTCGCGTATCAACACGCACATCGGAGGAGCCTTGCAAGCAATAGACTTGCGAACCCACTTGCTCGAGGTACAACTTAACAGAGCCAACCAGGGGAACCAAAATGAAGACTTGGATCGCATGCAAAGGATGCTCGATGATCTAAAAGCTCGTAAGAACAACCTGGCGGAAGAAATAGTAAGTTCCCCTTTTTTGGAGGGAGTTTGCCAGGCCTTGCTCCCACAAGGATTCAGGGCATCAGAAAGCAAGTCTAACGGGATGGGGGACCCCATAAATCACCTCGACAACTTTAATGACCTGATGGAGCTCCACCAGGTCAGTGACTTAGAGAAATGCTGGTGCTTTGCAGTCACATTAGTCAGAGATGCCAAGTGGTGGTACAAATGACTCAAGGCGAACTCCATCAATTCCTAGGAACAATTCTCCGCGCTATATCTATAGTAGTTTTAGGCAAGGAGACAGTTAGCAATGTCGCTCAGCTACTTGAGCAACATTCGCCAAGTGCGAGATGAATCGCTAACCTCGTATTTAACGAGGTTCTAGAACGAGCAGGCAAAGGTCGTTGATGCCCTCGAAGAATCCATTCGGACTCTCCTGATTGCAGGGATCAAACCTAACACGGAGCTGTGGAAAGAGCTCCAGAGTGAAGACTATGTGCGTCTGGCCAAATTCTACTAGATGGCCATAAAATACAAACGTGTAGAAAGGCCGTTAGCGGCACTAGCTAGGAGGTCGACGTGGGGGGCCCTGGACAAGAGACAAGATCGCCCCTCGGATAAGCATGGGGGCCAAGACCGCAACGATAGGGATTGCAACAGATTCCCAAAGAAATGGAGTGTAAATAACCACGAAGACAGGCAGCCTTTCCCACGGTATGTAGAGTACACCCCCTTTTACTTAAGACATCGCCCACATCTATGAGGTATCCCGAGAGGCGAAAAGGTTGCCCGCTACAGAAAGAATGAGGGGGGCTCCAGGAAGAAGAGATCGGCAAAAATATTATCGGTATCACAAGGATGTCGGGCACAATACGAATGACTACCAGGCTCTGAAAGATGCTATCGAGGACCTGATAAGAAAATGTCATTTGAAAGAATTTGTTAAGGTAGAACCAGCTCGAGAGAATCCTGGTGAGCAAAGTAACCAAGCCCCAGGCTAGATACAAACCCCGGCTTAGTAGGCTTCGCTAAACCCTAACAAGGTCTTCGTGAACATAATCTACGGAGGATCGGATACAGCGGGCAACTCAAGGTGAGCCTGCGAGCAATATGCTCGGGAGGCCAAAACAAACTCGATCCCCCGAATAATGAGTTACGAACAGAAGCCGCTTAAGCGGCCTAAATAGGAAAGCGAGGCAGTGGGGTTCACAGTTGATGAGTGCGAAACATCCCCTCGTCATAATCATGATGCGATTGTAATCGCAGCTAGGATTGGCAATGCAAGAGTGTTAAGGGTTATGGTCAACAACGGGAGGGCGATAAACATTATTTTCTTGGGAGCCTTCCAAGGAATGGGATTCATAGAAAGAAACCTACGAGCGTGCCTTTCGCCGCTCTATGGGTTCACAGAGGACAACCTAGTTCCTAAAGGTACCATCGACCTTCCTATAACTTTGGGGGCCGGCTCGAAGGTTAGAATTGTAATGGTCGAATTCCTAGTGGTGGACTACCAGACCACGTATAACGTCATCCTTGGAAGGCCAATCCTAGATTATTTAAGCGCGGTCACGTCAGTGCGCTGCCAAGTGTTAGGAAGTAATGAAATCTGACCGTTGATTGTAGATGACGTGTTAGGGAGTTGGTTTTATTTCTGTTACAGTGCACATGCAAAATACATGCAGTTCGCATGTATATATAAAACACTTTACGCATGTATCATGTATGATCATTATCAATAATACAGATCTGAGTTTTCTCTCTCTTTTGCTCTGTTTTTCCTGCGTTTTCTATTAGTGTTCTAAGTTGGTATCAGAGCCTTTGACCAACGTCGAAAATGGATGATCCCTCACCAATTTCTTCTTCCTTTGACAAAGCAAATAAAGATTCAAGTCTCAAACACTCTTTTGATTCAGTCAATTTCTCCAATTTTTCTTCTCTGTCTTCTTCAACACTTCTGGTAATCTCACCAAAATTGACAAGAGATAACCACCGTTTCTGGAAATCTCAGATCCTGTTTGCCGTTGGAGCTCATGGACTCGAAGAACACCTCACTGGACTCGTATCATGTCCAGCACCCTTTGTTCATGTTCAAGTGGATAGCTCAAGTTCAGAGGTACACAAAAAACCTAATTCAGAGTATCTACTTTGGAAGAGAACTGATAAATTATTGGTGAGTTGGTTATTATCTTCAATATCAGAGTCTATGTTTCTTGTGATCTCTAAGTGTTAGTTTGCAACTGATATATGGTCAACCTTGGAAAAGGAATTTCTTACCGAATCGAAAGCTAAAACACTGCATGTTAAGAGTCTACTGCAAAACACGAAAAATGATAGTTTAAGTATGCATGATTATTTTCTAAAGATGAAAAGTTATGCTGAGAGTTTGATTGCTAGTGGTGTTATTATCACCGATGAAGAGTTGTTGAATTACATATTGGATGGTTTACATTCTGAATATGATGTGGTAGTTGTTAACATAACCACTAGGCTTGAATCTAAGGTTGATCGAATACTTGGTGCAAAAAGCTCAAATTGTTTCTGAAGCTAGAACTTAGGCTAGAGAAAGCTAATAGTACAATGAATTCCTTGGTTCATACTGAGTTTCATAGCAGTTCAGCTAATATTGCTAGTCTATCTATGAACAATGAACAAACGAAGTTGCGATCTATACCACAGTTCTCTACTGATCTAGCTCCAACCTCACAACCTTCTAAGTTCAACCAATCAGTTAACCAATCATACTCTACACCTAATCAGAATTCAGTGGTGAATACACCCTCTCAGAATCCATTCATGCCACCTCAGAATCAATTCTTTACATCACAATTTGCTAGAGGGTATTCTGGTGGCAGAGGAAGAGGTCGTGTAGGAGGAAGAAACAGATTTATCTATCAAGTGTATGGTAAAACTGGTCTTCTGGCGTTGAACTGTTACCATCAGTTTGATGTTAATTTCTCAGGAAACTCTTCAATGCCAAGGAACAATTTTAATCCTCATGGATTTGCAAGAGCACCTGAACCTTATCATAGATGTTTTTATCCTTCCATACCTCCTCAACACTACTCACAAACTGCCAATACAGGCCAGTTACTACCATTTTAGAATGTTTATCAGCATCAATAGCCTCAATTTTCAATAGCTCCTGGAACTTCCTCTAGCAATACTGGTTTCCAGTCTAATATTGGTTCCTCAAACATGTCTAATCAGGTGTTTATGGCTCAGTCTCAAGCGTATGATCAGGCATATAATCAGACTCCTACAGCCATTAACTACATAGCCACACCATTCACTGTAAGAGATGTGCATGGTACATGGACTCTGGAGCAACAGACCATGTTACTTCTGATTTTTCCCAGCTGACAACAAGCTCCAATTACATAGGAGGAGAACAGCTTTAGGTTGGCAATGGTGAGTTGCTAACTATCTCACATACTGGTTCTGCTATATTAGCCTGTTCACATAGGATTTTGTGTCTTAGAAATGTTTTGTTTGTTCCTAATATTACCAAAAATTTACTTAGTGTTTCCAAATTAACTAGAGATAATGATGTCTTGGTTGAATTTTTCAATGATCATTGTGTTGTTAAGGACAAATCCTCCAAAGCAACCCTTCTCCAAGGAGTTCTTAAAGCTGGTCTGTGAAAGAACAGCATGCATGCATGAAGAGTGGTGGAAATGGAGAAGAAAGCATGAAAGGATGGATTCAAAAAACTGTTTTTAAACAAAGCATGGAAATGAGATTATACCTACTCCTTTGCTTTGGGTTGATGAAGATTAGCCTAAAAAAGATGAGACCTCCACACTTTAACACCAACTTGAGAGGATTAGAGAGTGGCCGTGGCTAGGGTGAGAGAGCTTTTAGTTTGTGTTTGAGTGAACAAGTTAAGAATGAACTAAAATGTAACCTTTTGCATTTATATATACTTGGGCAATTTTGTAATTATTTATTTTTCACTTCTAAGCCCCTATAAAATCTTATTTTAAAAAAGGCACCTTACAATTTATTATGTTACCCTTTGAATAATCAATATTATTCAAGGGCCCATGTAAACTAAACTAGTTTACATTAACAACCCATAAATTTACCTTTTTTACCCTTTAACTATTAAAAGGTAATTTTCATTCATCTCATTAATCTTAACGCTTTAAGATATAATAATTAAATATAATTAATTATTGCTTGACCATTTTAACCCTTAAAATGTCACAAACAATTTTCTATGTAACTATTACCATAGAAATCCCGTCATTACCCTCGGAAGATGCTAGCCCTCTTCGGATAATCATTTATCTCTCTCATTCTTCTCTAACTTCTCAAGGCTATTGGTGTGACCATGTAGGTCCATCGTGGATTAGCGTGTGGCGTCTGGATGAATCCAAGAAACTTTGTCCGGAGGAGGCCCAACGACTATGGTAAACATCTAGCAATGTGCCATAGTCCCTAAACCACGATGAAGAAATGCTTCATCAAACCCATTTCAGATCATACGTACCGTGCAGGTAAAGTCCCTCCATTGAGATATCCTGATCGAGCATGGATTCATGGAACGTCAAAATCCTAAACTCGATCTTCTACTGAATCGTCGATCAATATGTCCAGAACTCATCATCACAAACTTGCTTTTGTATGACTAATAATAGACTCGGCGGCAGGAGATTCGCTCGACATTTATCGACGTTCGTCTAGGAACTCCCGATCCTATATTTCTGAGTTAATGGATCCCCTCTTGACCATCGTTCATTTCCGCATATGAACAACACATGACCAAATAAGCTTTATTATACGAAACATGATTAGTCTCGTACTTATACACCATATGAACCATACGCATCCATATCGGATCCGAACTACAATGTCTCGGAGTCAAAAGGACTACATCGTGCCAGATATAACCAAACGATAAATCATTGACTACATGCTTTTCCAAGTGATTTGTCATTATTCGGTCACGTTCGAAAAATAGTTCTGGTCGTTAATCCATACCAATGCCCCAGTTGACATGACTATCATCGTCATCCACATTATATCAACTCACGATATCTTTCGAAAGCATCGATATGCCTCTTTGTGCAATATAGTTGCCCAAATTATATTGCTTAAGTGAGAACCCTTTTCGATAATTCATTTCTTGATTAAATGAATCATCTGGACAATTCATATACATACTTTATTTTAAATGCATGGATGAATAAAGGAAGCAATTTATATATATGAATTGAAGAACTCTTTCTTATATTATTTATGATATATATAGATACAAGACAAAATGCTCTAAAACCGACAACAAGAATGGTTTCTAGGGCATACACTAATATACACTATCAGTCTGTACCAACTTCAAACTCCAGTCTGTCCTACCTCTACTTCCATTGCAGCTTTGTCTCCCTCGTTGTCCTCTTCACACAATGTCGGCATTGACACAAAGACTATGTCTCATTTCCTTGCTCTTGAATCAAGGTCTTCTTGATTGTCTCAACAATCACCTTTGATTTCTTCAACTTTCAATAAATGTAATGCGATTTAACGCTTCAATAAGGGGCAAAAATTGTAGAGAATACATCCGATCTTCCCATGTATTCTGATTTGTCTATCCCAAAGGCAATGTACCCTCTTTTGATGTAAAGACCTATTATTAATGAAAGTACTTGTTTTTGCAATTCTTCCTCGTTGACAAGTCTCGTTAACACTAAGTTAGATAGTTTTCAATCTTTTCCCCTGTCCGAAAGGGCTGACATTATGATATGGCATAAAAAGCCCGGGTCATCCCCTAACTTCTTAGTTCTTACTAAAATTCTTAAAAATTTGGATATTCCACTTTTTCACACAAAGCCTTGGACCTCACATTTTGTATAGCTGTCAATATTGTAAATTGCATCAATCTACCCTATCCAAAGTCTACCTTTCAAGCCTCACAAACCTCTTGAACTTATATACTCCGACCTTTGGGGACTTTCACTATCCCTTCACCTCGAAGGTTTTAAATACTACATCAATTCTTAGATGATCATACAAGATTCCACCTAAATTTTTCCTCCCTAAAAACCAAGTCTCAAACCTACACCCATCTTCACTCAATTTCATAAACTTGTTTGAGAAAAAACAATTTGACACCTCCTTGAAATGTGTTCAACTCCGATTGGGGGGGTGAATATGGGAGTCTAGTTCCTTATTTCAAAGCCAACGGTATCTTGTTTAGACATCCTTGTCCACACACCCATCAACAAAATGGGAGGTAGAGAAGAAAACATAGACAACTAGTTGAACAAGGATTAACTCTTCTTGCACAAGCTAGCATGCCATTAAAATTTTGTGGTATGCATTCCCAATTAAACCGCCATCTTACAATTGATTTCCCACACCCTTTTTGCTTTTGAACCGCTTTTCACCCTTTCAAAAATTGTTTCCATACCGTCCTAACTACTCGCCATTAGAGTTTTTGGTTCAGCCTGCCCATCCTTTTCTTAGACCCTATAACACTCACAAGTTTAACTTTCATATTTCGCAAAGTGTACTTTCATTGGTTATAGTCTACATCATAAAGGGTATAAGTGCCCTTAGCTCCCTTCCCAAAGGGTTGGGTTTAATTTATACTTGTCAAAGTTGTCAAGTTTGATGAGTCGATTCCATTTCAAAATTTTACCAATTCAACTCCTCATATCATCGTTATATCATCCCAGGCTGTGTCATTTCAACCTATTTCCGCCCATCTCGGTGTGTACCTACGCCCAATACTTTTTAATTCTTCTCCTATATTACCTACAAACTCACAAATGTCACAGACATGATCATTGGAACAAATCCCAACAGGATACATTCTCCAAGCTTCATCCCTTTAACAGCTTCACTTCGCACTTCCCATACCTTGTCAGCTCTTGATGCCCAAGTTTCTAAAAATGCGAGTCTTCACATTGTGTCCACAACCTCTAAGGACTGAACGATCCTTGATGTCACCTGTAACCATCTCCTCTAATAACTCCTTTGAAATTATACCACTTGCAGCCTTCACTTGCCTTTAGCAAAAGATCTTTGCCTTTGGAACAAATACACATCCTATGCTAACTAGAGGCAAAAACCAAAGCCCATACACTCGCTTACGACCTCTTCATCTCTTGATACCAAAGAACACCACGTGTCGCACTATCTCATCCATCCGGAAAGCGCTATGCAGGCTGAGTATGATGCTTTGATATCTAATCGGACACAGGGAGCTTGTTCCGACTTAACTTTCGATATTTGAATCCAATAGGTTGTAAATGGGTGTTTAAGGTTAAAACTAATCCCGATGGTTCTATCTGAGATTTAAAAAGCCCAAAGGGGTTGGTTGCCAAAGGATTCCAGGTGAGACCTGGTATAGATTATCTTGAGACATTCAGGTCCCAAAGGGTGGTTAAATCTCCAACTATCAGGGTGATTTTGAGCTTAGCTGGAAGTTATGGATGAGATATACAGCAAGTAGATATTAATAATGCTTTTCTTAATGGGGATCTTCAAGAAAAAGTCTATATGGTACAACTTGAAGGATTTGTTCATTCACAATATCCTCATCATAGATTGACCAAAGCTCTTTATGGACTAAGAGGCTCCACAGGAACTGTTTAACTCCAAATAAAGGAGCTTTAAAGTCCATCTGGGGAAAGGGGCCTGGTTTGATAAACTTAAGAAAGCATTCCTTGGATGGGGGTTTGTTCATTCTCTAGCAGATCCTAGTCTATTTGTGTATAAAAAAAAAAGCATATTGATGTATGTCTAATGTATGTGGATGATATTTTACTCACAGGAAATGGCTCGGTCAGGTTCACGATTTGATCTTAATACCTGAGGTTTGCATTAAAGGCTTTAGGATCTCTCAAGTATTTTCTTGGGTTTGAGGTGATAAGAAATAAGGTAGGAATTCATATGAATCAGGAGAAATATGCAAAAGATCTACTGGTTAAAACAAATATGGTTGATTGTAAGCCTTGTAATACCCCAATGGCTGTTAGAGCTAAACTTGCACTTAAGGATAGTGAACCTTTTGAAAATCCGGACCTCTACGGAATGCGGTGGGTGCCTGGCTGCGGATATTTGACATTGTCGGAGGACGACATTTCTTACTCGTAAATAAGCTTCGATCCAATTCTTAAAAGCCCCTACCTGGTGCATTGGCAAGCCTTTGTAAAAACTATTGAGATATCTTAAAAGGCCACCTCCAATTATGGTCTTCAAGTTCTTTGTCCCGAGTCATAGGTTTAATCTAGGAGTTTGGGGTTTCACAAATGCGATTGGGCACATGGGCAATCCCACGGCTCCTTGGACAAAAAGGTCAACTAGTAAGGCTGTGTTGTGTTTCTTAGGTCTAATCTCATTCCAATGGAATTCAAGGAAAGCAAAAGGTTGTGGCTCTCTCTTTGGGCCCAGGGAGAATATAGGTCCTCTTGCCACAAGGGTCCTTTGGAAATAAGCACAGTTCTGCGGTCTTTTTCTTTTTGGGAAATTGGTCTTAAGTTGACTAAAATTCCTGTTATCTAGTGTGACAACCAGAGTGCAGGTTCACTTGCCTTCAATCCTGTCTTTCATGGTAGGACTAAACATATTGAGCTAGATGCTTACTATATACGGGAACAGTTACTGCAAACAAGGTTAAGGTTCAATATGTTTCCTTAAGAAGTATCAAAAGGCGATATCTTCAAACTAAGGCAACTTTTCAGGCTTCCAAGTTTGGAAACACTTCGAGGAAAACTTACTGTACAAAGCACCTAATGTGTTATGAATCTTGCAAAACTGATATTTGAGAAGTTATACTACTATGTTGGGAGTTTTTAGTGCAACGAACAGTGTGTTCGAGAAGTGCAGCAACATGTTTGTGAAGTGCAGCAAACAGTGTGCTCGTGAAGTGCAACGAATAGCAAGCAATAAGTGTTCCTGTGTTTATAGAGAGCGGTGAACAACAAGCAATAAGTGTTCGTGTGTTGTGTTCGTAGTTAGCAGCGAGTTTTTAGTGTTTGTGTGTTGTGTTTGTAGCAAACAGCAAACATCAAGCAATATGTGTTCGTGTGTTGTGTTCGTAGCGAGCAGCGAGTTTTTAGTGTTCATGAAAATAAGTGTTCGTGTGTTGTGTTTGTAGCGAACAGCGAACAGCAAGCAATAAGTGTTCATGTGTTGTGTTCGTAGCGAGCAGCAAGTTTTTTAGTGTTCGTGAAATGGAGCGGAGTTTTCACGTGTTTGTGAAGTGTAGCGAACAGCGAGCAATAAGTGTTCCTGTGTTCGTAGCGACGAGTTTTCACGTGTTCGTGAAGTACAGTGAACAACGAGCAATAAGTATGTTCGTGTGTTTGTTAATCAGTTGAGAAGGTTTTGTTGAAGAAGGGATGTTAGAATGTAATGAAGAAGTAAAGAAGTGTGGACGTTTTGTTGATGAAGGGATGTTAAGAAGTAATGAAATCTAACCGTTGATTGTAGATGACGTGTCAGGGAGTTAGTTTTATTTCTGTTACAGTGCACATGCAAAATACATGCAGTTCACATGTATATATAAAACACTTTACGCATGTATATGTATGATCATTATCAATAATACGGATCTGAGTTTTCTCTCTCTTTTGCTCTGTTTTCTGCATTTTCTGTTAGAGTTCTAAGTCCAAGCAATGAGATTTCTGACTCCCGGGGGAGGTCTCGACAATCAGGAGTTACACCAAAGAATCACAGGAATGTTATAATCGGGCTATAATGCCGCACAAAAATAGTCGCACCCAAAAACCATGATCATCGCAAAATCCAAGCCAAACCTTGGACCGCTAAAAGACACCATAGATCTTCGTAGCCCTGAAGAAGTCGCCATGGGACCGGGACCAGGAGGCCTGATAGGAGTAAGTGTTAGCGAGAAGGATCTAACTTGCATACTGAAGATTGGCAACAACTTGAGCAGAGTGATGGCCGATGATCCGGTCGAGTTCCTGAAGAAGAACCTTGATGTATTCGCATGGGTGCATGCTGATATGGTTATGATCAGCCCCAAGGTGATATGCCATAGGTTAAACCTCGACCCAAAGGCTCGGCCTATAAGACAGAAAAGAAGGCCCATGGATGCAAAGCGCTCTTAAGCGCTCAAAGATGAAGTCGACAAACTTCTAGAAATCAACTTCATTAGGGAAGTCAGGTATCCGAATTGGCTCGCCAACCCAGTCCCTAGTGAAGAAGCTGAATGGCAAGTGACAGACTTGCGTCGACTTCATGGAGCTAAACAAAGCTTGTCTGAAAGATAGATTTCCGCTACCATGGATTGACCAGCTTGTAGATGCGACGGCGGGAAACACACTACTTAGCTTTATGGAAGCATACTTGGGATATAACCAGATCCCGATATACCAGCTCGACGAAGAGCATATTTCTTTTATTACTGACTATGGAATTTATTATTACAAGGTTATGCCGTTTGGCCTCAAGAACGCTGGCGCGACCTACCAGCGCCTTGGTGAACAAGATATTCGACAATCAAATCAGCCATTCCATGGAAGTATACATCGACGATATGCTCATCAAATCAAAGGTTGTCGAAAGTCATATTGAGCACTTAGGGGAAATGTTCGACATCTTCAAAAAGTATCAAATGAAGCTCAATCCATTGAAATGTGCCTTCGGAGTGAACTTCGAGAAATTCTTAGGCTTTCTCGTAAACCAACGAGGTATAGAAGTTGACCCGAGAAGAATTCGGAGGGCCTTGCTCGACATGGAAAAGGGCCCCGGTGTATTAAACGAACTTATAGAGTCTTATTGGACGTGTGGCTGGGCTTAACAGGATGGTTTCTCGAGCCACAAACATGTGTTTACCATTTTTTGAGACCTTGAAGGGGAAGAAAGGTTTCAAGTGGACAAAGGAGTGTGAAAGAGCCTTCCAAGAGCTGAAGAAACACCTTGGACAGCCCCTCTATTATCAAAGCCTATCCAAGGCGAGCAGCTTTACTACTTATATTTGTCGGATATCCAAATCATTCATGTTGCTATGCGTTGGTATGCGGAAGGAGGGAGAATACGGATAGCCCATGTACCTAATGTGGAGCAAAAAGATTGCCTTTCGACATGGAGACAAGATACCAATAGATGGAAAAGCTCGCCTACACCCTTGTTGTTGTTGCCGCCAGGAAGCTGCGACCCTATTTCCAAGCACACTTCATCTATGTCTTTGTGGGAACTTCCCAATTATAAGAAAATAATGGCGAAGCCCGAAGGCATCGGGAGGGTAGAATGATCGAGTGCTTTGTTGTAGGCCCGGGATATACCACGGCAAGTTCAGGGTTTGACCCTGAGGATTCCATATGGATGGTAACCCCTGATGTCTATGGAACAAATCCTCTAACGAATGGTGGTGCATGTGATCCTTAGACTTGAGATCACCGAGGTTTGCTTGTGCCACCTGGTTGAGTGCTTTGATTTGACACTAGCCCTAAACTTGCAGTTTTATTGATGCGTCGATGGCACGGTGGTGATTGGCTATATCAAGGGAGTGTATCAAGACTATGGTGGATTGACAAGGAGGATTCATCACTCCCAGTGCGGGAGAAGTTATCTCACGGCAGCAATTCAAGGTATATGGCAATGACTCTAAAGCGTAGGGCCGCGTGGGATTGAGTTGTTGCTCTATCCAGTTATTATCTCAGGTCATTGGTCCAAAGGCTGAATATATAATATCGAAAGATAGCAGAAGGTTGACACTATTTCTATGCCTTCGTCTCGGGTCCGAGATACGGCCATGATGAAAGGATCGTGTTATGCGATAACCATATCATTGCAGTAGCTACTTTCTTGAATCCCAAGAATCTATCGGGTGGCCCATGATGCCTTACTAAAAAGGGGCCAATCTTAAGTACGTGTATTAGTGGGAGCGATTAATTGGTGTTAATCGCGATACTATACACTAAAACCGGTATGATGAGGAGCCTATGGGTCACACACATAGAAGATAATTTAAGAGCCAAGAAGAAAGAAGAGGGCGTTTTCATCTTTTTTAGGGCGAAGAAGGGGTATTTTGTAATTTTACGTGCAATTAAATTTGCTTTGAAAAGGTGTAGCCTTTTTATTTAATTTGTTAAAAATTAAATAAGTGAAATTACCCGGAGGTTAAATGTGTGTTCTCACATATTTAATTAAATCATCATTATTGTTAAATGTTAATTAAATATTAATTGATTTTAATTGAAATAATGATGAATTAAATTAAAATATCTAATTGGGAGTGTTTGGCAAATTTAGGGGTGTTTGGGTTTGTAGCCCAAGCCCATTCCATATGGGAATAGGGCAACTAAAATAAGACTATAAAAAGGAAAAGGTTTTAGTTGAATGAGTGTGTGTGTTATTTTATTCATTCTTTTGATTTTTTGAAAAGAAAACCTCCCGGCCAAAAACTCTCCCACGCCCACTTTCACTATTCCATTGAAAACAAACACTTTTGTTTTTCTTCTTGATTTCTTAAGGCCCAAGGAGGATCTAGCAAATCCCTCCTTGGTTCTTGGTAGTTTGTCTTCGTGTGGACTTCTTGGTTCGATCCTACACTTGGATCGGTAGCAAACACATTCGAGACAACATTGGTGGAGAACCTCCGGCGTGCGTATGGTTTCTCAAACCTTTGGATTTATTTCTGTGATTCTTATTATGCATAAAGCTGTAAAATCTATGCCTTGATTTTTGGGTTCTAAGGAAGCGATCCGTGGTTGTAAAATTTTTGTTTTCCATTGCGCAACAGTCGTTTCCTAACGGGATGGGGTATCGAGCCTTGGGTACTAGATTTACGGTTATTGAATGGTTGATACATGTATTTGTTGATAACATGCTTTGCCTTGATGAATACGCCATGAAAAACCGGGGCCCCGTTTTGAAAAAATGCAGTAAATCCATGATTGAATGAGTGATTCAAATGATAAAGCTGGTTTAATAATGTGTTGATGAATGTTATATTGGTTGGTTAATATCCTGGTTGAGCAGTATATACGTTTGATTTGATTTGGATTCGTGTTTATACACAAAAAGCTGCAAAAATGCCAAGGCTATGCCCAATTGGGGATTTCCGAGGTTTCGCCGTGGCGGAGCTTTCTGGGACGCCAGTTTCTCTGGCGAAGAATAAAACCTTCGCCGCGGCCGTCATGGCGGCTAGACCTAATTTAAATCTCCGCCTTGCGCGAATAAAATCCTTCGCCGCGGTGAAGTATGCAGCGAGGAAGTGCATCTGTAATCCTAACCGCCGCGCGCAAGGCCATGAGTTTTCCAATTCCCTGAATTTTTTTGCAAAAAGTACTAATCTGGGGCGGAGTTTAATAACCTATAAAGCCAATGTACATTACGCACATTTAAGAGGGTAATTAATTAATTAACCCACCCAATTCAAAAATTGATTGTTTTTGAAATGTATGCTTTGTACTTGTTTGTATATTGCATGGTGTGCGGTACATGAGCCTTAGACCCTAAGGGGGTGAATGTTTTAAATTATTTTGGGGTATGTATGGGTGTAATATTTTAAATAGGGCTGCGTGTCCCTGCCTTCTCTCTTCTTCTTAATGTACATTCTTTTCTCATCTTATTCCTCGAATGTAAATCGAGGTTTCTAAATTTGTTGATGTAAAAATTAGTTTGATATTAATTTTTATTGTAAATTTAGAATGATGTTTTTGTAATGTACCACCCGGAGACGAAGCGAAGGGCGTGGCAACCATACTTGAAGACTCAAGATATTTGTTACAAGATCCCTAGGTGACCTACCAATCCCTCTAGGCTCGGGAGGATCGGTTTAGAATAGGCCATGTCCGCCACGTTTAATATTTTGTTTAGAATGCATGCTAGGTTGAATGTTGAATAACATGCCAAAGAACAATGTCATTCTAACAAAGATAATGGTCGGAATGAGGCATTAAATAACAAACCCCTCAACTAAGTATATTAAGTCACAAATGCCTTCCATCACCATGATTTTAATCAAACCCTGTAGGGTCGAAACCTTGTTGCCAAAGCGAGGGTACACTTCACGGTGGGAGGTTAAAATTCGTTGGAGTTTTCCTTAATGGTGATGGAGGTGAGCTTAAAATAGCCCGGTTTGCTTGTTCGCCCAAAGCCGAAGGTTGATAAACGCGTCATAGGCAAAGTAGAGCGGATCGCATATTATGTGTGCGTGGTGACATGTAGTGTCCATTCTCGTGCGAGAATCACACTTGAGGACAATGGTTGGAGCCATTAAATTGTGTGATTGGCTTGTTGGCTTTTTCACATTTGAGGTTGATAGTGGGAGCTATCAATTGGTGTGGAATTAAGTTTGTTGGCCTACCTAATCAACCCATTTTGGCCCCTTGTTCGGCCAAAGCGAAGGTTTGAAATGGGCAGGATGGGATCTCGGTCCACTAGGAAAGCCAACGGGCTTTCCCGAGTTAATAGTGAGGCTATTGGCTTGGAGTAAAATAGTGGGAGCATCGTTTAATAAAAGACCATATTAAATAATAATGAACTTTATAATAACTTTATCTTTTACGCAATTGTAGATTCACCGAAAATGAGCATTATGAACCTCGGCGGACCGATAATCGAAAAGAAAACAAAGGTTGGATGGATCCAATTTCTCATACTTGGTATCATAATCTTCGGATTATACTTAAGTCGAAAAGAAAACTATATATCCTTGAAAAGCCATACATGGTGAGCACGATCTGATGCCACTCGGGAAGTTAAGGATACTTATCAAAAGTTCCTTGATGATGCCGATAGTGTACAATGCTTGATGTTAGCATCGATGACACCTTATCTTTGCAAAAAGCGGCATGAGAATATGGATGCTTCTTCCATAATTCTACACCTCAAGGAGCCCTTTATGAAACAAATGCCCGACATGAGAAGTACAAGGTGTCGAAAGCCAATTTGTTTGGGGAGTCGTCAGCCGGAGGTGCCCATGTTGGTCCTCATGTGCTCAAGATGATTGAGCACATTGAGAGGCTTGAGACTTTGGGATGTGGCTTGGATGCAGGAATTACAAATGGATTTAAGGTGCAATCCTTGCCCCGACTCATATGCTCCGTTCATAATGAATTTCAATATGAACACGATGGAAAAGGAAAACCCCTCTAGAACTTGAACATCTTGAGGATGCAGTAGGGGACTTGAAAAAGTCCAAGCTTTGTTTTCTTGGTTCTTGCCCGAGCAAAGCAAAGGGCTAACGGCAAGTAAGGGTAAGGCCAAGGCCAAACCAAAGCCCAAGCCGAAAGGACAGGTTGCTCTTGGGCACGAGAGTGGCATAGGAAAGGGCCCCAAGGTAGTGCTGCTTTCTTTTGCGGGCAAGCACCACTGGAGGAAACACTGCAAGGCTTTCCTCGCAAGTAAGAAGAAAGTCGAGGCTACGACTTCAGGTACTTTCATGATTGAGATTAACTTCCTCCTCAACATCTTGGGTCATGGACACAGGATGTGGTACTCACATTTGTCTTGATGTGCGGGACTAAGGCGAGTAGAGTGCTCGCTAAGGGAGAGGTGGACCTACGAGTTGGAAATGGAGCACATGTGGGCTACATTAGGCCCGTAGGGACTTATTGTTTATCTTTGCCTACGGGCTTATTGTTGGAACTACATAACCAAGTTATCACGTACCTTATTTCTAGAAATATTATTTCATATCCGTTTTGGATAATATGGGGTATCATTTTGAGATATCTAATGGATTGTTGTCCTTTAGTTTGAATGGTATTCTATTTGGAATTGCAAGGTTATATAATGGATTATATGTTCTTGATTTAAACAATAAAGATATTCTCAATATTGAAACCAAGAAAGCTAAACATAGCGATCAAAACCAAACATATCTCGGCATTGTAGATTGTGTCATGTTAATAAGACTCGCATTGCAAAACTTCAAAGGGATGGAGTTTTGGCCCTTTGACTTTCATCATTTGAGGTATGCGAGTCATGCCTTTTAGGCAAGATGACCAAGTCTCATTTCACAGGGGACAAAGTGAAAAGGGCTATGAACTGTTAGGGCATCATCCATAGTGATGTATGTGGTCCACTAACAAATTGAAGCCGAGGTGGATATTCATACTTCATCACATTTGCGATGATTTCGGTAGATATGGTTATGTCTACCTTATGAGACATAAATACAAGCCTATGATAAATTCAAGGAATTCGGAATGAAGTATGATAATATGTTGGGCAAAAAGTATTAAAGCTCTTCGGTCGGATCGAGGAGGTGAATACTTAAGCTCTGGGGTTTTCTGCACTGAAGGAATGTGGGATAGTATCACAACTCACCCCTCCTTATACACCCCACCCCACACAATGGAGTGTCGAAAGGAGGAATAGGACCTTACTTGGACATGGTTAGGTCCATGATGAGTTTTAGTGATTTACGCATCGTTCGGGGTTATGCCCTAGAGGATGCGACTCCACGCTTTAAACCGTGTGTCGTCAAAGTCTGTAGATAAGACTCCATATGAGCTATGGAGTGGGCGAAAGCCCAACTTGTCTTATCTAAGGATTTGGGGTTGCGAAGCTTATGTTAAGAAATTGACTTGAACAAGCCTTTGGGCCCAAAATCCCACGTAAATGTATATTTGTGGGGGTATCCAAAGGAGACCAAAGGATACCATTTCTACCACCCGTAAGAAGCGCAAAATCTTTGTTGCTCGATCCGGTGTCTTCCCCTGAAAAGGAACATTTTCTAAGAAGTACTAGTGGGAGAAAAGTAGAACTCGATGAAGTTCTAGAACCACAAGATATACTAGACGAAGGACGGGATGATGTACCACAAGGAGTGGTTGAGCATCATGGGGAGGAGGTTACTCCACAAATTGTGGATCAAAGTGAACCGCCTCAGGGTAGCACGGGGAGCTACGTAGATGCAGGGGAGAGTACGCCATGAGCACAGAGATACGGTTATCTCGTGACTGGCATGGTGACGTCTAGTCTATCAAGGCGATGAACCCAAAACCTACGAAGGCACTATATCGGATCCGGGGATTCCATTAAATGGCTTGAAGCCATGAAATGCGAGATGGACTCCATGTACCGAGGACCAAGTGTGGTCTACCGGTGGAACCAGGCCAGAAGGTAAAACCTATAGGGTGTAAATGGGTCTTCGAAGAAGAGCGACATGGATGGCAAGGCGTGCATACTTATAAACGCATTGGTTGCCAAAGGTTTCAAACAAATTCATGGCATTGACTATGAAGAAACCTTTTCGCCGGTTGCCATGATTAAATCCATCCGGATTATGCTTGCAATTGCTTACATATCATGACTATGAGATTTGGCAAATGGATGTCAAAACTGCTTTCCTAAACGGAAACCTTGGAGGAGGATGTGTATATGACACAACCTGATGGTTTCGTTTCTTGATAGTCAAGCTAATAAGGTATGCAAGTTGCGAGATCCATTTATGGACTCAAGCAAGCTTCAAGGAGGCTGGAACATTCGTTTTGATGAGACCGTAAAAGAATTCGGTTTTATCAAAAATGAAGATGAGCCCTATGTTTACAAGAAAGTGAGTGGGAGCGCAGTAGCATTCCTAGTATTGTATGTCGATGACATACTGATCGGGAATGATATACCGAACTTGCATCAGAAAAACTTGGTTATCCAAGTGCTTCTCCATGAAAGACTTAGGGGAAGCAAACTACATCCTTGGTATAAAGATCTATCGTGATAGATCGCGTAGGCTGTTTGGCCTAAGTCGAGTGCATATATTGACAAAGTAACTGAAGGCGATTCAGATGGAAGAATCCAAGAAAGGATTTCTTCCGATGTCACATGATGTTTATCTCTAAGGAATTGTGTCCTAAAACACAAGATAAGAGAGATAGGATGAAGAGGATCCCATATGCACGCAATTGGATCCATCCATGTATGCCATGCTATGTACTCGGATTGATGTCTCATGTGCTTTGAGCACTTGTAGTAGATATCAATCGGATCCAGTAGCATCTGGATGGGGTGGTCAAGAATATTCTTAAGTACTTGAAGAGGACTAAGAATATGTTCTTGGTTTATGGAGGGAAGACGAGCTCACCGTAAGAGGATACGGTGATGCTAGTTTCCAAACGGACAAAGACGATTATCGATCGCAATCAAGGTTTGTATTTTGTCTCAATGGCGGTGCAAGGAGGTGGGAAGAGCTCCAAGCAAAGCATAGCGGACTCTACAATGGAGGCGAGTATATTGCATTGGTCAGATGCGCCAAGGAGGCGAGCACGGATTAAGAAGTTCATCCGGAACCTTGGTGTGGTTCCTACGATTGTTGATCCTATAGACATCTATTGTGACAACAATGGAGCAATTGCTCAAGCTAGGGAACCACGGTCTCATCAAGTCCAGGACACCATACTGACGATTCCATCTCACAAGAGAGATAGTTGAGAGGAAAGATGTGCGATTAGTAAAGTGCATGCGCGACAATCTCGCGATCCACCGACAAAGCCTCCTCACGAGCGAAGCATGAAAGGCACTTGAAATCATTTGGCATTAAATACATGAATGATTGGCTATAGTGCAAGTGGGAGATTGTTAGAGTAGATGCCTTAGAGCCAATCAATTATTGTGGGAATTGACTCTTTGTAATAATGTTCATTAATCAATAATAAAAGGCATTTTTATTCTATATCGCGTAAATCATTATTATTGCAATATGTATTGATATATGTCCTTAGAATGGTAGAACCGTGACGAGGGTATCAAGTGTTTCAAATCTTGATAGTGAGAACCCTATGAGCACATATGGTGGCCATTCTAGAAACGTCCATAGCCCCAAGTATTATTCTAAAGTAAGGGCACGAGATAATACGTAAGGTTATCATAGTGTTGAACGACCCCACCAAGTCCGAAAGGAGGTGGCTGATCTCACTTGTCAAGGTTGTTTGGTGACAACACCGGTGGAAACACATGGGTGCTTGTTGTAAAGGTGGATATACCGCAGCAAGTTCACTGGACTGACCCACCAGAGGATTCCATATGGATGGTAACCCCAGTGTCTATGGAACAAATCCTCTAACGAATGGTGGTGCATGTGATCCTTAGACTTGAGATCACCGGAGTGTCTTGTGCACCGGATTGGTACAGTTTTGACACTAGCCTAAGCAGCTTCTATTCGATGTCGATACGGTGGTGATTGGCTATATCAAGGAGTGTATCAAGACTATGGTGGATTGACAGAGGATTCATCACTCCCGGGTACGGGAGAAGTTATCTCACGGCGCAACCAAGATATGGCAATGACATTAAAAGCGTACCAAATGTGGGATTGAGTTGTTGCTCTATCCAGTTATATATGGTCATTGGGTCCGGGGGCCGAATATATAATATCGAGGAGTAACCAAAGGTTGACACTATTTCTATGCCTTCGTTTCGCCGAGATAACGGATGATGAAAAGATCGTATTGTAACGGTAACCATATCATTGATGAGTAGCTACTTTGTGAATCCGAATCTATCGGGTGGCCATGATGCCTGCTAGGGGCCAATCTTGGTCTGCGGTATTAGTGAGGACGATTAATTGGTGTTAATCGCGATACTATACACTACCGGTATGATGAGGAGCCTATGGGTCACACACATAGAAGATAATTTAAGAGCCAAGAAGAAAGAAGGGCGCTTTCATCTTTTTGGGCGAAGGGGTATTTTTGGTAATTTTACGTTGTAATTAAATTTCTTGATAGTAGCCTTCTTATTTAATTTGTTAAAAAAATTAAATAAGTGAAATTACAGTTAAATGTGTGTTCTCACATATTTAATTAAATCATCATTATTGTTAAATGTTAATTAAATATTAATTGATTTTAATTGAAATAATGATGAATTAAATTAAAATATGTAATTGGGAGTGTTTGGCAAATTTGGGGGTGTTTGGGTTGTAGCCCAAGCCCATTCCATATGGGAATAGGGCAACTAAAATAAGACTATAAAAGGAAAAAGGTTTTAGTTGAATGAGTGTGTGTGTTATTTTATTCATTCTTTTGATTTTGAAAAGAAAACCTCCCGCCCAAAAACTCCCCTCCCGCCACTTTCACTCGCTCCATTGAAAACAAACACTTTTTGTTTTTTCTTCTTGATTTCTTAAGGCCAAGGAGGATCTAGCAAATCCCTCCTTGGTTCTTGGTGGTTGTCTTCGTGTGGACTTCTTGGTTCGATCCTACACTTGGATCGGTAGCAAACACATTCAGAGACAACATTGGTGGAGCCTCCAACGTGGGTATGGTTTCTCAAACCTTTGGATTTATTTTCTGCAAATTCTTATTATGCATAAACTATAAAATCTGTGCCTTGATTTTGGGTTCTAAGGAACGATCCGTGGTTGTAAAATTTTTTGTTTTCCATACTGGCCGGGTAAGAAGGCGTCCATGATCGCAAAGGTATCTGTAGCGTGGGGATAATCTTTGGGGGACCACACCTCGGGGGGAACTCACGAGGTGCCCAAGAAAGATATGCTTGCGTAGCCCATCACGACCATATCTGTGTGATGAACATGACGCAGCGACCATCGAAGGTTCGCAGAGAGGAGGAATCACCTTCTCCGAAAAAGACGCAGTCCGATTGCATCATCCCTATGACGATGCTCTTGTCATCACGCCCCAAATAGGATGCTCCGACATCCACATAATGTTGGTGGAAAACGAAAGCGCTGTGAACATTCTGTTCCAACGAGCTTTCGAAAGAATGAAATTGGATGAGGCCAACCTGAAGCCCGCATTTATCCCCCTATATGGTTTTACAAGGGATCACCTGATCCCCAAGGGAACGATCTCTCTTCTAGTCACATTGGGTGACTCCGATGAGGTGACCCCGGTCATTGAGTTCTTTGTAGTGGACTACCCATCCGCTTTCAATAGCATCCTAGGGCGACCTCTACTAAGAAACTTCAAGGCAGTCACTTCGATCTACCATCTCAAGATGAAGTTCCCCACCCCAACGAGGATAAGGGAAGTAAACGGCTCTCAGCAAGCATCTCGCGACTTTTATGTAGGGGCAGTGCAGATGGCGTGCAAGGGGAAAGGCATCTCAGGCGGCATTTTCAAACAGGCAATGGCGATCAGTCGGATCGAACCACAGCCTGGCCCAGCCAAGGATAATATAGATCCTCCTATCCAAGAATGCCCTTCCAGCGGGCTTGTTGAGGATTTATCTGAAGTGTTAGTCGCCCAGAGCGAGCCGAGCCGAGTGTTGAGGATTGGAAGCAATCTTAACCCCCAACTCGCTACTAACCTTACCAGCTTCCTTAGAGAAAATATTGATGTGTTCACATGGACGCATGCCGATATGGTCGGGATTAACCCGAACATCATTTGCCATGCCTTGAACATCGATAGTGAAGCTAGGCCGGTCTGCAAGAAAAGAAGAGCTATGGATCCAAAACGGTATGCTGCCTTAAAAGATGAAGTAGATAATCTCCTTCGTAATGGATCCATCCGGGAAGCACTCTACCCAAGCTGGGTCGTCAACCCGGTTCTAGTAAAAAAGCCCAATGGCAAATGAAGGACCTGTGTTGACTTCACCGACCTCAACAAAGCATGCCCAAAAGATAGATTTCCCCTACCCACGATCGACCAGCTCATTGATGTCACCTCCGGGCATGAGCTACTGAGTTTTATAGACACATACTCAGGATACAATCAAATTCAAATGAATACGCCGGACGAAGAGCATACCTCCTTTGTTATAGATCAGGGGTTGTATTGCTATAGGGTCATGCCTTTCGGCCTGAAAAATGCTGGAGCAACTTACCAACGGCTAGTTAACCGAATGTTTTCTGAGCAGATCGGGAAGTCAATGGAAGTCTATGTTGATGACATGCTAGTCAAGTCGCATGTCGTTTCAGATCACAAGTGCATCTCGCTGAGATGTTCGACATCCTCCTGAAGTACAGAATGAAGCTCAATCCTTTTAAATGCTTTTTCGGAGTATCCTCGAGAAAATTTCTGGGGTACATGGTTAACCAAAGGGGAATAGAGTTCAACCTCGAGAAAATCTAAGCTCTCCTCGATAGGAAAAGCCTGACTAACCGAAAACAGGTTCAAAGTCTCAATGGGCGAATAGCGGCATTCAGTCGCTTTATATCGAGGGCAACAGATCGTTATTTTCCATTCTTCAATATACTCAGGGCCAATAAGAAGTTTGAGTGGACTCTCGAGTGCAAACAGGCATTCCAAAACATTAAAGAGCACATTGGAAAGCCACCCCTTCTGTCCAAGCCTCTCCCGCAAGAAATTCTCCTCTTGTATCTATCCGTCTCTCAGTACGCGGTCAATGCAGCTTTAGTTCGGGAAGAGAATAGGGTTCAATGGCTAGTTTATTACGTGAGCAAGCGTCTGCTGGATGCCGACATGCGGTATCCGAAAATGGAGCAATTGGCTTATGCCCTGATAATCGCCTCTAGAAAGTTACGACCTCACTTCCACGCCCACACAATCCATGTAATGACCAGTTACCCGCTCAAGCAAGTCCTCCAAAAGCTAGAGGCATCGGGTAAATTGCTCAAGTGGGCCATGGAACTAAGTCAGTTCAATCTGCAGTATAGACCAAAGCAACCATCAAAGGGTAGGCTATTGCCGATTTCATCTCGGAATTCTCATATCACCCGATGAAGGAATTAGAGCAATAAGCCAGTGAAGTCACTCAAGAAACTGTTCAAAACCTGTCAACCTGGAGCCTATACGTCCTATGGATCATCAAACAGGAAACGGGTCGGGGCAGGTCTTCTTCTCTTAAGTTTCGAAGGGACTCGTATTCATGGCATCCTCCGGTTTGGGTTCAAAGCGACCAACAATGAGGCCGAGTATGAAGCTCTGCTCGCCGGATTACAGTTGGCAAGAGAAATGAGATCAACCACGATCAGCATTCACATCGACTCCATGCTGGTTGTCAACCAGATTTTGGGGGAATATCAAGCCAAGAAAGAAAACATGATCAGCTATTTGAAGAAAGCTAAGGTCGCACTCGAGCCGTTTAAGCACTTCAAGATCAAACAGATCCCTAGGGACAACAATTATGTGTCTTGCCAAAGATAACCTCATCGCTGGACTCGGACGCACCAAAAAGCATTCCTGTTCGATTCATAGAGGCCCCCAGTATCAGTTTGCCTGAACAGCCGTGAATGTGATCGAGTCAGTCTCCTAGATGACCCCTATCATTCATTATCTCTGAGATGGAATCCTACCCAACGACAAGGTCGAGGCAAGAACCCTGTGAACAAGAGCTGCTCGTTACACACTCATAGGAGATCAGCTATACAAGCGAGGGTTTAGCACCCCTCTTCTCCGATGTGTAACCGATGAAGAAGCAAACTATATCATGAGGGAGATACATGAAGGAATCTGTGGTAATCACACAGCCGCGCGATCTCTCGCCAACAAAGTTGTCCGTCAATTGTATTACTGGCCCCTAATACAAGAAGACACCTACAACTTTGTTAAAATGTGTGATAAGTGCCAGCGGTTCACAAACGTACTGCGAGCTCCTTCCCACCAGCTGGTAACCATTTCCAGCCCCTGGCCATTCTCCATGTGGGGAATCGATCTCATCGGACCCATGCAAGTTAGTAAAGGGGGAGTTAAGTCTGCGGTAGTCATGGTAGACTACTTCACCAAGTGGGTCAAAGCAAAGCCATTGGCTGTGATCACCACCAAAAAGCTCAAGGACTTCGTCTTCAAAAATATTATGTGCTATTATGGGATTCCTCATACCCTTATCTCTGATAATGAGAAGCAGTTCGATAACAATGAGTTCAAGCAGTTTTGCGACGAGCAAGGTATCTATAAGAAATTTGCCTTAGTCGCAAAGCCACAAGAAAATGGTCAAGTTGAAGCTGTCAATAAAACCATCAAGCACACTCTGAAGGCCAAACTTGGTGCAACCAAGGGAAATTGGGCCGACAACCTTCTTGAAGTTTTGGGGGCATACAGGTCAACTCTGAGAACCTCCACCTCAAAAACCCCTTTTTCGCTAGCATATGGCTACGAAGCAATGATCCTTGTGGAGCTCGGGACTGGTTCACTTCGGAGAGACTTGTACAACGAATCAGACAACGAGGCACTTATGCGCACAAGTCTGGATCTAGTTGAAGAATATCGCAGCAAGGCTCAGCTAAGAATAACAGCCTATCAGGCAACGCACGAAAAGGTTCTTCGACTCTAAGGTCAGAAGAAGGGACTTCCAAATAGGGGACCTCGTTTTGAAGGAAGTCCTTCTCTGTACTTGTAACACCTACTGAAAACTAGTACAATGCATGCAATTAACAATGGAAAATTGGGCCCAAAAAGCTTCTTTTCATTACAATTCACATGTCTTTTATACACAAAAGTTACTTGTTTACAAAAGTGCATTTCAAAAGACAAAATAGGGAACAAGTAGCTATTGCTCGCGCGCGCGCCCCTCCCCTCCAACCGCAACATCACCTAGAACCTCCGCATCCACAAAGGAAAATAACGGGGTGAGCACAAATAATGCTCGTAAGTAAAACTCTCTAGTCTGTCTCCCGTGTGTGACTCTTAATTCTTTCCCTTTTCTAATTCGTTTCTATTTCTGTTTCTATAACATCATGGCCTCATCTTCTTGAGGAGGTACGGCCGGGATAGGCGTTCACAGTACCATCTCACTCTCTATGGCTATCGGGTGGAATTCACACAAGACCAACCCGTTCTTAGTGACTACCAGTGAGGATCACAAAGCACCAACTCGGTTCCTCTCTAACTATCGGGTGGAGATCACCTAGCACCTACCCGTTCCTCATGAATTCTGGGTAACGATCACCAAGCATTTACCCGTCTCTAGTCACTATCGGGTGATGATCACAAAGCATCAACCCGCTTCTACTAGCCATTGGATGATGATCACAAAGCATCAACCTACATATCTCTTAACTAATCGGGTAAAGGGTGGTCACAAAGCATCTACCCATTTCTATTACTCATTGGGTGACGATCACAAAGCGTCGACCCTCTCTCTAAGGCTATTCGGATGATGATCACAAAGCATCAATCCGATTCCCATAACGGTCGGGTGATGATCACAAAGCATCATCCCAACTATACTACTCTTCTAACTCATTCTATTGTAGCATTTTTCAATGCTTTCTCTACCCTTAGAGTAATTTTACCCACTAAGCTCTCTACTCATAGGGTAATTGCATAAACCATTTCCTTACACTTTCTTAGGTCACTTTTCAATGCATATAACAATGCACATGGATGATTCATCTCTACTAATGCACTTGTGAAATGCCAACATGCAATGTTGCAAGAAATAAGGTTCATTTCTCATACTTAAACCTCTATTAGGCATTTCATCAAACAACTCATGTGCACTATAAAACTCTATTATAGCCATGAATCTAAAACTTTTCCTAACCATCCAAAATGGGGAAAAACCCCTTCACAAAGTCATAATAATCTGTCAAATAAAACACTTCCAAAAAGGGTTCCATAATACCCCTTAAATTCCATCTCAACTACCTTGCCAAACCAACAACCCATTTCTCAAATTTGCAAGGTAATAACATTCACAAAGCATAGAAATCTCTACTTAATCTTTCATACATGCTATAATACATGCATATCACATACATACATCATTTCTATCAAAACCCTAATCAAGAAAATTCATAAATCTCAACTTGGGTTGGGTTTTACTTACTTGCCATGGAGAGACTTCACCAAATCCTTCTTTCCACTTGGTTTCTTGGCTATTCACTATACTCTTAACCAAAAGAATGAAAACCCTCAAAAAACCAAAATGAACTAAAATCCACAAATCACACAACTTAAGGAGAAATCCTTACCTTAGGAAGCCTTAGGTTGCTTTTCTACCTCAAATCCCTTCAAAAATCCCTTGAAAAACCTTGATCAAAAGAAAAGAGAAATTGAGAGGAGAAGAAATGAAGAGTCATGTTTGAGAAGAAGAAATGAGGGGTTCTTTGATTCTAATTCCTTTTAATGAAATATTAACACATTCATTCCCATTTTGCCCTTGCTCTTCCTTGGAAATTCCATCCATATCCTTTGATTCATTACAAACTCACCCCCATATCAACACATTCTCCATGAAAAATCCTTACAATTCACTCCCCACTTTTCCTCGCTAATTAGGGGTAGAATGGTCAAATAGCCCTTAAGGAAGAAAATATCTAAAACTCAATCAACAATTTATTCGGGTTGTGCGCGGCGAAAGAAACTTAAGCGCCGCGGCAGGGCTGTCCCGCAGCCTTCCCCCGTGGCTTCAACCTCTTCGCCGCGGCGAAGATTCTTCTTCGCCCCGTGCCGCCACGGCAGACTGAAATTTCTTCGTTTTCAACCAATTTCAGGCAACCATTCAACACAACACTCAATCAAACAATAATACCAAAACCAACTCAAGATAAGAGTGAAAGAGGAAACAGTAACAACGTACCTCAAGCGGGCCGTTACAGTACTAGAGGACCAAATGCGAGAGTTTTGGGACAGAACTGGGAGGGCCCATACCGTATTGCCAAAGTGATAAGACTGGGGACTTATCATCTCAAAAGGCTGAATGGTTCAGAAATACAGCGAGCTTGGAATACTGAACATCTCCGACCATATTATCAGTAATTCCAAACTCAGTTTCTCCTTGTAAAGATTTTACTTTTCCTAAACCTTGTAAATAAGACTAGTTCCTTTGTAACCACCTTTTTCATATGTATAATTCTGTTCGCATAGATTTGTATCAACATTATTGTAAACAGTTAGAATGCGATCTCATGTGTAACAGATAAAGTACGAAAATTGTAAGTATTCATAATAGATTAAGAAAGCCATGTCTTTATTTATAAAATAAAAAAAAAGTACAAAAAGCGAGCATGGGAAAGGTAGTACAAAAAGTAAAAGCAATCATTGGCCTTCATCCCCAATTCCCGGAGGTCCCCAGGCTGATCGCCGACCACCTGGCCGGCTGCGGGCTCCTCCGAGACATACTCCGGATGCTCTTCCAGGTCAAGTCCTCGGGCGACCTCTGCTGCATCCTCATCGTCAATCCGTGCCATGGAATTGAGGATGTCCCAGTATTCCTCCGGGAGGTCGATCAGATCCATTTCAGGATTTTTCAGTCGTAGGGCATAGATAGACTGAATTACCCATTCAGCGGCCTTCTTCTCAATCTCCAACTCCTGTCGCTGCCTCTCTTCGATTAGCGAAATGACTCGACCCTGGCTAATTTGGAGTTCGGCCTCAAGCACCCACCTTTGTTTTTCGGTGGCCTCCTATAGACCATAGCTCCGCCCTTTCTCGCTCTGCTCGTAAGGCCCGCTGGGAGGTCGTTTGCAGCTCCTGCTCTTTCTTCTAAGCCTTTCTGCTGAGTCTAGCCACCGTCCTCCAAAGCTCCTTTACCTCCTCTCCGTGCTTCTCTAGCTCAGCCTTCTGAAAATCCACCGTGTGAAGAGCAGCATTCCTTTCGTTCAGGAACTGGTTCGTCGAAATGGTGGATAAGTCTTTCTCTGCTTCAGCGGCTTCTAAGTCTCGTTTAAGCAGCTCCCAGCTGGACCTTTTGCAGGGACAAGTGCATGGAGAGCAGAGCCTATGAACGAAAAGAGTAACAAGTTAGTTTCTTTGCTTTCGAAAAGAATAAATGTTAAGTCCTCGTCGAGGACACTCGTTCTACCTGGCTCAGGTGCTGAAGGGATATAGACATCAAGTCCACAGGGTTGGAAGCCACGAACTTCTCAAAAGCCTCTATGAGCTCGCACTCCAGCACGGTAAAAACCACCAACTGCAAATGATCTAAAAGTTGCCCCATCGAGTCCAGCAAGGGTGTGTTCGTGCCCACGCCTACAGCAGGAATCGTATCGCCCGCTGGTTCCTTGCCCGGTCTCCTCCTAGGGTCCGCAGCCTCGCTCTACCTTGTTCACGGTTCCACCAGAGTGATGGAGATACCGGTCGCACCCCTGGAGGCCATCCCAGGTGGAACGCTTGGTAAGGTTGCGACCTCTCGGGCTGAATGCCCAGGCCCTCCGGTTCAGACTCTGACTCTTCGGTCCAAAGTTGCTTTTGCTTCTTGGACTTTTGGGCCATGGTTTTGAGCTTCGAGCGAACAGTCGAAGGCTGGGGAACCCTAGGAGGTCGTACTAGAGCACCCACCAGTGTCCCTCCGACAGGGGGACCATTGGGAGCTGCTCCAGCCGGTCCGGTGACGCTTACTCGGGGGAAGGTGAACTGCCTTGGTTGTGGCAATCTGGGCACCTTAGGAGGCATGGCCGCTATAAGCGAACATCGTTACCAAAACAGTTCGCTGCATGAAAAATCAAAAAGCAGGCTACAGTTAAAAAGCTTACTCGATGGGGTCTCTAAGATCGCTTCGGGGTTGAAGAAACTGTACTTCCGTAAATTTGCGGTTGTCACGAGCAGCCTTGCGTCGCGACTCTCTTTGGGCAGAAAACCGAAGGTAGTGATCCTGTCTGGATCCTCGAGGAGCGATAACTTGGTCATTTTGTTAACTGCAAAGAAACAAAGAGCTCATTAGGGAAGACCAAAAAGGAAATTCGCGACCTCAAAAGAAAAGAGAACCTACTCGGCTCTAGAAAGTGGCAAATGCCATCGTATCGAAAGAAAAAGAACTTCGTCTCGTATGCCCCTACATTGCTGGGGTAACTATGTATTCCCGCTTCTATCGTAGAGCGTTTGGAGAGGTAGAAGAAGTCCTTGTCCTTACTCTTCTTCAGGATGTACGAGCAATCGAGCTCCAGTGTGGTTAGCTCGCCTAATCCGTTTTCACCGCAGGCGATATACATAGCCACTGCTATCATATATGCGTTCGGCGTTAGCTGTAGCGGTACGATCTCGAAATGATCGAGGACCGACCTGACAAAAGGGTGGAAAAGGATCAACCCTCCACTCTTAAAAATATTCTCAGAGATCGCAGCCATCCCTTGTGGCGGACTCCGAGCTGTGTGTATCCTATCTTGAAAAACCTCCACGCTGAGAGCGTATTGGTCTACCACCTTCTGAATGTCCTTAACAGTAATCATCGACAGGATCTCTTGAGGGGGACTTGCAGGAGCATCCTTCATGGGCGAGCTGGTCCCCTCCTCACTTCTGGTCGTTGGGGAGTCCATTCTACTGCGGTCTAAAAAAAGTGACATGCAGGGAATCATTCAATCCTCGTACACTATTTCGTACGATGACGTGGAGGAGAAAGTAAAAGGCTTCCTCCCTTAAACCCTAGAAAAACCCTAACAAGAATACTTTTAGAGCCACCATCAAATGGCTCAAACCCAAGGAGAATATTTCATCCCCGATCAACTAACGACAGGTTATCATCGCATGGCAACTATCGAAAACAAGAAATAATAATAAAAGTGGCAGAGAAACCATCCTTACCTCTTAGAATGAGAAGATGAATCCTCCTACTTCTAATATCAAGCACGCACCAGTCCGATAGACAAAGAACCAAGGCTCACAAAAATTTTTGCTCTCTTTGAGAATGTGAGTATTGTGGCATTACCTGAAGTGAGTTTGGGGTTTTATAGTGAAGGAAGTGGCGCTTTGGTTTCCCAAAGTCAAACGACGTTTGGGCAGAAAACGTATCTGACCGTTGATCGCGACCACGTGTCGCAAATCAATGAAGAAGAGTGACCGTCACGCTTCGAGAAACCAAATCATTATTCTCTTTTGTTGAAACACTCAAGCGACGGCACGTTTCCCTCCTCCACATTAAATGCACCCACATCCATATTTAATGCTCTAATAAGGAATGTCGTTTCAGCATGGCTCGCATTTAATGCGCACGGCTGGCACTTATTGCGCACAGGACACGTCTGTCAAAACAAAAGATATTTCATTAAATGTATCAGCTACAAAAGTGCAACGGATAACATCTGAAGAGGTCGTTATATAGAACACTCATCGTCTTATGTCAATTGTGAAGCGAAGTGACTCTTCCATCGTCTTACGTCAGTTGCAAAGCGACGTGATTCCTTATCTTCAGCAAAAATTCCGCTAAGTGCAATAAGGTCGTGAACCTCAGATAAAGACCAGATTCATCGTTATGGCACTAAATATGGTCTAAGAATAGGTCGCTAACCCTTAAAGTAAGCCATTTCAGGTCACCTGCATGGAAATGTTTCTTCGACCTCTTTGCAGCCAGGTCGGATCGACCAGTATCTCGCCAAACACATCAAATCAAGGCATAATATGTAGTTTCCAAGGTTCAATTCTCAAACCTTAAAAACTAGGGGACTGCTTACGCCCTGAAAAGTAGGGGTCCGAGAAGAACCCCGCTGTAAGCGGTCAGAGATTAGATAAGTCCTGCGGCCGTTCAGACACAGCCACGTCGCATGCTAACGCAAGCGGTATGCTCCTGCCAGTGCAGTGGGTGTGCGCCAAGCTGGTGAAAGGTTGGAGATGATCCACGTGTCCAATCCCTGCAAACATCAAGTAAATCACTCGAGCAGGGGAACAACTAGACGCAAGGAAGGATTTGCACGGCAATCTGACCCACTCTCTGATTTAGTAATCATTATCTCAACTCATCCCACTATAAATAGAGGGTTCTTCTCCCGTTTGTGGGATCAGCTAATTTCTCTCTAGAATAACATATATACTCTCTCTCTCTCTCTCTCTCTCTCTCTCTCTCTCTCTTGTAATCTCTTGTAAGTCAACTCACTGAAAGCAACCTGACCTCATATGTTAATACGATCCAGTGGACGCAGGATTCGCTTGCTTAAGCATCTGAACCACTTTAAACATTGTTCTCCATCTTTTATTCAGTTCAATACCCCCATACACGTGTGTCTTCGAGTCAGCTCAGCATTTCTCATGTGCGTTTAATTGGTGCCAAAATCACGCATATATATATATATATATATATATATATATATATATATATATATATATATATATATATATATATATATATAGTCAAGCTGCACTAATGAACTTAAAATGCAAAACCCTTCATGATTATAGATGGTATAAAGAAACATTTTTTGTTAGGGTTATGCAAATGCCTGATAGTAACAAAGCTTATTGGAAGGTTAAATTTTTGGCAGGATTACCCAATATCTTAGCTGAAAAGGTTATAGAAAAAAAT
This sequence comes from Pistacia integerrima, assembly GCA_026225825.1. Lineage (NCBI taxonomy): Eukaryota > Viridiplantae > Streptophyta > Magnoliopsida > Sapindales > Anacardiaceae > Pistacia > Pistacia integerrima. The sequence continues at coordinate 14,662,174 of CM047744.1, forward strand.
TAGGGAAACAATATGATGGTACTATACCATATGACAATTTAACTTATGGACAATTACATAGTTTTGTCCGTAAAGTTGGAATGAAAATTTGCAAAGATGAAAAACTCGCCTACCAAAGGCAAAAGGAGAGAAAAGTTAGGAAAAAGAATTAGGAAATTTTTTGTCAACAATTTGACACTAATCATAGAAATTCTTTTAAAGGAAAGAAAACCAAGAAAACAATAACCTGCAAAGGTCAATGTGATAAAACCATGAAGGATCGTAATAAAACCATGAATAATCCTAAGAACCATACATACAAATCCACATTTAGGAAAAACCTTTTCAACAAAACAAATTTTCTAAAATGGACAAATCCACAAAACAATTCACGTGCTTTAGATGCGGTAAACAGGGTCATATCGCTAGATATTGTAAAATTAGTAAAGGAATCAGAGAATTAAGTCTTGATAATGAGCTCATACATAAAATTGAAATGATAATGATACAATCCTCTGATTCTGATTCAAGTGAAAAAGAAATGTCGGATGACAACCAAATTGATGAAATTGAAACCTCTAGTGAAAATGAAATAAATGTCTTAACCAAAGACCAAGAATTCCTGTTAGAAGCCGTTAATAAAATTGATCCTCTTTTGAGAAAAGAGTATCTAGAGAGACTCAAAAATACCTTCGAAAAAACTGATAGGAAAATAGAAACCCATAAGGCTTATAGCTTTCAGAATATTATTGACAAATTCAAAAACAAGAAAAAACGAAAATTAACACTCAAGATTTAACGAAAGAAATACAACAACTAAAAATTGAAGTTAAAGATTTAAAAGAACAACAAAAACAACATTCAAATTACTTGTCGCCAAAGAAAAAGATAAATCAAGAATCAAGATGATGAAGATCATAATGAAGATTTCATAAATATGCTAACCCAAATAACTTATCAAAAATGGCATATTAAGATAAAACTCTTAATCAATGATGAATTTATCCTAGAAACCATTGCTCTATTTGATACTGGAGCAGACTTCAACTATATCCAAGAAGGTTTAGTTCCTACAAAATACTATGAAAAAACTCTAGAATCTGCTAAATCAGCCAATGGCTCAACACTTTTTATCAATTACAAATTATCAGATGTTAAAGTTTGTAATCAAAATATTTGTTTAAACACCTCATTCTTATTAGTAAAAAATTTGAGAAGAAGTATGATACTAGGAACACCCTTCATTAGTTTAATACAACCATTTAGTGTTGATGATTCGGGGATTTCCACACAAATAATGGGGGAAGATATATATATATATATATATATATATATATATATATATATATATATATATATATATATATATATATATATATATATATATATATATATATATACACGTGATTTTGACACCAATTAAATGCACATGAGAAATGCTAAGCTGATATATATATACGATCAAGCTCTTTCAATTGTAAACATAAAAGAATTTATTTAATCACATATAAGGTTTTGTTATTTCGGGGGCAACCAAAATGACACAAAAGGTATTCAAAAGTGTTTTTACAATTAATGATAAAAGAGCTAAGTGCAGTTTTTTTGGGGGAAGTATCACAATTTATTCTATTGTTATTTTGGGTTTTTATCATCTTACACATTTTACACTTTGTCCATTAATATAATTAACGTAGCATTTGGTTTGAGATCATAAAAGATAACACCAGTAATCTATCTTTAATTCGGCAATTACCATATTTGAGTGTCAAATAATGAAAGATTCCGGTAATCGATCAATACAAATAGTGATTATTGTAGGTAATATCGGGCGTAATTCAGTTACCGTCTAAAAGTGTGTTATTTTTTTATTATTGGGGTAATCTACTGTTCATACCAATTTTACCCTTAATTAATAAACGTTTTGGACATGAATGCCCTCATATGTCTACTAAATAACAATTAGCCAAAATATGTTAAATGACTTCTATAACCTCATATATTAACTTTTTGCACATAAATACCGTCACTATTTACATGAATAATGTCCAAAATACCCCCAGCCACTCAAGACGATTGTCAGCCACCATCGTTAGCTACTGCCGGCCGTCGTTGAAACAACGTACAACCGACCCGATCTGGCTGCTTTTGGCTAGATTCGGCAAATCGTATGTTGTCCTAGCAACTGTCGACGATGGCTAACAGTGGTGGCTGGTGGTCAGCAGTGGTCTTGGATAGGTGGGGGTATTTTGATAAATTTTAAACTTCTGTTATTGGGGTGTTTTAGCTAAATTCGCAAATGTAGGGGGTTAAAAAATACTCTAAATAATAATAATATTAAAAATGGAGGGCAATTCAGTAAAAACCCTTTTGATAATATTTTATTTCTCCCAACCAAACATATTAATATAACATTGCCTATCAATTTTCAAGGTAATCTATTTCAATAGTAATCCTATCTTTTCCATAATAAAAAATTTCCTGAACCAAACACTACTTTTTGGGTAAATAGTTATTACAAATATGTAAGGGGAGATACTATGATTCAAATATACCCCAAGTCAATAATTAATTAAAACAAATGAGCAAAGTTTGGAGTGGTTGTCCACTATAGACTTCTAATATAGTTCCACCATGTATGGTACGTTACCCCTTCTTTACATAGTTATTTTCTCTTGTAGGGAAACACATTTTGTTTTTAAAAGGGAAAAAAAAAAAAAATCAGAGTTTTAAATAATTTAAGATTCATATTACTAGGGAATTTAATTCTTCATATCGTACTTTTTGAATTTCGTAGCCGTAGATTTTCTTTCAACATATCCCTTTCTTTCAATACTAAAATTTTTACTCTCTTAGACCATCTCCAACCCATTGCACTAAATTGGTACAAGTTTTGCATCAAATTAGTGCAAATTTTGGTGTAAAACACTATTTCATCTCCAATCCACTGCACCAAATATTACACCAAAAAGAACATTCCTTAGAATATTCTTTTTCTTTTTCTTTTATTGTAATAATCAACAATTAATCTATTTCACTCATTATTTTTGTATATATTAATTAAATATTGGGATTGATTTTTTTATTAAATAATTATTATTTTAAAAATTATACTAATTTAATAAAATTAAGCATTTATTTAATCAAATAAACATTACATTTAATATAGAAAAACATTACTTCTAATATAAAATGATACCAAAAAAAAAAATGTATTGTCCATTCAAGCTTTTGAGATTTGTGGCTTATTCAAAAAGATGTATTGTTCATTCAAGCTTTTGAGATTTGTGGCTTATTCAAAAAGAGTATTGTCCATTCAAGCTTTTGAGATTTGTGGCTTATTCAAAAAGATGTATTGTCCATTCAAGCTTTTTAGATTTGTAGTTTATTTCAAAAGATATATTGTTCATTCAAGCTCAAAAGATGCGTTGTCCATTCAGCTTTCAATTCAAACTTATGTTATAAAAGAGCATACAACACATTAGTTTTGAACACATCTCTTCTATTTCCTCTTAGAAAAAAAAAAGCATATATCTTCTTCATTTGTGTTACAAAATGACTACACAACGAAGTTCTTCGTACACAAAGGAAGAAGACATGCATCTATGTCATATTTATCGTGATATTTCTCAAAACCCGATTTTATGTATAAACCAATCTAGTGATCAATTCTGGTCTCGAGTTGAACTTGACTACAATAGTTCCAAACCCGTGTTTCTCACCCAGGTTCGAAACAAAAGATCTTTGCAATGTCGAATGCAACTGATCTTTAAAGCTATTGGCAAATTGAGGGGTTGCGTACGTCAAATTAAAAATATGAATCCAAGTGGTGCTTCTGAGCAAGATATTGTGAGTATTTGTTACATTTAATTAATTTTTTTTTTATCTAATTGATTTTAACGTTATATGTATATTGTTTTGTAGATGATTCAAGCCAAAATGTTACTAGCACAAGATAAAAGTTACAAGAAAGGTTTCAAATTTGATCATGTGTGGCCTATACTTAAAGATATTGAAAAATTTACAGATAATGTTAACGCTGCAGAAGTATTTCAAAGGCAAATCGGTAGGTTTGTATCACAAGAATCAGAGACTCCCACTTCAAAGGCAAATCGGTAGGTTTGTATCACAAGAATCAGAGACTCCCACTTCAAAGTCTCCCTAATCGATGCCTTGTGACATGTCGTCAAATTCTCTAAACATAAGTGATGAAAATATTGGGGGTAGTTCAGCTCAACGACCCATTGGGGTGAAGAAAGCAAAATTTAAAAGGAAAAATGATAAAGAAGTTTTAAACAATTTTGAAACTATTCAAGAAGAAAATCGACACCTCGTTGCTATTTTCAATCGGGGTAACTTAGCTAGGGCACAAAATTATGAAATCCAAATGAAAAAATTGGCTTTGGCAGAATATCGAGAAGATAACAAAATTTTATTCAAGGATTTGAATTCTATAACCGATCCAAGCCTACGTGAGTTTTTTCAAAATGAGCAATCAAGAATTATGCAAAAAAGAGCTCAACAACAAGGTCAAGGATCTCAAAATAACTCTAGTTCTTTTCAATATTTTGATGATCTTACTAGATCCTGAACTAATCTACCGAAATCTTTGAGTTATTGTAGTTTAATATTTGCATTGAATAAAGTTTTATTTTTAACTTTTCATCATTTTTTAAATTATATCATTATTATGAATTTATTATCATAAATAATAATCAAATTAAATTAAATACAAATAATCAAATTTAGTATGATTTTTGGTGTAAAATTTAATACTCAAATTAACTTAACAAAATTAAAAAAACAAACAAAAAAAGCAAAATTAAAAAAAAAAGAAAAAAAAAATTAATGAGCTACAGTGCCACGCCATTTTGGTTCGATGTTACAGTGCTGCACCAGATTTGGCGTAGCAGTGTAGCGCCACACCAAAATGGCATGACGCTTTGACGTGGGTTGGAGATGTCCTTAATTCTTAATATTTTCTTGTTTATTTTGTGTGTCAAAGTGCTATTAGCTTTGTCCATCGAGCAGTCTTAAATTGTTGTTTTCCGCACAATTTATCAGACTTTGTTCTCATCGAACGGCCAAGACATGCAAGGAGAAACTTTGAGAACCAGTGTCCCTGGGAGAATCAAAGAAGGCCGAACAAGTTTCTTTTTTTTAATAGTTTGACGAACAGAGAATGGGAAAATTAAATTTGTCTTGAGAAATTACAAGAGTTTTATATTTCAGTTGTCACAATCATGCATCAGTTTTCTATGTTCCTGGAAATTCCGTGTGCAACACTAAATCCAATTAGTTTTTAAACCTGTCAATAAAAAATCATAATAAAAAGACCTCTGAGTGTATCATTTAATTTCAAAACCATCCTTCCTTTCACGCTCCTGCAATTAAAACAATTTAAGATAATGTTTATATACAAACTGACGTGATTTTACTCTGTTATAATTTGGTATAACTTTTTGTATATGAATCAACCTATCGTTAATATTTTCTAATTGTCATATCCTTTAGCTTTATTTTACTTTTATTTATAGTATGTATCAGTTTGCATAGTCAATCTTTGACGTGGACATCCTGAAACTTTTTCGTACGGATCAAGGGTAAGCGTCTAGATTCTAGCTCACAAAATTCTAAAATCGAAGTCAGTGTCTATCGGTCACCCATAGTCTGCATGCAGGACATCCGTACCTGAGAATTTTCAGCTTGTATACCTATATAATTTATATTTTAAACATTATTCAATACTTAATTCCAACTACCCAAGTTTCATCCCATCATCGGAATACTACTTCGTCTTTGTCCATGTAAATAAAAAGGTATCAAATGCAATTGAGACAAAGCTGTTTAATTTACAATATAATAAAAAAAATCATTTGATACAGCATAACAGGAGGCAAAAATCTAGTGGGACAGTTTTATTAAAACAACCTCTTAAGTTTGAATTTAATTAAAAAGTTATGAAGTTTTAAAGTTTTAACTAAATAGTCCTATTATTGATTAAGGGTAATTAAACTTGATTAGTGCTTAATTATGATTAAAGAAGTATTATGTAATCTTTTTAAAATTATACTATATTCCCACAAACCCAAAATTGTTGCAAACAAACCCAAACACCTTCTTCTTCCTCCCGCCATTAACGCATCTCTACCGCTGCATCTTCTTCTCTTCTTCTTAGCTTCGTCTACATCTTCTTCTTCCTCTGCATCTTCTTCTTCTTCCTCCTTCCTGTACATCTTCTTCTTCCTCATTCCTCTATATCTTCTTGTTCCTCCGCCATTAACACTTTCTTCTTCCTCCACCATTAACATCTTCTCCGGCAAAGATCCCCCTCCTCCTCCTCCTGACATTTCGTGTAAGTACGTGTATCTCCTTTTTACATTTTATATTTAGATTTACAAAGATTTAATAATGGATGGGGTTTGGGTTATGATTTTGATTTAGTTGTTTAGGTTGTTGGGTTGTGTTTGATGTAATGCAAGTTGAAAGGAGTGAAATTTGTTGAAAATTTGTTCTGGGTATGATGGATCGATTGTAGGTGGAGATGACTGAAAATGTGTTCTGGGTACGATGGATCGCTTAAGCGATCTGGTGTATCGCTTAAGCGATCTGGTAAGTCTGGTAATGCAGCAGATAGATCGCTTAAGCGATCAGGTATGTGGCATATGATCGCTGCGATCCGGTTAAAGTCGATATATAGGAGCGATCGCAAGCGATCGAATAAATGGCATAAGATCATTAAGCGATCATGGTTATTTATATTGGATCGCTTAAGCGATAGATTGTATCGCTTAAGCGATCCAAAGATAAATAACCATGATCGCTTAAGCGATACATCGACCAAATATGCGAATGTGCGATTCTTTTTTAAAATATTTGAACCCTTAGTACAAAGATTTAAGAATATTGTTTTTCTTGCATTACAGGTAGTTGGCTATTATTATACATGGGACAAGTTGTTTTGGGTGTTGAATATTTTGGTGAGTAGGTGGAGGAAGAAAGTAGGTGGAAGTGGATTGGGAAGAGCAAAGAAGTTATACCAATTGCTGTGAGCACAGAGGTTAGTTTTGATGAGTTGATTGATGAAATAATTAAAAGAGGTAATTTGAGTTGCTCGCGTAGTGATATAGTTGTGAAGTATATTTTAAGCAGAGCTCCTGAAAATTATAAGGTACCTCCTGCTATATTAAAGTCGGATGAAAGTGTGAAGTTATATATGATTGATATGGCCGATAGTGGTTCGAGGCCGATTTTAAGGGTTTCTTATGTAGAAAAACCATTGGAAGTTGGTTCCAAGGAAGGGGCTAACGAGGATGTAGGTGGAGATTTGCCTGGTTTTAATTTGAACTACGAGGCCATTGATTTGTTAGCTGAAAAATCAAGAGTAGACGGTGAATTGGGTGGTGAGGAGGACACTATAGAAGAGGTTGGTGATGGGGGCCAGAATGAAAATGTTGAGGAGGAGGACCCCGTAGATATTCCCACAGATGTAGAGATTCCTTTAAATACAGATTATGCAGAAGGCGTACATTGTGAGGAAGAGAACACTATGGTCATTTATGTAGGTTCAGAGGGGGCAATTGGAGCTAGTAGTGAATCAGCTCATGTCTTTACGGATGGATCAGAGTTGCACATAGGGTATTTATTTGACAACAAAGAGGAAGTGGTGAGGAAGCTAAAACTTGTTGGCGTGGAAAGGTAATTTTGAGTTCATCACCAAAAAGTCAAATTCATTGGCTGTGACGGTTGCATGTCGTGACCAAAAGTGCAAGTGGCAGGTTTATTGTAGAAGGTTGGCGGGGTCGGAAAAGTTTATTCTTAGCGCATATACCCGTGAGCACACATGTGGTTTGGGACATATTTCAGGTGAGCATCGACAAGCGTCCGCTAATGTTATTGGATAATTTGTCAAAAGTCGGTTCATCAAAGGGAGAGGTCCATCTCCTAAAGACATTCAAAGACTTGTGCGCACAAAGTTGGGATGTGCTGTTAGTTACTGGAAATGTTGGAAAGGGAGACAACATGCACAAGATTTTGTGAGGGGCACGCCGAAGCACGAGTACGCAGTATTAGAAGCGTACCGTTATATGCTTGAGTTGACAAACCAAGGTAGCAAGACGGCTTTGAAGTGGGGACAGAATATGATGTTTAAATATTTTTTTGTTGCTTATGGTTCTGCTATAAGGGGTTTTGTAAAGATGAAAAAGGTGTTGGCTGTTGATGGTTGCTTTCTGACTGGAAAGTATGGAGGTACATTGTTGGTGGCCACCCGACAGATGAGAATCACACATATCCTGTTGCATGGTGTGTGGTTGACTCTGAGAATGACGAGTCGTGAACTTGGTTTTTTTAGCGGTTACGTACGATAGTGCCTGACAGTGACGAGTTGTGCATAATATCCGATAGGCACAACTCTATAAAGAAAGGGATTGCCACTATTTACCGTCAAGCACATCACGGATTCTGTATGAGGCACCTTGGTGAGAACATAAAACAAAAGTTTAAGTGTGCTGACCTCCTTCAGACATACTACATGGCAACAAAAGCTTATCGGGTTGATGAGTTCGAGGAGCACTTCTAGCAAATCCGAATCAAGGATGTTAGAGTTGTTAAGTATCTTGAGCATGATGTTGGTTTCGAGAGATGGAGTAGAGCTTACTTTACCGGAAGAAGGTTTGATGTCATGACCACGAACATAGCTGGGTCCATAAATTCGAAGTTGTTAATAGAAAGAGAGTTTCCAATAGTTGCACTTTTTGATGCAATCCAAAGGACACGGAAGCCTACACGAAGATAATTCACAGAACTCTTGATTATTTTGCTAGAACAATTAAGGGCTTCAAGAATCAAGAAAGAAAAACAAGAAAAGTTTTCTTCTTGAGAGAGAGAGAGATAGGGTGGCTAGGGTTTTAATTGAATGAATAATTCTCTTCTTATTTTAATTTTAAGTTGCACTTATATAATACAACAATTAAAACCCTATTCCACTTAAGAATAGTCATGGGCTCCAACCCTAGTTCACCCTTGTAACCAAACACACCATTTATGGTATTTTAATTCATTAATTATTATTATAATTAAAATCAATTAATATATAATAATATATTAATATTTAATTAATAATAATAATTCATTTAAATATATATATACAGAGATATATTTAAATATAATCTCACTAATTTAATTTTAATATTAAAATTAAATACAAGCAACAACCTCAGCAAATTTAATTGCACTGTGAAATTACCAAAATACCCTTTCATCCTAAAAGATGACAATACTCTTCTCACAAATTGATTCTTAAATTATCTTCTAAGTGTGTGACCCGTAGGCTCCTCATCATATCGACAGTATGTAGTATCGCGATTAACACCAATTAATCATCTCATTACACACAGACCAAGATTGGCCCCTAGCAATGTATCATGGCCACCCGATAAATTCAGATTCAGCGAAACCGTAGCCCGTCAACGGTATGGTTACCATGCAATTAAATCTTTTCATCAACTGTTATCTTATTGAGACTGAGGTACAGAAATAGTGTCAACCTCATATATCCTCGACATGTTTGTATTCAGTTACTAGACCGATGAAATGAATATTAAATTGGATTGAGCATCAACTCAATCCCATTATGGCCATAGATTTAGTGTCATTGCCATTTACTTAATTACCTAGTGAGATAACTTCTCCCGTACCTAGGAGTGATGAATCCTTTGTCGATCTACCATAAGCTCGATACACTTCTCAATGTAGTCAATCACTACCGTATTGATAACTCTGAATAGAACTACGTTAGGCTAATGTCAAACTACACCAATTGGTGCACAAGGCGCTCCGATGATCTCAAGTCTAAGGATCACATGCACCACCATCCGTTAGAGAATTTATTCCATAGACACTAGGGTTACCATCCATATGGAATCCTTTGGTGGGTCTGTCCAATGAACTTGCCTCTAGCAAGCACCCATGCGTTGCACCAGATTGTCGACAAACAACCTTGACAAGTGAGAACAGTCATTGCCTTTCGACAAGGTCGTCAACACTATGATAATCTTACCGTATTATCTGTGTCCCTGGTCAAAACAATACTGAGGCTATAGACGTTTCTAGAATGACCACCATCTGTGATCATAGGGTTCTCACTATCAAGATTTGAAACACTTGATACCCTCGTCACGATTCTATCATCCTAAGGACATATATCAATACATATAATATGATTTACGTGATATAGTAGAATATGCATTCTATTGATAAATAAACATTTATTGCAGAGTCAATTTTATAATAATTGATTGGTTCTAGGGCACCTATTCTAATAATCTCCCACGTGCACTGTAGACAATCATTCATGTATTTAATATCAAATGACCTTAAGTGTTTTTCATGCTTTTGCTGCGACAGAGCCTTCGTTAGTGGATCAGCGAGATTGTCATCAGTATGTACTTTATGTTAGTGTATGCCCTAGGAACCAATCGTGTTGTCGGTTTCAGGACATTATATCTTGTAAATGTATTATGAATAAAAGAAAGTGTTCTTATTTCACATGTTGATTTACTGCTTCGTTTATATTATATTTAATATTGCATGTGAAATGTCAAGATGACCCGAATCTTCGGAAGATCAAATCATCAAAGAATTCCCTACGCAAGTAATGTTAATTGGGCAATAACATTGCATAGTAGACATGTTGAATGTCTCCATTGAATATCATGTGATGGTATTAGTGTGGGTGATTATAAGAGGTATGTCACTAAGGCATTAGCATGGATAAACGGTTAGTGAACTGTTTATCAAATACGACCAATTATGATGAATCACATGGATGTGGTCAATGATGCATCGTAGGATCGTGATAATGTACCACTGATCCTTAGACCTGAGACATCACAGTTGGAATCAACATAGGATGCATATGGTTCATATGGTGTATAAGCACAAGACTAGTCATGTCTGGTGTAATAAGCCGGTTTGGTCATATGTTATTCATGTGCGAGGACAAGTGATGTCAACATGGGATCCGTTAACTCCAAATAGTCCAATCTCGAGTTCCCAGGCGAATGTCAATAAACATTGGAAAAGGGAAATTTCTAGCCATAGTATAATGAATGTCAGATGAAAAGTAGTTTCATGTTTATGAGTTCCATTGTATTGATTAACAATTCGATTAAAGATTAAGTTAAAGGTTTTGACATACCATGAACCATTCTTAATCGAGATTAGATGACGGAGGGATTTTACTACACAATATGTACGATCAGAAAAGGTTCATTGGAGTTTACACTTCATTATGGTTTAGGGGTTATGGAATATTGCTAGACGTCTATCATAATCAGTGGGAGTTTCGATTATAAAGAGTTATAACGAAACATATCAAAATCCGATATTGGGCCCACGGCTAGATCACAGTGAACCAAAATGGTCATACATAAAATCAAGCTCAAGGAGAGAGAGTAATACATGTCATTAATCAAATTAATGATGCTCAGACGTAAACAGTTGCATCCTGTAACACCTACTGAAAACTAGTACAATGCATGCAATTAACAATGGAAAATTGGGCCCACAAAGCTTCTTTTTCATTACAATTCACATGTCTTTTATACACAAAAGTTACTTGTATAAAAATGCATTTCAAAAAGACAAAATAGGGGAACAAGTAGCTATTGCTCCTCGCGCTCCGACGCCCTCCAACCGCAACATCACCTAGAACCCTCGCATCCACAAAGGAAAATAACGGGGTGAGCACAAATAATGCTCAAGAAGTAAAACTCTAACCTGTCTGTCCCCGTGTGTGACTCTTAATTCTTTCCTTTTCTAATTGCTTTCTATTTCTGTTTCTATAACATCATGGCCTCATCTTACGGGAGGTACGGTCGGATGGCGTTCACAGCACCATCTCACTCTATGGCTATCGGGTGGAATTCACACAGCACCAACCCGTTCTTAGTGACTACCGAGTGAGGATCACAAAGCACCAACTCGGTTCTCTCTAACTATCGGGTGGAGATCACCTAGCACCTACCCGTTCCTCATGAATTCGGGTAACGATCACCAAGCATTTACCCGTCTCTAGTCACTATCGGGTGATGATCACAAAGCATCAACCCGCTTCTACTAGTCATTGGATGATGATCACAAAGCATCAACCTACATATCTCTTAACTAATCGGGTAGTGGTCACAAAGCATCTACCCATTTCTATTACTCATTGGGTGACGATCACAAAGCGCCGACCCATCTCTCTAAGGCTATTCGGATGATGATCACAAAGCATCAATCCGATTCCCATAACGGTCGGGTGATGATCACAAAGCATCATCCCAACTATACTACTCTTCTAACTCATTCTATTGTAGCATTTTTTCAATGCTCTCTACCCTTAGAGTAATTTTACCCACTAAGCTCTCTACTCATAGGGTAATTGCACAAACCATTTCCTTACACTTTCTTAAGTCACTTTTCAATGCATATAACAATGCACATGGATGATTCATCACTACTAATGCACTTATGAAATGCCAACATGCAATGTTGCAAGAATTAAGGTTCATTACTCACACTCAAACCTCTATTAGGCATTTCATCAAACAACTCATGTGCATTATAAAACTCTATCATAGCCATGAATCTAAAACTTTTCCTAACCATCCAAAATGGGGAAAAACCCCTTCACAAAGTCATAATAACCTGTCAAATAAAAACACTTCCAAAAAGGGTTCCATAATACCCCTTAAATTCCATCTCAACTACCTTGCCAAACCAACAACCCATTTCTCAAATTTGCAAGGTAATAACATTCACAAAGCATAGAAATCTCTACTTAATCCTTCATACATGCTATAATACATGCATATCACATACATACATCATCTCTATCAAAACCCTAATCAAGAAAATTCATAAATCTCAACTTGGGTTGGGTTTTACTTACTTGCCATGGAGAGACTTCACCAAATCTTCTTTTCACTTGGTTTGCTTGACTATTCTCTCAACTCTTAACCAAAAGAATGAAAACCCTCAAAAACCAAAATGAACTAAAATCCACAAATCACACAACTTAAGGAGAAATCCTTACCTTAGGAAGCCTTAGGTTGCTTTTCAACTCCAAATAACTTCAAAAACCCCTTGAAATTCCTTGATCAAAAGAAAAGAGAAATTGAGAGGAGAAGAAATGAAGGGTCACGTTTGAGAAGAAGAAAATGAGGGGTTCTTTGATTCTAATTCCTTTTAATGAAATATTAACACATTCATTCCCATTTTGCCCTTATTCTTCTTTAGGAATTCCATCCATATCCTTTGATTCATTACAAACTCACCCCCATATCAACACATTCTCCATGAAAAATCCTTACAATTAACTACCTACTTTTCCTGCTAATTAGGGGTAGAAAGGTCAAATTGCCCTTAAGGAAGAAAATATCTAAAACTCAATCAACAATTTAATCGGGTTGTCGCCGCGGCGAAGAAACTGTCCGCCGCGAAACCGTCTCAGCCTTCCCCGAGGCTTCAACCTCTCTTCGCCGCGGCGAAGATTCTTCTTCGCCCTTGCAAGCACGGCAGATGAAATTTCTTCGTTTTCAACCAATTTCAGGCAACCATTCAACACAACACTCAATCAAACAATAATACCAAAACCAACTCAAGATAAGAGTGAAAGAGGAAACAAGAATAACGCACCTCGCAAGGGCGGGGCTTACAATTCTTCCCTTAAAAGAATTTCGTCCCCGAAATTCAAACAAATAACTCGGGAAACGATTCGCATGTCCCGCTTCTACTTCCCAAGTGGCTTCTTCCACTTTGTGATTCCTCCAAAGGACCTTCACTAGCGGAACACTCTTGTTCAAGTTCTTTAACCCTTCGATCCAAAAATCTGAACCGGACGTTCTTCATATACTAGATTCTCGATACTTCAACGCCTTCTACGCCTCGACATGGAGGGGATCACTTACATACTTTCGTAGCATCGAGACATGGAAGACATCGTGCACCCCGTCCCATACTAGGTGGTAGTGCCAATCTATAGGCCACCTTCCCCACTCGTTGCAAGACCTCAAAAGGACCTACATACCTCGGTGCTAGCTTCCCTTGGCCTCCAAAGCGCATTACTCGCTTGTAAGGGGAAACTTTCGTAAATACTTTATCGCCCACTTGGAATTCTACCTCTTTCCTCTTCAAGTCGGCATAACTCTTCTCGATCTTGGGCTTGTTTCATTCTATTTCGACTAACTTCACATCTTCTACTAGCTTCGAGTCATCTCGCCCAAGAGCGGTACTAACTCATCTCTCTCCTACTTCATCCCAATGAAGCGGAGACCTACATCGTCTACCATACAAAGCCTCGTAAGGCGCCATTCTAATTGTAGACTCGATAACCGTTGTTATAGGCAAATTCCACTAAGGGTAACATCTCATGCCAGGATACTGTAATCCATGCAACAAAGCTCTCAACATATCCTCGAGCACCCGATTCACTCTCTCGGTTTGGCCATCTGTCGAGGATGATAGGCAAGATCAATGCCAAACGGTACCCAAACTCCTCTCGTAAACTTGTCCGTAAGGACAAACAAACTGGAATCTCTATCCGATACTATAGTCTTGGGCACACCATGCAATCCGACTATCTCCTTGAGGTAAATCCGAGCCAAAACCGATCCAGAGTGGTACTATCCTTTCATCGGGAGGAAATGGGCTGATTTGGTTAGCCTGTCCCACAATCACCCATATAGCATTATACCCTCTCGTACTGGGAGACCCGTGATAAAATCCATCGAAATACTCTCCCATTTCCACTGGGATACTCAATGGTTGAAGCAACCCCGATGGCCGTTGGTGTTCGCCTTCACCGCCGACAGTTAGGCATTTAGCCACAAACTTGGCAACGCTTTCTTCATACCTCCGACCACCAATAGCCTTTCTTGATATCCCGATACATCTTGGTTGCTCCCGGATGAGCGGTGTACGGTGTGTCATGAGCCTCCATAAGAATTTTCTGTTTCAACTCCTCAATGGAGGAATGCACAACCGATTTTCAAATATAGGGCACCATCTCTCACAAAGAACTCTGATGTCTTGCCCTCATGCACTTGCTGAACTATTTTCTAACACCACTCATCTGCCATTTGCTTCTCTCTAATTTCCTCTAGTAAAGAGGACTGTACACTAGGTCGGGCAATTCTTCCCTAACCACCTCAACTGCTCCTTAGACAATTCTTCTATTAACTCTTTCGCTGTAAGCCGGAAAACATGAGCTTTTCTACTCAAGGCATCGCTACTACATTGGCTTTCCCCTGGTTGATACTTGATCTCACAATCATAATCCTTGACCAAATCTAACCACCTCCTCGCCTCATATTCAACTCCTTTTGAGTGAAGAAGTACTTTAGACTCTTATGATCGGTGTAGATATTACTCTTCACACCATAAAGGTAATGCCTCCAAATCTTTAAAGCAAAGACCACAGCTGCTAACTCTAGGTCATGCGTAGGGTATCGGTCTCGTACTCTTTTCAATTGACGAAGCATAAGCTATAACCCTACCTAATTGCATCAACACAGCTCCGAGTCCCTGCAAAGAGGCATCTATATAAATGTCATAATCTACACCCTCCTGTGGTAACACTAGCACAGGAGCCGATGTTAACCTCTTCTTCAACTCTTGGAAGCTTTCTTCACAAGTCGACTGCATAAAAGGAGTTTTCGCTTGGTAAGAGCATCCAACGGTTTAGCCAACCAGGGCGAATCCCTCTACAAATCGCCGTAGTAGCCTGCTAAGCCTAAGAAACTCCCCGATTTCTTTCACTCTCGGCTTTTGCCATTCCAAGATTGCCTCGCACTTTACTCCTGGATCTACCGAAATCCCTTCCTTCGAGACGGTATGACCCAGAATATCACTTGGTTCAGCCAAAACTCACACTTGGAAAATTTAGCACACAACTTCTTTTCTCTCAGCCGTTGCAATACTAATTCCAAGTGTTTCTCATGCTCTTCTCTTGACTTTGAGTAAATCAGAATGTCGTCGATGAAGACAACAATAAACTGATCCAAGTACTCGTGAAATACCCTGTTCATCAAGTCCATAAAAATTGCTGGGGCATTAGTCAAGCCAAACGGCATTACTACAAATTCATAATGCCCATACCTTGTACGAAAGGCAGTCTTAGCCACATCTTGTTCAACCACTCTCACCTGATGATACCCGGACCTCAAATCAATTTTGGAGAACACGCCGCTCCTTTCAACCGATCAAAAAGGTCATCTATCCGGGGTAGTGGGTACTTATTCTTCACCTGTAACTTTATTCAGCTCCCTATAATCAATACACATCCTTAGTGATCCATCCTTCTTTTTCACAAACAGGATTGGAGCTCCCCAAGGGGAATGACTTGGTCGGATAAAGCCTTTATCTAATGCTCTTGGAGTTGCTTCTTTAGTTCTTGAGCTCACCGGGGCCATTCGATAAGGGGCTTTGGATATTGGTGCTGTCCCTGGTGCTAGTTCGATACTAAATTCTACCTCTCTCTCTGGAGGCAAACCCGGTAACTCTTCCGAAAACACATCTAGAAAGTCTCGAACTACTGGCACCCTCTGGATCTCTAACTGTGGAACATCACCACTCTGCACTACATGGGCAATATACCCCGAACACCCCTTTCTCAACATCTTCCCGGCCTTTACATTACTAATCGGGCATGCTCAACGATGGCCTTCTCCAAAACTAAACTTATCTCCACAATTGAGGTTAAACCTCGCCTTCTTTTTCCGACACAATCTCTACTCCATAACTCCCTAGGAAGTCCATGCCCGTAATCACATCAAAATCGGGCATATCAAGACTATTAAGTCAACGATTAACTCTCTACCCTGGATCACTAAGGACTCTCTTAACAAAATCTCTTGAGTCACAACACTAACCCCATCGGGTAGTTCTATCTTAATGGGCTGAGTCGCTCTAGTAGGTTTCAAACCTAATCTCTCAAGCATCCCATAAGATATAAACGAATGGGTAGCACCCGAATCAATTAAAGCATATAAAGGGACTGCATGAAATAATAACCGACCCTAAGAACGGTAATGGATCGGCCTCGCTTCACCCTCGTGCCAGAAACAAACACTCGGCATTCGCAGCACCTCCCGAACCCCTCCCCGAGTGGTTGGTGGAAGAGGAGCTTTACAATCTCTCATCATGTGCCCTGGCTGTCGGCACCTATAGCATACTCTCTGATCCCTCAGACACTCTCCCGGGTGATTCTTCCCGCACTTAGGGCAAGGAGGAAACCCTTCCGTTCGAGGTCGCTTATTCTTCCACTCTTTTCTATTCTGTCTATACTGAAACTTCTTCTTCTGATTCTTCATGTCTTTACCCTTCACATCCTCATGTTTCTCTCTATGAGGAGCAGAGGGTAGCTCCTTCGGTCCTCCTGTCGAGGATCCTACGGGGAAGATTTTATTCTCAAAAATCTCCGCCTTCATTGCCCGCCTCAAGGCCTCACTGTAATTCCGAGGAGGGTTGGAGCTTGTCATAATATCCCGGGCTATCTCCGGCTTCAATCCATGCACAAACTTATCCCTTCTCAAGGCCGAGTGCTAACTATTCCCTGCAAACCTTGCAAGAGCGTTGAACTTCACCGAGTACTCTTTCACACGCTAATTCCTTGTCAGACGATAAATTCTTGGACCTTCTCATGAACTTGGTCCTCGATCTATACTCACCTCAAACTCTTGCCTAAACTCTTCCCACGTCATTCTGTTGCGTCCGTGAGTTTCTTCCATCAATTCCCACCAAATTCGGGCATCACCCGAAACAAGAAACTCGCATACCGGATCTTCTCCCGGTCCGACATGGGAAATAAGCCTGTGGCTCGTTCTACTGACCCAAGCCACTCTTCTGCTACTACTGGATCGGTAGTACCCTTAAACTCTGAGGGTTGATGCTGACTGGAAAGACCGTAAATCGGTTCCACTGCTCGCACGGGGAGGTACCTGCCTCCCTCTCTCAACAAAGCGTAATCGGCGGTGTCAGACGGGAGGTACAACTCTCCCCTGAGTTTCAGCCATAACTTGCTGAATAATTCCCTGGATTCTAGCTTCATCCAAGGGAGGGGGCGTAGACTCTGGTGGGTTAGAAGGTTCTCCTTCATTCACCACACCTTTACCGCGATTTCGATAACTACGCCTCATCTACAAAATGATCACACTAATGAACTCAAGAAACAATTACTGCAAGGAAAGAATTACTCACACAATCGGTTAGAGGACGTCGTGGCGATGAGAATAGTACACTTGTTCAATCCCAAAATCTTTGCTCGATACCAAAAATGTAACACATACTGAAAACTAGTACAATGCATGCAATTAACAATGGAAAATTGGGCCCACAAAGCTTCTTTTTCATTACAATTCACATGTCTTTTATACACAAAAGTTATGTTTACAAAAATGCATTTCAAAAGACAAAATAGGGAACAGTGTAGCTATTGCTCCTCGCTCCGACGCCCTCCAACCAGCAACATCACCTAGAACCTGCATCCACAAAGGAAAATAACGGGGTGAGCACAAATAATGCTCAGTAAGTAAAACTCTCTAACTGTTTGTCCCCGTGTGTGACTCTTAATTCTTTCCTTTTCTAATTCTGTTTCTATTTCTGTTTCTATAACATCATGGCCTCATCTTACCGGAGGTACGGTCGGATGGCGTTCACACAGCACCATCTCACTCTCTATGGCTATCGGGTGGAATTCACACAGTACCAACCCGTTCTTAGTGACTACCGAGTGAGGATCACAAAGCACCAACTCGGTTCTCTAACTATCGGGTGGAGATCACCTAGCACCTACCCGTTCCTCATGAATTCTGGGTAACGATCACCAAGCATTTACCCGTCTCTAGTCACTATCGGGTGATGATCACAAAGCATCAACCCGCTTCTACTAGTCATTGGATGATGATCACAAAGCATCAACCTACATATCTCTTAACTAATCGGGTAGTGGTCACAAAGCATCTACCCATTTCTATTACTCATTGGGTGACGATCACAAAGCGCCGACCCATCTCTCTAAGGCTATTCGGATGATGATCACAAAGCATCAATCCGATTCCCATAACGGTCGGGTGATGATCACAAAGCATCATCCCAACTATACTACTCTTCTAACTCATTCTATTGTAGCATTTTTTCAATGCTCTCTACCCTTAGAGTAATTTTACCCACTAAGCTCTCTACTCATAGGGTAATTGCACAAACCATTTCCTTACACTTTCTTAGGTCACTTTTCAATGCATATAACAATGCACATGGATGATTCATCACTACTAATGCACTTATGAAATGCCAACATGCAATGTTGCAAGAATTAAGGTTCATTACTCACACTCAAACCTCTATTAGGCATTTCATCAAACAACTCATGTGCATTATAAAACTCTATCATAGCCATGAATCTAAAACTTTTCCTAACCATCCAAAAATGGGGAAAAACCCCTTCACAAAGTCATAATAACCTGTCAAATAAAACACTTCCAAAAAGGGTTCCATAATACCCCCTTAAATTCCATCTCAACTACCTTGCCAAACCAACAACCCATTTCTCAAATTTGCAAGGTAATAACATTCACAAAGCATAGAAATCTCTACTTAATCCTTCATACATGCTATAATACATGCATATCACATACATACATCATCTCTATCAAAACCCTAATCAAGAAAATTCATAAATCTCAACTTGGGTTGGGTTTTACTTACTTGCTATGGAGAGACTTCACCAAATCTTCTTTTCACTTGGTTTGCTTGACTATTCTCTCAACTCTTAACCAAAAGAATGAAAACCCTCAAAAACCAAAATGAACTAAAATCCACAAATCACACAACTTAAGGAGAAATCCTTACCTTAGGAAGCCTTAGGTTGCTTTTCAACTCCAAATAACTTCAAAAACCCCTTGAAATTCCTTGATCAAAAGAAAAGAGAAATTGAGAGGAGAAGAAATGAAGGGTCACGTTTGAGAAGAAGAAAATGAGGGGTTCTTTGATTCTAATTCCTTTTAATGAAATATTAACACATTCATTCCCATTTTGCCCTTATTCTTCTTTGGGAATTCCATCCATATCCTTTGATTCATTACAAACTCACCCCCATATCAACACATTCTCCATGAAAAATCCTTACAATTAACTCCCCACTTTTCCTGCTAATTAGGGGTAGAAAGGTCAAATTGCCCTTAAGGAAGAAAATATCTAAAACTCAATCAACAATTTAATCGGGTTGTCGCGCGAAGAAACTTCATCGCCGTGGCGAAACCTGTCCACACTTCCCTTCCCCGAGGCTTCAACCTTTCTTCGCCGCGGCGAAGATTCTTCTTCGCCCGTGAAGCACGGTGACAAATCCAATGCGTTTTCAACCAATTTCGGGCAACCATTCAACACAACACTCAATCAAACAATAATAACGAAAACCAACTCGATTAAGGGCGAAAGAGGAAACAATAACAACGTACCTCAAGCGGGGCGTTACACATCCAGATTAATGTATTGATGAGAAATGATTATCCATGGATAGCTAGCACTAACCAAGGGTAATTAGGATTTATTAAATATTATTATTGAATCGGATTCAATAATGGGAACAAAAGTACATTGGTTTTATTCTAAAGAGTTAGAATATTTAATGAGATTAAAATTTGGGCTAATTATGAATTAACCATAAAACCAAGGACTTGACATAAATGCTCTTTTCCAAGATTAATTTTAAATTGTTTGAGAACTTCCCAAGACAATTTAAAATTACACTTTCTGCCCATGGTGTATAAATCAAGCGACAACCTTGCTTTCGCGCACGGTAGGGGCGTTCGGCACACCGAGCGACGATCTTTTCAGAGGTTGTCGTTTTGATCTAATTTTTTACATGGTGGTGGGGAAAAATGCAAGGAACGAAACGTAAAAAGAACGGAGTGATTCGGATGAGCGGATTTTTTTAATGATTTTTCAAAGATTAAAACTTTGGAAAATCGTAAAAATCAAATACTATGCATTTTGGGTTAGGGTCAGTTGTGTTGTGCTCCTAAAATCCCCATTTGAATTGTGGTGTGTAGAGTTGGCGTGCACACTTTTGGTGTGGAACAACAACCTTGCTTTCGCACACGGCATGGGCGTTCAACACACCGAGCGACGATCTTTTCGCTCAACAATATAGCACCACATCAGCCAACAAAGGGCTGACTAATGTTTGTCCAAATAAGAAAAGCATTCCTTCTTTTTGGTTTGGATCACAAAACAAATCGGGAAAGATAACTTTATTTCTTAGGACCACTTAAGAATATTATGACACCGGTAAAAAGTCATAAATATCAAGAGACAAAGATAAACAACATCTTTGTCACTTTATCATAAATGCAACTCGTGTTGGGTTGCAAAATATCTTAAGCGAAAGTATAAGCACAGACCGTTGTGCACACACACTCAAAACGAAACAAGCCAAGACACAAGTTTGGCAAACAATGTGCACTAAGAACTGATGCACACACACACAATAGATGAAACAAACCAAATAAAAATATTAGCAGCTAGTGTACACTCATAACTATTGTGTA
Source organism: Pistacia integerrima (assembly GCA_026225825.1). Lineage (NCBI taxonomy): Eukaryota > Viridiplantae > Streptophyta > Magnoliopsida > Sapindales > Anacardiaceae > Pistacia > Pistacia integerrima. The sequence continues at coordinate 14,683,740 of CM047744.1, forward strand.
CACACACAACTTATAAGTTTGACAAAAATGAATATTTTAAGCATAATAATCTTTTTTTAATTAAAACTACATGATCGAATTCCAGCAATATGACGTGGAACTATGGGTAGTTTTGTGGTTACAACAATCTTGAAACTCATTGTTTCATCATCACAGGTAAACTCATCTACTAGGTTGTAAGACGGTAAACTTCAAGTCATTTCAATTATGCGGCGGACGCTTTGTCACATTTTGCTGTTTTAAGAATATGGACGATAAAACGACGCAGTTGCGTGTGTCATATCAATGGAATGACAAAGAATTTTAGGACTAGACTATACTGTTTCATCGTTTTCGAATGGTTTGATTGATCATTGACAATACTATGTTCTTCCCAACGATGTATTCTCATTGCAGCAACTGCATATCATCTTTTATGTGTATTTTTTGTAGCACTTAACAAAAATTTAGAAATGGTATAAACGACAATTCCTCAGCATCGTTTCATACTCCGGTTTAGGAGATTGGAAACAAGACATCGATTATTGAAAACTGTTAAAAACACCCCTCCTGTTAAGACGTCGTTTGCTGAAGTCAACATAAAAATAATAAATGACTTTATTACCATTTGACTATTCTGAGAATTTAAATCTAATTTGAAGTTTATAAGAAAACACATTCAATCAGCCCCTGGTATGTTCAATCTTTAGGAATTATCTATGAAACTTGTTATGCCTCAAAAGTGAAGTCTATATCAGCACAATTAATGTCTCTTTGTACCAGCTGCTAAACCCATATCTCCAAAGATATTCTCACCAATTTTATCTTATTTCAAAGAGATGAATGGACGAGAGCCTTCCATGTGTCAAGGCAACTTGCAAAACACTCATTACATTGAGTGTTTAGGTGTATAAATGGGCACTCCTCTTCTCGAAGAAGGAGGCTAGGCTGAGATTTGAGCTTCATTTCATTCTCTCTCTGTAAACACTGTATTTCTTCTTCTTTGTATGCCTTACGGGCAAAATCATAGAAATAGTCAGAGATCAATAAAATAACAGTGGATGTAAGAGTCGCTTGTTGAGCATCCAAACCACTATAAAAACCCCTCTTGCCAATCTTTTATTTATGTTTTCTGCAACATATATAATCTCAGCTCCATATTCAAATCTCATGGATCCATCACGTGTGATTCCTAAGTCCGCTTAGCGTTTCTCACGTGCGAGTCGTTGGCGTCCAAAATCAAGCGTCAACAAAACTACACCTCCTTATTCATTTGCATCTAATGCTGTAGCTGAAAGAAAGTATAGAACTCTCATATAATTGACTAAATGCCATGTTAATTGAGTCGTGCACACCTACAAATTTATATGGTGAAGCTATTTTAACTACATGTCATATCTTGAATCATGTGCAGCAAAAGAAAACTAAGTTAACTCTATATGAATTATGGAAAGTTCATAAGCCAAATTTGGGATATTTGAGAGTTTGCGGCTGTTTGGCATATGTTAGAGTGCCTAACTCTAAAAAAATTAGACTGGGTGTTAGAGCTACACTTATGTTTATGCTAAAAATAGTACAGTCTATAGGTTTCTTGACTTTGAAAAAAATGTGATTTTTGAATTTAATGATGCAATTTTTCATGAATATACGTTTCCTTTTAAGTCTAAGAATAGTGGGGGTCAAATTATTTCACAAAATATTTTGGATTGGCCTACCTGTTCTTCTTCTATCTGAGAAAGTAAAAATAAAAAAATTGTTTCTAAATCCTCTGTTTTGGGAAATAATTTTTGAACCAAGAAAAAGTAAAAGAGGTAGGATAGAAAAAGATTTTGGCCCTGAATATTTTGTTTTTAGTGTTGAGAATCCTATAACTTTACAAGAGGCTCTTTCTTCTAATGATGAAGTTCTTTGGAAAAAGGTTGTAAATGATGAGATGGAATCACTAATTTCTAATAAAACTTGGAATTTAGTAGATTTACCTCCAGGTTGTAAAACAATTGGAAGCAAATGTGTTCTAAGGAAAAAAACTGAAACCAGATGGGACCATGGACAAGTATAAAGCAAGACTTGTTGCAAAACGTTTTACACAAAAAGAAGATCTTGATTTCTTTGATGCTTTTTCTCCAGTTACTAGAGTGACATCCATTAGACTTTTGATTGCTATAACTGCAATTTATGATTTACGTATTCATCAAATGGATGTAAAAATTACTTTTTTATATGGAGTATTGAAAGAAGAAATTTATATAGACCAACCTGAGGGATTCATTGAGCCTAGAGAAGAAAACAAAGTGTACAAACTAAATAAATCTCTTTATGGCTTAAAACAGGCACCCAAAATGTGGCATGAAAAACTTGATTCTTGCATGATTGTTAATAGCTTTAAATCAAATGAGTGTGACAAATTCATATATCATAGATCTGTCAATAATTCACATGTGATTATTTGCCTTTATGTTGATGACATGTTGATTTTTTGCTCTAACTTGCATCATGTTCAAGATACAAAGAAAATGCTTGGAAGTCATTTTGATATGAAAGACTTGGGTGCGACAAATTTTATCTTAGGCATTAAAATCACTAGAACTAGTGATGGTTTATTTCTTGATCAATCACATTATGTTGAGAAAATTTTGAAAAAAATATAATTATGTTGATTGCAAGCATGTAGCAACTTTTTTGTACTCTAGTATTCATTTGTTTCTTGTTGAAAGTGAGAATGAGATTTGTAGTCAAAAGGAGTATGCTAGTACGATTGGTAGTTTGCGTTATGTTGAGAAAAATTTGAAAAAAATATAATTATGTTGAAAGTGATGATGCATATGCAGTAGAAGTGCTTAGCAAATTTACTAGCAAGCCAGGTAAAGAGCATTGGCGTGCCATGAAAAGGATTATGAAATATTTATCTGGTACTAAAAATTATGGCTTGTTTTGTAAAGAGTATCTTGCTGTACTTGAAGGTTATTGTGATGCCAATTGTAACACTTTATCAGGTGATTCCTTCTCTACTACTGGTTATGCTTTTGTTTTGGGTGGTGGTGCTATATATTGGAAATCAAAGAAGCAAACTATAATTGTTAACTCTATTATGGAGGCTGAGCTAATTGCATTAGCTTCAGCAAGTGAGAAAGCCAATTGGCTAAAGGACTTATTATTTGATATTCCATTTTTTGACAAAATTGTTTCATATGTTTTAATACACTGTGATAGCACTGCTACAATTGGTAGATTAAGAAACCATTTTTACAACGATAAATCCAGAACCATAAGAAGAAAACATAGTATTACAAGATCTTACTTGAGTAATGGCATCATTCACATATAGTAATATTAAATCTCTTGATAATCTTGCATATCCATTGACCAAGGCCTTGGCAAGAGATAGGGTTTGGAGACATCGACGGGGATGGGATTGAAGCTCATAGAATCATGATCCACGTATAAGGACACCCAACCCAAAGACTAGAGATCCTGTAATTGGGTTCAAAGGGAAGAACGAATTATACGGTGGACGTATAAAAAAAAATGCACGATTTTGTTTTCTCTACTTCAACATCCATCCCTATGATGTGAGTGCATTTCCTGTAATGGACGGAGAGTTGAGTTACCAAACTCTTAACGAAAATCTGTAGCTTTTTATGAGTGGGATGTTAAGAATTACAGGAGCATCCTTGACAGATTTCACCTATAAGAGTGTGAAATTGGGGCCGCTTTCTATGAGAATTGCGCTTGTTCTAAAAAACACTTATGAAAACCAGGAGAGCACAAGGTCGTAACGTGTTGGCTTCGGAAGCTCAAACTTAACACCTGGAATGTTATGTTTTGAACAGAAATTTTTATTCCCTAAACCAGTCAAAGTTCAATGCCGAGCATACTCTGGCTCTGGAGTAAAGATTATTGTTTCACTAAGTGAAGGTTCAATGTAGAGCCCACCTTCATTAAGCATAATAGTCATTCTTTAACTGGTATTTTTCTCTCTCGCATGTGTTATCATCCTCATTCATTCATAATTAAAAATAAAAAATGAGTGGGGGAGTGTTGTAACTTGCATTTTTTCTTTTTATCTATATTTATTATTCATGGAAGGTTGGGAGATGAAAGATGGAAGGTTGGAAGATTAAAGATGATGGGAGTTAATTCATTGAATTGAAGGTGGCTATGGAGATTTTAATTGAATTAAAAGATGAGTTATGAGTATGAAAAGATGGAGTATTTTAAGAGTTGTGAAGAGTTGTATATAAATGTCTCTTATATTCATTCATCATACACATTTTTCTATGTTCATCCATTCTATTGAGAGAAAATACTAGCTAGAGAAAGGTGTTCCTTTTGGAGGAGCTTGGGTTGAGCAATTTGTGTAGAGTTGTTGTCAACCAAACAACAAGATTGTTGGGCTATTGTATCCTAGAGGAACGGGTCAAAGTGTTTCTCTACTACAACGGTTTTTTAAGTTTTGCTAATTGTAGAGGGCTCGAATCTCTTTAAAGAAAGCGAGATAGTCGTGTCTCAACCTTTTAGTTTTCATGCAATCTTCATTATTCATCATTGTATCTCTTTGAAATAAAAATTTTATTTTCACCAACAATTTCGAATATAAAATTTTCGTAATCATTGACTGTAGATGGTAAAATCTATGGTTGATTCGAATAAGGATGATCCTGTGAGAACGAGGCACTGACAATCTCGTAGACCACAGGGACAAAGAAAGTGAACGCGAAAGCTCGGAGATCATCAGTGTAGTGTCTGTCGTAGGCACTCTAATGCTCAAGTCAGCACGATTGAAGGGAATATTTACGTAAGGCTAAGAGCGCGGGAAAGAGTTTACTGGGAGTGTTTGGCCAAGGCGAGACTATCGGAGTAAAGTGGCCAGGGTGTGGTTGTACAGCGCCTATAGAAAGTAAAATTAGTCGGAACTAAGCTTTACGGCAAAGAAAGGCTTCAATTCTTGAGAGTAATAATTTAGGAGCTAAAGAGAGGGGTTGTATGTGAATGAATAATGAGAGGCTTGACCCCTACTTATATAGTGAACCAAGGAAGCTTGAGTCCTTGTAAAACTAGGTGTTCTCACAATAAAAGTTTGAGTAAATAGGAAACTCATAATGCTAATCTATGTAGAAGTAGAAATACTAGTTCATGTAAGATTAGAAATCTTGGATGAACTAAGAAATAAGTGGAACTCTGAGTCCTATTGTGGAACAAATATGGGCTAATAGGTTGAAGCCCAAGTTAACTTAACTTGTTGAAAGGCCTAACTCATGGAGTGGCCCAAAGTGTAAGTTGGCCCAATTCATAGAATAGCCCTGATTGTAGATTGATCCAACTTGTAAGTAGTTCCAACTTGTGGAAAGGGCTGACTCATGGTGCGACCAGATCGTAGAATGGGCCAGGCCATAGAATGGATCTTCCTACCAAATGGATCATCCCATTAGATAGTCAATCCATAAGATGGATTTAAGCATGGGCCTGACCAGAATTGGGCTAAGGAATTGGGTCATGAATCATTTATTTCGTTATTGGACTTAACAAGGTCCAGTACGATTTTTTGCCCATATGACATTGACAAATGACTATATCAAATTCTACTAATAAATATAACTTATTCAACTAATAAAGAAAAGCAACAAGGGATTTCTTAAACTATTTTTAAAATGAACAATACTAGATATACAAACGGATGTGTCATTAAAAGGATGGATTGATGCATATAAATAGTAAACTCAATAAATACTAAATAAATATAGATGAATGATGTATCAATAAAAGAGTTGTCTCACATCAGTTTGTATATATTAACTAATTTTAGTGTGGACATGTAACACTAATCTTTTTAAATATATATGGGCTCTAATGTTTCTCCAAACTCTAGAGGATTCAATATAAGTTACTCTTTATTTTATTATTATTTTTTAATCTAAATAACGTTTACTATTTCCAATTAACTATTCATTACTTCCTATAAATTTTAAAGAATCAAATTCCAGTCAAATTTTCTTGTATTAAAGATTATAATATATATATGAGTAATTCTCTAGTAAGGACATCCTCACATAAATTTTGCAAGAACCATGCTTGAATGCCATTAGATAGGGGTGTGCAAAATAATTCGGTATCCAATCTGTATTTGGTATTCGACCTGATCTGTATTTGGTATCCGATCCATATCTGGTATCCGATCTAATCCGAAAAAACTAGATATATGAAAATTCGGATCGGATACGGGATCGAAATAATGGAATATTCGAAAATCCAGATCGATTGCTTTGATTAAACATGTATTAAGTTATTTGGCTTCGTTTGTCGTTTTATTAAATTTGTGTAATCAAGTTTGTGCTAAGTTGGATACTTAATATTATTCCCAAAAATATTCTGATAATATCTTAGTTTAATTCAATGTAATTGGATTATATAATGGATGAAAGTTATATAAAAGAATGCAGAATTATTTAATTTTAATCATGCTTGGATTGAAATTCGAATGCAATCCAAATATAAGGTTTTTTTATCCAAAAATTTAGATTGGATCAAAACCAAATCACACGAAATCCAGATCGGATTTGAATCAGGATTTATCTTGATCTGAATTTCTGGATCGGATCAGAATAGTGCAAAACTGGATTGGATATCCGGTTTTGCACACCTCTACCATTAGATTCATTATCCATGAAGCACATGGCAACATCATTGAATGTCATATGATATTTTGCAGATGAATCTATTGACATTCAAACATGGTCTTTACAAATAAACATAAGGACGTCTTTATTAGAAAATTGTTATATATATATAAAGCTTAGGAAAGCTTTTCTAAGCTTTGTAAATGAGACAATCAGACAATCCGAATAAGAGAAATAAGAAGAGGGCTCTCACTTTAGCTCCCTAGATTATGCATAATTTTATTTGTCCCTCATGTTTTAGATTCTTAAATTATAAAAATATTAGGATTTTTTTCAAATGATGAAAATCAAAATTTTAAAAGAAATAACTAGTGTAAGATTGTGGTGGGTTGTAATTGAAGAGACATGACATGAGTCAAGGCCAATAGCACCGAAAGAAAAAACATACCCACGTGGAGCACGTACCCTATCACAGAATAACACAGGCTTCGTTTGGTTCAAAATTTGGGGGTTTTGGGAAAAGTTTTTTGAAAAAAGTTTAAAAAAAATTGAATTGGGCGGGTATTACAAGGTAGGATTTATAAATTAATAAAATGCCCCCTATAATAAAACATTAAAAGTTAACAAAAACACCCCTAACCCACCCTCAAATACCCCCAGACCGGAGGTGGCCGGAGTCGTCTTATTGGCGCATGACCGGCTGGATCTTGTCGATCATGCGGCTATGGCCTTTTCCACCAGGATCCACGGTGGATCCGGCCAGAAGGTGATCTACGCGCGATCGGCCGTATTTGCTAACGACCCACCAACAAACGGCGCCGTTGATGGTCAACAACAACTGTTTGTTGGCCGTCGTGACCAACTGTTACGGCCAAAGATCTGGCCGTCAACGGCCAGATCTTTGGCCTTAGATCTAGCCTTTTCCGGCCAGATCCACCGTGGATCTGGCCGGAAAAGGCTAGATCAGCCGCACTCACCGCCGATTCAGCCGTAATGCGCCATCCTACTGTACTTGACCATTTTCTCGCAATGGTGGCCTAACTGCAAATGTGGATTGTTGGGGTGTTTTTGTAATTTTTAAAAAAATATTTATGGGTATTTAATTAAATTAACAAATTTAGAGGGTTTAAAAAAAATTGAATAATATTGAAAGTAGTATTCTCAAAAATAAGAGTTTTTGGGTATTTTACTGTTTAACTTTTTTGGGAATACTAAAAATAGTATTCCCAATTTTGAACCAAACGAAGCCACAATTCTTAGATTTGACGTTCATTATTTTAGCTCTCAATTCATTCAAAGTGCGGGACCGCTGCTTTTAATTAGATAGGACAATCCCTTTAGGATTGGGCCTAAGGCCCATTCAAGTGGGCTTAACTTCACATCATCGGTTGATTTACTTAGTTTGATCAATATAAAATTAAGTATATAGATATAACATTCATTTCAGATTCTTATAATTCAACTAGACATGGGGTCTACGCATTACGAGGGTATATTTATTCAATGTTTTTAAAATAGATTGTAAACAAATTTGTTCTAACAAAATAAACTAATTAGATTAAGACATAATAATTGTTAAATTATATAAATTTTAAAGTAAATATAAAATTTATGTATATACAAAGTTATGCTAAGATAAAATTAATAATTGTACCTGTATAATTATTAATATCAATTATAGGTAGATGTCATTAAATCATTCATCCAACTTAAAATTAATAATTGTACTTGTATAATTATTAATATCAATTATAGGTAGATGTCATTAAATCATTCATCCAACTTGAGAAGATCACCTAAATATTATATAGTCTAATTATATTTTCAGAATCATCACCTTGTACAATTGATATTATTTTTGCAGATATGTCTTTGATATTCGATGTCAATATTTTGTAGTGAATCGTATATGATATTTAAGATCACTTGAATATTATCAAGATCAACTATTTAAACTTAAAATTTATACTAACCTTCCGCAATTTCTGTAACTTATATTCATTTTCAAGTTGCGTTGCACGGGCATGTTTATTATATTTTTTTTTAACATTATTATTGGTTTTTTTGTGTTTTAAATATATATTTTCTATATTGAAGTTTATTTTATATTGAATTGATAATTAAAAAATCAATAAATAAAATATCCACAAATTGAACTCAAAGTTTATATTATCATAGTTCTTCTCAAGTATGTCACCATTTGAAATCTGCAACCAAAGTTTAAAACTTGTCAAGAAAAGCAAAAAAAAAAAATTGCAGGATAACCCACTGGATATTATTAATAAGTTTATAAATCAATCAGAGAAAGAGAAACCTTGTTGAAAAATGTGAACTTTTAATCAAGAGACTTGCAAAGCCAAAGGAAAAAATTAATTTTGATTGTTGAGAAGAGAAAATGAATTATTATTATTATTATTATCTTAGAAATTAAAAAAAAAAAAAATAAGAATGTTGAGAAGAGAACTCACATAGAAAGCAACAATAACTCCAACAGTATAATCTGAAGGCAATTTAATTGAAGCATTGAAGAAACCATGAAGATAAAGGTTATGTGACATAAATCTATTTACTGAATTAGAATTGACCACCACCTATAGCAAAAAAAAACATTTGATGATAGCATCCTAAAGAAAGACGATAATTGTAAAACCCACAAATCAATCCAAAAATCAATAAAAAGAGATAGAACAAATACAATTAAAACTACATATCAATATTTGTTTTCCTTTGTCATCACTAAAATTGAATTTGTTTTATGTGTGTGATAATAAAATGAATGGTTCGGCAGCAGGTCTATAGTTATCCTAATTCATCGTATAATATATCAAATTAAAGTCTTATCTTCTAGTTTTCAAAGATTCAAACCGCTCATCAATTAGATTTTTATTGAGAAATCGAGAAATAAGGGAAATCAAAATGTGTATGATAATAAAAGGAATTGTTCGATAGTGGGGCTACAGTTATCCAAATTAAGCATATAATATATCCAATTAAAGAGCTGTTTGTTTAGTTTCTAAAGATTTAAACATCATCAATTGGATTTTTATTGAGCAAGTTATGGTCAATTTACTATTGAATGTTCATCGGAAACTGAAACGTTTGTGATGATAAAATGAATGGTTCGGCAGTGGGGATACAGTTATCAAAATTAAGCGTATAATATATAAAATTAAAACTCTATCTGTCTAGTTTCTAAATATTTAAACCTCTCATCAATTGGATTTTTTTTAAGAAAGTTATGGTCAATTTACTACTGAATGTTCAATGGAAACCCAAATGTATATGATGATAAAATGAATTATTCGACAGTGGGGCTATAGTTATCTAAATTAAGCATATAATATATCAAATTAAAGCATGTCTGTCTAGTTTCTAAAGATTCAAACCTCTCATCAATTGGAGTTTTATTAAGTAAGTTATGGTCAATTTACTACTGATTGTTTAGTGGAAACCTAAATGTATGTGATGATAAAATGAATGGTTTATTAAAGCTATATGGTTTAACATCAAACATCAGTTGATATTTGTTAAATAAATGAAATTAGTTATATTCAGCAACAACCTCTTTTTATGATATATGTACGTAACATAAAAAGATATCAACAAAAAGAGATAAAACAATTACAATTAAAACTACGTATCAATATTGGTTTTCCTTTAAGGATAAAAATAATGGTTCGGCATATTATAAATGGTTTAGTAAAGCTTTATGGTTCGGCAACAAACATCAGATGATATTTGTGATACAAATAAATTTTTATATTCAGCAATAACCTGTTTTCGATATATGTATGTAACATAAAAAAATATCAATAAAAAGAGATAGAACAAATATAATTAAAACTGCATATCAATATTTGTTTTCCTTTGTCATCACTAAAATTAAATTGGTTTTATGCGTGTGATGATAAAATGAATGGTTCAGCCACAGGTCTATAATTATCCAAATTCATCATATAATATATCAAATTAAAGCTCTATCTTTCTAGTTTTCAAAGATTCAAACCGCTCATCAATTGGATTTTTATTGAGTAAGTTATGGTCAATTTACTATTGATTGTTCAGTGGAGATCGAGAAACAGAGGAAACCGAAATGTGTGTGATGATAAAAGGAATGGTTTGAAAGTGGGGCTATATTTATCCAAATTAAGCGTATAATATTTCAAATTAAATACCTATCTGTCTAGTTTCTAAATATTCAAACCTCTCATCAATTGGAGTTTTACTGAGCAATTTATGGTCAATTTACTACTGATTGTTCAATAGAAACCAAAATGTATGATGATAAAAGGAATGGTTCGACAGTGGGGCTACAATTATTCAAATTAAGCATATAATGTCTAGTTTCTAAAAATTCAAACCTCTCATCAATTGGAGTTTTATTGATCAAGTTATGGTTAATTTACCACTGACTGTTCAGTGGAAACCGAAATGTGTATGATAATAAAAATAATGGTTTTGTTGTGGGGCTACAGTTATCCAAATTAAGCTTATAATATATCCAATTAAATCCCTATATGTCTAGTTGTCAAAGATTCAAACCGTTCATCAATTGGATTTTTATTGAGCAAGTTATAGCTAATTTACTACTGACTGTCCAGTGGAAATCGAGAAACAAGGGAAACCAAAATGTGTGTGATGATAAGAGGAATAGTTCGATAGTGGGGCTACAGTTATCCAAATTAAATGTGTAATATATCAATTTAAATCCCTATCTATCTAGTTTCTAAAGATTCAATCCCCCTATCAATTGGGTTTTTATTGAGCAAGTTATGGTCAATTTACTACTGATTATTCAGTGGAAACCGAAATGCGTGTGATGATAAAATGAATGGTTTACTTGACCCAAATTTAAAGGATTTTCATATTAGGACTGATAAGAAATATTTCAAATAAAACTTATTAATTAGGAAATGTAATCAGCCATAATTAATTCATTTAACATATATATTCACACATCATCGGAACATAAATAATTAATCATTCATGTAACAAATTAAAATACACGAATGTTTTTACAAAAAACATATTCAACACAAATGAATTATTTCTACTAATATAGATATGACATATACTCACAGTTCGGTTGACAATAGGATCATCCTCAATTTGATCTTAGTAAAGTATATGAGCATTTCCTTGAAAACAAACATAACAAAATTTAATCGATCTTTATGTTAAGATTGTTAAAGAACAATTATTCATTCGTATAACAACTGTTACCTAAAAACGAAATCAACAAAAGTTAATTAATCTTCATATTAAAATTGTTAAGGAATACACTTACCATTCAGCAGGACTAACACAATCAACATTCAAATAGATTGATCGAACAAAAACAATCATTCAACCAAATAATAACCATTAAAATAGTTAGGAGATATACTTACAATTTCGTATTAAAATAGTTAGAAGATATACTTACAGTTCAGAAGAACGAATCAAAATAACAACTCATTTGATAATGTCAATTGGACATTCTTCCTTTGTTCTATGCCAGTTCATGAATCTTTGACCTATAAACAACAACAAAAACATAAATAAATAAAAAATCATTAATTAACAAAATCATGAAGAACAGACGTATTATTGATATAAACTAACATGACCTATAAACAATTAACAAAAGACCAAACATATTGTTGACACCAACTAACATATTGCAATAATACACAACTGAATATACGTCCTTTTTATAAACCCTTATTTAGACATTTCGAAGGCCAACACAATTAAATACGAATTGAATGCGAAGAAATATTTGCAATGTCAATAGAATGCACCTATATAATTATTAATCGATAGCTATGCTTTTACTACCAATGCAATGCACTTATGTAATCCAATCTTTATGTCTATTTATTTAGACTTTGGAATACTAATACAATAATTAATATTGTCTACATCATTACCAATCAAATTCAATCACGTGGCAATCATAAATCCAAGGTGTCATTACGGTTAAACCTTTAGAATGTCAATGCAATGCACCTATATAATTAGTGTTATTATTAATTATTAATACAACCAATGCAATGTACTTATGTAACTTAATCTTTACGTCTTTTTATATAGACTTTGGAATACCAATGCAGCAATTAATATTGTCTACCTCATCACCAATAAAATTCAACCACATGACAATCACAAATCCAAGTATCATTATGGTTAGACCTTTAGAATGCTAATGCAATGCACATGTATTATTATTATTATTACATATCCTATTTTTATAATTAATTAATAATTATAGATGAAACAATAAATACCAACCCAACGTGTCAAGATAGAGCAATTTGATTGGCTTGTCAATCCAATGTGTCAAAATGAAGCAATTCTAGAGCTTCCAAAATGTATCACATGGCAGTCAACCCATATGGATATTCAGCTTTATATAGTAGAACATCTCTATATTGATACTCTATCTAACAATAACCTTCATGTAGTCATAATAAATTATGGTCCCAACTTGGGCTAGTTATAAATAAGAATAAATTTCATATTGTGATAAGCTATAATTTTTCTAGGTCTCGTCTTAAGAAACTTGCTTTACATAATAATAATTATATGTATACTGCAAAAAATATATGTTTTGTTATATTAAAAGTTTAAGATGAAATAAAATAATTATCTAAAGTAGTTTGGGACAATGATTTATGCTTTGGAGTTGTTACCACATCTTTTATCGTGAGGGTACGTAATAAGCCATCAGCATAGTTACCTTCTTGTTGAAGCCAGAATATTTCTAGCTCTCAAGTATGTTTAGAGTTTCTTGCCATGAAATTTTTGGTATTTCCGTACTATCATACTCAAGATTATCTTCTTCCTCTTCTTGTCTAATTCCAGTAATGATTTCTTCTTCAGTTAAAACATACACGATTTGTTGCTCATTTGGATGACTAAGGAAGACATTAAATATCTATTTGATTAGTATAGTGAAGTTGTCGAATCTAGTCATTCAATTTTATAGTGACTCTTTGATATTCATTTCCGTACTATCCTAATGCTACTAAAACAAAGAATTGAAATCATAATACTACTAAAACATTAATTATAAAATAAGAAATTAAAACAATAATTTTTGTAACTACACCTCTATTAAATTATAACCTTCTTATAGTATTAAATTTAATTGGTCCCAATATTATGACTATAGAGAGATTTTACTCTCTCTCTCTATATATATATATATATATATAGTCAATTGATTAAAACCCCTATCAAATTAGTTTGATTTATATGCTTAATCAATAATTTGAAGGAACCACCCAAAAACCAAAAGAGTTAATTCACGTAAGGACAAAATAGGTAATTCAGTCGTCCCTGCATATAAAATTTTGTTTCAAAGATTAGGGTGGACTAATTGGTAATTTTGTAAAATGAAAGAAGAATAAACCACAAAGGAAAGAAGACACGTAAACTTGTCACTAACCATACAAAACAAACACTTGGGATGACTTCCACACCCACAATCTCTCCCTCCATCTCCTCTCTTTTCCTTCAATTTACATTACTCTCTTTCATATGAATAAACAACGCACCAAAATGACTCACCACCCTGGTGATTCTTCCCCTCCACTTGCATCAGAATCCAACAAAACTCATCAATGTTCCATCCACGCACAAACCTCAGTGCATGAAGAATCTGAAGCTCAAGCTCAAGTTTCGGCATTACAAGATCTGTGTTCCACTGCAATAGTTGGAGTTAAGAACGAAGGAGAAAGTAGTAGTCTTGATGGGGATTTATCCGAAGATAATGGACGTGAGAGATTGAAGAGACATAGAATTGAAGTGGCTGGACACGTATGGATACCTGATATATGGGGTCAAGAAGAGATGCTAAAAGATTGGGTTGATTGTGTTGCCTTTGATGCTTCTTTAGTTTCTACTACAATTATGTCAGCTCGTTCAGCTTTGGCTCAAGAAGGAAGAAGATCGAATTCTGGTGGATTGAGAATAGAAAACAGGTGTTAGGCTTTTATTTTTTTTCTTGTTTTTAATCCATCATTATTACCCTGTTTTTATATTTCTTGATACTTGAAGAGAATATATTTGGATTGCCAATCTGCACTTTACAAATTAATCATTCTATTCTTCATGTATTAGATCATCTAATTTGCAGGAATTAATTTGTATTTGTTTTGATAAATTACTTGCATAAGCTGCTCAACTGAACACCAAGTAAAATATGGAAATTTCTTAGCCTCTTCCTTTCATGATAGGAGATGGGTTTGTAGAAAAAATGAAAAAGAAAGAAAAACCCTTAGGATACAAACTTTACCTTTGGGGACTTAGCCGTGGTTTACTCACACAACATCTGAGATTTGAGTTTCCTCATAGACACTTGCATAGCTTCCAATTTCTAAAAGATTGCAAATGCAGTTCTTGTGGATTTAAACCCCCCAATGGACAAATATATGACAATTGTTTCCTGCTTTCAAAAAATTGCATATTCGATGGACAGCCCGTTTCGAGCAAGTGCAAAGAAGAACACAAACTTTAACAAGCAAATTGTTAGAATCATTGAAATTGATGTTGGCAATTCTATGCTTAGAGGTATGGACATGAAAGTTTTGTAGAATTCGAGACCGCCCCTACCAAGAAACCAGTAAGTGGGACAGTTTCAATAAAATGTGGTTCAAGTTGTCTGGGGTTTTTTTGACAACTGATTTGTTCAATCGAAACTTTAATAGCCCGAGAAGAATGGTGTCCCACCTGCCTCTTTCACCATAAATATTTTAAGAGTAAACGACATTTTCCCACCCCTGTTTCATAAATGGTAGATTCCCACCCTTAAATTAATACCTTTACTTTTCTCTCAAAATAATACCCACATCTCATATTTTTCTCAAATAACCCCCCAAAAGAGATCCTGACCAAGCCAAAAATCTAGCTTGATTCCAGCACCATTAGACCTCCCCAACACCACCATCAGCATCCCCTTATCCTCCTCACCAAAACCCCTAACTTTCCACCCGAGGCCAGATTTGACTAGAAATACGTGACAAAACGCAAAAACCTGAGGGAGAGGCGACGGTGTCAACGGGCAATTACAATCGACAATGTCAGGGGTTTTGGTAGGAGGAAGTCGGTGATGCTATTGGTGGTATTGAGGGTGGTTTCCAATGCCAAACTTGCCATAATTTGGATGAAACGCCAATTAAAACTAAGAGCGTCGACCAGCAATTGGGGGGTTCAATCAGGCGAGGAGGTTAGAGGTTTTGATGTAGGGGTTGAGGGGATTATAATGGTTGTATCGGGAGGGGTTGATTGTGGTGGAAACAGATCAGAATGACCTAAAATCACCAATGGGGTGAATTTGAAAAGTGAAGAATTATTTTGAAATTTTCTAGTAGGGTGAATTTGAGAAGTAAAAGGTTGTTTTAAAATTTTTATCTTTGAAATGACCATTTTACCCTTTTAACTGTTAAATTAAACAATTTTTTATTAGTTTAAGGGTGAGAAACTGTAATTTATAAAACCAGAGATGAAAACTCGTAGATTCACCAAACCTTGGGTGGAAAATGTCGTTTACTCATGTTTCAATAGCCTGAGAAGAATGGTGTCCCATCTGCCTCTTTTCACTGTAAAATATAAATGTGCCACAGTCCCGTTCCAATTCTGGTAATCTGGGCTAAAATTCTTCCATTACTCCAAAAGAAAAACGAGTAAAAACGAAGTACCGATTCCGCATTATTTTGCCAAACATCTGGTAAGTACCCTTCCATAAATGATTCAAACAAGGTACTAAGAAAGTGAAAAATACTGCAATCCTGCGTTCGAGTATGTATGTGTTTATACATGCATGCGACTTGAGAGAAAGAGACTAGTCAAAACTAAGGATGAAGCAACTCTTAAAAATTAAAAAAAAAAAAAAAAAAAGCTGTAAGCCACATTTTTCTTGCTATATATTATATATTAATCCTTCGATTTCAGAAACTGCCAACAAATGTGGAAGAACATCTCCACAACCTGATAAAATTATAAAGTAAACATACTCTACAGCATTTAATTAATAATCAAATGTTGTAAAAGACTCAAATTGCTAGTTCCCACACACGCTATGCCATCTTTTTTTCACAATGTACTAGCCAGTTCCCATATCTTTATCGTCCCATCATCACTTGTAGAGGCAAGTAGAGGGCGTTCCTGGTTTAGTATCAGCAACAATATTAATACTAACAACAACAACAATAATAATAAAAAAAAGCATAATAATTGCATGTGAAACATAACATAACCATCCAAAGACATCAAATATTATAGCAGTTACAACAGCCAGCACCCTTCCCCCTCGTTAAGATCTAATTGAATTCCATGCTCACTCGTATATGTGAATAATTTAAACATTGATCCTAAAATGTTTTGAAGATATTCTATAGTTTATAAGAAAAAGATAAAAAAAAATGGAGACTCCTGCTTGGAGAACTGAAAAACATCTTTAATACACCCATGAGTGGGGTTAAGGGTAAAACTTAAATGGTCTGGTCAGTAGAAACTCCCAGCAAGTCTCAAGATCATAACAATTCAAACAGGGAAAGAAAAGTTTCTGGCCACAGTTTTCTATTTCCTTATCTGGAAGTTATAGCAACTGGTAACAGGCACTATTAACGTAGCAGTAAGAATCTTAAATATCCATTATTCAACCGTTATAATATAGATGATTGGAGTAAAATTGTTGTTTTATTGTCATACAGCCCCAAAACCTTGACTCACTGGAATCCATCAAGTGAGTAATTTCTGTGTAAGCAAAGATATCTATAAAAGTCATTAGTGCATAAGTGAACATATGTGTACCAAGCACATGTCCGCACCCTCATAAAATCTCATTAACTTTCTAAGGGAAATCTTACCCCTGGGCTCCACTGCACTGAATTGACATCCATGTCATGGGCCTTTTCCTTCTTCAACAGCATTTTATATGAAGGTCCATCAATCTGTGATTAAAGCACATAACATATCTCACTAATTGATACTACCCAATCAAGCACAAGGGGGAAACAGAAAAAATCATGCATCAACAATTCTCAGTCCAGAATCATGTGCTTCAAAAAATCACAGTTCATTCTGAAGAATCTTGCACAATCTACCAATTAAGTTTCTAGGCAGTTCAGGTTTCAAGATTTAATATGAACACCACACCCAAAAATTAATCACTCAAAACTTCAGATTTCAAAAACCACCATTGAAAACAACTATATAAATATATAGATGCAACTTTATAAAAGGTTATATAAGTCAAAAGAGCAATTGATATCTCATGCTTCAATTGACAAGACTTCAAACAAGAAACATGGCAAAGGCAAAGACCCTTGTTGTCCATCTCTGCAAACAAGTTAGCTGTTTGAAAAGATGAATTAACTTAAATAAGCATATAACTTGTAGGCACATTAAAGAGAGATATTTTTTCATTGTTCTTTATATTTTTTAATTAATTACCTCAATAGTTTATTTGCATGTCAAGCAATTGGGACCAGTTAGGGACCAAAAAAGTTCAGTACTATGATCAGATTAATGACAAAGCAAGTTTCCAGGCTAAAGGAAGCAGACACCTTCAGTGGGAAGTAGAAGGATAGAGCAGTGGTTATTACACAGAGAGGTCACAAAGTGCCAGAAAAATAAGCTTTTTAAATATCAAAGAACTTGAAGAAGATTCCATGTCAGTGCCAAGACTTTAAGTAATAAACATCATTTGGGGCAATTCAGGACATGAAACAATTTTACAAGTCAGAAACTAGATGCGTCTTGAGTCTTGACATATAAAGAGAGATAGTGTCCACTTTATAAACCCAAGAGAAAACCAAATCCCCATTTATATATGAGACTTCAATCATCCAAAATCAATTACAAGATAACAGATAAGAAACACTTGCGGTGCTCAATGAGCAGCTAAGTTGTGAATCACACATCAGTGGTATTAAAAAATGGAGTTGACACAAAAGTCCCAACTTAGCAATTGACTTCCACTAAAGCATAAACAGAAAATTTATATACAAGGAAACAGGTATGGAAGTATATAATAGCATTTCAGTTTCATGGAATATGGTGTTAATGAAGCAATATACATGATCAGAACTGGTAAATACAATGAATGAGCTGATGAGGAATAATTAATACCAAAGCATCTTTGCTCTCCACAAACAACCGCACAGCATCATCAGCTGCTCCACTGGCAATAATACCTTCCCTGTCATAATTGTACACTGTTTACATCTAGCAGTGAATAATACAAACTAAGCAAGTAGATAACAACTACTGGCAGTAGGTACTCATAGACTACATGAAAGCTTTTATTACAATGACCTTGAAGTGCCAAATCCATTAAAAATGGAACACCCCAAATTGACTACATCAGATAATACCTTCATTGCCAGTACTACATTTTGTATATTTAACCAAGTCGCACATCAAACCATTCGTTTATTTTTTAAATGAAAGATTGTTGACTAAAATTAGGTTTTTTATAGTGTGAGACTCCATTCTGATTCAATTCTTTATGGCTGTTATTTAAAATCTCAGCCTCTAACAGCTGAGGGGAAACAAAAATATAAATCATCGATCCAGATGTCTCCAGAGTCAAGATATTCTACATTAAAGAATTAATTCTTAAAGACAATGAATAAAACTGATACAGCCCTGGGATACAATTTTGTTGCCAATTTCTATTTATGCCTAACTTTCAGTAATTAAGTATGGCAATTTTGTATTTCAAGAAAAACCTATAATTTCTATAATTCCTATACATAAAGGGATATTGATTATTAGTTGAGTCTAACATTATTAAAGTCTTTATTTGGCTTTTGTTATTCATTCACCCTTACCCATATAACCGAATTTAAACCAAACAACTTTCTCTTTCTCAACCTTTCTTAAATTTAAATAGCATATGGCTACAAGAGATCTTTCCTGACTTTCTTAAATTTAAACAGCATCAAGACCCAGAATAACCTTTTCTTCTAGCTTTTTTTTCTTGATCTTTTTTAATTTCTTACAATGCACAACTAAAGTAATCATTCATGGATACTTGGTTTATTTTTCATGGTAACTGTTTGAGTCACTGTTCACCATATACATGTAGCCTTTACAAAGTCTATAGTTTTACCATCAAACAAAGTTCTCCGGAAACCCTATAAAATCTAAAACCATATGTTACTTTTTCGACAAATCCAAATTCTAGAAGTCCTAATTCCAAAACTGTCCAATGACATTAATTCAAATCCTAAATACCTATATTAAAGCCTGTTTAGACCTACAAATTAAGAAATGTGCAGCACAAGTAAAGGCCATAACTACCTTGACCAGTGAACAGAAAAAATTGTTCGATCATGATAACCTGAGAGGGTGCACATATGTCTCCTGAAAAATCCATGAAAAAGAACCAATTATCAGTGCACACAACAAAAAAATAATATAGCTAAACTTAGCATATACTTAATATATAATCAAAACAAGAAAGAGATAAAAAATACAGAAGGCTGGTCCTCACCAAGGTGCATAGCCATCACCAGACTGCATTCTTGTAATGTCAGCTTCCCATATCTTTAAGGTGAGATCATCACTGCAAGTCAGTCCAGGTTTATTTTAAATCTCCTTGTCAATAAGTTTCATTCTCAACACCACTTGCAGACAGAAACTATCCCATTAGCATGAATCGGAATTAGAAAAAAGAATGCCGCATACCTGCAGCTAACCATTTTGTCTCCCTCAGCATTAAATGATAAAGCCCAAACGGTAGATGAGTGACCACTGATAAGAAAACCAGGCTTATTGAGTTAAGAGTAATTCAATTCATCATACTAAAACAAGAATTATTTATCCAAAAATTTAAACGTCAGTGCAATGGAAATCTTTAACATCACATAAAACTTAAATTAAATTAACTGCATAATACGGTGTCAAAGATGAAGCCAGAAGAGGAAGAAGCAAGCAAAGGAGCTGAAAATGCATAGAGAGAGGTTGGGGTATAGTACTTGTTAGATTCACCTATAGTTTGAACACACTGCCAATTATCACTGTCCACGTCCTCTGCCCACCAAACCTACAAGCATGTATTAAAGTCAATCTATTATCCAGTAAAGAACACAGAAAAAATCAAACATTTCTTTGGACCACATATATAGATAACATACATGATGGACGAAGCGTTTTAGATGACACAGTACCTTGATAGTGTTATCATAGCTACAAGAAAACAAAACATCCATTGTTGGATGCCACTGAACCATTTTCACGTCTTGTGCATGTCCTTGCAACACTGAAACACACTCAAATTCATTCCCTGGCATTGCTTCCCAAATCCAAACCGATTTGTCTCGACTACAAGTGGCAAGCAGAGACCCAGAAGCATTCCAAGCCACACTTTTCACTTCATTTTCATGACCCTATACACCAAACAAGAGAAATAAAAAATAAAATAAAAATTCTCAAATGACAGGAAATATGAACCATCATGTCGTAAATTGCTTTTAATTTTATTTTTTATTTTTTTTTAAGAATAAGGCAGCAATTGATGCCGTTGTTAACATTTTAACAAACTATATGAAGCGTTGAGCTATTACCATTCCAACCAAATTGAATAAATAATCGTGAACAGAAAAGTATACTTCTAAAGTGGAGACACATTCGTAATCACCCCCAATATTTTCCCAAATTGCAGTGGTGGCATCAAAACTTGCAGTTGCCAACAATTTCCCCGACGGAGACCAAGCACACGATCGTACCGTTCTCGTATGCGTTTCATCCAAAACTGCCTGCACAATCCCATGGCTTCAACATCAATTACATAGTCAATTTAAAAACGCCACTAGCAGATCACTATACCCATTCATAAATAAAAATCATATTCACAGAAAGTCAATTTAGGTTTTCATATTTGAATTCTATTAATGTATTAAAATTTAAATAGAATAAAAGTGAAACGGAACCTTGCAGTCCCAAGAGCCAGAGGAGAGGTTACGCTCCCAGATTCGAACGGTCTTGTCGCCGCTACAAGAAGCGAGAAGTGGAGGAACACCGTCGCGTCCCGTGGATGGATTCCAAGCAAGGCTCCAGACTCGGTCGGTGTGACCTTCGAGTGTTTGAATCTCCTTCAACTGGTAGTTAGCTTCTTCTAGAAACTCCATTGTAACAACTCAACTGAACTCAAAGTGTAAATGATCTGTTTGAGTTTGGTGAGTGAAGGTGGAAGAGGTTTAGTTTTGTGTTAATGTTTTATCGTTTGTAAAAGTTACTTGTTGAGTTTGAGTTGATGTGCAATGCCACGCGCGCACACCACGGGACCAATGTGGTTGGTCAAGACTGCTTCTTTCTTTGACAGTAAGAATATATCGAGTTAATATCAAATGCGACCCTGAGGTTTGAAGAGTTTTATTTGGTCCAGTAAAATCGAAAGGGGACACTGCAGTCTCTATCAGCCTCATGTCACAACCATTAAAAGATTTTAGTCTCCGTCAAAGTTTGAGCTGGGGCTGTAATCCGAGTTGAGCCATTCGCGAGCGACTTGGGCTTAGCTCGACTCGAGTTCAAACTTCCTAATATTTGATTCGAGCTTGACATATTATATAAAATTAAATTTAATAGTATATATAAATTAAAATAACTAATAATTAAAAAATTTAAACCTCAAGTCCCTAATTGACATTTCACATTTCATAGTTCAAATTGGATTTTTTTACTTTCCTTTCCTTTCCTTTTCCTTGTCCACTGTTGCCTTCCCATCGACTCTTCTTCTGCAGTAGCTAGAGGCTGCAACTACTGCAAGTTGGGCAAGCGGTGTCGAAGCTCCAACCCCTCTTCCCGTACACATTTTTTCTATTGGATATTGTGGGTTTGTTGGCTGTTGTGTTTGTGGGTTGAATCGTGACAAGCTCGAGCTCAACTCGATCGTAATTGAGTCAAGCCCAAGCTAAGCTCAAGCCCACCATATAGTTGTCGAGCTCAACAATTGAAGCTTGATTGAGCTCCGACTATTCTAACTGAGTTGAGGTTGAGTCTCTCAATACTTGGATCGACTCGATTCGATTACACCCCTAGTTTGAGTTCTAAAATGTCTACACTAGCAGTTTGTTTTATTAGGAAAAGTAAATACCGAATAACAATTTGAAAAATCAAACTCTAAAGATTAAAAAAGATAAAATATCTATAAAAAAAAAAAAAAAAATTAAATAAATAGAAGGGCTCTACAATAATCGTAAGGTCACCATTAAAACTCACTCACACTATCAATGATCCATCATGAAATGCAAGGCATCACCACACCGGGTTCACACAACTAATCCATACCTAAATCCCAATGATCAAACCCACCCATTTACTGACCATATACTCCAAACCTTTTACCAAAAAAAAGAAAAAAGAAACCACCGCAAAGATTTGTTTTCGAAAAAAAAAAAACCCACAAGATATATTACCCAAATCAAGATATACATAGGTGCTTTTTCAATCCTTTTATATTTTCTTTAATTTTAAATTTATAATTTCAAAAGTTTTATGTATTTGAGAAGACAAAATTGACCTTGTGCCGTTTAATAGAGTTAACGTGCACAATCTAAAAGGGGTGAAAGTGACTTTTTATTATTTTACTGAACCAAGGGATTCTTCCTTCAAACCTCAGGAACAAATTTTGACTGGGAATCAATCCCAACAACCCATCGGCTCGATTCCCGGTGGGATTATGGGTTATTTCTTGTACACCCCTTATAACTTGAAAAATATGTTACCTTACCAACTTCAGAAATAACCACTTACACCCCATTGTTAATTTCTGCCGTTAGAATGGATGGAGAGAAGGGTAAAACCAATCATTTATTATTTTCATTAACTTTTAATTTATATCAACTAAAAAAATACAAATTAATCGAACAAAATATATATAATTTTGAATTCTATCTATAAACAAAATCATAATGTTGAAACAATTAGAATTAAAAAAGCTATCTCACTTAAAAAGCAGTTAAATATTTAAAAAAAAATTGTAAATACAATTTAAAAATAACTATATATATAAAAATTGTTGATACCAAATTTTGAACAAAAGACAGGACTATTGTCTTGCCCTTCTGAAACACAGTGCCTTTGCACTTCTATTCTTGGATTCATTGACTCTTTCATCTTTGACTCAATTGTTTGATGCAACTCGGTTTCCATCCCTACAAAAGAATTGCGGAGGCACTTGTGGGATTGTAGGGTTAGAACAAGGGCGGAGGCTAATTTCAACGATTATCAGCTTCAATACTAAGTGCTCAAGTACGAGATTTCTCTTAGTGATTATTGTATGATCATTCCATGCCATTTAGCCCCCTTTATATAGTGAAATAGATTACTGTTTAGAGAATGACTTTACTTGTCGTAGTAGGATTTAGGGTTATAGAAGGATTCTTATAGTTTTAGGAGAATACAAGATCTTTTTTCCCTTTTATCTAGTCCTTGTTCCTTCCCTAATTTAACTCACTTTTCTTTTTCCCATAAATTCTCTATCTAATTAGAATTCTATTTCCTATTTTAGAGGGATATCCTTTAAATTACTTAGTGGGCAAACATATCAATTTAGGATTTTATTATTTTGCCCTTACGGAAATTCGAATACTACTTAGGGCCCTGGTTTGTAGAGTGATAATGTTGTCTCTAACTCTCTGTGAACCCACATTTTTTAGAGTCTTACAAGGTCCCAAATACTACAACAATGCTGCTTTTTTTACTCTAGGGTTTGGCTTATGTGTCACAGCCTTTTGGCAATCAAATTTTGAAATTGTAGTGTTATGGCGAATGGGCAGTTGATGAGAATGCATTAATGTTTCTACACTTGCCACGTCTATCGCACCATAATTATTATTGGGTGTGTGGGTCTTGTGGTCACGACACCTGGCAGTTGGGGCATGCGCTTTGATCCCTAGCCGTGTGATCTATCCAACGACTGGGATCTAACCCTGACATTGCGTTCATAAAGCCTGTCTTGTTGTTTTCCTGCCATTTTACGATTTCTTTGCTTTCTAACCTTTGTTTGTAACGATTCTTGGGTCTTGTGAAAATCACTTTTTGGTCGAATCGCCTCGTTTGTCGTCTTTATTAGGTTAGTTTTCTGGCTTTCTCCTCTTCGCCATGACTCAATGCTTTGTCCTTAGAGATGTACTTTGTAGATTTAACGTTTCTAAGGTTTTCAAATTATTGCTATTTTACTTGTTGATTGATCTTGATCGAATACTCAGTAGTCCTTACTTATTTGCTTGTTGCATCTATCTGCACACTCTTGCTTGGTATGGATTTGTGATACTTGCGTTAAAACCCTAAGACTTAGCATAAATTATGTATGAGGTGGAAGGTTCTCAAAATATGACAGAGACTCTGTCTAATGACAAGAAGAACAACGAAATGTTATCCAGTTTAGGGACCGCTATCGTAGAAATCATTGGTAATGTAAAAGCCCTTACTAAGAGAAGGAGTGGCAGGGTGCGTCAAGAGGTAAGAAATTGGGGCGTTGACGCTGAGCCCTTTAAAACTGGAGAGAGTAGACTTAGATACTATAGAACTAAGTATCAAATTCCAGATGATGTTATCCTTCGAGCCCTTGTAGAAGGTGACGTCCCATCAAACCCTTCAACAAGGTTTGTAGCTTTTTACCCTTGCACTTTTGAGTGTGGCTTTATACTTCTCCTTCCAAACGAGTTGAGACAAATTCTTGTAAAGATTAAGATAGCCCTTGGTTAGGTTACTATAAATGGATGAAGGGTGGTCATGTCTTTTAGGGTTTTGTGGTAAAGTTGTTGCCCTCATGAAATTACATTGGCTGAGTTAAAGAGAGAGAGCCTTTACTAGTTAAAGGTTGTGCTAAGGGATAGCTCCCATGGCTAGTATTACATGTGCACTTGAAGCAAAGCCATTTTTGTAGGCGTCACCATTCTCACCCATGAGTGGAAACGCAAATGGTTTTATGTTGGTGTCAATTGAAGAAGCCATTATATATGAAGAGATGGGAAACTCCGAGTGTCAACCATGTTCCATCTTGCATGTTTTTATCTTTCCTGATTCATGAGTCTTTTCGTAGATGCCTCTATCGTTGATAGTTTGTCTGTAATAGCACAACTGAATCTCACCAAACTGATAAAGCTCAAGACCAATTCAAACATGAAGATATAGATAAACATTTACGGGAGTAAATCTGGGAACTAACAAACTATCTGTAAATTTAAATATTTTCTACTGCTGTAACAGATTGAGCTTATCCAAAATCATGTATAAATAAAACAACATGTGATCCTTCTGATTGAGTGAGGAAACATTTACTACCATCTGTCTTGTTTGATTCTTTATGGTATCAGAGCCACAAAGACTTACGTCTCTCATCCATGGCCTCCAATGAATCCTCTACCAGCAATTCCTCTCCTGCTACCAGTTCCATTCTCCCCACCCAACTTCATCATTTCATTACAATCAAACTCACCAAAGATAACTATCTTCTTTGGCGAGCTCAATTAATCCCATATCTCCGTGGTCAAAACCTGTTTGGTTACCTAGATGGCTCCATTCCCTGCCCACCCATCACAATTCCTTCCTCTACCAATACTTCCATTAGCCCACCCATCACAGTTCCTTCCTCTACCAACACTTCCGTACATATCCCCAATCCCGCATACATTCACTGGTCACAACAAGATCAAATCATTCTAAGTGCCATACTCTCTTCCCTCACCGAATCACTTCTCACCCAAATTATTGGTCTTACTACTTCTAGAGATGTCTGGCTTGCATTAGAGAAAACATTCTCATCCACTTCCTCTACCCGAATCCTCAGCATTCGTTTCCAACTTTCAACCCTTAAAAAGGCCTCCCTCACAATCACCGATTTCTTCACCAAAGTCAAGCAGCTTTCAGATACTCTCTCTGCCATAAGTCATCCCCTTAGCTCCTCAGAAATCACCTCATATCTCCTTGCTGGTCTCCCCTCCTCATATGACTCACTTGTTACTGCAATTACCACCAGATTAGATCCCATCTCCCTTGATGACCTATATGGCTGCCTACTTACTCATGAAAACCGCCTTGAGCAACAAACAACATCCAATGAATTGACCTTTCCCTCAGCCAATATTGCTACCTCTTACTCTGGTCGAGGTCATCGTGGTTCCCCTTCAAATAAAGGTGCTCCCCACTATGGCAATCGATCTAGAGGCGGGCGTGGATTCCAGAATTATTCCCCTCACCAAATGTCACAATCAAACAAACCCCCATGTCAAATATGCTCCAAAATTGGCCATACCGCTACCACTTGTTGGTACAGATTCAACCAACACTTTCAGTCTCCCTCCACACCCTATCCTCAAGCACACATAGCTCAATCACACATACCTCCCACCCCTCCTCCTACACCCACATATGATCAAAACTGGTACCCTGACACTGGTGCCACCAATCACATTTCCTCAAACCTCGACAATCTTTGCCTCAATACCAATGTCTACACTGGATCTGATCAAATTCAAGTGGGCAATGGACAAGGTTTGAAAATTCTTCACACTGGTTCTTCTATTCTTTATGCAGCTTCAAAATCTTTCTTTCTCAACAAAATTTTACATGCTCCTGAAATCAAAAAGAATTTATTGTCAGTTTCTCAATTCACAAAAGATAACAACGTTTATTTTGAATTTCACTCCTCTTTTTTCTGTGTCAAGGATCCATCCTCGGGAGCTATCCTTCTCAAAGGACCGAGTAAAAATGGCCTTTATCCTCTGCATACTCTCACCTCTCCCTCCACCAGTCCAGCTTCTTACATTGGCGAAAGAGTTTCGGTTCCACAATGGCATGCACGCCTCGGACACCCTGCTTTACGCACAGTGAAAGAAATCCTCTCAAAGCACCATCTCGCAGTCACCAAAAAATAAAAAGTTTTCCAGTTTGTCATGCTTGTCAATTAGGGAAAAGTCATAAATTACCGTTTCATTTATCACATTCTGTTTCGTCTACTCCTTTTGAGTTAATCTTTATGGATGTATGGGGTCCCTCACCCACCGAGTCTGTTCATGGCAATAAATATTATTTAAGCATCATTGATGACTTTTCTAAATTCATATGGCTATTTCCTATTGATGCAAAATCAAAAGTTGCACAGACCTTCATCAATTTCCAACTTCAAATTGAACGCTAATTTGATTGCAAAATCAAAAGCGTCCAAACTGACTTTGGAGGTGAATTTCAAGCTCTAAAACCACATCTCCTCAAATCTGGCATCATTCATCGTCTGTCCTGTCCACACACTCACGAACAAAATGGGTCTGTCGAGCGCCGTCATCGCCACATCGTCGAAACTGGTCTCACCCTAATGGCCACTGCCTTTATTCCCCATCAATACTGGTATGATGCCTTCATCACTGCCACCTATCTCATAAATCGCCTCCCTTCTCCAATCATTCACCACAAAACTCCACTTGAGCTTCTCTTCAACCAAACACCAGACTATACCCTCCTCCGTACCTTCGGGTGCGCTTGCTGGCCCTATCTAAGACCATATAACTCCCACAAAATGGATTACCGCTCCGATCTCTGTGTCTTCCTTGGATATAGCCCCCACCATCGAGGCTATCGTTGCCTCCAACCATCATCGGGCCGATTCTTCATTTCCAGACATGTCATCTTCGATGAAACCAGGTTTCCTTTCCAACAAACGATTCCCCCCTCTACCGATTTACAACCCTCTCTCATATCACTACCCTCATCCCTCTCTATTTCGCAGCCTCACCCTTTGCAAAATGACCTATGCATTTCGCAGCCTCACCCTTTGACAAATGACTTACCGACTCTCTCATCAACTACATTGTACCCTAACTTAAGCCCAAACTCCCAACCCGAGCCCAATCCTGAAAACTGAAATTTGCATCCTATGACCACAAGATCCAAAAATAATATACACAAACCCAAAAGTCTCCCCCCTGATATGACTCCCACTCCGAAGGCCTTAATCACCGAGATCCAAGAAATTGAGCCCACTTCCTTCTCTACTGCCTCAAAAAGCCCACATTGGAGACAAGCCATGAATGAGGAATTTCACGCTTTACTTGACAATGGCACTTGGGTCCTCGTCCCTCCAAAGCCCAACATAAATCTTGTGGGCTGTAAGTGGGTCTACCGCATCAAGAAACGGGCTGATGGGTCCATAGAACGATACAAAGCCCATCTCGTTGCGAAAGGCTTTCATCAATTCCCAGGTATTGATTATGATGATACCTTCAGTCCAGTGGTCAAACCCACAACCATTCGAACTGTTCTCTCTTTTGCAGTGTTACAAAATTGGCCCATTCGACAACTGGATGTCAAAAATGCATTTTTACATGGACATCTACAAGAAACTGTTTACATGACCCAACCTCCCGGCTTTTTTGATCCATCCTGTCCTGAGTATGTTTGTCACCTTCAAAAATCTCTGTATGGGCTCAAACAAGCACCACGGGCCTGGTTCTCGAGACTCAGCAATAAATTGATAGAAATGGGCTTTACTGCTTCCAAACCCGATACTTCTTTATTTATTTTCAGGTCCAACCAGGCTATCATTTTTTTACTTATATATGTTGATGACATCATCATAACTGGGCCTCATCAATCTTTTTTAGACTCAATCATTACAAATCTTCAGCAAGATTTTGCCCTAAAAGATCTTGGGCCCCTTCACTATTTTTTGGGCATTGAGGCCCTACAGGATAACCGTGGACTTTTTCTCTCACAGCAAAAGTATATTTTTGACCTGCTCAAGAAAACCAATATGCTACATGCCAAACCGGTGAACTCCCTCATGTCCACAACAGCCAACTTATCACTCTTCAAAGGTGATCCTTTCAGTGATCCAACTCTTTATCGCAGTACAGTTGGCTCTCTCCAGTATCTCTCATTTACAAGACCTGATCTTGCATTTGCCGTTAGCAAAGTGTGCCAATTCATGCAGCGTCCAACAACAGATCATTGGACCGCAGTCAAACGAATTCTCCGCTATCTCCAACATACCATCCACCACGGCATTCTCATCCGCCGCACCTCATCCACAGACATACATGCCTTCTCCGACGCCGACTGGGCCGGTTGTCCTGACGACAGAAGATCTGTAAGTGGTTACTGTGTCTACCTTGGTTCCAATCCAATCTCCTGGAGCTCACGCAAACAACCAACGGTATCACGTTCAAGCACCGAAGCAAAGTATCGAGCAGTTGCCCATACCACTGCTGAAGTTATATGGCTTCGTTCTCTTCTAACGGAACTCGGCATCTCAAGTCCAAATTCCCCTACACTTTGGTGCGACAATATCGGGGCCACGTACCTAACTGCCAACCCTCTCTATCACTCACGCACGAAGCACATCGAATTGGATATTCACTTCGTGCGTGACCAGGTTGCCCAACGTCAACTGAAGGTGCGATTCATCTCGAGCACATATCAAATTGCAGATTCATTTACCAAAGCTCTCCCCACTGCACAGTTCTGCCATCTTCGAGACAATCTCAATGTTCACGAGCTCCCATTGCGATTGAGGGGGCGTAATAGCACAACTGAATCTGACCAAACTGATAAAGCTCAAGACCAATTCAAACATGAAGATATAGATAAACATTTACGGGAGTAAATCTGGGAACTAACAAACTATCTGTAAATTTAAATATTTTCTACTGCTGTAACAGATTGAGCTTATCCAAAATCATGTATAAATAAAACAACATGTGATCCTTCTGATTGAGTGAGGAAACATTTACTACCATCTGTCTTGTTTGATTCTTTAGTCTGAGGGTTTCTTTTTTCTTTCTTCAAACTGGTGCAGATACTTATAGACCAAACGATGGTCTTGGTCCTGATTTTGTGGAGAGTGTTAGAGTAGGTAGGTCCAAGTTTGTTAGGTTACCTGATCAACGCATTTTGTTGGATGTTGAGTTGTTGAGAACTACGGGGCTGGTTTAGTGCTCAACTAATGTCGTTGGTGAGCTTCTTCTTTTTTATGCCTTTATGATGTTTGTCTTACTTGGTTCAACGTTCTGATTCTTGTTGGTTTGTCTTTTGTTACAAAGGAACAAGTTACGGCTTCTAAGGGTGACCTTGAGCAGTTAAAGAAGTTGGTTGAGGCATTGAAAGGTACTAAGAAGAGGAAGAGTACTCATTCTAAGTCATCTAGCACTATAGTGAAAAGTCTTATGAAGATTCAAATACTCTCTAAATCTCATGTTTCTGTGACTGGCTGGTCGGGTGCTCCAACAAAAAGGAGCAAGACAACTGTGTCGCTAAAGAACATTAGGTTTGCCTCTCATGGACCACAAGGCAAAACGCAAATGATGTCGTATAGGTATAAGAATCTACTTGAGGAGTGGAGTGAGGTGACTCCCGTTTAAGCCCCTGTCCATTTTTTGTCTTGTGAGCCTGGCTTTTTCAAGTCCATTCCTCTTTCTCGATCTTCCAAAATTGATGACATGGGCTAGAAAGAAACATTTAGCTCCATAAGGGACAACTTGGCCTACATAAGCTTTTATATCCCTATGTTTTACCAATATGTTGTTTCTCTTGTCGTAGTGCCAATTACGGTTGGACCTATGCTAAAATCCATATTATGGGCTAGCCCATTGCACCAATCAGACAATTAATGAGTTGGTTTCTCCAAACACTAAGGCCTTGCCTCCAACTAGGCCTCATCACTAGTCCACTTGGGCTCAAGCCCATCGACCCAAGATCACTTTAACCTTACTTCATTCATTTCCTATTTTCATCTACTTCATAATTCATCCAAGATCTTGAATCTTGCATAAGTTAGGACTCTTACTCCTACAAAGGCAAGAAAATCAAATCTATCTTATTTATTAGAATCCTACCATTATGGACTTAAAGTCCTAGTAGGATTCTAAGATCCTATGACTACTATATAAGCATATGTCTTGCCTCTCATTAGGAATCCACTAATCAATAACACCTACTAGCTCCTAAAAGTTCTTGCTCTTAAGAACTAAACACCTTCGCTGCAACTCTAATCTTCTATCAGACTTCAGTAACCCTTCCTCCACTTAGCCCTCACTAAATAGTCTCTTTCAGCCTTGCTGACTTGAGCATCAGAGTGTCTATAGCAGACACCACATTGATGTTTTATGCAAGCTTCGCGCTTGTTCTCTTTGAGCGTGCAGGTTCAGCAGATCGTCAGTGGCCTCAACCTCATAGGATCAGTCTATTTTGTAACTATCGATTATTACCGTCTACAATACATTTTTATAATAAACATTCAGACAGAGTTTCTTACTTCAACTATTCAAGGAAAGAAAAACTTAAAACTCTTAAATTTTGATTCTAAAGTTGTATTTCTATTAGTTGGGAACTAAGGGACATCAAAAACCTTTAGCCAAAATCCACTAAAAACTAAAATAATACCTGCGAACTAGGGGTGGGCAAGATTTTAGGGTAGAACCAGAATCGACGGGTTGTCGAATCCGGTTCCTACCCAGAATCGGCCCTATAAAGGTCGGTTTCGGTTCCAAATTTGTTGAAATCAGCACTGTAGGTTCCGGTTCCTGGAGTAAGTTTTGCAAAAATGGGGGTTATCTTGTAACTTTATGTTTCATATAAATTAGGAATTCAATTTCATAATTTTCATTTGGTTGCTTCCGTCACATATCTTCTCTTATAATGTCCCCCTCCACCTTTTCTTATCTTATCTATTCGTCTTTTTTCCCTTGATTCGATATGTTTGCTTCTTCTATACTTTGAACCGATAGCCGATTTGATTTTCTCTCTTATATCTGTCGACTCAGTATCAACTCTGGCCAAGGCTCGAATCAATTTATAGGGTTAGGGTTTCGATAATTTTCATATTTGTGAAATCATCTTGTAGATTAAGTGGTTTTTCTCATGGGTCTTGTTTTTCTTCTCACGTTCATTCGTTTTATGTAAATAATTTTGATTTCTCTTGGTTTCTAGGTTTTGATTTCTAGAAGAACTTTTCGATGCATAGATCTGTTAGTTTTAGGGATTCTTATGTGAAAATTATTCTCTTTCTGTTTGTGGGTTAGATCAAATCGTGAGAATTTCGTAGACGATTGGAAGATCTAAGGTTAGGGTTTCAAGAAATTTGGAGGTTTTGTTTGTCATTTTTGTGGAATTTTGTTTGGATATTTGTGAGGATTTGGTTGTGATTTTTTCGAAAGTTTGTTTACACTTTTTTTTGTTTTTTGAAACTCATTTTGGCTCAAAAGTAATATTGATGAGAATCAGTGATGAAGAACTAGTGCGGTTATGAATGGATTTTAATTTTAATGTAATAATTAGATGCAATTTTTAAGAGAATTTATGATTGATTAAGGATGGATATACACGAGTTTGGATTTTATATTGATTGAAGAACGTTAAATTAGATTTGAAGTTTTTGATTTATTTTAGAGATGAGATAGATTTAAAGATGAATTTGAGTTGGTATTGTCCACTGGGAAATTTTTGTAAACAGTTGGAGTGTATTTGTAATTTTCTGTAAACAGTGCATGGTATATTTGTCATTTTTTGTAAGTAGTAGGGGTGTTTATGTAATATTCATGGACAGTGCTAGGTATCTTGAATTTTAGGTTCCGGTTCCAGGCATTTAGGAATCGGATCCAGGCTGTTCTGGTTCTGATTCCAAATCCCAAGAATAGGCCTAGTTTCGATTCCATGGGATTTGGGCGAGTATCGAGATCCGCCCATCCCTATTGAGAACCATAATAAACTTTAACAAGTGTCAACTTAGTAAGTAAACTAAAGGTTTTACCATCACCAACAATATTAGATAGTCAAAATAATTTTCAAAACAAACATCGAGTTCATAACACAAATTTTGCATCACATTCTTTCGTTACATTCTTACACATAGCTTAGTAGACTTTCATAACAGAGAGGAAACTAAACAAGTATAATCAAAAGATATACATAGTAATTTGATTATGTATGGATCATAACATATACATGGAAATCTAACCTATAAACGAAGATCAACTCCACAAGTCACATAAGCATTGATTGACCAATTGTTCTTTCTTGTACAATCATATAGTTTTATAAATCATCAAAGAATCTCATTATTCATGTTCAAAAATATCAAACAACAATATCAATACTAGTATTTCACATAAGAACATATTAAAAGCACATACATAAATTTATTGTGGTTCTAAGTTTTAAAAAACTCAAATTTACTTACCTCAATGTTACCAACTATAATTTTGGAAATAAATGATTTTACGTTTATCTTCATCTTCATTGTTTCTTCAATGACATTCTTGACAAAGATTAGAAGAATGATTCAACATCGACAAAATCTAAATAATCTCTTTAAGGCGAACATCTTTAACATCAATTTTGGGATATTAAAATTTTCTCTATTCTTTTTCTTTTCCTAAAATCTTATTTCTTGTGATTTTGGTATTGTTAAACAAGTCATGAAACAAATTATTTGTAACATTTTTAGATCAATGGTTTTGGAAGTGAAGCGAAAGGGTTGGAGGAGTCAAATAAGAAACCACAATTGGTTTGTTGGGTCAAGGCCAATGCCCAAATCTGAACATGAATCATACTTTGGCAAATAGAACAAGGGAGAAAGAAGAAAAAAAAATTATAATGAAAATGTATCAAAAACCGACCCTCGTATAATACTTTTCAAAAGTCATGGCATGGCCACGTTTAATATTTCACCATCTTTCAGGGGTTGGAATAAGCCACCAGGATACCCGTTGATTTGCCCTTTCCATCTCTTTCCTGATAGAGGACTATGAGTCTGGCCCAGAGAGCCCACAGCCCACCAAAGTGGCCCAAAAATTATGATGCAGTAATCGATAACCCATTTTTCCATTGACATTTCCTCGCGATCAACATCTCTCCGGGAACCCTAACTACAGATCGATTGTTCGACCGAAAGAACGACTTGTATCGCCATGGATTACACAAGCAAAAGAAGTCAAGGAGGCCTCTTCGAAGGTCTCTACAGAGTTATCATGCGCCGTAACTCCATTTACGTTACCTTTATCATCGCCGGTGCTTTTGCTGGTGAACGGGTATAATTTATTTATTTATTTTTCTAATATATATTTTTTTAATACATTGATATTCTTCTTTCAATTTATTTGTGATTAGTTGATCGATGAAGGAGCACAATTGACTTTATATGATTTTTATTTATTATTTTGCTATATTTTCTGTAAATAAATCATAGAAAGAAGATATTAGGTTTTTCTCGTATGATATGATCTTAGGACTTCTCTAATAATTTAATTATTGGGTGCAGGCTGTGGATTATGGAGTTCGTAAGCTCTGGGAGTACAATAATGTTGGGGTAAAAAATTGACTTATTCATTCTTTTTTGTTCTATTTATTCTGCATTTCATCGCTGGTGTGTATGCCTGTTAATTACTTATGCTGTTGTGGCATGTGTGAGATAAGGTTTATGTTTGCAGAAAATTGCATAAATTATAGTGTATTTCATATTGATCTTCTATTTTCTAAAGTTTCCTACACCCTTTTTCTAGCTGAAAAGTGTCTAAGTTTAAACTGTTATTGGTTGTTGATGTGCAGCTGAAAACCGACTACCAATGTAGGTTCACTGTAAATGCATTTCAT
The DNA here is from genome assembly GCA_026225825.1 of Pistacia integerrima. NCBI lineage: Eukaryota > Viridiplantae > Streptophyta > Magnoliopsida > Sapindales > Anacardiaceae > Pistacia > Pistacia integerrima. The sequence goes on from CM047744.1 coordinate 14,718,911, forward strand.
TTTTTTGACCTAGTTTTCACAGTTGAAGTTAGCACCTCTGTATTTGAGGCTTTGAATGTATTCTTAGTTAATAACCATCTTACAAAGAGGGAGAGAGAAAGAGAGCGTTATACGCGTAATTGGTGATATAGCTTTAATTTAGAAATTTTAACTTTGAGTGCAATATATCCCTACAACTTAAAGGGCATAAAAGGCTCACTTTGCTGAACAAGGGAGACTGAGAAATATACAAGTGGTATGTGTATGGTTACCGATAGGAATGTGCTAGCTAGATTCATGTGATGGATTTTAATGTCGACTCCAATTCATCTTCTGTGTCCATAATTTAAGCAGCAGAGGGTGAAAGTGTACTATCATAGGTTTCTTTTGGGTAACAATGGCTGCTATTGTATTTGATGGTTTAAATGATGTCATTTGATTATGACCATGTTAATTGCATTTCCTGATGAGTATTTTCTTTAAGGCTCTCCATGCTTTAGGTATTTGTCTATTGATTGGCTAAAGTATAATCTTACTGATGCATCTATTGACACTTTGCGATCCAAGTTTCTAAGAATATTGGTTATGGTACTGGTTTATTTTGTTACCAATTTCTCTTGAGTCTTGAGTTCAGTTTCTGTCTGACGTTTTCAATCGACATTTATAATGTTATATAAACATAAAATTTCTTTATATAGATGTATGTTTTGCTGGTGGTTTTTCATTTTAACCCTCGTAATTTGACGAGGTAGTCAAATCATTTTTTCTTTAAGTCTTTAACTAGGGGATCTGATCTGTATTTCAAGGCTGGGTCAAGATATCATTAAAAGTCACAAAAGAATGCTTCGTATTATTTTATTGAGATTTGTCCTTTGGGATTGCCGATTCTCTAGCTTATGTAGTGAATAAGTCCTTAAAGAATCCTCTTTTTGGTATTTTTAGAAGTAGAAAAGAAATCTATTTTATAGATATCCACTCAGCCTGTAGTATGGATCTTGGATTTTATTGTATTGCTTAAATTTAAGACAAAACAACTACTAGGAAATTTTTGGACAAGTATTTCGTGCAACTTGTGTAAGATTTTTCAGTTAGTTGCTTCTCCACTAGCTGTATGCATAAATAGAGTTGCAAATTGTGAAAAGAGGGGAGGTTTATACAAATTTTCACTTAATATTGGATTTTTGACGATCACTCTCTTCTTAATGCTGTCTCTGGTCGTAATGTCATAAATAATGTGAATTGTTTGAAGATGTATTTCATGTGTAGTCACCAGGAAATGAACATTGCTATTGCATACCCCTGGAATGAGTAAAATAAAGTTTATTTTAGAACTGTACTCCAGTTTGGTGCGTGCCTCTTTTAGATACGTTATTTCTGTTTTGATTGATAGTCATAACAGGAAGATGCCTTTTGTTATTAGCTTATTTCTTGTAGTTCTCTTTATTGTCACTTTCATTATCTTGAACGTCCTGCAAGCAAGTTCTTTTATGAGTTCTAGTTAACATGCCTAGAAAATTTTAATCTCTAGATGCTTAAATGATTAACAGTTGTAGTTAAATTAACTGAGTGACATCGGATGAAATTATGCCCTGGCTTTTGCTATTGCCACCAGTCCACAACCGACTTCAATTCAATTTTATTTTTATTTAATTTTACTTTTGTACTGCAGAAACGGTATGAAGACATTCCAGTGTTGGGGCAAAGGCAATCTGAAGAATAGATTAGTGAACTCTATTCCTTGTTATTTTGAAGTTCCATATAAAAAATTTGGAGTAAGCATCTGTGGAACATGTAGCAGTTTTTGTTGCAAATAAGTGTCATATGCCCAAGTGCATCAAAACTTGAGGTTTTGTGGTTTCTTGAATTGATATTTAACTGTGAACAGTTGTGATTATTTGCCTGGGAAAATCATCTTCTTCAGTTTACGGAATTTAATCATGTTAAATCTCTGTTTGTTTCTCTAGCCTTTTGTTTTCTTGTTTACAAAATCTTTAGAGCTATAATGAGCAAATCAAGATTGCAGCATTTGACACAAAACAGAGCTTTTTACTGATGATTCAACTCAATGATCTATGAAGAATCATAAATGTATGTTAAAGCTTACTTTCAGGTTGGAACTCTTGCTCCATCTTCGTAAAGATTCTTGTTCTAGTATCAGTGTTAGCTTTCTTCGACTCATAAAATGTGTAACAATTTGTCTAAAAGGATTTAAAAGACAATTTTCAATGTTTGTGTAAAACTGTGCAGTGCTTCTGCAGATTCATTGCCCGAAACCATCGAGTAAAAAATGAGGTCCCATAGTACAATCACAAAATCTTGAAAATGAGAAGCTTACTTAAAGCATATCCGCATTCTGGAATACCAAAAAAAAAAAAAAAAAAATGATGAAGACTTTGTGCAACCTTCTATAACCAACCAACCAACCTCCCAAATTCACTCTTAACTTCGGCATCCTCATGCAATTCCTTCACTTCAATAAATATGTACACTTACAATCTTTCTTTTCTTTCTTTTTTTCAAGAAAATACAATGAAACATACTAAAGGAAGGAATCAAGAGAAACAAATAAAAAGAAAATCAAATTACCCATTTGCTAGATCAGAGTTCCATGAAGAATGCAGAAAAGCTAAAACAATATGGAATCAGTAGAGTGTTTTTAATTTCCCGCATTTGCAAATTAACTGTCCCAGAGCCACCCAGATTCATTACCCCAACAATTACATCACACTAAAAGACCAGCATCACATGGCAAAAGTCAATCAATCACTCTTCCTAGCAGGCTGATGCGACCATGCTTTTACAGCCAGAACAGATAAAAAAATAGTACATATTCTTCAACTTCACATTTAAATAAAAGCTATCCATGAAACAACATACTAAACAACTCTCATCGAAATATCACATGAAAAATAGCCATTCATTAATGCAAGTTCTTTAATTTCCTCGCACAGAAATGGAAGCCATTACACTAAAGTTTGTAACAGGCACATTTGTGCTGCTTATTGATGAGACATTCATACATCCGGATATTGTTTTACAATGAAGAAAACCATGTAAATATTTAACCATGTAGTAGCTGGGAATCCATTACGTTATCCAGTCCATAGTCTTCGGACTTGTGTAACTATCAGAATTGATCTCACAGCTCCTGTTATGCAGTATTTCCATAGGCCAGTCAACAGCCTAGGAGAAATTGCAGGTTGGAATAACAATTTTTACCTGCAAATGCTGATTCACTATCAATCTATCACCGTATGTAGATGGAATGTGTCCGAATTAACAGTTCTTTATTGATAGATAACCAGCTTCTGCTCCAATAGATGAGCAATATCATACAAAAGAATACTAGTAGATTTAAAACAGAAATAGTAAAAAATACATGGAATTGGCCCAATGTTTAAGAAACAACTATAAAATTCGACCCAATGACCAATATAGCAAAAATTAGATGACCTGTTGGCCCATTCTGGGAGTGTAAGTTATGGATTGAACAAGATATCGACCGACTAGAACTACTGTTTCACCATAAATGAACTTTTACAACTGCATCCACCCACAGCACTTGGATTTGTACTCACCTGCAAAGCATCATTACTTGTTACATAACCATCTAAGTATGATACATTTCGAGTGATCAAAAACAAAAACCTGGCATGAAGAAACAGATTGTAAATTTGATTACCCAAAGAGCTGCTCACTATAGTGTGGCAGCACCATAAATCTATATAGCAAAAATGGACTCTGAATCCTCATCTAGTTATAGTATTGACAACCTAAATTTAGGCACTAATAAAACAGCCCCAGTTTGCCAATGGTCAATTTCCAATTTCTAAGAGATGATTTGCACCTAAACATGCAGTGAAGCTAGGAATGAGACTCTTTAATTTCACCAGAACCTCTATCCAATGAAGTGCATAAATGGCGGAGACTTAAAATTCAAAAAGCAGAGGATAAAGGTGTACATTTCTGTATCCAGCACACAATTAGTATGTTATTAATATTTATAATAATATGGGGTGGCTTAATTCAATAAGTCAATCATCAAAATGGATAGAAAATGGTAATATCCAATTCTCAAGATATGATTAATTTTAAAAGCCGACCATTTGGACTGGAGAAGATTTTTCTCTGTCTCAACACTACTTGAGAAGTGTACATACTTAATATGAATGGAAACAGATCTTTTGCAACAAAAGCTGTGCACATAGATATAATTAATAATCAGTCACACACATTTAGAACTATCATATGTAGTAATTAGCAAACAACTGCAAGGCTGTTGGTCAGACAGAATTTGATGGTTAGAAATCCTCTAGTAGTATATCTGCACAGATATCATGCACCACAAGTAAACATTTAATATTCTTTTCAAATCTGATTAATTTTTAACATAATTTTGGCATCCCAATTCTATGTAACAAACTGTGAGATCATCACAATAGACCAGCAGCTAACTTAAACCAATCATGCGAACTTAACCTATACTGCAAATTAATTGCTTAAAAGTAGAAGTTCTGATTTGAATGTGACCTCATCTCCACTAAACCAAATCTTAAACCTGAGGCAGACCATTACTTTTTTTTCCCAACCCAGCATACTAGATATTGAAGCAACCACAAAAGCACTTGCACCAGCTACTCTCTGTCAAACACGACATAGACCTAAAGGTATATAGTAGAGGAGCTTATTAGCAGTATTTGGACCTAAAATAGACAGTGGGGATTAAATTTTAGGTAAGGCGATGCCTCACAGAAAAACAGTCGGTGAACAGAAAAACAGTTCACCGACTAAAACCTTTTCGACTAAAGTAGGGATCAGAAATATGAAATGCCATACAAACAAACAGCTAAACATGTTCTACAAACACTCCAGGAGAAAGTGCCTTACCACAAATGCAGAACGAATCAGCTCCTCAACGTAATCAATGGTTGCCCCTTTTACGAAATCATAGGAAATATTATCAATCACCAATTTAACCCCTTCCTTTTCAAAAACTCTGCAATCACTTAAAAAAAGAAAAAAAAAAGGGAAGTATCAGAAACTGGCAGCCAGTAAATAAAATGGAAAAAAAAAATGGAGAGGGAAAGACCTGTCATCTGGGTTGGTTTTGTTATCCAAATCAAAAACATACTGGAAGCCAGAACATCCACCAGTTTCTACACCCAGCCGAAGCATTGGTTTCTCTTCAGATGTTTCAGTGGCCTGTAATTCTTTCATTCTCTGCAAACAACGCATTCAAAAATATCAGAGATAGATAATTAGAATTCAAATAATTGAATCAAGTGAATTAAAAACAAATTGAAAACTAAAAAAGCCAGAAAAAAAAAGAGCATACTTTGATGCAACTATCAGTCATGTGAATATCTTCTAAAGAAGGAGGTTGAATAGAGCTGAGAAGCCGATGATTTTTCCGAATTCGAGACGCAAAATATGGGGTTAGCCGTTGATACACGGATCGCGATAACATTTCGTTCTTGTGCCCTTCTCTGCGGTTCAAGTGTATTTATTTATTTATTTTTGGTTGTGTGTTGGTCCGTAAGGGGTTAAGGCTAACAGAAGGGGAAAAGGTCAGTTTCGTCATTTCAATTAAAAAAAAATTTAAAAAGAAGTTATGAGGTCGAAAGTTGAACGGCTATGGCGGAACAATGTGTTGAAATCTGACATTGATTCAGGCATGGCGGTAGTTTGGCTGCTGTCGGTGAAAGTGATGTCAGTCAGTCAGTCAGCTTTTGGGGAAAAATTGTCATTTGATAAAATGCCGAGATAAAAAATGTCACATTTTTTAATCCTGTGGGTTTTACTGTAATTTTCTTACATCTGAAGGGTGAAATAGTTTTAGACCCGGAATTTTGATAAATTACAGTAACTTTTTTTTAATTAGTTTATCCACTTTTACCCTTTCATAACTATTATCTTCACTCGAGCACTAAAATTTTGTTTTTAGTTATTCTCCAAATTAGCATTAAAATTTCTTTAAACTAACAAATAAATTAAGTAATTATATTTTATAAAAAGGAATAATAATTGTGTGTAAGTGTTATTTTAAGTTTAACAAAATAAGAAATGAATATCTATAAATCAATTAAGAAAATATCAAACCTAAATAAGTCATTATCCTCACATTTTGATTTGTAAAACAAATATCAAACTGAAGTAGTAGATAAAATAAAACTAATAATGTATATAATTAGGATTCACTTCATAAAATCAACAAGTGCGACCCAAAAACAATCAAATTCAGTCAGTCATATATGTTACATTTAAACTAAATATTTGAATACAAATAATTCTTCCTTTTCACCTCACAACAAGACTCATCCTCATTTCCTATGCATGAAAAAGAAAAATTCTCTCAAAATTTGGTTCTAAGATTACACGCTAAAATCACTTTTTCCTTTTGCTTAATGAGCTCCGCCTTTCTGCCTCTTTCTCTGCGACGAGAACGTAAAACTCAGATCCAAGCATCTCATGAATGTCAAGATTCATGGTGTTGCTCAACTTCACTGTTTCCGTTATCACTTCTAAAATTACATTGAAACCCAATGCAGACAAGACACGGATGGCATTAGCAATTCTGCATATGTTTTGCCGTGTTTCCGGTGGGGTGTGATTTTCAACTTGCTCATCGAGATCCATGGAAGTTCCACCAGATTTCTTAGCTAGCTGTTCAGAATCATTTACTACAATAGTATCTCTAGCTTCAACATGTTCACCCACCCAGACGAACCCATTACATCCAAGTATCAAGTCAATCCCATACTGTTCCAGGTGGTGAAAATGTTGTTTTCGTCTCTTCACTAGATAGGGATCGATCATCAGCAATTGGCCCTTCTCAAGCTGAAATTTTTTTTATACAATTGATACAAGATACATCACAATTATGAAAAAGAAAATGTTGTAATGATGCAAGCATAGAAAGTCAAGAAAACAGAAAAATAATGCAACATATGCAAAGTAAATGAAATCTTAATCAACATTGTTGTCATTATATTAAGCAACTTTTAGTCTACCTTGAAATCCTTATGTTCCAAAGCTCAACACCAAGTTAGCTGGAATATAACAGCTGTATTGTATAGTCACAACGCTGGGCATTATTGAGTCACAGTTTCTTTTTCTTAAGGACTATTTTCCTTTTCAGCCAATAAAGAAAACCCACTAAGACACATCCGGTCTATTTTTATAATTGATCATCTTTTACCTATATCTTCCTTTTACATATGCATTCTTCTTCTTCATGTTAGATATATAAAAAAGAGCATCTGTGAAGTTTGCAACATGCACAAGTAGCATATAGATATAAATATAATATACCTTTCCATATTTCTGACTTCTTGCTTGGAGCTGTAAACTGCCATCATTCTGGGAACTACGAACTTCAGCCTGAAATACAGAAAGTTATTTGTCATATCGGACTATTCATTCATTTTCCCTTTCTGAATGCACAAAGTATACGAGACAGTAAACTAAATTGTAGCAAAACACTTACACACACAAGATCATTCTCTGTGAAAATACTGCGCATGTTGAGTTCATCCACAGCAGTTCTCCTCCTCTACAATAAATAGAAACCGCAATTCAAAATTTGGACATTTGGGGATACCTCGTGATAAGACCTCCCATTAGTAAAATCTATCAATATAAAGGGCATAAAGGGCAGTAGGGCAGTAGGGTACTGGTTGTGTGAGTGGGCATGTGTGCTTGTGGGAGTTGGTTGGGAAATATTCACGTGATGGGGAATCAAGTTGTTAGTGGAAGGAATATTTTAGTTAAGGGATTAGTATATAAAGGGAGGGGAGTTTTAAGGAAGGATAGGCATATTTACAAAGGGTCATTAAGGGAGGTCCCCAGCTCCTCGAACTGCTGGGAATTATTTGTTCTTTGGCTTGTTGCTATTTCTATTTTGTTCCGTTAAAATCTCATTTCTATTCAATCAATACAATACAGTTTTAATTCTAGAATAGGATTGCCATATTTTGCATTTTGGATTGTTTTGTGGCTGGATTTGTTTTAAATTGACAGAGGTTCTCATCAATGGTATCAGAGCCAAGGTTAGGGAATGGTAAAAACGAAAATGGAGAAAGAGATTAGATCGATGAAGGAAGATTTGGTAACCATCAAAGAGTGCTTAAGGGAAATGCTAGCCTGGATGAGGCGTAAAGATGAAGAAGAAGCAAGAAGGGGTGAGGATAATGGGTCGACAGAAATCCCAGGAAATCAAGGACCAAACCAGGAAGATGTTAATGGAGAAACGATGAACACCGAAAGACCACGGCAAGAAATTGGCAGCCGAAAATTGGAGATGCCGCTCTTCACAGGGGAAGATCCTTATAGGTGGCTGTTTAAGATTGAGCGTTATTTCAATGTGTACAGAATCGCCGAGAAGGAGAGGTTGGCCACGGTGGCCGTTTGCATGGAGGGTGACGCAATCAATTGGTTCCAATGGATGGAGGTGCGAGCTCCGGTGACGACATGGGCCGCCTTTAAACTTGCCTTGCTTCATTGGTTCAGTGGCTCACTGGAAGAAGGGTCGTACAAGACCTTGATGGGAATCCAATAGACTAGTACAATGGAAGAATATCGCCGGAAGTGTGAAGCTCTATCTGCTCCATTGTGTGAAGAAAAAGAAGACATATTGTGGGCTAACTTCTTAAACGGGCTTAGACCAGAGATAAAAGCTGAAGTCAAATTGGGCCAGCCCAATTTATTAATGCAATTAATTGAGTTAGCCCAGAAAATAGAGGAGAAGAATTGGGCTTTAGAAGAAATGAAGTTTGGGCTTAATAGAGCTGAAAAACCAGTTGGGCTATATGGGTTTAATGGAGGAATTATTTCAGTTGGGCTGGGTAAACAGGGAATAACACATACAATTGAGTGTGGGCTTGAGCAATTGGAGAATGGACTTGGAAGTGGACTCGAGTCTGCTAGGTATGGGTCAAGGCGGGTAATTGGATCAAGAGAAATTGGATCTAGGGTTCATATACAACACAATAGCTCATTCGACAGCCCTAGAACATATCCCTTTCTCAATCAACAACGACACTCCATCAACCCCTCGTCGGAGCACCGACCATGGGAGGAGAGGCAGTTGAGCCCGGCGCCGACTTCCGTTCACCAGAGTACACATTGGACAGCTCTTCGAAAGATCGATTCCAACCTCTCTCAACTGCGAACAACCCCTTTCCGGCGAATGACAGAAGATGAGGAAGAATTGAGTAAGGAAGAAGAGGGCAGTAAAGGAGTGGAGGAGCGGTGTGGTGTCGGGTGAAAATTTTCCATCTCCCCACCTTGAGGACAAGCTGGTTCTTCAAGGGGAGGGTAATGATAAGACCTCCCATTAGTGAAATCTATCAATATAAAGGGCAGTAGGGTACTGGTTGTGTGAGTGGGCATTGTGGACAAGGTGGTTCTTCAAGGGGAGGGTAATGATAAGACCTCCCATTAGTAAAATCTATCAATATAAAGGGCATAAAGGGCAGTAGGGTACTGGTTGTGTGAGTGGGCATGTGTGCTAGTGGGAGTTGGTTGGGAAATATTCACGTGATAGGGAATCAAGTTGTTAGTAGGAGGAATATTTTTGTTAAGGGATTAGTATATAAAGGGAGGGGAGTTTTAAGGAAGGATGGGCATATTTACAAAGGGGTCATTAAGGGAGGTCCCCAGCTCCTCAAACTGCTAGGAATTATCTGTTCTTTGGCTTGTTGCTATTTCTATTTTGTTCCGTTAAAATCTCATTTCTATTCAATCAATACAATATTGTTTTAATTCTAGAATAGGATTGCCATATTTTGCATTTTGGATTGTTTTGTGGCTGGATTTGTTTTAAATTGACAGAGGTTCTCATCACCTCGATATAAAAAACTGAAACATATGCCATTGTTATGATCAAAGTACTAGGATTACAAGGGACTGATGCACAGTCCCAGTCAGTGGAGGAGCTATCGATTCAATTTTGAAACTAAACTAAATATATAATTAATCCCCACTCAAAACAATGAGAATGGAAGCATTCATTAGGTAAAAATAATACTGAAAACCAAACTTTTTTTAAATCAAATAATAAGAAATTGCCGCACAGATTCTCTTTAGCGGTGTGAGTGCACATGTGTGTTTTTTTTCTCAGAAAAGAAGCTTTTGCTTCAACAGAGACTGCTAAATCCGTAAAATATATCTTAAACACCATAGTGTTGAGGAAGATGATCACAATCCTTTACAAAACCACCAAAGACCATCAGCAAGCATGTTTCCGACACGTTGTAATCCATAAAATAAAAAATTTCAATTAAGCTGAAATCCATAAAATAAAATTTTCCAAGCCTTCTTAGGCCATAATAAATAAGACTACGGTTAAGGAAATGAATGATCATCAGTTATGAAACATGAGAGACTCTGCTGAATCTTTAGGAAAACAGCTACAAGTACCATGACACGATTAAGTAAAAAATGCAGATGACAGTAAAGGAAACTTTTTTACCTGAAAGAAAGAAAAAGACAATAACGTGTATTCTTTTGTAAACTAATACATATGGTATCTCCTCCTACTTTGAAATACTGAGAAATATATCCAACTTAACTATTTAAAAGCATGTCACTTAATGGATGATGGGAACCTCTGTCAATTTAAAACAAACCCAGCTACAAAACAGTCCAAAACGCAAAATATGGCAATCCAATTCTAGAATTAAAACTATATGTATTGATTGAATAGAAATGAGATTTTAACAAAATAAAATAGAAACAGCAACAAGCCAAAAGAACAGATAATTCCCAGCAGTTCGAGGAGCTGGGGACCTCCCTTAATGACCCTTTGAAAATATGCCTATCCTTCCCTAAACTGCCCTCCCTTTATATACTAATCCCTTAACTAAAATACTCCTCCCACTAACAACTTGATTCCCCAACACGTGAATATTTCCCAACCAACTCCCACTAGCACACATGCCCACTCACACACACAGCACCCTACTGCCCTTATGCCCTTTATGCCCTTTATATTGATAGACTTTACTAATGGGAGTTCTCATCAACGGACCATTACAAGTTAGTTAAAAAAATCTGTTACCTGAATTCCATCAGGCAGGTTCATTGAAGAAAGCATCAAAATTGCATCTTGGATGAAATTTACTTCCAATTTCCATCGCTTTGGAGCAACCTAACAACAAAACCAATGATTATTCAACAAGATCAGCATAGCAAAGAAATTTATTTTCAAAACAATCCAATAAATTAAGTTTTCTTCTCAGCAGTTATTACAATGTCCTAAGAAACACTATTAACCAATATTACCTCAATAACACGTCCTATTACAATGTCTCCAGTCTCCGGCTTGTATCTAGAAAATAATCAATAGCTAAGTATTAACATCAAGTTTCACTAACTGAAATTCATTTAAAATATTAATTAAGCCTAGTAAATTTTGATTACCTGGAGCGTAAAGTGCGCACATATATCAACTTGTTGATGCGCTCAACTACTCCACAGACAGTTGCAACCAGCTCACCCTTACGATCTGATGTTCCATGGCCCCTATATTCCATTTAACCCCCAAAAAATAATTATAATAATAAGAGAAAAGACCCCTATATTTTAAAAAATCCAAATAATAAATATAGTAACAATAAACGAAAAGAATTATGAGAGTAGGAAAGAATATTTACTTGAGGATGCCATCTTCATAAATGGGGATGCTATCAGCAACTGTGACACAGGAGTTAGAGTTGGACTTAGAAGAGAGAGACTCTAGCTTCTCAAGAGCAGTTTGCAGTCTTATCTTTTGGGTTTGATTCAATGAGAGCTGCAAATTCCTCATCTCTCAGCTATTATAACTTATAGAGCCTATTCTGCTTGATTGGAGGGAAGAAAGAGAGAGGGTTATGATCCCCTTAAACTTATTTTTACATTAATTTCAAAAGTAACCCCAAATTGTTCTTGAAATCTAAATCAATAATTCATTATCAATGTAGAAATCTTACAAAACTACATATCAGAGCATGGTCACAAAATTTTATGTAGAATTAATATCAATTAAACGAGTCCAAACGTGATTCTGAAACAATAAGCAACTAACAAACTCAGTTCAATATCAAAAACTTAAGAAACTAAATTCAATAACACAGGTCATTTCAATCTAACACCTAGATATAGTAATGAAAAACTGAATTTAAAACAATAATACCATGCTTCCCAGTTCTGAAACCCTAAAACAATAATTTCTCACGTTGCAGGCTCAAAAGTTGAAAAAATGTGAGTAAAACCTATACCTTCCCACTTGAATTCTAACTTAAAATAGGAAATGATATTATAATGCCAGTATTTTCTCATGTTAACCTCTATACTCTCCCTCCCTCTTTTTTCTTTTTTGTTAACTATAATCAAAGAAACTGACTCTCTATAACCAAAACAAGTGCTCACTAAGACTTCAAAAATACAATAATAATAATAATAATAATAATAAACCACACGTTTCTGCAACAAGCGGGCCCAGTCCTCAGTTTTTACTTTCTAGAAAATATAATTGAAATTTAAGTTAATTCTATTCTCTAGAATTGCTACACATTTCTAATAGCAGTTCAAAATTCAAATTGAACATATAACAATAACATAAATAACAAATAATGTAACAAAATTACGAAAATAATAAAGAACACAAACTCACCGGCGGCCGGAGACGAGGAGGATGGAGCCGTGGAGGTGGGGAGAGTTGAGAGGGTTGGGGAGATAAATATGTATACCTTATATACTCTTAATTCTCTGTGACAAAGTGATTTCTTTACTCTTTCTCAAAGTGCAATGACCACAGTACCCTTCACCTGTTTAAAATAAACGTTGAATCCCTAATGGCACACTGACTAAATTATCATAAATTACCAAAATCAAAATGGAAGAAGGCTGTGCGGCCTAACTCGCTTCAAGATTGTCATCAACTGGTGAGTGTCTTGCTTTTGCTGATTCTTTTGGTATTCAACACTGTGAACTTAATTAGATTTGTTTTTTATCTAAAAATTCAATTGGGTTTTGATGGGATGAAAATTTGTGGGTTGCTTTTATTTTATTTTTATGAGTTATGCTTGTTTTAAATGATTCTATTTTGGTTATTTCTTTTTATTAAATTTATTATGTAATAACATACCTGTGTGCTGTATCTCTGCATTTTAGATTTATCCATTTGGTATAATGTATATTTATGAGCTGGGAGAGACCAAAGATTTCAGTTTGCGCTCAAGACTTATATTTTTTAGAAAACTAAATCTATTATGTGGAAATTCAATCAGAATTCATTCATTAATTAAATGTTGCATTTACATCATCTGAACCTTGTGATTAGAGTATCGTTTCATAAGAAAATCCTTCACTCCCATGGCTGCAGATGCATATTCATATATTTTTCAAGTTGACTTTTATTTTATGTATTGAGTTATAGTTTTTATAAAAGTTTATTTTGATTGTTTGAGGAAGTTAGCTAGGTGCAGCAATCTTTTGTTAAAAGGTTTTTGATGAAGATTCAGACCCATAACATGTTGAGGTTTTTCGTATGATTTTTCTATTTTTATTTTCAATTGCTACAGCAGAAATTAGATTTAATCGTGTTATTTAAGTAGTTTCGTGATATGAAGCTTCTATCCTCTTGAAATTGTTTGTCTCTGATTGTTGGAGGATTTTCCCTGTTCCCACTATATGAATTTTCTACTTCCTCTTGAATGTTCTATCCATTTGAGTGATAACTTTCTAATTTTTGGAGCGTTTGCCTTGAATCATTAATATAGATAGGAACTAGTATAGCATAACACTTATTTGAGTCATCCCTTTTCATCCTATATATGAAGTTGAAATTAAAATCTTATGGAGCTTCCGGGAAACTGATAGAACTAAAATGAAAGCTAATTGTTTGCAAAAAATTGAAGAAGCGTAGCTGTTTGTGGCATTTGCATCAAAAGTTGTATAGAAGATAAATGGCATTGAAAACAAATGACAGAGAACCTACCTTTTCTATTTGAAATCTAATTAAACTTTTATTTTGAAAAATAAAAGTTTTTGTTTTCATATATAATTATGTATTCTTAGGTGTACGATTCGTTACTTTTTTTACTCCTTTTTAGCGATGAAATTATCTTTGAATGTTCGTTTCCACTTGGAAAATTTTTATTTTATTCTGAGTAATTTTATAAAATTTCAAGGCAGGTCTCAAACCAATTTTATGGGCGGTTTCTAATGACTTCTAGAATTTCGAAGAAGGTTTATGAAAGATTTTGAAACCATTGGTTTATACTTGTGTTTCTGTCAGTCTCATAAATATCTATGGCTGTGTTTGTTTCCCTATCTTACCCAAAATACACATTTGTTTTCCTATTCTGAAAATCCTATTATATTTTATTCAACTATTTTTAAACCTCCTAGGTTTGTTAGTTTAACTAAATACCCAAAAAAAGTTTAGAAATTGACAAAAACACACCCACCCCCTTATTTGCCCAATTTCGACCACCACCGTCGGAAGGTGGCCGGAATTTGGTGTAATGACACATTACCGACTGGATCTAGTTGGTAGTGCACCGATCTAGCCTTTTTCGGCCAGACCCACCATGGATCGGTTCGGAAAAGGCCAGATCCGCAGTCAAAGATTTGGCCATTGATGGCCGATCTTTCGTGGCAGTGCCGGTCGTCCGCTTGACGCATCCAAAGGTGGCTAGATCTAGTTTTTTTCGGCCTGCATCCACGGTGGATCTCAGAAAAAGGCCTTATATCGGCAGACACTCACTGCTCGATCTTACCGGTCGTGCGTCATTATGACGACTGTCGGCCACCCTCCAGCGGTGGTGGCCAATTGCTGGCATTTTATGGGTGGGTGGGAGTGTTTTTGTTAATTTTCAATGTTTTATTATACCGGTGTTTAGCTAAATCAACAAACTTAGGGGGGTGGTTTTGTTAATTTTCAAATCCTACCTTGTAATAATCACCCAATTCAACTTTTTCAAAAATCCTACCCAAAATAATAGAACACACCCTATGAAATTTGTTGAATTACATATATGATATGTAGAGTCACTTTCAAGGCTGCTTCACCTGTACACTAAATGCTTGCTTGTTGGCATTTTGTTAAGTATTATAGATTATTTGATCATTTATGAGAATTAATTTTTTAACGGATCTAATGCTATCTATTTGTTTGTAGATTGGCAAATCGCAGTTACTGGTTACTTGGCAGAGAACTAAGGTCTGACCAGGATGCAGAACACTGACTTACCCAATGAGGGAAACAAATTTCAAGTCCGGAAATTGGAGGTCACAGACAAAAGCAAGGGATTCATAGAGTTGTTGCAACAACTAAGTGTTTGTGATTCCGTATCTGACAAGCAATTTGAAGAGCGATTTCAAGAACTGAGTTCCTATGGTGATGACCATATTGTTTGTGTGATTGAGGATGATCATTCTGGGAAAATTATTGCAACTGGGAGTATGTTCATTGAAAAAAAGTTTCTGAGAAATTGTGGAAAAGTTGGGCATATTGAAGATGTTGTGGTTGATGCCGGTGCACGAGGAATGCAATTAGGAAAGAAGATAATCAAATTCCTTACAAACCATGCTCATGATATGGGGTGTTACAAGGTAATTCTTGATTGCAGTGTTGACAATAAAGCATTCTACGAGAAATGTGGTTTCAAAGAGAAAGAAATTCAGATGGTTCAGTACTTTGTTTAAGAAATAATTTTATTGATGTTATTCTTTACCATTGAATTAACTAACCAGAGAAGGTACAATAAATTGATATTTTACTCTTTTTTTTTTTTATATGAATGTTGAATTCCCATGTGTATGTGTTTGATGGCGGCACACTCAATGGTGCTTGTAAACTTGTCCTGTAACCTGATTAAAACTGAGAGTGCTCTTATAGACCTCGCCCATACGATTGACTCAAAGTCGATTTGGAAATGGCTATCTCCATCGTATGTGTGTTAATGCAACTTTGAGATGTGATCTACCTCATTAATTTGGGGTTTATTTCATTTATACCATGTGAGATCGTTTACTATTAAATGCAATCCTTGTTGGGGGTTTTCTGATAGTTTTATATGGGAATTTTTGATATTAGGGGTAGGGGGTTGATAATCTTAGAAGGGTGTACAATACTTTTCAATAATAGTAGATTCGTTTTATATTAAACAATCTCACGGAGAAATAAGGAGATGAAACCTCATTAATTGGTGTAATTTTTTTTATTGTTTGTGGATTATGGGCATTTCTTCTCAAAGCAAGATATTGGTTTTCATCCCAGGAGGTTCTTTTATTGGTGTTTAGATGAAATATGTTAAAAGGCTCGAAGCAGTTATTACCACCCAACAAAAGAGTAAACCACATGTTCGCGAAATGGATAAGTGCCCACCCTTGCTTTCATAAATTCCAGATTTCCACCATCAAGTTAACACTGTCTGTTTTGTTTCTTTTAACAGTTCAAGGCCAAATTTGTCATTAATTATATTTTAAAACACCCAAGATCCAAAAACTTTAAACAAATCAGAATCCAAACAACACAAAACTCAAATCAATCCAAATTAATAAATCGAAATTTTTAATGATATAATCCACCCCAAACCTCACAAAAGCCATGGCCACCATTGCTGCCGCATCCACCATCCCAAAACTCATCCAAATTCTCCTCATAATCCTCCTTTCCTTCACCCTAACCTCTGCAAAATCCAACCACTTCTCCAAAACCCTTTTTCCAAAATCTCTTGGCCTCAAAAAGCAAAAGCTCAGCCACCTCCACTTCTACTGCCACGACATTGTCGGCGGCAAAACCCCAGCGTTGTTCGTGTCACGAGGCCGCCATGACCAACAAAAACCCACTCCCTTCAGCCTAGATGCCAACAACACACAACTCAAATCAAGCAACTGGTTGTCTCAATCAAGCAACACCCACCCTCTTTGTGTAATTTTTTTGTTGTTTTTATATTCTGGTAAAAAAAATTCTTGGTCATGTTTCTATTGAATTTGTTGATGAAGATCTAAGTTTATTTATTTTGTTGATTAATCCGCAGTTGATGAAGTTGTAAATAGATTTGTTTAATTTTGTTGATGGGTGAGGACTGAGGAGTTATTGCATTTGATGAAGCTGAAATGAAAGGGATAGATCAAAAAAATGAAGAGCGAAAGTGATTTGGTAGGTCGTCGATCGATCGCAGGCTAAAGAATCTATTTACATATTACTCTTTTCTTTTACCTCGGTTATTAAGGGTTGTTTTTGTATATAATTTTTTTTTTTCTTGAAGTTTATTGAGAAAACAAGTAAAATGATGTTTATGCCAAGGGGAGTAGAAGAAGATGAGGATGGGATGAAGAAGAAGAAGAATATGGGAAAGCAGTTTGGTAATAGCAGAGAAGGGGATATATGGAGATCAGTTTGGTAATGGCATCGTTTGTATTTGTGTCAAAACCTAACCGTCACTAACAGTGATACTTTAGGGGTGAGAATCTGAGATTCGTGCAATCAGGGGTGAAAACATCGTTTACTCCTCAACAAAATCACATCTCGTTTAAGTTTCTTTTGCTTCTTTGGATTCATGGTATAGGAAATGAGATTCACATTTCTACTTACTTTCTACACTCGGGGATGATATGGGGATAAATGCATCGATATTTATAACTATTTACAAATCCCAAGTGTCCCAACTTGAAACATCATATTAACTTACATTTATTTTTTAATTAAATCTGTTAATAAATTTTTATTTTAATGTTGGATAATAACTTAATTATTAAAATTTTACATCCTTAAAAAGAATGTTTATTTAAAACGTTACAAAAAAAAAAAAAAAAGTTTTTAGTTAATATTATTTTAAATCAATCATAATTTAAAGATTTTTAAGAGTAAATTACCCAGGTTGGTTGAAAAGCGGGAGACCTGTTTCACAAACCAACAATCACAATCACCTCTTCAAGAATAAAAAAGAAAACCTGTCGTTTGGAGTCAGGGGACACGTGGCAAATGCGATGGCTACATGCTCAAACCCAGGAAACGACCAAAAGCACCCCAACCAACCTCTTCGTCCTCTTTGCACCAACTCCAAATTTTCCTCATGCCTCCTGTAAAACCCTAATTGTTTTTTAGTTGAATTCTTAGAAGAAATTTAGGATTATATATGCTTTTTATTCATTGTTTGTATAGCTTCAATTGTATGATATAATTTTAGATATATAGAAATGACTTCGAGTTTACACCAATGGGAATCCGACCCGCTCTTTTCAGCAGCAGAAGTGGTTCAAGACTCAGCCGACAGGTCGGTTTTTTTTTTTTCTTTTTTAGTTTCAAATTTCTTTTCCCTTTTTAACATATAGCAAAATGTACAAATGCTTTTTTTATTTAGCTCATTTTTTATAGATTTTTTTTTTGGGGAAATATCAAACAGACAGACCTCTGCTTAGGAATTTTACGAAGCTTGAGAAAAATTCTTGCTGATTTTTGAAATTTGTAGCTTTTGTTTGTATTTTTTGTTAATGCTCAATCAGGAATCTTCTTTTGAAGGGACTTGATGTGTATAAATTTTGAAGAATGAGAAGGTTTATCCATGTTATTGTTTTGAAAATAATCTTTTTTATGTGTATTTTTCGAAGGAGAGAGTTTAAATTTTTGTAGCTTCTTTTTGTTTTGACCATAAAAGTTAAATCAGCTTCATTTTTAAACTGTGTATTTCTAAGTTAGGGACAAGATATAGTTTTAACATTCTTACTTTGAAGTGTTTGATAGTGTTTTCATTGGCTCATTTGATGGCGCTGTAGAATAATATTTTCACACTTTCAAATGCTAGTACAGGTTTTTCCGTTCTTTAATTATGTTACTTTTTTGGAAGTTATACTGATTTGGTTGGTCATTTGCTCATATGGTACTCTTGAATCACTTTTAAACATAAGGTTGTGGGTTTTATATTCAGGATGGAATCAATATATCGTCTTCTTTTGCATGAGCAAAGTCTTGTTCAAGGGGACCATCAAGACCAAAGGTTTCTTTCTTCCATAGATTATCATATGCGTGATCTGGCAACCATACTTGAAACAACAAAGTGGCAGGTATTAACCGATGTCAAACTTTGAATTTTTCATTTTGTTTATAGTTATCTTATCAGGGTTGTTTTCTCTAATTAGTTGGAAGACTTTGAAAGAGCAGTCAGCTCGTCAGCTATGATTGACAAATCTCGAACGATGGAGGATGTGATTTCTAGACATAAGCAATTTATTGGAGCCATTAGGGAACAAATAAATCAAGTGGAGAAAAGCTTAGTGGACCCATCAATGGGGAAATTCTTGAGAAACTCTGAGTGGGTTAACTTAAATAAACAAGATAGAGATGGGTTGGCATTATTTCTTTCAGGAGGAAATCCCATTGACCATTTCAGTCATTCTGATCATGAAGATAGTAGTATTTTGAAAAGATTTCTTGATCCGAACACAGCATCCAGTTCAAAAGATGCTGGGATCAATGAGCATGAAAGCAAAGAAACTGAGAAATTGAAGATGAATGGGATCCATGCTGGTCCTTATTATGGTTCAGTAAAGGAGAATAACTTGAGAAATGTAGGTTCCCATTATTCTGCAAGATCTGGTTTAGATGCACTAGATTCTCTTCAACCAACCTCATGTAGCAGACATAATGAAGATGAGAATTGGGATCTGGAAGCTAATGAGGTCGAACCTAAAAGCTTCTTCCTTGAGAATAAGATGAGAGGACGCAGCAGCAGAATCTTTGGATACTTGAATTATCTATGGACTGCATATGAGAGTAGATTAAGTAGGAATTACACAAAGCGGTTGAAAGATGGAGAAGAAGAAAGGAATTCCCCATCATGCATTGATGTTCCTTATGCTGGTCAGGTAATCTTTGTGGATCCATGCTAATGCTTGAATCCAACAAAAACTAATCATTAAATAGGAAGTGTATAATTAGTGCAAGGTTGAAGAAAAGGTAATACACATTGTCCAAAATTATGTATACATCAAATGTACTTAGGTCCCTTTTGCGGTTATCTATTTTTTTTTTCTTATCAAAAAAAAAAAAAAAAAAAAAAAAAAACATTTTCTTCTGAATTTCAATCTGTCTATAGTCTTTTTACCTCCTGAATAATTTAAGTATCCTAGGTGTGTCTCCCAAAATCTCTCTATTGAGCTAAGAGTCATTCAAACACTGGCATGCAAATAACTATAGCAACATGTGGGCATGTAATAGAAGAGCTGTTATGTGTTAGGTATAATATGCTAGATGATCTATTTCAATGCTGCATGCATTAGCTATAATTTGCTAGATAATCATATTTTAATTCTGCCTAACGGTGTTACCAGGAGACAAAAACTTCTAATTGTTTTTATAATTGGTTTATCTTCTCATGGCTTTAGATGCTTAATGTTGTCTTTCTCTTTAATAGGGATGGCGTAGGGGAATAAGTTTAGCTTCCAGAGACAGCTGCTTCCAGTTATGCTCTGGGTTCTTGGCAAACCCTATGCACCTCTGTGCTAGGCTTGGGGCATTTGAAGCAATATATGAAAGATTTCCCAATCACGTTCATCCTAATCGAAGTTCTATACAATGGATACTGGCAGTGCTGGTTATACTCACAATTTTGGGTAAGCACATCTATAGATATAGGTTTTTTTTACACAATAACATATAATGATTATTTTTTTTTTTTTTTTTTCGGGTAGTCTGTATAATGATTATTAGTATGTCCACATCGTGAAAATGCTTATGCTGTGTTTTGAAATGCAGAAATCAGTTGTAATACTAGATTCTCAGCACTAAATCTCATTTTATCATCTGAAATTTGTGCATGAAATGTTCTATTTAGAAATTAACGGATGCCAGTGGCAAAATAAATCAGAAGACTTTCGCTGCTTTGCATAAGAATTTTTAAGGTTTTTACTTGCTAGTATTGTTGCTCAAGGCTGGATAATTTTAGTTCAATCTTGAAGATCTGATTGAATGGTTGAAAAGCTATCTGGTTTTGGGCCTTTAACAATGAACTCATGCAGTAGAGAACAGTCTATATTGGTCATTGTGGAATCAATTCCTCCTCATAATATATTAATTGAAATCTAAATCTAAAACATACAATTTAGCAAGATATATGTACCTTGCTGTAAAAGGTACAATTATTCCTTAGAAAGGGATACTTACATGCATGCATGCATGCATACATGGCCAAATATGGCTATTATCTCAATGAGAAGTAATTTAATGTCTAACATCCATCAGCATACTTTTGAAAACTTTCTTTGCCAATTTGCATTCAATTTGCCAAAGAAATGTTTTATTTTTTTAAATTAAAATTACAAATAGGAAAGTCATGATCTTAGACTAGACGATTCAAATGTGCTTGCCATGTCCACAAATGATGCATTCGTGCTTTGTGTTGCGTGGTGCTTAATTTTAAATAGGTAGGCCTATCATGCTCTCCAGGGGTATGATATTATCATGTATGTCATGCTTGTGTCATAACAGGTTTCATGTTTTTCTCTTCACATTTTTTTTATTCTGTAAAACTACTAAAATAATTCTCATATTAGTTAGATGATCCCATAGCAGTCATCTTTATTTGATTGGGTGAGATCTGTAATGAAGTCTCTAAAATCAGTTTTGTTTGCAAGTATTGATTGAAAACCATGTAAAAAGAAGAATTATAATCCAAATGGATTATACATAAGACTCGCATAAATGATAATTTCACTTCATATTCATCTTCAAAAGGAGGAGACTTACCCAAAACAAAGTATCTTGTTGACTCCAACCGCCGAAAAACCTTTCTTTGTGCAAGTAAGAGAAAGGAAAGTTATAGTTTGCAAGTAGAATGGATTAACAATAGACATTCTTTGGAGACTCTGAGTGAGTTATTCAGCATAATGCTGAATTCTTAGTATGATAGAGCATCATATTTGTTTTCTCTTTATTTATGTATTTGATTATCCTTTGTCAGGAATCAGATGGAAAAATAAAGTTAATATTTCTATTTTTTCTTCTTGCAGGTATACTGGTTTCCCGGGTTGTGTAAACACGTATGTCAATAGTTGCATTTTGCCATTGCTGCACTTATAAATCGTTGTGAAGCTTCAGAAGGGAGGAACATTGATGATTCTCCTACATTGACCCTCAGATAATTGCTCAGGTGTGAAAATATGCATTACTGATCATCTAACTATAGTTGTTTATTTTGCGAGCCTTTAACAGATTTATTTAAAAACCTTCTTTCAGCGGGTTGCCTATCCCTAATTGTTTCTGCTAGTTCTTGAGCATTTAGCAGATTGTCACTAATGTCGTGTTGCATAGTAATAAAGAAATTCTGGGTTCTGCTAGAAGTAGCTATCATTTCATGCGTTTGGAAGGAACAGTTACATTGAATGTTAATTCATTTTTTTAGCCAAAAGAAAGAAAGAAAGAAAAAAGCCATGCATGAATGGTGTATCCATGTTTTTTTTTTTTTTTTTTTGGGTTTGCTATATTACCACTTTATTTCATGGCTAATAAATAAGTTATGACATTATCTTCAAGCATTACAGTAGTTGAGGAATTGGGTTACCATTTGGATGGTTAAATGATAAATGTGCCAGTGCTTGTTTCATGCATGCTAAGTTGAAAGATTAAGATTTGGTCAATTTTTTATTTTTTTTTAATAGATAAAAGTAAACGGTTAACCAGTTATTTCGGGAAATCATTTTTACATCTTTAGTATTTGGGCTTTAATTGTATATAACACTTATGGGAGCCAAGACTTTTTCATTCTATGTTATGCATCAATTATTCTCTTATTGGCATGTTTATTTTGCCGGCTAAACGGGAATGCCCATTCCTTGTTTACTTTGGGGAGAATCATATTCCATAGGAATGACCATTCCCCTAAAAATGGGGGAATATAATTATAATCATTCCTCCCAAATTTGAGAGCAATTGGCATTCTAGGGGTATGGATTGCATGAAATTTCTTCCTACCCTCGGTTTTTTTTTCTTCCAATTGTTACTCTTAAAGCAATTTATTTGAAATTTAATTATTTTATAATTTATTGAGTTAAATTATAATATTAACAAAATTAATTTACTAATTTTGACCCCATCGGTGCAACCACCACATAATTGTTGCGTGACCGTCATAGGAATCACGCTACTCGGTGTTATTGTCATTGCGTGAGAGATCGGCAACATGAAGTGTGGGTACATTTCAGCCGTTGGATAATGGTACATGAAATTGACGGAATCAAATTCAAATATGCATTAAAGATTCAAATATTTAAAATTACAACAAATTCTACATTTCCTTTTCTATATGATTTTTTTTTTTTTCAAATTACTTGTCTTGACAAATAAAATTATAAATCTTTATTTTATTTTTTTTATTACATTTAATATGATTCAGTCGGGAACTTTAAGGAGACAAAGATTTAAAAAACAAAAAAAAAAAAAAAAAAAAAAGATAATTTTATTCCAAAATTGCTATTTTCCATTTCTTCTCTAAGGGCATCTCTAAGGAGGCACCATTTTGCTTTGATCATACACTAAAAGCATTAATAGTATCACACCAAATTTGGTATAATATTATTTATTCACACCAATTTGATGTGATACTATTCATCTATCATAAAACATTTTTTATTTCTTTATTTTATTTAATTTGTTAATTTAATTAATATTTATAATAATAAATTCATAATAATTATATAATTAAAAAAATTATGAAAAATAAAAAACAAAACTTCATTCAATACAGATATTAAATTACAATAACTCAAAATAAGTTAACACAAATTTAAAAACACTAAAATTAAAAGAAAATATAACATAAACTAAAATAACAATTTCGTATTTCGATAGATTAGTTTTGGATTTTGTAAGATCATCAAAATATTAAAAAGAATTAGAACTATTTTGAGATTATTGACTTGTTATTGAGCTCTTCTTTACATAATTCTTAATTGCTTAAAGTTATTATTATTTAATAAAGATATCATTTCTAATATTTAATTAATATATACAAAAATAATTAATGAAATAAAATAATGGTTGATTATTAATAGAAAGTAAATGAAAAAAAATATTTAAAAAAATATTATTTTTGATATAATAGATTGATGATGCAATTGTTACATATACCAAAAACCACACCAATTTGGTGTATGTGGAAGGGGATGGTTTAAGTCTTGAAAATTGAAGTTCTATTTTGAATGGCAGAAACTGTTATTTCATGAACAATAAGAAATTTTTTGTAAAGAATTGAGACAAAAGCCCTAAAGATGGAATACAAACTATTTCCAAGCATACAAATAACTAATCTCATTTACACTCTTAAAACAATATGGAAGATATAAATGGAGGGCGTGTATCATATCATTATTACATGTTTCACCAATAAGTGGTAGAATTTGTAAACCACATTATAAGCTCGATACTATCATGCATCAACTTGTAAGCTCATACGTGTCCATGTGCAACTCTAATTTTCACATCTACACCTATCTCTAATCTGTGCACAAGATCAGGATCCATCCCGTTACACAGATGAAAAGGCGATTACAGAAACAATCTACCCTCAATAGATTTACTGCTCGGAGATATTGGGACATTACCTAGTAATATATATGAGCTATACTGCACTTGAAACTATTTCAAGCGATAAAAAAAATTGAGATGACTTTCAATCAAATTTACATTACAAATCACCATTGCTTCCCTGCTGTTGTATTCTGTAAATATTCACTCGTATTATTGAAGGTTTGACCGATTGTAACTAAGGTGACCCGTCAAGTTGTCTCAAGTTATGAGCCTGATGCCGAAAGCAATGATGGTCTGGTTTTCTCAGATAAGGATTTAGTCAAGTGAAGTCCCTGAAATTAAAAACACAACACAAACATAAGTTAATTGAAAGTGCAGAAGCATCTATCTTAACAAGACTGTTATCCACCCATTAACTCGTTTATTTTACGGTTTTCCAAACACATTCCTGTGAATGAAGTATACAACAGGCAACAACTAGTAAACTAACTAGTCTAGGCAGTGAGGACACCCCTTACAAAACTCGGATGCAAGAAATACTTGGAAATAAAATCATGAAAATCAAAACTACTTATATAACTGATTTTCAACAATTATCAACAGAATTTTTTGATAAATCTCTCTCAATGTTTCTCCGCATTGATCGGAGAAAATAACTGTAAATTTACCAACTATAGTCACTTCTCAATCTGCCTGTTCAATTTCTCGGAATCTCCTCTCCCATTCTTTTGCCTCATAGTCTTGCTCAACGAAGTCCCTCTCAGTACTATAAACAATGCGATCCTGTCCGATAACTGTTTTCTGGGCCATATCCCGAGCACTAAGGAGCTGAACAGATTGCATTAAGGGAAAACAAGTTAATAACAAGTAGAGGGGCCTATGGCAAATGATTTTTCTAACATATAGCAAATCCAGTTTTACACTTAACGTAAGTTAAAGAATACAGAAATAGACTGTCATTGAAGTACAAAAACAAAATTTGACACAATATTCACACTCAAGCATACAACAAATTTAAGACAATGAACAGAAATTAATGTGCCTACCTTGCGCTTCAGAGAAACATCTGGCAGTTCAAGGGCTTTAGCATACCGTTCCCTTGCAAGGTTTCTCTTTTCTATCTCAGCATTCTTCTTGAGGTTGAGGAACCACCGGACCAGAGGAATAGCAAATAAAGAACCAGCATATATCTACAATAACCTCAACTGTTTTAGTAATAACATGACCTCAACTGTAAGAGGGAAAAGAGTTAAAACCTCATTCCTTTTACAATGAGACACTGCATCACACCTGAAGAAGAGGAAAAATGCTCCTGACGAATTGAATAAACCCACTAGGAGTAACAGCAATATCCCTTCATAAAAAGATAAAAGATGGGTCATTACAGCAAGAGGATTACGAAAAGTACCAAGAAAAGTAATTGGTGTCAGGAGAAACATACTTTAACATGGCTCCAAGAACAATAATTCCAAACAAATTCACCCCACCCAGACCAATAACCATTGCTCTCTCTGACGCATTAGTTTTACTGCAATGTGAAAAATTAACCATGTCATTAACTCAATTAGAAACAATCTTACCTAATAAATTGCCAAAAGAAATAAGCAAAGAACCTGAATTCCCATTTTTTCTCCCTGAAAACCTTCTGAACCCCTCCAACCCAATCAGTCCATCTTCTCCCCACATACTCCTTTCTTCCACTTCTTTGAGAAGAAGCTGTGCGCTGTAAGGATGGAAAGCGATACAAAATATTTCCCTATACAACAAGAAAATCACACAAAATCAACATAGGCAAAATCTTTTTCATGACAGAAAGAAACTTCCACACAGGTGAGGATTCTGCACCATCTTCAGACCTTTTCTTGCTATCATACATATCTAAAGGGAAAAAAAGATAGTTCTCTCTATAACTGTATACTCTGACACACCTCTTCATCTATTTCAGGCTGACCATCAAATCGTAGAAGAACAGGTAAGATGTATGATTCATCGGTCTGCAACCAACGACAAACAAGGTCAAATTAACACAAGAATAATATAAAAGAAAACAGTATGATGCAGTGTAAGAACTGAATGAGCAAACAAATTTCAACGCTAAATTTAAATTTGACTAGTTGACAGACACAATTTGTAATATATAACTGTGGGCAACAGAAGCAAATATCATTCTGGATAAAATCTAAGAAATTGAAGACTAGACTCCAGAAGCAAACAAAAATTGAAAAGATGGAAAATACTTTTATACTGAGAAAGGCAAAACCTAAAAAAAATCAGAGCTTTCAAACACAACCAACCAGAAGCATTCCAAATGGACCAGTTGTTGAATTATGTATCAAATTTCAAATGTCAATTAAATGAAATAAAATTATATCAAAATCAATTAAAAAGTAACCATTCTAAGGATAGGTGATTTATACAACAAAGAAAATATTTACAATGAAAACTGAGAGAGAACATGCTATGAAACTAACATTACGAAATAAAAAGAACAAGATTCAATTTTGAGGGTTGTTAAGATATATTAGGAAAATAGAGATATTATCTCCTAGATTAACTGTTAAGATATATTAGGAAAATAGAGAGTATTTCCTAGATTGATTTGTGTAAATATGGTAGACTAATATTGTGTGTATACCCTTGATTATTTAGGATCAATTCTTTCCTAATTCATGTAACTTGTACATTGTATAAATTCCCATCTTGCTTTGGGAAATAATCAAGCAACATATTTCACAAACACTGTTGTTTCATGGTATCAAGGTTGGTTCTTGGCCTTCTTCTTCTTCTAAATCCATCTATTTCAGAAACCCTAAAACATATCTTTAAAGGAGGCACTCCTCTTTGCTTTTGGGGAGTTTATTTCTCGATTCTCCTGGTTTGTCGGCATCTTCTGGTTCTTCTCAGGCGATCGGTTTCCTCCAATTCTTCCTTCTTGTTGGTGATTCAACTCTGCCAAAGGGTGTTTCTACCGTTTTGGATTTATCTCTCACTTCTCTTGATTACAATGGCAGAAGCATCAAAATCAGGTGATATCAAACCATTCTTCTCTTCTATTTCTAGTTCTCCAACAATTACTACAGTCAAGCTTTAGGATAGTAGTAATTATGCGTCATGGGCTGCTTCAGTAGAGTTATGGTTTATGGGGCAGGGTTATGATGATCACTTTAGTAAAACATCCACTGATATTTCTACTACTGAGAGGGCTAGTTGGGTTAAAGTTGATGCTCAGTTATGTAGTCTCCTTTGGCATTCTTTAGACCCTAAATTGCTTAATTTGTTTCAATCTTGTAAACTTGCTGTAAGGTCTGGACCAAAGCCAAAACTTTGTATACGAATGATGCGCAAAGAATATATAGAGTTGTTTCTGATATTGTCCACCTTTAACAAAATAATCAAGATATGGAGAGCTATTTAGGGCAGATAGAGACTTTAAAAGATCAATTTGATTCCCTTATGCCAGTATTTGATAGTACCATTGAACAAGAGAGACAACGTGACAAATTCTTTATGGTCCTAGCCTTAATCGGACTACGATCTGACCTTGGTTCTGTTCGAGATCAAATTTTAGCTAGCACTACCATACCATCTTTGGAAGATGTATCGCTCGATTACTGCGTCTTTCTTTAAACCTAGGCGATACTAATGAGGTTGAGACATCTGTATTAGCTATTCAGGTAGGAAATCAGCAAGGACAGAGTGGTTCTCGAAAGGGAAAAGGAAGGGATCTAGACCACATTGCACCTATTGTGACAAGAATGGCCACAACCGAGACACTTGTTGGGCTTTGCATGGGAGGCCACCACGTCAATCTTCTAATCGATCCACCGCTCATGTGGCTCAAGCAATTGGAGATGGACTCCTTCCCTTACCCGATGCTAAAGACCAACAACCGAACTCCATTACATTGTCTGGGGCTGATTACAATGAGTATCTTCAATATCAAGCTGTCAAGCAGCAATCATCCTCATCTGGCGCCTCCCAAATTGGTAATTCCTTTGCCTATCTGAGCAGGACCTCCTCCATAGGCCCATGGATTTTGGATTCCGGAGCATCTGACCACATTTCTGTAATAAAA
Organism: Pistacia integerrima; assembly: GCA_026225825.1. NCBI lineage: Eukaryota > Viridiplantae > Streptophyta > Magnoliopsida > Sapindales > Anacardiaceae > Pistacia > Pistacia integerrima. The sequence continues at coordinate 14,747,476 of CM047744.1, forward strand.
ATCTTTTATCTCAAATTACCTCTTCTCCCACTTTATCAAAAATTACTCTTGCTAATGGTTCACAGACTGTGGTCAAAGGGATAGGAGAAGCTCAACCACTTCCATCCATTTCTTTAAACTCAATCTTATTCGCCCCTGAATGTCCATATAATCTGATTTCTATTAGTAAGTGAACCAAATATCTTAACTGTTTTGTCACCCTTTTTGCTGACTCTGTTGTGGTACAAGATCGGAACACAGGTCAGACGATTGGAACAGGACATGAATCACATGGACTGTACCACCTCTCCAATCCTAATCCACCAGTTGCCTTCACCTTCGATGCATCTACCGACATTCTTCATAGCCGGCTTGGTCATCCAAGTCTTGCCAAATTTTAGAAATTAGTACCTAGTCTGTCTACATTATCTTTTTTTAATTGTGAGTCATGTCAACTTGGAAAACAAACTAGAGCTTCCTTTCCCAAGCGAGTCAATAATAGGGCCATCTCAATTTTTGATATTGTTCACACAGACATCTGGGGTCCTAGTCGTGTCAGTTCAACTTTGGGTTTCTATTATTTTGTTACTTTTATAGACTATTCTCGTAATACTTGGTTATTTTTAATGAAAACTCGTTCTGAGTTATTTTCTATCTTTCAGAATTTTTGTGCTGAGATTCGTAATCAATTTGGTGTTTCTATTAAGATTTTGCGTAGTGATAATGATAGGGAATATCTATCTTCTCCCTTTACTAAGTATATGTCTTCTCAAGGTATTATTCACCACACCTCATATGCCTATACTCGTCAGCAGAATGGGGTCGCTGAACGCAAAAATTGTCATCTTATTGAAACAGCCCGTACCTTACTTATACATCATCATGTTCCTCTTCGATTTTGGGGGGATGCAGTTCTCACCGCCTGTTACTTTATTAACCGTATGCCTTCTTCTGTCTTGCAACATAAGAGTCCTCACTCCATTCTGTTTCCTGGTAAAGACCCATACCCAATACATTTACGGGTGTTTGGTTGCATTTGCTTTGTTCATGATCACACTCCAGGCAAAGACAAATTACAGCCTAATCAGTTAAGTGTATCTTCTTAAGATATTCTCGTCTCCAGAAAGGTTACCATTGCTATGACCCAACCACCAACAAATATTTTGTTTCTGCAGATGTAACTTTCTTTGAGACATCTCCATACTTTTCTGAAAACATCGTCAATAGCAATCTTATCCCTGCCACCTTACCTATCCCCATCCCTCCTTCCTCGTCGATGGATCATCCTCCTCTCCAAGTTTATTCTCGTCGTCCTCATCCGCCTACTAATCCCAACGGTACTTCCTTCTTGTTACAAGTACCTCGGTCAATCCTGGGGACCCATCGCTTGTTCCTCCGTTGCCTGCTCCGGTCATGTCTCCTACAGACGAGGCAACTCCTCCACTTACCCTTCGCAAAGCTATTCGATCTTCTCGAAACCCACATCCTATTTATAATTTTCTTAGTTATGATCGTTTATCTCCATTTTATTCTGCCTTTATTTCAAACCTGTCTTCTATCCCTATACCTAACACTGTTAGCGAGGCAATGGCACATCCAGGGTGGAGAGCTGCCAGGATTGAGCAGATGACTGCTCTCGATCATAATGGTACTTAGGAGTTGGTTTCCTTACCACGCGAGCAAGGCATTGTTAGGGTGTCATTGGGTTTCTTTACTCGTTAAGATTGGTCCTAATGGCAAAGTTGATCGGTTGAAGGCTCGCCTTGTTGCAAAGAGGTACACTCAGATCTATGGGATCGACTACAGTGATACCTTCTCTCCTTTTGCTAAGATTACTTCGATATGCCTCCTTATCTCCTTAGCGGCCATGTATCAATGGCCTCTTCATCAGTTGGATATTAAAAATGTCTTCTTGCATGGTAAACTTGCCGAGGAAGTGTATATGGAGCAACCACCAGGGTTTATCGCTCAGGGGGAGTCAGGATTGGTGTGTCATCTACGCCGGTCTTTATATGGTCTCAAGCAGTCACCTAGAGCATGGTTTGAATTCAGTTATGTGATTCAACAGTTTGGGATGTCGCGAAGTACAACTGATCATTCAGTATTTTTCCGCCGTAATGATCATGGTAAATTTATATACTTGGCTGTCTATGTTGATGACATTGTCATAACAGGTAATGACCAAGATGGGATTTCTCAACTGAAGCATCATCTGTTTAGCCACTTTCAAACCAAGGACTTGGGGAAGCTAAAGTATTTTCTGGGGATTGAGGTAGTACGTCTAAGGCTGGTATTGCTATATCACAAAGGAAGTATGCCTTGGACATTCTTGAGGAGATAGGTATGTTAGACTGTAAGCCTGTAGATTCTCTTATGGATCCCAATGTCAAACTTGTTCTTGGATAGGGGGAGCCATTAGAAGACCTTGGAAGGTATCAAAAATTGGTTGGTAAGCTGAATTATCTCACGATCACCATACCAAATATCTCCTTTGCAGTTAGTGTGGTTAGCCAATTTCTCCAGGCCCCATGTAGTGGTCATTGGGACACAGCAGTTCACATTCTCAAGTATATTAAAGAAGCTCCAGGACAAGGCTTGCTATATGAAAATGGGGTCATTCTCAAATTGTTGGGTATTCTGATGTTGATTGGGCAGGGTCTCCATCAGATAGACAATCTACTTTTGGACTGTATCATGATTGGAGGTAATCTAATATCTTGGAAGAGTAAGAAGCAAGATGTAGTAGCTAGATCAAGTGCAGAGGCAGAAATGGCTCTCGCAACTTGTGAGCTCATCTGGATGAAACAACTTTTTCAAGAATTGGGGTGTAGTGAAGTGATGAAACTAATATGCGACAATCAGGCTGCTCTGCATATTGCCTCAAATCCAGTCTTTCACAAAAGAACAAAGCATATAGAGGTTCATCGTCATTTTATACGACAGAAGATTGAATCCCAATGCATTGTCACCAGTTTTGTCAACTCAAATGACCAGCTAGCAGATGTTCTTACTAAGTCTCTCAAAGGTTCCTGAATCGGATACATTTGTAACAAGCTTTGAACATATGACATATATGCTCCAACTTGAGAGGGAGTGTTAAGATATATTAGGAAAATAGAGATATTATTTCCTAGATTGACTATTAAGATATATTAGGAAAATAGAGATAGTATTTCCTAGATTGATTTGTGTAAATATGGTAGACTAATATTGTGTGTATATCCTTGATTATTTAGGATCAATTCGTTCCTAATTCATGTAACTTGTACATTGTATAAATTCCCATCTTGCTTGGGGAAATAATCAAGCAACATATTTCACAAACACTGTTGTTTCAAGGGTTAATCAATAGACTTAGTCTATCTTATTGCGTTAAAATAAACATCTACTTCTCTCTGAAAATCATATTAAAGAATATACAAACTTTTAACTATTCCAAATTCAAGAGCAATATAAAAAATTGGCTAACTGTAACAAGCTAATAACAATAAAATGCTGTCTATTGGAAAGCTACGTTTGATATAACAAGATCATACCATGGTGCCCCCTGCACTTTGTACATCAAGATATGGAGCAAGTTCTTCAGCTGTAACAACACCACCATTAGATGCTATATACTGTCCAATCTGCACACAAATTTATGCAATTTGCTAAATTGTTAAAATTCCTTTATACATTAACTCATTCAAAAAAAAAAAAAAAAGAATCAATAAATTGTGTCATTAGATCTAATGAAAGCTAAAATAAAACAACCAAAAAAACAACGCAAATTCTGTTTTATCAATGAAACATTATCATTACAACCATTCTCAAACAAGAAACGCCTTCCAAAGACAACAGGTAAATTACTATTGTTCTTTACAGCTGTAGACCTCAATTTAGGCCAAGAATATTAAGTAACAAATAGATCCAGTTTAGCACCTAAAAACAACTACTACTCATTGAGAAGAGGTGAAAGATCCATCGGTCACCAGATTATATTTGATAGCTTTAAATAACAACTGAAGTAGATCACTGTTATTTTTAACTAAATCATGAAGGTGCAGAATAGATATCTTTATGAAAAATTACAATGTTATTCAAAAGCACTTGAGACACAAGTATCCATATTAATATGTTGCAACATATCAGAAAATTTGCTTGTTTCCAATACGATTCACTGTGTATGAAATGAAAAATAATGAATTTCAAAATATAAAGGGTTTCTACAAATAGCTTGTAAGAGAGAGAAGGGAGAGTTTTCAAAAGGCCAGATTAAACAGTGTTACTTTGACAAGGGGCAAGCTAACAGCAAACAAAGGTAAAAATAGCACAACCAATGAATTATTATATATATGTTGCAAGCAACGGACCACTGAATTCAATGCCGAAATATTACCAACTTCCACCTTTCTTCTTCAATTCCTTGATTTGGATCACCATCTCCAAACACAAATGAGAAAATCTGAAAGAAAGCCATTTATTAAGTCAAATTTTCTTTCAAAAATAGGAAGCAACCAGAAAAAACATCAGGCATGATTCAATTTTATACATACAGATTCAACAAAGTTCATTTTGTTGTCATCATTATCGGCACGTACTCGTCGTCTTCTGTAGTAATATGGATCCCAGTACCTTACATGAAATTAGAAGGCAAAACCGCAAAAAGTTACAAAACGTTTGTGACCACATGAAAATAAGGGACTCTTTAGAGAAGATCATGGCCAATGAGGGAGCGGTAAGCACAGAGGGCTAAAGTATTAAAAAAAAAAAACCCCACTTTTAGAGTATAAAATTAATTAGACTAGCAATAACTGTTGTGGCCCTTATCACACATAAAACTAAAGCCAACGATAATGGCAGCCATAACTATCCAAGATAATGTGTTTATATTATCATTGATTAAAACAGTCAAACATGTAAATCAGCAGCTTTTCATGGTTTGAAAACAATGCTCAGAATTCTGAACGACCAGAAAGTTTACCAAAACATGTCGAATGGATTGACGTAAAATGTGAATCCCGTATCATATGATCTGCTTCGCCTTCCACGATTGTCTTCATCACTGTAATCAAGAATTTCACCGTCAATATCTTGCTGTGACAGAACATAAAAGAATAAAATGAAAAACAATCACTCATTCAATTAATAAGAGCATATGGTCAATGTAAAATAACATTTAAAGAGCCAAATTCAAAAGATACCTCCGACTTGAAAGAAGAGCAATTATTGTAGTATAAACAATAACAATTGAAGCTATAAGAGCTGTCCCAAAAGAAACCCTTATTAAATACTCAGCCCCGGCCTGAAAATTACAGAATTCATTATATTATGACACTAATATAAATTATATGACATTCATTTCTTCTCTTGGAAACAGAATCTCAGCACATTATGTTATGAAATTAATACCTTTGTCTTTTCAACCAAAGGTTCTACTTTTATCCTAAATGACTTGGCAGCAAGTTTTGCACGATAATCCTTTGGAAAAACATACAAGACATCACCTTCATCCGAGACCTGTTAAAACCATCTTGAAAAAAATTGCACTCATGAATCAAGAATAAAAATAAATAATAACTAAACAAGTTCCATTTCAAAATCTATAAAAGCAAAAGAATTGCTAAATGCTAATACATGAAAATCAGTTATCAAGTAACAAAATTATTTAGTAAAACCCTTTGCTGTCATTGTGAGAATGACCATAAATCTCATCTAAAGTTTTCAAAGACTTACCCTAAATTTCATAAAATTTATCAAACATACCCAATTTATTATACTTTTAACTACTGATTTTAATCAAGACACTTGTACATTGTTTTTCATTACTAAGCAAATTTACACTGAAATTTCACAACCCATATTCTCAAAATTGAAGTTACATTTTACTAAACTAGAAACAATTACAAAATAAATTCGTACTATGACTTGAAATTACCTCCAGGAAACCATCAGCATCAGCGGCAAGAGCTTGGAGAGCCTTTTGAGCTTGAGTCAAAGTAAGCCCAGCTTTACTGGCCACGTCACCAATGGTGACTCTTCTTCCACAAGCATCAACGGCGTCCATGGCCCGCTTTCTAACATCAGACGGCAGCTTATCACTCTCCACAACACTTCCAGGTCTCACTCCAGCGTTTACATCGATGCTTGCTCGAACAACAGGAACAAAAACCCTACGGTTTGGGTTTTTCCAAGAAACTCTGGGGAAAACGAGTGTTTGAGTTCTGGAAAAAGAATCGGGAGGCTTTAAATTAAGGGAAGATTTTGAAGTAAAGAGGATAAGGCGAGATTTTGGAGTTAGAGAGAAACATGTTGAGATTGACGCCATTTTCATTTTTTATTTTTGGGAAATTTGGAAGATGAAAATGTTTGTGGTGCCACTCTGCCAGAGATTCTAAAGCTTAAGCCTGGCCAAGCGAAAGAGAGGATGATGTTGCTGGAATTATCGTTTTGCCCTTAGGCCCTTCGCACCACTAAAACGACATCGTATGACACAGACACTCTAACAAAATCAACCTACTATATTTTTTGTTTTCAATTAACTATCACAATAGTCAATTTATCTATTTTGAAGTATTAAAATTAAAGTACAAAAGATGTACAATTTGACAAATTGGTATTTCAGATAATTACCAAATATATAAAATTAAATTATTAATGAGTCACCATTTAACAAGTGAATTTAGGTTTAGATATTTGAAAATAGATGTAATTAAGAGTCAACTAAGTTTATTCTCAGGGGTTGCTTATTTTTCGGCCTTAAATATGAATAAGTCTAATTTTATTTGATTTAGACATTTTAGGTTTTTTTTTTAATGCTTATTTTTTCGGCCTTAAATATGAATAAGTCTAATTGTATTTGATTTAGACATTTTAGGTTTTTTTTTAAAAAAAAAAAAAAAAAAAACTTTTATTAAATAATCAGATAAAATAAAAAAGCCAAAAAACTTAACTTTTATCTAAATATTAAAACATTTTAACTCGGAAAAGCCTATTGGCTTTCCTAGTGGATTGAAATCTCATCTGGCACATTTCAAACATTTGATGTGACGAACAAGCTAAAATGGATTGATTAAGTAGGCTGATGGGAATGCAAAATGTCATATTTAACCCCCTTAATGTTTAGTCTTTTATACGTATTTGTTTCCTAATTGTACTCATTATTACTTTATTTTGGTTTAGGAAGCAAATGGAGGTGTTAATTGAAAAACGGAATTAATTAGGGGAATTCGAACAGTTTCACCACTGCTTCGTATTCTGGGCATAATTCTCTCATCCGAGCTCCGATTGAGATGATTAAAAATGATGTGGAACGCTAAGAAAGAGATTTACAACTTTCATGTTTTGAGTTTTTAGAGATACTGACTGAATCAAGGTTGTAATTGAGCTTGAAGTTGACGCACCTGCAATACCGACGTCCTGGAGCGTTCTGACTTGTTATGCAAGTCACTCTATTATTGCACGTTTTGAAGACATACATGCTGCACGAAAATTACAGCTGGAAACACCACCTTCCTATTTTATTAGGACTCTATTTTATTTTATTTCCAATTAGAATTAAATTAGGATTAATGTTATTTTAGGATAGGAGAATATTTCTTTTAGGAGATTGAGTGGGATTTGAATTCTAAAATTAGATTTTAAAAGGGAGATCAGATTAGGTTTTGAGGGACCACACCTCTCTCTTCTCTCCTCTGGAATTTTCTTTCTCTTGAGTTTTTGTGATGGCCATGAGCGGCTAGAACTTTTGTAACTTGGTCGAAGGAAACGGAAACCTCGGAATCAAATAAAGCGTGAGATCTTTCTATTTTTAGTGTTAAATTCATGTTTGAGTATTGAATGTTATTCTGCATATTTTCATGATTGATGCATTTAATTACTAGGAGGCCTACTAGTGTTTTATTTGTTGAAATCTATTGCTAAGTTTGATATCAAATCCGTAATTGTTTGATCCCTCCAACTTGTGAAGCAATTAGGGTTAGTAATTTGTCAGTCAGGGGAATTAGTAACCTTACGAAGAACATTCAACTAAATTAAATACAACCGCTTGTGTTTGTGTTGTTTAGCTTCATCGATCTCTCTAATTCTTAAGGTGCCACTAGATTAAATCTTGAGCGCTTGTCTAGGGTTGTTTAGGGGTAAGATTAATTAGGATCGCTTGTTTCCTGATTAATTACAATTAAGGAGAGATAGGAAATTAGTTCCAACGGTGAATATTCAATGTGTGAATTGATTATCTTTGCATCAATGATCAGTTGTAAGATTCCGATGGTGGATGTTGACAGAGACCAAGTTTGTCATTTTGATTGAATTCGAATTAAATTATTTTTTTTTTTTGCTGAGATTGTTTTCTGTTTTTACACAAACCCCCCAGCCTTTTTCACATCAAAGAAAATTCGGCTAGACACTCTTCGTGGGATCGACCCTTGCTTACCCTATTTACAGTTCAGTAGTTAGGTTCGGAAGGTTTTAATTCTGGGTGCCTACGACAGCACGCCATAGGCCAACAACTTAATCCACATTAATTGATAGCTCCTACTACCAACCTCCAATGTGAAACAAGCCAACATGCCAATCACACAATCCAACGGCATAGCCATCGGCCTCAAGTGTAATTCTCAGTATCAGTAGAGTGGACATTACATGTCGCCACGTACACAATATGTGTACTTCTTTACTATGTCTATGACGTGTTTATCAACCTTTGCTGTGGCGAACAAGCAAAATTGTCATTTTAAGTTGACCCATCACCATTAAGGAAAGCTCCAATGAAATTTAACCTCCCACTGGTAGAAGTGTACCCTTTGTTGTGGCGAACAAGGTTCCGACGAACAGTGATTTGATTAAACCCATGGTGATGGAAGGCATACGTGCAACTTAATATACTTTATTTGAGGGTTTTTATTATAATGTCTCACCAGATTATTATCTTTGTTAAAATAACATTGTTTGGCATGTTAATGAACATTCAACCTTAGCATGCATTCTAAACAAAATATAAACGTGCTGGTACATGGCCCAACTAAAACAAATTTCCTTGAGCCTAGAGGAATCGATGGGTCACCTAGGGATCCTATAATAAATATCTTGCGTCTTCAAGTATGATTGCCTCGCTTTTTGCTCCGTCTTTAAGTACATTACAAAAACATCATACTAAATTTACAATAAAATTAATCTCAAACTATTTTTAATCAATAAATTTAGAAACCTCGATTTACATTCGAGAGGAATGAGATGAGAAGAGAATATACATCGAGAAGGGGAAGAAAGGCAAGACATGCAAGCCCTATTTTAAAATTTATAATCATACATACCTAAACATATTTTAAAACATTCACCATAGGTCTTAAGGCTCATGTATCGGGCATCATGCAATATTCAAACAAGTACATTGCATACATTAAAAAACAATCAATTTTTGAATTGGGTGGGTGAATTATTAATTACCCTCTAACGTTTGGTCCAAAAGTTTTGAAACTTTTCACTTTGGCCCCTTACGCACTCAAAAGTACGCTCTCTGCAGCGATGGATTATATCGTCGTGGCGTGCGCAATTTTTTGTCATGTACATGCATCACGTGCGATAGCCGCAGCGCTGGGTTATTGTAAAACCCCCCTCCAGTCAGGTATCCTCTGAATATCCTTCAATGAGAATCCCGAGAATACATGTCTGAAGAACGAGTTGTATTTAGAAAAAATATCTATGTAAGGATAATAATAGTAATATCCAAAACATGCATATAAAATGTCACGTAAGATCCAAACTTATAATTTATAAACTTTAAGAATTTATCCGAAAATTACACAATCAAAACATATTTACAGGGTGGAAGCTTCCAAAGGTGTTTCATAAACATTTATCATTTACATTATTTACACCAAGATAAAAACATGAAGATGACAATAAATCATCTCCCCTCACGTGTAGCCCTGCTGTCTCTAGCATCCTTCGCTTCTGGTCTACCTGCAAAGCAATCAACAATGAAAGGGTGAGCGCTAATCGCTCAAGAAGGGAATGATCCATTGCATTCTAATTGTGCTATTTGACCCTTATTTAAACATATTTGTTAACACACCACTTATCTTTTGCATTTAAGGATACTTCTCCCCCTTTTTTTGTTTTCCTTTCTATTTCATATGTCTTTCATCATTTTATCCCATGGCTATATAATATCAATGTGTACACATACAAATAAGTATGTAAACATAGTACACGCATATCACATGTCATGCTATAACATCTAAAATCATCTAACATGAGCATAAATCATCGCATAATGTAAATAACATCATAACTCATGTAATGCTACTAAACGCATATGAACAATTTAATGTCTAGCTGATCAGACTTTTCTTAGCATCTTAAGCACTTCATATCATCTAGCCTCAAATTGATCTAGAGCTCATATCATTGGGAGGCGTGCTTACGCGTTATTTAGCATCTAAAGTATATATTCATCTTTCCTCAACAGGTATACGAGGATATGCTTACGCGTTTCCCATCATGTCTATATGCACCTCCAACATCTTATGGCATGTAAATACATATTTTGGTGAGCTTAATACTTTTAATTCATTTATGGATTATCAATCCATTTACATTACCTCTTGCTCACATACATCATCTTAAAACATGTATTACATTGCATCTTCATGCCATTTCATAATATTAATCATGCAATTAACATCATGACCATGTATATCTTTCAAAGATCATCTAACTAATGGGTAAACATTAGTACATGGCATAATTACAATAATACATTAATAATCAATTCATAATCATAAGAATTGAACATTTTAAATCTTAAACTTTAATAACCAGTTTATACTTTAGGCCATTTTCCATCCATTTCTGAATTCGCTCCTGGCATAAACATAAAAGTTATAGGTCTGTGTCTTAGCTTTCTAATGCTTCAAAAATCATCTCATTTCGATTTTTATAACTAAAGTTATGGTCAAAATACTGAAGCAGGGTTAACAAAACCCCTAAGCTTACTAAATCCAAATTTTCATATTAACTATGCCACATCAATTCCTATTGACATTAACCAATAGGTCAACTTATGGATCAAATAAATTTCCCCTAAATAGTCTTTAACATCTTAAAGGAAGTGTAAAATCTCATTCACATAATCATCCATTATTGTTATAACATTGTAAGCTATTGCAAACAACACCTCAACACTTATAATAGCAACCATTCAACACCATGTGACCTTCAATACTATAAGTTTTGCCACAATCAGCATCCACACTTCATTTTCTTCAATCAAACAACACAACTCATAAAACATAAATAGCAATAACTTCATGTATAATGAATTCAAGACAATAAGTAGAATAAATGAGTTCAACTACATTTGTCATCAACTAATTTTATGCCTTAAAATCTTAATTTAAGGTTTCATAAAAATCTACAAACCCTAAAGTCATGGGAGGTTCTTCCTTACCCTTTTAAAGACTTCCTCCAACAAATCCTTTGCCTTTGTCTTCTTTTACACCTTAATCCTACATATATAACATTATACCTCAACATCTACTTCAAATCACATCAAAACTAAAGTTTTTAATCCTTACCTTAAACCCTTCAAATTGAAGGTCCAAGGCTCCTATCTTGTTCTCCTTGAAAAATTATGCAAAACTCCTTTAAAACTTAGAGAAAGAAAGCTTGTTTCATGGAAGATTTGAGAGAAAATGGAAGAAATGCTCTCTCCCTTGGCTTGAACGAATTTCATCTCATTTATAGGAAAATATTTTATTTATTTTTCCAAAATTATGCTATTGGCCCAATTATATAACTCATAAGTCCTTCATATAAGGGCATTTTGGTCATTTCACACTAGACATAATTATTACTTCATTAATGCCATTAAATGTAATTGAGCCTACTCATCCTTGACTTTTTCAATGCTTATCCATAGGCAAAATGACTATTTTGCCCTTAATACCTTTCTATGAATAATTGATTCATACCGTTTTAAATGAATTGACTATTTTGCCCTTAATTAGATTTTATGCTTTTTAACATAAAATTAACATTCAAATGACTATTTTAAGTTAGGAACATACCTTTGACCATTTGGGTATTACAGTTATATCGTCGTGGCAAGCGTTGATTTTCGTTAGCGTGCACCTTAGACTATGATCGCCGCGACGATGAGTTATATCATCTCGTCGAACGCTGATATTCAATCAGCGATCGCGCTAAGGACGATCGCCGTGGCGAGTGCTGATTTCCAACCAACGAGTATGCCAAACAACGATCATTGCGATAATGGGTTATATCACTGCGGCAAGCATACGTACACTGATCTATAACAGATTAGTTCAACTAGCAGCAAACAAAACGCCAGTCGGATTTTGCAATCAATCTAAACTTCTGATCTCAACAAAAGTCCATATCCTAATATACCAATTTGCAGATCATCAACAAATTAAATTAATCAAGTAAATTGATTTCTTAAAATGTGTTTTCAAGGCAGATTTTATACAGATTCAACAAGGCAACATGTTATCAATCAAATACATGTAATCAACCATACATTAAACTGTAAAATATGGTACCCTAGGCTCTGATACCACTGTAAGGAAATGATTAAGCTTATCACAGTAGAAAAAAAAATTATAAAGCACAAATCGTTCCCATTGAACCAAGATCAGGTCACAAATTATACGGTTTATATGTTAAATCAAAATCTGCAATAATATTAACAATCAGAGTAAAGTTTAGAGTTCATATGCACGTTTGGAGGCTCTTTCAAACTTGTCTCTTGCTGGGATCACTATCGATTCAAAATAGAATCGAACCAGTAGTAATCCACACGAAGATAACCCAAAGAGCTAAAGAAAGATTTGCTAGATCCTGTTTAGCTTTAAGAACCAAATCAAGAATCAAGAAATTTTGATTCAATGAAAAACAAGGCTGGCGTGAGACTTGGGAGAGGGCTGTGTATTCTTTTCTTTCAAGTGAAAAATGATTGAATGAATTCTCTACACTTTAATTCACAAAACATTGCACTTATATAGTGCACATAAAACCTTATTCCATTATGGAATAGGCTTGGATTTCAACCCAAACAGCCCCTATATTCAAACACTCCCAATCATGATATTTTAATTATAATTATTATTATTTTCAATTAAACTCAATTAATGTATTTACAGAAATACATTAACATTTAATTAATAATAATAATCAATTTAAATATATGTGTACATATATTTAAATATAATCTCACTTATTTAATTTTAATATCAAATTAAATATAGGCAACAACCTCAGCAAATTTAATTGCACTGTGAGATTACCAAAATACCCTTTCTTCCAAAAAGACAAAAAAAACCCCTTGCGCAAACTGATTCTTAAATTATCTTCTATGTGTGTGACCCGTAGGCTCCTCATCATACAGGCAGTGTGTAGTACTGCGATTAACACCAATTAATCGTCTCACTACACATAGACCAAGATTGACCCCTAACAAGGCATCATGGCCACCCGATGAGTCAGATTGCTGCGCGACTACATCAACGACATGGTTACTGTGTAATCAAATCCTTTCATCATCTGTTATCTCAATAAGACGGAGGTACAAAAATAGTGTCAACCTTTGTTACTCTCGATATGTATGTATTCAGTTATTGGACCAATGACCGGAATAATAACTTAGATTGAGCAACAACTCAATCCCACTGTGGCCACAGTTTTAGTGTTATTGCCATTTACTGAATTGCGTCGTGAGATAACTTCTCCCGTACCCAAGAGTGATGAATCCTCTGCCGATCCACCATAGTTTTGATACACTCCTTGATGCAGCCAATCACTACCGTATTGACAGCTCTGAATAGAACTGCGTTAGGCTAGTGTCAAACTACACCAATCGGTGCACAAGACACTTCGTGATCTCAAGTCTAAGGCATTGTTTTAAAACCCAGACCAGAGGGCAACCAACTCTGCTCTCCGATTCACAAGTTAACCGATCCAACCGATTGGACCGGTGACATCATCACATCAACATGATGACGTTAGCACATAAAAAAACCTTTTTTATTTTTATTATTATTATTATTTTAAAGGATTTCCATTTTTTTAATATGACAATACTATTGTACCCCATATGAACATCTTTTATTCACATCCAATTTTGATTTAACTTTTGATTCCTTTAATGGGTAAAAATACAACAGTTTAGCTTCAGTTTTCTTCAACAGGTGACAGGGCAAGTTTTGACTTAATTGCCAAGAAGGTACTTCAAAATTAGGATTGAGATTGGGTGAAACGCCTCTCAACTAGACCAAGCTTTGTGACATCAACCACCCTCGTCCCCTCACCATCCACAACCTTCCCTTCTCCCTCCTTATCAAATAGAGAAGCCTTGAACTGGTCAAAAGTCGACAGTCTCTCTATGGCACCCCATTGTTGAGCAATTTCAACATAAGAAATGAGTGCCTCATCATCATCCTTTCTAGTGCCTCTTTGACTCGAAGATGACTTACGCCTCAGAGAAGACTTTAAGCTTCTTCCGAGCTCAGTTGGGCTAATTCTCATCTGTTCCTGACAAACTGTGCCATTTTTGAAGCGTTTGTTCACAGTTGTGAAGCTGTGAAAGGTTGGTGGTTTGGAACTTTATCCTCCGGCTTCTATCCATTATCAGTTTCCTTGCATAAATGAGAATGCAGAAATACAAAAAAAAAAAAAGGGAATTAGCAAGGGAGTATAATTTGACTTCTATAATCACAACTCTAAAGAAAAATGAGTTAAAATCAAAATTGTACATCATATGATTGAGAAAAGTATCTCAGGAATGAAACCAATTAGACCTACTAGAATGAATAATTGTGATCGAGTCGGCAGGTTTACAGATTACATCAACAATGTAGTATGCGGTATTTTTCAATTTTCGCTTCTTAACAGCAACCTGTAGAAAGATATATCCCATATAAAGGAAGATTTGTACAAAAAGCTTTTTTCCCAAGTCATAGTGGAGGAGAGCAGAGATAAAAATAAATAAAATAGTAGGAATAAAGAAAATATCACAATCAACATCTTTGAATATCCATGGAAATCGACAGTTGTGTGTGTTCCTTGCTTCAAAATGTAACAAAAATCCAACTGAGGCAATTTATCGAACACTTGGTGCATAGAAGCTAACCAAGGATCCCAAGCTTGAAACAATTATGTCTTCAACCCAACATTACAAACAATTGACAATATAGAAGAAGAACAATGAAGAAGAGAATTTCACATAACCAAGTCTACAAGTTTCACCCAATCTCAATCCTAATTTTGAAGTACCTTCTTGGCAATTAAGTCAAAACTTGCCCTGTCGCCTGTTGAAGAAAACTGAAGCTAAACTGTTGTATTTTTACCCATTAAAGGAATCAAAAGTTAAATCAAAATTGGATGTGAATAGAAGATGTTCATATGGGGTACAATAGTGGAGGGTAATGTTAACTGCGTGATAGACGCCCTTGGATCAAGGTTTTTCTTACTTGGATTTAAAGGCTAAGATAGGCGGATAATTTTACACTAATGTAAGATAACTGATTTCTCATAAGAGATTTGTTTTTTTTTTAAGAAAGCTTTAAAGTATAAAAAATATCACAGATTATGCAAAATAAAAACAATGAATCCACAAAAAACATTGCTCCAGATAAAGTTTGCAACGAAATCATTATTGAAGTTGGATCAAGGAATGACGTGTTTATTACCTGGATCGAGGAATGGAGCTGTCGTCAACGAATGGAGCTGTCGTTGTCGATTTCTGGCGAGGGAGGAAGATGTCATTGATTTCTAGCGATGGAGGAAGACGTCGTCGTCGATTTCAGAGAGTTTAGTTGTGATTTGGTGAATGGTTACGATTTCAAACTTTAGGGAGTGGAGTTGATTGCGATTTGAGTGGGATTTTAGAGAGAAATTTTCGTAGAGAAGAAGATGAGAAATCTCAGAAATTTTCGTAGAGAAGAAGTTGAGAAATCTAAGAAATTTTCTTAAAGTAGAAGCTGAGAAACAGAGAAAGGAAATCAGAATGGAATGGGTTGCGATTGCGTAGGGTTATGGATTTTTTAAAATTTCGACCGGTTTATCCGCCGGTCCGGTTGGACCAGCAGTTCACTGATTTTATCTGGTTTTTTAATGGGTTAAAGCGGGTTATTATATAATAGCGGGTTTAGTGTTGACTCTAACCGGATACGCAACCGGTTCCCTTAAAGGAATCCAATGCAGTTGGACCGGTAGGACGGTGGCCGATCCCGGTCCAGTTTTTAAAACGGTGGTCTAAGGATCACATGCACCACCATTCGTTAGAGGATTTATTCCATAGACACTGGGGTTACCATCTATATGAAATCCTTTGGTGGGTCAGTCCAGTGAACTTGCCTACAGTAAGCACCCATGTGTTACACTAGGTTGTCAGCAAACAACCTTGACAAGTGAGATCAGTCACTGCCTTTCGACAGAGTCGTTCAACACTATTATAGTCTTATTGTATTATCTATGCTTTTGGTCAGAATAATACTGGGGCTACAGACATTTCTAGAATGGTCACCATATGTACTTATAGGGTTCTCACTATCAAGATTTGAAATACTTGATGCTCTCGTCACGGTTCTACCATTCTAAGGACATATATCAATACATATAAATATGATTTACTCGATATTAAATAAAAATGCCTTTTATTGATCAATGAACATTATTACAAAGAGTCAATTTTACAATAATTGATTGGCTCTAGGACACCTACTTTAACATTTCCCTCGCGGTGAAAGTTGGAACCATCATCTTGACGATAATGGGAATCTCCATGTCGAGCACTCTTGTAGGGGTGCCCTTGCGATGTGGCATGAGATGGCTCACGATGTGACATACCATCAAGTCGCAAAGCTACAGGTATTCTACCTGCTTCATGATCGGTATTCATTGGCCCTTTGGAGCCTTTTGGTCCATTGTTAGTGTCACGACCCCATCTTACCGGAGGCACGGCCAGGCCTTGGCCCACTCTGCGTGACTTCTACTCAGTATTGTCCACCCCTCTTGGGATTTCTTTCGCCTCCCTTCCACTCGAACCCAAGACCAATGGGCTATAGTCAATTGGGAAGCATGGTGAGTACCATCATGCTAGCTGGCCTGATGGTACTCATGGTGCTTCCCATTTGCCTATAGCCCCTTGGGCATGGGTTCGAGCCATGGGGGAGGCGAAAGAAATCCCTTAAGGGGGGGACAATACTGAGTAGAATTCACACTCGGGTCTAGGCCTAGGTCCGCCGGACAAGCCGACAGAAGGTTGGGTGTGACAGTCAGCCTCTTGCTTTCCCTTATTTTTACGCGCTGTAGTGCACGTGGTATGAGCTTTTGCCCATTTCCATGCTTTAGCGTAACCTACAAGTGTTTTTGGAGGTAGCACCGCCTTTTCAGAATTGGGCGATACCACCTAATCCAAATGATCTAACATTCGGTTAACCGTTTGGAGAGTATTGTTGAACCTTTCCAGGTAATCTATTACAACCGGATCGAGCTAAGAGGTTGAGGGGATGCTCGCCGCGGTACCTTGGGCAACTGGAGGTACTTCGGGAGAAGTAACATTTAGTACTCGGGGAATCTCCTTATTATTGGTACTAGTACGCTCTGTTTCAAGACCACGAGCTATAAGTTCGTAAATAGAATTGGTTGATCAGGAATAACTGGATGCAGAGCGGATATAAAATCTAGCCCTCTTTCTAGCGCCAAACTATTGATGCTTGATTTTGACACCAACGACTCGCATGTGCAAAGTGCTAAGCTATTCTTAGAAATTACATGTGATATGATTGATTCAAGAGTTAGAATAAGGTTAAACAATAATATTGAATGCAAAGACAGAATTACAAATAAGATAGAGGATTTTTATAGTGGTTTGAATGTTTAAAATGATTCCTACGTCCATTGTTTCTTTTATATATGAGAGTTTACAAGAAGTCTCATATAGCGAACAATGAGCAGAGCTACAATAACTGAGTATTCAAAGAGAATATCAAGTCAATCTCCTTCTCGTAGGTTGTCTTTGCTATGAAAATAGAGATTAGAATCTCAAAAATGAGAGAGGGAGTCCTTTATTTATAGTAGTTGAATTCAAGGTAATGATTACAAATCTACAAGTGGGTAAGTGCTGGATAGACCTGACAAAACGGATGGGTGGGCTGGGTACAGTCCGGGTCAAACGGTACGGGTCCTTATACGGGTCGAGTTATACAGGTCCAAAATGTTGGACCCGTGCCCTACCCTATACGGGTACAGGTGGACCCGTATTTTCTCTCTCCAGATTTTAGTTTTTATGTTTCACCCCTAATAGTTTTCAATTATGACAATTACACCCCCAAAATTCCTACAATTTTAATTTTTTACATTTACACCCCCTAAATCAACTACTCTAAATTCAATTCAATTAAGAATATAAACAAATAGGAACCAAAATAAACAAATAACACATAAACAAACAATAACATATAATACAAAACTACAAATACCAACCAAAATAAACAAATACAAAATCACTAATACACAATTACACATAAACAAACAAAATAAGTCAATAAACTATAAATACCAACTAAAATAAACAAACAAATAATCCAATATTCAACAAAAAACATTCTTAGGACAACAAGTGTTCATCCCACAGTGGACGTAATAGAGTCTCTTGATTCCACAGTCTCGAGATCAGTCAATGGCACATTAAGATCATCATCCGAATCATCATTCACCTCATCATCTACAAAACAATGATCAAATATTAATAAATGTAAATAATAAAATATAAGAAATTAAAAAGTGTTGCTTGAAGTCTATATCCATTCCCCACATTTACATTTTTGGCCTATTATATTATGCCCTTTATGATGCCTCTATGTTTTGCTGCAGACTGCAGTAGTTAAGGAACTGCAGGACTTGAAGGAGGTGGTTATGAAAGGTGAATTGGAAGGAGAGAACAAAAAGGAAAAATTTGATCCTGAGAAGCACATTGATGCTTACTTGCCTGCGTGAGATCCATTCTTCAGCAGGGGCAAAAACTAACTCCAGCATGGATTGGTTAGGGTTGTAATATTCCTACATAAAACAAGGAATCACGAATTAACCACTTTATGCATAATCAAAGAAAGACGCAGTTAATGCAGTGGGTCTGTACTTTGAATAAGAAAACTGGGTAAAAAGATAGACATCGACTTGTATACTGTCCAACATATTTAACAGAGAAGAGCATACAATTAACTGTCAATATCAATTTTTTCCTAAATATTTAAACATAACAGGGTAGTTCCTTCATGTGGTGCCTAACCAGCACAGCTACCCATGCTTGCAATATATTAAGCAAAAGCTGACCATTACCAGGTCAAAATTTAAAAGTTTCTGTTATTTCCCACTAATCAAGGGTAGGGTGTAGGGTAGAAATAATGAATTTAAAGGTACAGGCAAACAAAAAAATGATGTGGTTTAGTATATATGCGTTCAACAAGGAGAGAAAAATAGCTAACGGGGAGTCAATAAATTAGAACTTTACCTTACATGTTACAGACATGTCAGTGTACACACTCAATAGAGGACTTCTGTAAAAGAAGGAGACGCACAGATGAAACTCAATACACAACCAAAAAGCAATATTACTAGATACTGTAAGATAACATCAAACAGAAGCTAAAGAAAAACTCTCCTTCAACCATGGGCAACCTAAAAGGCATTAAGATAGTCCAATTACTATTAGCTTTGTAAACCAATCTGCATTGAATCGCTAATGACTATTGCACAAACAGCACCGAGGATTAAGCATTGACTAAGGGCAAGACCTGCTGAAGAGTAGATGATCATATGTGTTTTTCAGTTTCCTGTCGAACCTGCAGATGAAAATAATCTGTATCAGTTAACCACTGGACTCATGATTTAGCTCTCACTGATGACTAACTGTAGAAATGAAGTTGCCAACAATTCCCAAAGATAGCCGATTATATACGATAAGAATCCAATTAACTGTTCAAAGAAGGAATGAGTATTCATTTGTCAATCAGTTAATTAGTAGCAAAAGATAATGAAATTGAAAGTAAATAAATGAAGAAAAAGAGTGATGAATTGATAATATAAAAAGAGCAATTCATATGAATTTCCCAATTTACCTAAATAATTGCATTTTCAGAACATTTTAAAGCTTGAAATAAATTTTCACTTTCTATCAACTTACCTTTCCATTTAAGGGAATTCACGGACAAAGACATTTGAACAAAGAAATTGATTAAAATGCATGATGATATAGGACAAGTTCTAGTAATATGATTTTCCCATCATCCCATGTTACCTCAGTACTTGCATTTTCAAATAATCTTAAAGATTACAATGATTTTCATATACGCAGAAGTTGTTCTTTTCCATTTATGAAATTTCTAGGCCCAATCATTTGAGCAAAGAAATTGATCAAAACTAGTGATCATGTACAAAAAAATGCAACTTTCCCTATGTTACACCAGTACTTTGGATTGGGAGACCATTTTAAGGATACAAGAAAAACTCACATCTTATCAACTTATTCTTTTCCATTTATCAAAGTTCCCAGCCAAACCATTTAAACAAAGAAGTCTGTTTCAATAGACTTTCTAATATACATCCCTTATACATTTAAGTAAACCCCACTTGCAAAACCCATCAACCAGGGGAACCCAACACAAACACACTCAACGAAAACAACTCTATGCAGATCTACGTACAGGGAAAGCTCAACCAGACAACAATATAAGTGTAAACAATGTTAATCTCACAAATAAAAATTAAAACACAAAATATTAACCATTCAAACAAAAAAGAAAACACAAAATCTGTCAAAAAAACAAAAACAAACACACAAAATTAGGGGTTAGGGATTCATTACCAGCCGACGAGTGACGAACTGACTATTAATCGAAGATGGAGACACCGAGATAGGGAGTTGATTCAGTTGAACTTCAGACGAAGAAGAATGATAAGAGATTGAGATGCGGCCGCGATAAAGTTACTGAGAATCTGAGAGTGAGAGATCAGAGATGAGATGAGACATGAGAGTGAGAGATCAGAGATGTGAGAGATCAGAGATGAGATGAGAGTGAGAGATCAGAGATGGGAGATGAGATGAGACTGAGAGAGTGAGAGGCGTGGCTGCTGTGTGAATGGCTGAATGCGTGAAAAAATTAGGGATTCAAAATTCATTACTGCAAATATGGGTACCCACGGGTTCACCCGTATAAACCGTGTGAATTTGGGCTGGGTACGGGCACGGGTCTAAAAAAAGGGGTTTAATAAATTGGA
Source organism: Pistacia integerrima (assembly GCA_026225825.1). NCBI lineage: Eukaryota > Viridiplantae > Streptophyta > Magnoliopsida > Sapindales > Anacardiaceae > Pistacia > Pistacia integerrima. The sequence goes on from CM047744.1 coordinate 14,768,734, forward strand.
CCCGTGCCCTATATTTTTTACCCGGGTACGGTCCAACCCGCGGGTCCAGACCCGTTTTGCCAGATCTAGTGCTGGGCAAGTCCTTCCTTATCCCCTATCGACTAATAACTTAGAAAATATTCTCAAATTATCTGGGGCTTAGACTGATGTGTAGTCCTCATTCACTTATAGACAAAACTTGAATCTGTTGGGTTAATGACAACCGTATTCTTTATGTCTTGGGGCAACGTGACAACTCCTGGATAACACAAAGTCTTCCTGTACTCTGATTTATGTTTGTTGATGTAAGCTTACTTCAGCTCTGACTTTTTAGGCATAACAATATTTTTTTGGTAATTTTCATCTTTTTAAAGTTTTTCTTACTTAACCACAACAAATAGGGTAAAATAGTACTTCCATCAAATTTTGCAAATTCTATCGTAACAGAGCTAGAATTCCAGGCGAACGAAACTATAAGAATCTTTTACTCAGACTCCCGAAAAAAAGGTAATATTTATTTAGCCCCCCAATAAAAGTCCTTTTAAGTAATTTTCTCTCGTCTTCAAGTTCAAAGGTTGCTGCTGTCTTGGTCGTGAAATTTTGTCAGCCGCCATTGTCAATCACAGCCAAAAAAAAAAAAAAAATTTATTTTCATTTCAATTTCCATTGTTCTGAAACCAGTCTTCCTTCGAAATGGCCTCACTACGAGGTTTAGTTTCGCTTTCTCCGAACCCAATATTCCTCCACAAAAGATTCAAGCTCAAAGTCATCACCCCATTCTCAAGTACCCTCCAGATTGCTTCGCGTCTCACCGTCCGATGCGCGGTTCGCTTCCGTCCTTGCATCGACATACACAAGGTACTTACCAATTTTACTAAATTTTTAACTAATTTATTTTATAGGCTTACAGTTTTTGAGTAATTTCATCAGGGGAAGGTGAAACAAATTGTTGGGTCAACTCTTAGTGATTCGAAGGATGATGGGACAAAGCTTGTAACGAATTTTGAATCCGATAAATCCGCTGCTGAGTTTGCGAATTTGTACAAGGAAGATGGGCTTACAGGTGGCCATCTTATAATGCTTGGAGCTGACCCTTTAAGTAAAGCTGCAGCCATCCAAGCGCTTCATGCCTATCCTGGTACCCATTAGTCTTCTGTGATTTTTTGTGGTGGTTTTATCATTAAGGAAAATACAGTTTCTTAAAAGTTCATTTTTTATAATTTTTTTTTCTTATATCAAACTGATTTTAGGTTATGGTATTTATGGGAGTGACGATGGGAATGCACATATTGCTGAACTTAATTGTGTGGTCTGATTAGGGCCTATATCTCTTTTGCCGGGAAAATTTATCACAGATGTTATATATTCGATCCAATCATCGAGCAATGAAAAATATAAATTCCCTGCTTGTTTCCGTGAAAAAAGAACCAAAAAAAAAAAAAACCTCTTTTTGTGTCTCAAATGAAGATTTCTAAGTGCTGAGTTGTCTTGAGAGTAAACTATTTCTGTTTGATAATATGTTTAAAACTTACAGATTTTTCCTCTGCTGAACTTACTGCGAGGACTGGAATATTCTAGGCGGTTTGCAAGTTGGAGGGGGGATCAATTCGGACAATTCTTTGAGTTACATTGAGGAAGGAGCCAGCCATGTCATTGTCACTTCAGTATGTCGCTATTTTCTATTTTCTTAGGCAATTTTAAATTTGATAGTTTGATATGCCTCATCCTGCTTCATCTCTCTTGTTTACACGAACTTGCAAATCTCAAATCTATGTCATATTATAAGTGCAATTAAAATCCAAGACCTTTACCTTTTTCTGCTTTCTTTCTTTTTAATTTATAAACTTTGGCACATGAGCTCAAGTTTGATGTATTTGCAATAACACTTTGATATTGGTGTTAAGAAATATCCTGGGAAGATTAATATGTTTTACTTCATATATCTTTCTGCATTAATCTTACTTTGTCATTGTTAATATTACTGTTTTCTGTTTCTTCTGTGAAGAGGATTTCTCTATGTTATATATTTCCATAGATTACTTATTAATTTACATTCTTCTTTGATGTATTACAGTATGTATTTAGCAATGGTCAAATGGACCTTGAAAGGCTTAAAGATCTTGTCTGTGTCGTTGGGAAGCAGAGACTTGTGTTGGACCTTAGTTGCAGAAAGAAGGTATCGAATCAATAATATATGACTCTCCCATTTTCATAGGTTGAATATTAACGAATTAGGCATGAATATGACATATTCAATTGCTGGACTATTGACATTCTGGTATACTAATGGAATTTTGGTGGTCACTTAACCATTTTAATGCTTTGGGGTGGGTTCTCCTTTGCAAAACAAGGTATAAAAAATAGTGGATGTTTGGAAGAGATAGTAACATAAGAGTTGAACATATAGGTTAGTTCTGTTAAGGGACTTCTACTGTTTCTTGTCTGAACTAACTTAGGAAAGTATTAGCTTCAACTCTCTATTTCCTTAGCATCATATGTTTTGGTTTTTGATTTGCAGGATGGTAAATATGCAGTTGTCACTGATAGATGGCAGAAATTCAGTGATGTATATCTTGATGAAAAAGTGTTAGATTTTCTTGCCGGTTATGCAGATGAATTTCTGGTCCATGGTGTTGATGTTGAAGGGAAAAAGTAAATGCCATTTTGTTTTTTCATTTGGATTGCTGCCAATCAATTAAATTACTGTTGTTTGGCTTTGCAAACCCATAATTTAAGCTAGTTGTTTATTGGAAAACCAAAGTACAAATAAGGTTTTATACTGTAACTGATAAGGATACAGTCATCTCATATCAGAAAATAATTGATTAGGAAATTCTCAGTTCCAGTTTTCATTTATTGTAGGCTTGGTATCGATGAAGAGCTTGTAGCATTGCTTGGCAGGCACTCACCGGTGAGTAGTGTAATTTCAACGCTGTGTTTATGTTCATGTTTCTTATTTGTCACACAAAATATCTTGTTATATTTGCATTTCTGCACCGATATTTTCTAAATGCTTTGGGTAGCTTCATCTAGTTAATCTCCTGAACACTGAATTTTTTTCCATCTCCATATTGATCTACATTTACTGATTTTACCATCTCCATAAGAACCTTAACCTTGTTTAACTATGCTCTTGCGATGCATTCTTATATGATTATAATTTGGTTATGTATGTGGGTTTTGGATGGTAGATTCCTGTGACTTATGCAGGTGGTGTGACGACAATGGGTGATTTAGAGAAGATAAAAACGGCGGGTATGGGACGGGTGGATATTACTGTTGGCAGTGCTTTAGATATATTTGGTGGGAACCTAGCGTACAAAGATGTTTTTGCTTGGCATTCCCAGCAAGAGGAGGTCTTGACAAATTAGTGACTTTTTTTTTTCAATGTCCATCTTTGTAATGGTTTTATAATTTTAAAAATAGTCTTATTGAATACTTTGGAATTGTTTCCCTTCACAATTTTCTAATAACTGCTAGTAGACTTGAAACCGAATTTTTGTTGATTGTTATGTTGTACTCTGGGAATTTTTTAGATTTATGTGTACTGATAAATAATCATCCACTTTTCCCATTTCCATGTTTATCAAACATTAAGAAATTAAGAGAGAAAATAAAAAAAAAGAGGAATTATCTATTTTATAGTAAATTCTGAATAATACATGTCGACACCAAAAGATTATAGTTGGCATTATTTTGAGTTTCTTGAAAACTTAATTTTATAAACAAGCTCCCAAATCTTATATTTTAAAATAGATAAATGACCATAATAGATTTAAGTTACAGAACAAGAAAAAAAATCACAAAGCCCAAAGATATGAAAAACCTTGGACACAATATAATGGCATCATATTATGAATCATCATAATATCATTAGCATGGTCTTTTATATATAGAATTAAGGACATTACGGTTTAGAGAGCTACAGTTTTATTAAATTAAAAAAAAAAAAAAAAAAGACAAATTTATTTATATAAAAAAATCGTTTAATGATAAGAGATCGTCATACTTAATCTGTGTGATTGTGAAAGACATAAATGACCCTAAAGTATTGTTGATTTATAACATTAAAATTATAAAAGTGCCAGGATCTTATGACTTAAATTTTTAACATTTTTTTTTTGAACCATCCGTGTAAATTTAATAGTGACAAATTTTGTTGAGTTGACATTAAATATATTACTTTAAACCTTTATATCATCATGTTAGATCTACACAAATGAACAATTTATAAGAAGAGTAAACAATTTTTTCCCACTCAAATAATGGTTTAATGACACATTTCTACTAACGGACTTTTAAAATATCATTTTATTACCCAAATTTATATTTCGTTTTTGATTCTGGCATTGTTGCGACATTATACTACCATCATTATCTTCTCCGATTATCACTTACCAAAACCCTTCAAACCTTACTCCTGGCGACCCCGCTAATCATTAGTAATTGAACAATTAAGGTTTGCACAGTCACTCCTCCCAAGTCAAATTTCGATCAATTCCAACCACTAAAAGACTCATTGACCCCACCTGTTTAAAAGCCTCAACAACCTGGAACGAGTTTGCTCTCTGTTCGTTTTGAGAATATAAATTTAGATAATAAAGTGATATTTTAAAAATCTATGGGCAAAAAAGTGTCATTAAGCCATTATTTGAATGGTAAAAAGTCGTTAACTCTTCATAAGAAGCCTAAAAAAAAAAAAAAAAAAAAGGTAAAAGCTTTAAGTCATAGTATCCCAACCCATTATAAATTATATAAAATATTAAATAGGCATTGGCCTTGGTGGTTGCCATGGCATAGCTAGCTTTTGTTTATCTAATTTATAATTAGTTTTTTCAATTTTTATACGTTATTAATTTTTTTTAAACTTCATATATATATTGTCTTTTTTCTTATTTTTAATTTTCTTGATGTTCTCAAAAATTTTCAGATTTTTGTTTCTGTTTTTATTTTTTATTTCAAATATTTAGATTATTTTATTGTTCTATATAAATTTTTTTAAATTTATTTTTTCCGCGTAAAAATATATAATTAAACTACCAAATGAAAGACAAAAATATCTTTAAATAAATTTATAATTTTAATAATAATTTTCCACTATTAAGTGTCTTATTTGTTTATATGAATGAAAATTTTATCCGTTAGAATGAAAATATCCTTAGAAATAAAAGATAAATTTTGAGGGGTTTAAAAATATTGATGGTTTGAGAAATTATATTAAATAGCCTTGAATTGAAAACTAACACTTTTTGGAAAGTGTCTCAAGAAATAGTAAAATCTAATTTTTCACAAACTCTTGGGAAGAAATTGCCCACATTGACAAATATATGAACTTAGGAAGAAAAACTCATGCTTGAACTCTAAAATCCTGAGTGAAAACTTGTTTTTGTGATATCAAAGAGCTACTGTTGGATTTGGGCAGTATATTGGGTTATTTAAAGGGTTTAGAAGAGATTATTCAATAAGTTTTCCAATTTGAAAATTGTTCCAAATAAGAAATCATTAAGTATGTTGCATAGAAGACATATTTAATAAGCTATTTTTGTTTAAGCTTATATTGATGTTGAGATGTTGAAAATGGGTGAATTATACAAATCTAAGTAAGTGTATCGATCAATATTGGAAGATTTGGATTAAAAATTGGTTGGACGTTGAAAATTGGTTTTGGCCAACATTTGGTCGAATTCAACCAACTTCACCCTTCAATATTAAAGTGGTCGAATAATTTCAATTGGCCAATCCTAGGGTTTTGACAAAATTCACTCTTTCTTCTCCAAATGATTTGCAACTTTTGGCCAACAAGGTCATTTGGATCGTCTGAAATCCCTTGTCGGTCAAAAAACACAAGTCCCTATTATTATTTTTCACAGTAAAAAACGTTAAAATTACTCAAATTCACACCATCAAACAACAATTAACCCAATCTCACATTCAAAACCAATAACTCCATCAAAAACCTTAAATCTAAAATCCAAAATCAATTGAAATCCGAGACCAAATTAAATAACAAAATCAGTTTATAGGCTAGGTTTTCAAAGTTTTCAATGGAAGGAATGGTTAGATGAAGATGAGTGAATGTTTATGTTCGTCCTTCAAATTTGTATAAAATATGATTGCGATATTTCTTGAGAAGGTTTTCATAAAGTGATTTCGATTCCCTATCCAAAATAGTGCCACCGGTACTACTGGCCACGAATAAAATTTGCGTCTCTTTTCTCTTTTGTTTAATTTATAAAACTATTTGAAACGATAATTTCTCGTTAAAATATTGGAAATTATTTATTTCCGGGGAAAACTCTAAACCATAGTTTCCATCAATAATATGAATAAAATTAAAATCCCCAACAGAAATTCAAACCCAGAAAGAAACTGAAGCTGAATTCAAAAAGATGCTTCTCTCGAAACCTTCACTCATCACGCACAACTCCCTACCCAAAACCATAACTAAACCCCTTAAGAAATCTTCCTTAACAATCACCAATGCCATCTCCAGTGGTAGTGAAAGAAAACCCATGTCTGGTTTTGAAGCTCGACTCTCTCTTGTCTTGGCTCTCGCTTCCCAAACTTCCTCTCTTTCTCAGCGACGTACATGTTATCTTTCACTCTTTTGTTTTATTTTTTTCTTTCTCTTTAACTCTTAATTTGTTACTTTCTTTATTCTTATGTATTGATTAATTTGTTAGCAGTTCTTGTGGACTTGGCTACTGAGACTGCGAGATATGTTTTCCCCAAAAGATTTGAGAGCCGGAATTTGGAGGAAGCCTTGATGGCAGGTACAACTTTATATACCTCAAACCTCTTTTCAGTCGATTTTTTTTTTTTTTTTTTTTAAATTCTAGACTCCTCATATTGTATGACAAAATTGTTCAATCTTCATGTTGTAATTTGACTGAATTTTCCTTTAGCATTAACCATACTGTTAATTGGCGCCAATTAACGAGGCTCGCGGTAGGATGGATGGTTATTTAAGTTATTTGGTACTTAAAGATTGTTCTAATTTGATCATGTCAAAATATGCCAAATTATAAGAATCATATAAGTTGGTTATTTGTCTATACTGGGATGTATAACAAATTCCTTATTTTATCACAAAATTTATGACTTGTTTAAAATTTATGTGGAGCTGAAATTTTCAGTGTGTCTTGTATATAAATTTTGTTTTATGTAGTTCCGGATCTTGAGACGGTGAAGTTTAAGGTTTTGAGTAGAACAGACCAGTACGAGATAAGAGAAGTTGAGGTATATATTCGTAGTTGATTTTTCAGTCAATCTCCTTATTTTCCACCTTTCAAGTATTTTATGTATGTTTATCACCTCAATGCCTACTTGTTAATTGTTCTTGTCGCATTATGTTTTCATTGCTTTTATGTTCATATAAGTCTAAATTGATTGGCTGTGATTGTGTAAATAGTCGTACTTTATAGCTGAAACGATGATGCCTGGGAAAACTGGATTTGATTTCAATGGTGCATCTCAATCGTTCAATGTGTTGGCTGAGTACCTGTTTGGTAAGGTAGTTCTGGTGGTTTTACTTATGAACTATACCTCTTTGTTTCTCTTTGAGTTTGTTATGGTGAATCTTGCCTCTTTCTGCGCCGTTTTTAGAATACAATAAATGAGAAAATGGAGATGACTACACCTGTTATTACGCGTAAGAGTCAGTCAGATGGTGAGAAAATGGAAATGACAACACCTGTGATAACAAAGAGGGTTAGTTCTCTACATTGATTTTATGTTAATAGTTCATTCGTTTCTATATCATAAACTTTTGACTTTTGAAGTATACTTGGAGTATTATTTTGTCTTGTCTTCTGATTCCTGTTTGAGGGTGTAATAGGACTTTTTAGTTTGATTTACTTCCAGCTGATCTCAACTAGGATTGTTGTGATTCAAACATTAGTTTGCTATTTTTTTTTCTACACTTTACTTATTTCTTACATATACAAATCTATATCTTTTTTATTTCAGAGAATGTTTGGTGTTTAAATTATATTTGCTATTAAATATAGTTTGTTTTTCCACATTTGGCTTATTTTTCATAGACAAATCTTTTGATATCAAGGAATGTTTGGGGATTAAATAATTAGATTTTTTCACAATGTTCTACGTAGAACCTTTTTTATTCTTTTATCATTTTCAAATTTTCTATGGATTTTCTTTATCATCAACTCTTGACTTTTGAAACATACTTGTGGTGTAATTTTGTGTTATCTTTCTGATTTCTATTAGATGACATTGTGAAGAAAATAATTATTTTTATCAAATATACTAATTTTTGGACCTTTTGAAGATGCTTTTACTTTTAGTTTAATTTTACTTCCAGGTAATCTCAACTAGTGTTGCTTTAATTGCTTATATTTCATACACAAATCTTTTTATATCAAATAATGTTTGGGGGTTAAACTACTGTATTTATGGATTTATCTTCTACCAAGAATTTTTTTTTTTTTTTTTTTTTTTAAATATTTATGCAGCTGACAGATGAAGATAAGTGGCAGATGTCTTTTGTCATGCCTTCAAAGTATGGTTCCAACTTGCCATTACCAAAAGATCCATCTATAAGGATAAGAGAGGTGCCGAAGAAAGTTGTTGCCATGGTTGCCTTCTCAGGTTTGTTGTTCATAAGTTTGCCTGTGGAAAAGATATTAATATTTTCCCCTTATTAGTATTCTGTCCCAAAGCTGCATTTTGAGCTGCAGTATTTGGGTTTTAGAATGGGCTGAAAATAATTTCTTGAGTGCAGTCCAAACCTCATTTGAGGTTATTAAAATACCTCAAGATGCCTTCGAACATGGTTGACAGTAACCACCCTAAAAGTGTTTGGTCCTGCCTCTTCCAGTCTGAGAAATTTTTTATTGACAGCAGCTGTTGCAACTTGAGTGCTCTCTCTGCTAACAATAGTTGGATTGGGTGCCTTTTTAGTCACATCAATGGTTCCTTCCAAATGATTTGCTTTGATTGAAGTAATAACTTGTGATTTCCAGATCAAATAATTTAATCTGTCAAGTTTGATAGGAGTGATAACAATGCTAAATTGTTTTGAGCTGAAGTTTTTGAGGAGACCTGTGCAGTAGTTGGATTGATTAAGAATACTGGGTTAGTCATTTTTATTTCAGCAGCAATAATTGCTCTTATACTAATTTAGAAAGATTGAAAAACTTTTTTGGTATTGAGTACAAGCTAATCAAAATAAAATAACTCTTGAGGAAGAAAAATTAAAATCACTATTCACTAAAAACATCTTAGAAAGATTGAAAAACTTTTTTGGTATTGAGCTCCCATTTATCCAAAGAGAAGAGCACTCTGGAAATAAGATGACTCGGCTAATGAAAAATCTGCATAAAACTTGAACGACGCCATTTGTTCTAACTCCTTCAAATCCATCTTACCAACTGCTATTTTGCTTGTCCCCATCAGCAGCCCGGGTAGCTTCATATTAGGATCCAGTTCCAGGTCACTGGTTGCTAGAATGTCAGGTTCTCTGTTTTTGCGGTGCTGCAATGATCTCTTTCCTCTTTTTCATTGAGGAAGAAACTAAACATAAAGTGCATTGTACTTTAATTTCTCATTAGTCCTCTCTATAGCAGACATTACATGATTAATGATCTTCTTTGTTGATTACTTGAATCAGGTTTTGTTACTGATGAAGAAGTTAAACGACGGGAATCAAAATTGCGAAATGCTTTGAAAGATGACATAAAGTATCAAGTAAAAGAGGGTGCTTCAGTTGAAGTTGCTCAGGTAATCTCTTTAACTGACTTTTTAGTGACAAGAAATTCTGAATAAACTTGATTTTGAGCATTCTGTCATACAATACCTTTTCAGCACTAACTTTCGTGTATGTGGATGCAGTATAATCCACCATTTACGGTTCCATTTCAACGTCGTAATGAGATAGCACTGGAAGTAGAAAGAAAGGAAGAATAACACAAAGTTTTCAGAAAATGTGGATGCTAGAGTTATACTGTATAGTAAATTTACACCTTTTCTTCTGTAAAGAAAGATAAAGAATCTTGTTTAATATCAAGCCCAACCAAGTATATTTTATAAATGTAAAATCTATCGTGACTCTAGTTTTTTTGAAATTTCAATGGTTCTTCAGTCGATGAATATTGGCAAAACAGAAATTGCTTAAGAGTGGATGAATGTGTCTCCATGATATTCCAGCATTTATTTAAATGGGATACTAACATATACATCTTGTTTAATTTTTTTAATAAATATTCGTTGTTGTCAAAAAGTATTGCATTCCCCTTAGGCCTTGAACAATGGATTTTAATAATTTTTGGAAGAATTTTTACAGTTATATTGATCTCCTAAATTTTTTTAAGGTAAAAGAAATTAAGTAATACTATTGAGTATTGAGTTCCAATTCTTGTACAATCTCCAATTGATTAAATTTTCCAGGTTAACTGTTTCACATTACTAGCCATAAAACATATTAAAAACAATGTCAGATAGCATTTAAATTGCAAAGATGGATCCTTGAAAACTAATTTATGTTTAAAAATGAAAGTAAGAATTACCAATGAGCTGCAAATTTTTGTAATAATATGAAAAGTAATGAAAGATCATTCCATACTATTAGCATGATATTTAATGAATGTAATAAAGCTTTTGTATACAGGAAATTGGCTCTAATTCTAAAATGGTCAAGAATCTTTTAATCTCACTCTATCTCTACTTCGGAACAAGCATTAGAAACATTGAGCTTCATTCTTTAAATATTAAAACAAACCCAATCAAAAACATTAGAAGCATCAGAAAGTCAGAACAAGTGCGTTATGTAACCTGTAAAGAGTTGAGAAAACTGTAAATTGCAGACATTACACTCTCAAGGAAGATCAATTCTGGGGCAGCTTTAGCATTATCCCGGTAAATGGCAATCAAAAACATCCTTTTCTCTTGTGTTGATTTGTATTTTCGGTCTACCAAACCATTACATAATTTGAGATTAAATAACATGTGACCTGAAAGATTTGGATGCAACGACATTTGCCCCAGGATTCATACAATGAAGAAAGACTATCCCAAGATTCTAATAACAGAGAAAACGAGTTCACAGTAATACTTGACCTTATTGTATGTCATCTAAAGCTTCTGTAACACCATCAGAAATTCTTGTGTTTTTCCGATGCTTTGATTTCATGTTTTTCCTAGATGCTGCCTTAGATTTTCGGCCTTCTTTCTCTGTCTTGGTGAAGAGATCGTTGTACTTCTCTAGTACCCTCTCTTTCTCTTCTGGTAAGCCTAATATCTCATATGCATCTGCCACCTTTTGCACAATTGATTTCTCTGGAGGCTTACGATCAAACGCTTCAAGGCCTTTGAAAAGCTTTATGAGCCTTTCTGGCATATTGTTTCGGTAATATATACAGATCATGCTGTTGCATAACTGCCAAGGCACGGAGTGCAGAGCAGTACCAATTTTTTTCATCCAAAACTTGTGTGCTTCTTCTGCTCTATGGTCCTTATCTAAAGCTCGCACCAGTTGCACATATGTTCCCATTGTAGATCCCTGGCCCTTGCTTAGCATCCATTTAATAACCTGAACAACTCTATGCCACTGTTGTTCCTTCTCAAGAGCAAACAAAGCCTGCTTAAGTGATGCAATAGGAAAGTTTTGTTCCCATGCAACCCAAGCATCAAGACAACTGTAAACAGCTTCTTTACTATCCTTGAGGTCAAGAAGTGTGCTTACAAGAAAATTGATCTTATCCTTTCTTGAAACATTCTCCCCAATTTGATGTTTCCTTAAACTTTCAGCTTTTTGCTCTGGATACCTTTCCAGTATTTCATTCTTGGGTTGACCCTCAAATGATGACATACCTTTTGCAATGTTTTGGTTAGATATTTGAATATGTTTCATTGCATACCAACTAGAACTTTGGGTTTGGACCCTAGTGCCAAACCGAGTTAATTGACCAACAAGGTAAGACAATGTAGAAACTCCCCGCATTGCAATTGCTGCTTCAGAGCAGAAAACAGTTGCCCAACACTTATGCAAAAGTCCAAGTCTGACACAAAGAGCAAGAAAGAAAATTAATGTTTTGATGAGAAAACTAAACTTCTGAGAACGTTTAAAATAAAGTTCCAATTGATCAGTTAAAACTCGTCAATTAGTCTACGATTGATACAAAGAGCAATTAGAAAAAGCCCAAATTGTTTTCCACTACAACAATATTATAAAATTGAGAATGCAACAAATTCTACCATTACTCAAGTCATGGTTTAATTTAAAAAAAAAAAAAAAAAAGTAACAGTATTTGTTTCCAGATTTCTTACACCCTCACAATTTTCAATAATTTTGAAGATAAACATAAAATTAATTAACCACATTCAATACAGTAATAAAGCCACAACCTAACCAATAATTTATTTCCAAATCTCATCTACTTTGTTTCTCAAACAAAACCCACGATTCCTAGTTCACATATCTAAACTAGTACATAGATAAATTTAGATAGTTGGTTCATAGTTTCTGCATTTCCACTGCACCATTTAGACCTGAAGAATACTCAACTTCACCCATACCTCTCTCCGATCTTTAAAATTCTTTGTACCTTGTCTTCTCTCCATTATCATCCATTCCAAGTAATTGTGCCTCTACCAAGAGGCTGGCTTGTTTTTCACTCAGTAATGCAGAATAAAAAATTTCACTTTCATCATTTTTTTTGGAGCGCTCCCTAGATTCCGTTGTTTGATATTTGATTTGCAGCAGTTGATGAAGAAATCAATTAAATGGAAATTATACGATTGAAAAAAATTCAATATTTCTTTCGGAACCCAGGTTAATAATTTCACTCTACTCTTGGAAATAAAAATAAAAATTGAATGATATTGTCGTCATCACCAAGAAGAATGAACAGAAGCCTTACCTGACCCTTCAAATTGAAAACTGGTTATTTGGCAGGGTGTGTGTGGTGAGGAGGTGCGATGGGGTTTATGAGATGAGGCTTCTGTGTGGTGTGGAGGTGCAATGGGCTTGAGATAAAGCTTCTATGTGGCGAGATAGGTGCGATGGGTTTGAGAGATAAGGACAAGGATGAGATTGGCTAGGGTAGTGGTGGCTAACGGCGGCGAAGAGGAACTAAGGGAAGGTATTGGGCGGAGAAGCCGCTATGAGTGAATCGTTTCTGCTCCAACAAGGACTCAGGGAAGGGGGGCTTCTTTTGCAGGGATGGGTGGGAAGGGTTAGTCTAGTGTATGTAATTTTTTTTTTTTTAAAGAATTCAGTTACAAGTGATGTTATCACCCTCGTGTTATATATACATATATATTAATTACCCCTTGTTGTTTAACACGTAGCACATTTTTGGAACAATAGAATTGTTTCATCTTGTCACATTGGATTGACAAATAGGATTTGTGGTTTCATGAACTCAATCAAATTACTTCATTTTGACACGTTGAGTTTGTATTTATTACCTCATCTACAATTAATAATTAATAAAAATTATTGAATCTGTATTAATAATTAATAATAATAATAATAATAATAATAATAATAATATAGGTGTATTACATTGACATTCCAAAGCTGTAACCATTTTGATGCATTGGATGTATATTAATAACAAATATACAGTGCATTGGATTGCTATTGTATTTATTGTTCTATCTACAATTAATAATTAATAAAAAGTTCATTTGTGTTGAATATGTTTTCTATAAAAACATTCGTGTATTTTAATTTGTTATATGAATGATTAATTGTTTATGTCTTGCTAATGTGTGAGTATATATGTTAAATGAATTAATTTTGGCCGATTCCATTTTCCAATTAATAGGTGTTATTTGAAATATTTCTTATCAGTCCTAATATGATAATCCCTTAAATTTGGGTTAAGTAAACTATTCATTTTATCATTACACACATTTCGATTTCTACTAAACAATCAGTAGTAAATGGACCATAACTTGCTCAATAAAAAGCCAATTGATGAGAAGATTGAATTTTTAGAAACTAGATAGACAGGGCTTTAATTTGATATATTATACACTTAATTCGGATAACTGTAGCCCCACTGTTGAACCATTTCTTTTATCATCACATATTTCGGCTTTTACTGAACAGTCAATAGTAAATTGACCATAACTTATTCAATAAAAATCCAATTGATGAGAGGTTTAAATATTTATAAACTAGACAGATAGGGCTTTAAATTGATATATTATATGCTTAATTTGGATAATTGTAGCCCCACTGCGAAACCATTTCTTTTATCATTACACACATTTCAGTTTTCCCTGTTTCTCAATTTCCACTGAACAGTCAGTAGTAAATTAGTTATAACTTGCTCAATAAAAATCCAATTGATGGGGGGTTTGAATATTTGAAAACTAGACAGACATGGCTTTATTTTAATATATTATAAGCTTAATTTGAATACTGTGGCCCCACTACCCAACTATTCCTTTTATCATCACACACATTTTGGTTTTCATTGAACATTCAGTAGTAAATTGACCATAACTTGCTCAATAAAACTCCAATTTATGAGAGATTTGAATCTTTAGAAACTAGATAGACAAGACTTTAATTTGATATGCACTTAATTTGGATAACTATAGCCCCACTTCCAAACTATTCCTTTTATCATCACACGCGTTTTGGTTTCCACTAAACAGTCGGTAATAAATTGACCATAACGTGCTTAATAAAACTCCAATTGATGAGAGGTTTGAATCTTTAGAAACTAGACAGATAGGGCTTTAATTTGATATATTATATGATGAATTTGAATAACTATAGACCTATTGCTAAACCATTCATTTTATCATCACACACATAAAACAAATTCAATTTTAGTGATGACAAAGGAAAACAAATATTGATATATAGTTTTATTGTTCTATCTCTTTTGGTTATTTTTGGATTGATTTTGTTGTTTGATTTGTGGGTTTTACAATTATTGTCTTTCTTTAGGATGTTGTCATCAAATGCTTTTTTGCTATATGTGGTGGTCAATTCTAATTGTAGCAAATGGATTTGTGTCACAGGACCTTTATCTTCATGGCTTTTTCAATGCTTCAATTAAGTTGCCTTCAAATTACACTGTTGGGGTTGTTATTGCTTTCTATGTGAGTTCTCTTATCAACATTCTTAATTTTTTTTTTATTTCTAAAATAATAATAATAATTCATTTTCTCTGCTCAACAATCAAAATCAGTTTTTTTCCTTTGGCTCTGCAAGTCTCTTGCTTAAAAGTTCACATTTTTTAGCAAGATTTCTCTTTATGTAATTGATTTATAGACTTATCAATAATACCCAGTAGGTATGAAGTATAAAGGCTAGGAAGTGTTTGAGGAATATTTGGGGTTGTTTTTATAATGAATAGAACTATTAGTAACCTTGGGGTTGTATTTGCAAAATATCAAACTTGTGTCAAATGCTGTGTGTTTTATCATAACAAAGAGTATGAATATTGCCCATGTCTGTAATGAATTCATTAATGAAGAAACCTATTTTTCAATTGTAATAGAAATTCCCTTGATTGTTCTCTATTTTTCTTGCTTTCTTGCTTTTCTTCAAATCCTTCATGGTATTAGAGCCCTAGAAATGCGTCAATGGTTGATCTAATCTTGAGTTTTCCACTTTTGTTTTGAAATCAGAATACGAGCAAGCTGCTAGCTCTGGAGCTAGTAATCTAGCTGTTCATTCTATGTTACTGACACATTTTGTGATGCTAATAGAGAAGAATTATGGATACTGGAGGTCCCAAGTCTTTCTAGCCCTTGCATCACGCGACCTCGATGGCTTTATTACTGGTGAGAACACATGTCCTCCCATGTTTTTAATTGAAAAATCTGTTGCATGTGAAGCATTTGTAAAGAAGCCAAACCCTAAGTACTTTAATTGGAAACGCACATATCAATTCTTAGTTAGCTGGCTGTTTTCATCTATATCTGAATCTATTTTCAACACGTAGCTAAGTGTGTTAGCTCGTATGAAATTTGGAATACTTTAGAACTACATTTCCAATCTTTTTCAAAGGCCATGACATTGCACCTAAGAAACTTGTTACAAACCACAAAAAAAGACTCCTTAAGTATCAATGAATATGTTTTAAAGATGAAAGAGTTAGGTGATGAGCTAGTGGCTACTGGAGTCAATATTGGAGATGAGGAACTACTTTTGTACATATTGGATGGTCTCGGACCAAAATACGATGTTGTAGTAGCTAGCTTAACATACAATAGTAGTATGGCCAGTATATAGGAAGCTCAATTTTTGCTCCACAAACATGAGATAAGGCTGGAGTGACAGAATAATGCTTTGACAAACTTTCACGAGCACCTCACCTCTGCACTGATAGCTTCTAAGCAAGGGTCAGTAGATTCTTCCATAGGAGTTTCGTTGAATTCTAATATGCCAGGGACTGCAATTTAGAACAGCTCACATGTGATACAGCTTGGAATATCAAACTATTCCCCTGCTTCTGAACTAGGATATCAGCATGGTTATTCACCTGGTGCTATGGAAATAGGATGTCTCATCCAATAGAAGGCATTATGAGTTATGTGAATACAAGTTACCAAGGAGCTGGATTTAACAAATCTTTTTACTCATCTGTACCACCAAAGTCTTTTGGTCCTGGTATTGCTCAGCTTCATGGTAATATGATGAAAGGAAAAGGCAGAGGTAGAGGATACTTTAAGCTAAAACTAATCTGTCAAGTATGTGACAAATCTGGTCATTTGGCCATGCAGTGCTACCACAGGTTTGACCAGGAATATCAAGGTTTCATTACATCCTCATATGGCTCACCAATGCAAAATTCTAACTATAATGCATCAATTCTTGCACAAGATAACTTTTCTGGAGTTCATATTGATTCTATTCAAGGGTTGTTAGCTGCTAGCTGTCTACCACATGGTTCCTTAAACAATTCGTTTGCTGGCTTTCATGACTACTATGTTCCTGCATTGACCAAGGCAAATTAGAACTACATATCACCTGTTGTACCTACTGTCTCCTCATAATCTCAAACCACACCTTAGTGTCAGAACACAAATGCTAGTACCTCGAATGTTTCCTTCTCCAAGGCTGTTCCTGAGTCACTAGTACCTGCATTAAACACTTATGAAGCAGTAACAACTCCACAGACAGTGAATGATCAAGCTTGGTCTATGGATTCAGGGGCGTCTCATCAGATGACAACAGATGGCTCTAACCTGATGTTTAAATCCAATTATCCAGGATGTTCTAAAGTCCAAGTTGGTAATGGAGAATATATTCCCATTACTCATATAGGTATGCTTTTGGTGCCTTCATTTGATACTAATAAAGTTGTTAAATTTAGGAATATATTGTGTGTTCCAAAGATTGCAAAGAATTTGTTAAGTATCTCACAGATTGCTAGGGAAAATCCTGTCATAGTAGAGTTCCATACTGATGTTTGCTTGGTAAAGGATAAGGATAGTGGGACTGTGCTACTTCAAGGGGCTGTGAAGAATAGACTTTATCAACTGGAACTGTCCAAGCATGTTAGCTCTCCTTCACGCATCTACAACAATGCAGTTTCTTCTTCTGATTCATACTCATCAATAAAAGCAGAGTGTTATTCCACTCCTGACCCTCACACTATTGGTGTTGGTTTGACATCTGAAGCTATTCAACATTCTAGTTCAGATTTGTCTAGTGTTGTTAGTTTTACTATCTGTAGTTTCAGTTGTAATATAGATACAAGTTCAGACTTACCTTTGTTGTGGCATGCGAGATTAGGGCATCCAAATATGAGAACACTTCATGCTGTGTTAGAAAAGTTGAATGTAAAACATAATGTGACTAATAAAATTGCTTCCTTTTGTGAAGCCTGTCAGTATGGGAAACAACAATCTCAATTTCCAGCATCTAAATCTAGAGCAAAGGCTCCCTTAAAGTTGGTTTATTCTAATTTATGGGGCCCAACACCTGTGCTATATGTAACGCACACATCGAGGTACGTAGTTTTATTTATGCCCTAATACTCTTAGTTGAATTTTGTTAAAGTTATCTTGAACAATTGTGAAGGAAATTCCTTAAAACTTATGGTCTTTTCACTTATAATGAGTTGAAAAAGTGGGGAGTGAAAAAAAATAGAATAATGTGGAGAAGATAATAAAAATGAGGGTATTATGGTAATTGACTAAGGGACATAGATGAAATTTTTAGAAAGTGCAAGGGTAAAATCGAAAACTATATATATTATTATGTAGTAATAAGAGTTCAAGGATTGAAACCCTAGCCACTCCACCCATTATTCACGCCACTCTCCACCCAAATTCTCTCAATTTTTCTTCCACTAATTTCAAGGAAATTCATAGGATTTTGGCTAATTTTGGATAGATTTTCAATCCTAAGCATCCAAAGGTAAGATTCTTGCACCAAGATGTGAGATTAAATTTTAAAGTTTTGAATTCTTATGGTTTTATATGCTTAGGATTTAAGAGGAAGGGGAATTCTACCAAAGAGAGATTATAGTGTTGGAATTGCTCAAATTCAAGGTAAGGAAATCCAACTTTAGCTTTGATTGGATAAATACTTGAGTAGAGAAATTTCTTATATGTTGTATGTGTGTTTGGATGATGAGAATTATAGATTGAAATTGAGATTGTTTGATATGTAAATCTCATGGCCATGAGAAGTGATGTATTAGTATGTGTTGAGTTGATGAAATTTTGGGTGAAATATGAAAGAATGGATGTTGAATGGTGAAGGATAAAATTCGGCTAGGGTGATTGTTGGCCTTAGGGAGTTTTTGCTCCAATTTTGGTGGCTTGAAGAATATGTGGAAGTGTAACCAATTTAGGGTTTGTATGTGCATGTAAGATGTTTGATGAAATTTCCAAGAAAGTGCTATATGAGTATATTAGAATTATTACCTTGTTATGTATTTTTGTTGGCAGAGAATATTAGTCCTATAATGATATCATTATATGCCCTAATGCATTCTTTAATTTTGAGCATTTGCATTTAGAAAGAACAACAAAGAAAGAGCATTTTTACATGCACATATACATGTATGAGAACATTAAAGAATAAAGAGAAAGAAAGAAAAGAATAGAAAAGAAAAGAAAAGAAAAGAAAGAAAAGAAAAGAATAGAAAAGCAAGAAAAATAGAAAAGAAAGAAGAGAAACAGAAAAAGAAAGAAAACATAAAAAAAAAAAAAAAAAAAAAAGAGAGAGAATGCATTGCATAGAAAAATTTCATGCATTTATGCATATGCATCATGCCATTTCTACTACCTCGAGTTAGTTTCCCTATTTGTGCTTACATATCAGTAAGTGAGAAACTAGAATCTTAGAAAGAGTAGAGAAGAATTTAGAAGTTTGGTGTAAGGAAAGAAAATCTAGGATCTGAGTAACAGAGAAAGAATAGAAGTATTGTGGGTTTACTTACTGAGCAATTAGTACTCACCCCATTGATTTCACTGTTTTTGCAGGTAGTAAATGAGATGCGGTCGGATGGGACATCAAGTAGCGGAGGAGAAAGGCAACACTGTCAGACTGTATTTTTGAGTCTATTTTTGTGACTTATTACTTGATGTAGAGATTTGTATATAAAGAAAAATTAGTTATGGGCCCTCTATTTCATACTTACTTATATTTGTTTCCAAAGAATTACTAGCTAGAAAGAATATTACATTTTTGGTATCAGAGCATGGTTTTGGGATTTGACAGTGTGCCCCTCTCGCCACATTGTCGTATAGTAGCCGACCACTGTAAGTTGTTTCTTTCCTTACTTATAGTAGATGAGTTAACTTAGTTGACTAATAGTGTTGGTGCTATGTGATTTAGATGAGACGCATGACCCGATCAAGTAAAAAGAATGTAGTGAGTGCGGGTGAACCATCCAACCTGTTAGGATCTACTCCTCCTGTTCTTGATGAAGTGAGGATTCATAGTATTGTATAGCAGGTAGTGGCAGAGAGTCAGGGGAGACCGATATCAGAGAGAGTTGAAAACCCAGTCATTGTACCGACCACCAGAGAGGAGAGAGAGAGGCCGGTTGTAATAACTCTTTCTAGCTAGTAGACTTTGGAAAATATAATATGAAGTCAGTAAATATATCATATAAATTATATATGTATTTAAGTACAAAATAGTGGGCACAAAAATTTCTTTACATTTATAAAAGTGTCATATACATAAAATCAAAAATAGGCGGTAGTAGTGTCATTCTCCTCCGCTCTCGACGTTTCATCCAACCGCTTCTCACCTATTTCTTGCAAAAAAAAAAAAAAAAAAAAAACAGAGAAATCAATGGAGTGAGCATTAGTTGCTCAGTAAGTAAATCCGCTATGATACCCTTCTATCTTCGTTGCTCATATTCTGAATTTCTTTTCTTACATCACACTTTCTATTCTTCTTGGTTCTCTTTGTTCTTTCTCTATTTCTAATTTCTTACTACTCATGATAGTAAGCATGGTATCATGCATAGGTATGATGCAAATGCACAAATGCATAGGATAAGAATTTTTCTTTATGTTTTTCTATTTCTTATTCTATTTTTCTTTCTTTCTTTTCTTTCTATTCTTTTCTTTCTTTCTTATTCTTTGCCGATCGGACTCGGTTGAGGCATGGATTCGGAACCCTGGCCATGTGAGTGAGTACAGTCCTCATCTACATGCACTTCTTATGGACTGTACAGATTCTTCTTCTTAGGCCGCTCACTAAAGGCTGCGTGCATGTAGGTATATTCTTATGGGTACAGTCCTCATCCACATGCACTCTTACGGACTATACAAATTCTTTTTTTTATTCTTAGGCCGCTCACTGAAGGCGGCGTACATGTGGGAATATTCTTCTTCTTGTCACTCCGGGTTCCTCATCGCAACAACCTTATTTTCTCTTATCTTTCTTTTAGAATTTTGTATTCAATTTCTTTTCTTTCATAATTCTCTTTTCTTTCTTTACTCTTTAATATTCTTATATGCATGTATGCATGTAGATGGGCTTTTCTTATTGTTCTTTCTTAATTCAAATGGTTAAATGCAGAAATGCAATATGGCATGTAAACATGTCATTCTCTACTTTCTCTACTATCTACAAACTCATATAAAAAAGATAAATCAACATACTCATACATGCACCTCTCTATGAAATTTCATCAAACATTTTATATGCACAAGTAAAGCACTAAGGTGATTACACTTCCATAGCAATCTCTAACCACCAAAATTTTGGAGCAAATCTCCCTAAAACAACTCCAAATCTAGCCAGGAAAATATACTCCATAACTCTACTCAAATTCTTTCTTAGCTTATCCAAACTTCCATCAATTTCTATAAACACAATCATCACTCCTCATGGTGAAATTCTAACCATGAATCATCATCAATTCCATCAACAAATCTCAACACTCAAGCATATAAAATACATATAAAAATTTCTCTACACCCATTATTACTCAAATCAGGGGTTAGGGTTGGATTTACTTACCCTAAACTTGGGTAGTTCCACACTAGAATCTCTCTCTTTGGTAGACTTCCTCTTCCTCTTAAACCCTAAGCATATAAACTATAAGAATTCAACACTTTAAAAATTAACCTCACATCTTATTGTTAGAATTCTTATCTTTGTATGCTTAGGATTGAATATCTACCAAAATCCAACAAACAATCCTCTAAATTGCCTTGGAAATTTGATGAAGAAATTGAGAGAATTTGGGGATGAAAGTGGCGTGTGAGGGAGTAGAGAATGGTAGGGTTTTCATTCTTGAACCATTAATATCTCATTTATTACTCATACTTTCCCATTTTGCACTTGGACTTTCTATGAAATTCCATCTTTACCCTTCAGTCAATTATAATAATGCCCTTATTTCCATTGTATTCTTCATGAAATTCTACTACTTTTCACTCCCCACAGTTTCAACTAATTATGGGTGGAATGACCATTTTGCCCTTAAGGAAGTTTTCTAGAATTTTCTCAAAAATTCCAACAAGTTCTTTGCCCCAACGAAACATTCTAGAGTGTACTTTGTCGTGACAAACTTCTTTCCTTGTCACAGCAAAATCTGTAATTCTAAAACACTAATTGGGCAGTGTGTACAATGCCGTGGCGACAAAACTCCTTTGCCGTGGCGAAGTCTGCAAATTCTAATTTTCAATCTTTCACCTTGAAATAAATAAAACTAAGGGAATTAAAGCATAAATAAGTTACCTCACTGTGGGTGTTACACCGATATCCCCTGTAGGACAAAGTCATCTTAAGCCTATTTATAGGTTACCGAGTTAGCATCAGCTGTCAGAATTCAGAGGTACGACAAACCCAATAGTAGCAGAAGAGTGGATTCGGTCTGTGGAGCATACGACGACACTGTTCCCCATGATAGATATCTGTAGGACAAAGTCATCTTAAGCCTATTTATAGGTTGCAGTTAGCATCATTTGTCGGAGTAGACAAATGATAGTAGCGAAGAGTGGATTCGATGCATGGAGCATACGGCTGACACTTGTTCCCCATGATAGATCGGGAGAAGATTCGGTATGCCAGTTTTCTGTTTTGAGGTGATGCCCGAATTTGGTGGGAGTTGATGGAGGATGTGCATGAGGTAGCCACTATGACCTAGGGAGATTTCAGATGACTATTTGAGGCTGAATACCGAACGGTTGACAAGGTTCATGAGAAAACTCAAGAATTTATTAGCTTGCAGTAGGGGACTAGTTCAGTGAAGGAATATTCAGTAGATTTAATTCCTTGGTGAGGTTTGCACCCGGTATAGTGAGCACACCAGAATTGAGAAGGGATAAGTTTGTACATGGGATGAAACCAGAAATAGCTCGAGATGTGATGGCAGGTGCCCAGCCCCTTTAGACTTATAGTGAAGCTTTGGAATGGGCCTTACGGGTTGAAATATTTGTGAATAAGTTAACTTCCACCACTCCATCAGCAGCAACACTTAGTGTCCCACCTCCTGCTCCACAGAGAGATAGAATTGATGTCTCCAAGAATAGAGAAGGGAGAAATAATAAAAGATTTCAGCCCAAGCAGAATCAAAGGGAATGGCAGAATAAACAGCCAAGGACTATTGATTTTCCCCCATGTCAGAAGTGTGGGAGAACTCATCCAGGAGAGTCTCTCAAAGATTTTATGCATTGATTGATTCTAGAGCCACACATTCATTTATTACACATGGGATCTTAGCGAGATTAGGTTTGAAACCTGTTATAGTGGGACAACCTATTAAGTTAGAATTGCCAGACGGTGTTAGTGTGGTAACTCAAGAGATGCTTCCAAGGGAGTCCGTAGTGATCCATGGAAGAGTGTTGCCCGTGGATTTGATTGTTTTTTATATGCCCAATTTTGATGTTATTTTGGGCATGGATTTCCTGGGGAGATATGGAGTAGAGATTGATTGCCGAAAGAAGAAATCAATATTTAATCTTGATGATGGTGATAAGTGTAGTTTTGGTGAGGGCCACCAGTTTAGTATGTTAATTAGCAATGTAAAGGCCAGAAAGATGCTAAGAAAAGGGTGCTCTAGGTATAGTCTATCACACAAGGGATATTCGTGTCTCTCTTCTGTTGGTAGAGTGTATGTTGTAAAACAATTGAAGTTCAATGAAGCTGAATTTCCTTTCAAAACTGGTTTTCAATCGGATATGCCTGCCATTTCTCTTTCTCCAAATTCATTGTTTGAGAACAAAACAGCTCAACCTTGGGTTATTCCTCGAGCATATTTTGAGAGATGGTTCTACATCAATGGGTTCTCCTTTTAATTTAGGACTTGATCAATTTGGTTCAGAGTCTGTTCCATCTACTTCAGTTGCTCCGAACTCACCAAATTTCACTCCTGTGGTCTCAACTAATACTCCATCAGTCTCCATAAATACAGCTCCTATTTCTGATACATTGTGTCCCCCATCTGCCTCAATACCACATTCTTCTTTAGGAGACACAAATACTCCATCTGCCTCCCTGAATGCATCTCCTATTTTTGATACATTGTGTACATCATTTGTTTCAATACCAAATTCTTCTCCAGGAGACAAATTTCCTGGCATACAACTAGAGGTAGTGCTACCTTGTCCTTCTAATTTAGCACTTAATGTTCACCTTATGATTACTAGATCCAAGAGTCACATTGCTACATCTAAATATCAAGCTTTAGAGTCATCATCTGCTATATTTTTTGAACCCAAATCTGTAACTGAAGCTCTGCAAACTCTTGAGTGGAAATAGGCCATGGAGATTGAATATCAAGCCTTATTGAAAAATAAACATGGGAATTGGTTCCTTATGAAGAAGGCATGAATGTAGTTGGAAGTAAATGGGTTTCTAAGACCAAATTAAATACAGATGGTACTTTATAGAAATATAAAACCAGGTTGGTTGCCAAAGGCTTCCAACAGACTCCGGGGCTAGATTATTTTGACACTTTCTCCCCTATTATCAAGGCTGCCACAATTCGAATCATGTTGTCATTGACAATCCATCATAATTGGTCCATACAGCAGCTCAATGTCAATAATGCATTTCTGAAATGGGATTTGATAGAACAGGTCTTTATGTTACCTCCAGAAGGATTTTTAGTTTCAAGTGCTTCACAAAGCAGACATGTTTGTAGGCTGCATAAAGCACTATACGGTCTCAAGCAAGCTCACAGAGCTTGGTTTGATAAGTTGAAAAGTGCTCTACTTGAATGGGGTTTTATCAATTCAACTTTAGATGTTAGTTTATTTTTTTTACAAAAAGGAGTCTTAAGTGCTATATCTTTTAGTATATGTAGATGATATCCTTGTGACAGGTAATGATTCATACCTCATTTCTCAAATTGTGACTGATTTGAACAACAAATTTTCTTTAAAGATTCTTGGTGAGGTCCAATACTTCATTGGCTTTGAAGCAAAAAGGAGTAATTCAGGACTATTGCTAACCCAAACTAAGTATGCATAGGATCTGTTACAAAAGGTTGGTATGTAGGACTGTAAACCATGCTTAATACTTATGGCTATAGGCTTGAAACTTGTCAAGAAGATGGTGAAGTTTTTGATCAATCGACACTTTATAGAAGTATTATTGGAGGGCTATAATACCTCATTTTATCCAGACCATATTTGGCTTTTTTTATCAATAAATTAAGTCAATTTTTATAGCATCCTACAGTAGTTCACTAGACAACATGTAAAAGAGTCCTAAGGCATGTTAAGGGCACTTTAGAGCATGGCATTCTATTTACAGGAGATAAACCTTTTACTTTGGAAGCTTTTTTGAATGCAAATTAGGTTGGAGATGTGACTGATCGCTGATCAACTAGTGGCTATAGTGTATTCCTTGGTGGAAGCTTGATTCAATGGTCTTCTAGAAAAAAAAAAAGTGGTGTCTTTATCTTCCACTGAGGTAGAATTCAGATCGCTAAGTCAGGCTGCTATTGAATTGGTATGGGTGCAAAATCTATTTACTGAACTTGGGATTACGGTAAACAATACTCTAGTGGCTTGGTGTGACAACATGAGTGCTTTCCATGCCTGAACAAAACATATCGAAATTGATGTGCATTTTGTACGAGAGCTGGTTACCAGGAAGTTACTATGTGTTCAATAGATTGCTTCTGAATATCAGATAGTAGACATTTTAACAAAGGCTCTAGCTAGTACTAGATTCGCAATGTTAAGGGACAAGCTGAAAGTCAATTCTGCTTTGCCAAATAGTGCTGATAGTTAAGAAAATAGTCCTAGTTAAGAATGAATGTTAGTAACAGAATTGTCTGAAGTGAGATTGTGTTGTTGTGTTGTGTGCAAAAAAAAAAAAAAGTTTGCTATCTGTAATGCAGGGGTATTGTGCTAATGCAGTCTGTAATGTTCAAGCAAAATGAGGTTTGTAATGTTTATGAAAAATGAGTTGAGTGAACTATGGTTGTGATTTCAGAAGACAAAATGATCAGAGAGAAGCAGAATGCAGAAGAATCAAAATTCATAAGAAAGAAGCTAATAAAAAGCTGATAAGGATTTTTAGCTTAAGGGAAGATATTGGGTATCAACAAGTCTACTGAGTAGGTAGTTTAGTAGTTGGTTTAAGGAAAGATATGAAGTATAAAGGCTAGGGAGTGTAAGAGGAATATTTGGGGTTGTTTTCGTAAAGAATAGAACTATTAGTAACCTTGGGGTTTCATCTACAAAATATCAAACTTGTGTCAAATGCGGTGCGTTTTATCATAACAAAGAGTATGAATATTGCCCGCATCTGTAACGAATTCATTAATGAAGAAACCCATTTTTCAGTTGTAACAAAAAATCTCTCGATTGTTCTTTATTTTTCTTGCTTTCTTGATTTTCTTCAAGTCCTTCGGTAAGTTGTCCTGCAAATTTTTTTGCTTTTCTTAACAAAGTTTTAAAATTTGGTTGCAAATGTCAAATGATGAGATATTTGAGAAGAATCATGATAATATAAACTTTGAGTTAAATCAGTAGATATTTTATTTATTGATTTTTTAATTATCAATTCAATATAAAGTGAACTTCAATACAGAAAATAAATATTTAAGACACAAAAAAATCAATAATAATGCTAAAAAAAATAAAATTATCTAGTTATCTTAATAGACCATGATTCTAAATTTGCCTTTTCAAAATTTTAAAATTTATCTAAATGTCTAAATAAATCTCATTTATTTACAAAGTAACTCTTATTTTTATATTTTTACGGTATATGTTTATACTTTCTCAATATGTTTTCTATATATTCTTATTATTTTATTTTTATTTTTTTACCTTTATTTTAATATCAATCAAACATATAAACAATTGTACATATTAATATTATATATGCTATTTTTTAAAAAGAATAATAAACTTTTTATTACATATACAGTAGAATCTCTCTATAATAATACTCTATATAGGAATTACCTTTATGCGGTCATAATAAATTTATGTTCAATTTAGACTTGTTATAATAAGTTATAATTTTTCTAAATCCCGCCTTAAAAAACTTGTCTCCACATAATAATAAATATTTGTATATTGCAAAAAATATATGCTATATTATATTAAAAGTTTAAAATAAAATAAAATATTTATCTAAAGTTATTCGAGATAATAATTTATGTTTTAAAGTTGTTATCACATCTTTGAACTTACGGGTACGCAATACTCATCAGCATGGACACCTTTTTATTGAAACCAAAATATTTCTAAGCTCTCAAGTATGTTTAGAGTTTATTGGTACGAAAACTTTTATATTTTTTACTATCATTCTCAAAATTATCTCTTTCCTCTTTTTATCTAATTACAACAATTAATAATTTTATTACTTTATCTCTATACCACTAAGGATAATTAAGTTAAAATAATAACTTTTGTAACTACACCTCTATTAAGTTATAATCTCTTAATAAAATTAGTTAGGTCTCACCATTAATACTATAGAGATGTTTTACAATATATATTATTTATTAAACATATTTCATCTAGATTATTTAAAAATAAAATTAGGATTTATAATGTAAAAAAGTAAATAAATTTTTTAAAATTAATAACAAAATATTCATTTTAGATAGACAGTATATAAATATTTTTTTTTAATAATTTTCATAAATGGATAAAACGATAATTAAAAAGAAAATAATAATTAGGGCACACAAGATAAAATTTGTGAAGCCCATAACATCACTTTTACTAACTCTGACCAACGGCTATTTTTAATAGTAGTCACTAGAGCGGGTTTTATAGTAATTTTCCTGGAGTTATTTTTAAGAAGATAAAGAGAGGGTATTGTAGACTTTTCAGTGCAAAGTTTGTGACAGTGGAGTAATCCTGTAACCGATAGTACTGAAGCAAAATTAATATACTCCAAAAGTTAGGGTATCTCTATGCTTATAAATTGGTCAAACGAACTTATAAGTTCTAAAATTAAATTAACTTCTTTTTTTTTTTTTTTTTTTTACTTATAAGCACTCTGTTTATAAGGTAGTTTGACCAAATATATTATCACATTATCTTTGTTTAATTTTAAAATTTTATAACATACCCTTATTTAATGTAATATCTTTTTTAGTTATTTTATAATAAAATGTACTTAGAAGCTACATTTTACTAAATACATTAACTACTTATCAATCACTTATAAGTATTTTAACCAAACATGTAATTACTTAAAATTTTAAATATTTATAAGTATTAATTTTCTTAAACTCGGACAAACACGTGTCACTTTAAAAGGGTCTGCATTATAAGCTTACTTTGTACCTAGTTATCCTCAATCAGAAGTATATAAACAAGGTTTTATGCATCTTCCTCAACACTCTCAAGTTCTCAACTCTCTACCTCCACGGTTTCGTCTACCTCGTTTCGGGCCCGCTCTCTGTCCTGCTTCCTCTCCCGCCGAAGGTAACTTTTTTCTTATATTATTTTCTTTATTTCAAGGTTCAATTGTATTTATTTATTTGTTGTAATGTTGTTGTTATATGTTAAATTTGAATTTGAAAATAAAAAATTAATTTAAATTTTTTTCTTTTAATTTTGTAAAAAATAAAAATTGATGCCGAGCGGCCATCCACTCTCTCCCACCTCAACGAAACCAGTTACCGTCCGTCCAGCTGCTCGCCGTTAATTTTATTTTGTGTATATAAAAACTTTAATAAATTCATTATATTATTATTTATTCAACTAACATTTTGCTTTTATTTCAGTTTTATTGTCTGTTAGCCGTTAGGACTAAACTGTTACTTCAAGGAGCAAGAACGATGTGTTGATATTCCCCAAAATCATAAGCTTCATTTTCACATCTCTAATAATTGCATCAAACTATGCTTTCTTATTCTGTGTATATTTTTCTTGCTCATTTGGGTTGTTTAGTTTTCGACCAGGTTTAATTTTATTAGATTCAGTTATTATTCTGGTTTTGTATATATTGTTATTTTGGTATTGCTCTAACACGTATAGATTGTGTGTATGTTTTCTAATTGTCCACTTTTAACTTTTTAAATGCATCAGTGCGGTAGATTTTCAATTAACATTAGTCATCCTTGTAGCTAATGAAAGAATTACAAGGCGTTGAAACATCTAAAGAGAAATTAGTGCTTCGCTTGTGGATGGTCTATTTTCAATATGTTCTTGATTTGTGTCACAAAGCCAATTCCCTCCCATTTTATTAACTGAGTTCTAGTTTTTGAAACTTCGTCTTCATTTTAATAATTGCAGAGTGTTTTGATAGGTAAGAGGTTAAATTGGTGATTGACAATATTTCTGATCAATTTGTAAAGTATCAACCATTAATCATGTTAAGGAGCTGTCCGCTTTGCATTAGTGGTACTACTTTTTCTTTTTGAGTGTATGTAGACATAATTTATCTATTCATTTATATTGCATTTCATATATCTGATCCCTACTTCAGTTGACAATTTTCTATTTAGTTAACTAACTAGTTTTATAACTATGATATGTTATAGACAAAATCTTCGCATGAAAGAAGCCTTCAGCAAAAGAGAACTTGGAACCTCTTGTAAGATATGTGTAATATTAATTGTTTGTGGTACTATAAAGTGATACATGCAATCACGTATGATGAAACCATTTTTTTGCGAGGCATCACCTTATTGTTGCCTCACCTATAATTTAATCCTTGATGGTCTATTTTTTTGGTCCAAATACAGCTAATAAGCTCTTCTCCTGTATATATATGGGGCCTATATTGTGTTCGCAAGAACCTGATTTTTCCAGTGGCTTTGTGGTTGCTTCTGTCTAGTTTGCTGGGTTGGGAAGAAATATAATAGTCTTCATCAGGTCTAAATTTTGATTTAATTGACATGAGGTCACTGTCAAATTCTAAATTCTTATTTTACCAAGTAGATTTTCAATAGATTTTTAAGCTAGCATGATTTGCTTAAGTTAGCCGCATGTTTATTGTGATGATTTCACTGTTTGTTTCCTGCCACTGAGACACCAAAATTATTCCAGAATTTGATGAATTTTGGAAAAGAATATTAAATGTTGACTTGTAGCACATGATTTATGTGAGATCTACCTCTTGATATATATATATATCTATATATATATATATATATATATATATATATATATATATATTTGGGTAAGTAAGCTTTCATTAGAAAAGAGAAAAAGAATGTACAAAAGATCTATAAAAGACGGCCAACCTACCTCAGGACAATCCCCTGGGTTAGGACCCAAAAAAATAGCCTATACAAGACTATGTATATACACAAAATCTCTTCTTACCTCGGGACATACCCTGCGTTAGGAACATAACCAAAGAAAGCTAAAAGACAACGACCAAATAGGTGACAAAAACAAAAAAAAAACCACATTTACTCACATAGCCCGCCTATGCTCGACAAAAAACCTCAATAACAAGTTTGTCTTAGAGTCCCACCACCACCAAGACCACAAAACCCAAAGTGATCACCCATAAAAAATAGACATCGGTAACCCCCAAATTTACGCAAGGCTTCTATTTCCCGTGTTCTTCTTCATCTTCCTTAGCTCCATGACCCTATCCCTTACCACTAACCTAATGATATCATGGATGGTTAGCGCATCTTTACATTCCCTTCCAAACACCCTATTGTTTCTTTCTCTTCAAAACTAATAGGTAGTGGCATTGAAACACAACTTTGCCAAAAATACTTGAGTTTATTTCTCTTCCAATTTAAGGATAAACTATGAATATAAGCATTTCATGGCACCGTCCTATAGCCCATAAAACTAATGGCAAGGATTTGACTCCAAATAGACTTAGAGAAAAGGCAAGAGAAAAAGAGATGATCCAAGGTTTCTTGGGCAGAATCACAAAAACAACAAGAGTTATGTTAAACGTCGTTCCTCTCAAGTTTATCCTTTGTGTTGAGCTTCCCTTTAATAGCCATCCAAAGAATAATAACATGTCTTGGAATGGATTTCATGAACCACATAAGATGGGACCAATCAACCTTAGCTTTCCTCACCCTTATTTCATTCCATCCCGAACTAACAGAAAAACCTTGGGTCATAGAAGGGATTCAAACAATTCTATCCTCCCTCATGGTGGGATTGAAATTAACCAACATTTTCATTTCCAACAACGCCCAAGAGCTTGCAACTGGCCATTTCCTCTCACCTCTATCGCAAATCTCACTAACTCAAGCATTATTAGATAAAATGGATTCATAAATAATCTGAGGACGATATTTGAGAGCAAGCGGGCCAATATTGTGCCAATTATCATGCCAAAGCCGAATATGTCTCCCATCACCAACCTCACACTTGACTCTCAACCTAGCCTCACCTCTAAGCTTAAGGATGCTCCTCCAAGTCCAAGAGCAATCATGAGGGATGAGAATTTCCCAAATACTCGTGTTCGTAAGTAGATAAGTTTTGATCCAAGAGACCCATCTCGAGGAGGGATTAATTTGGGCAATGTTCCAAATATGCCTCATCATAGCTGCCTTGTTCCATTCCTTAGTTCTCATAATGCCTAGACCCCCTTCCCCCTTTGGAACACATACCTCTTGATGATTTCTAACCACAAATTTTGTTTGACCAACAGCCTTGCAATTGTTTCCTTAGTACTAAATATAATAGTTCTAAATGTGCATAATTGAATGTTAATTATATCTGTATGCACATTTCACTGCGAGAGAGCTGTTTCTATTCAAGTATTCAAACTTCTCAAATGTTGTTGAGGGCGATAGATCTTCTCCACTGTAAGGGACTAGCTTTTAAAATTAATTGCCTTTTGGAAATTGGAAATCGACCATTTTCTATTCATGCATTTTGATGATTGTCTGATTGAATTAAGCTACGGCCTTGTGATTGTAAATATTAATAGCAAAATAATTTTGTGGGATACAAACATGTAGACCTTTGTCCTAATCTTTATGAGTTTTGAATCTCATCCATTTGTGCTCTGTGGATAGAGGTTCTAGTGGAATTAAGTTTCTCAACTCTAGCTTGATTGCGTGTTCAGGTACCAATCATCCCTTTGAAATCGGAAATGGATCATTGAGCAAACTGAAGCTGTTTTATCAGTGCATAAAGTTAATGATAGAATAGGAACAATTTGTTTTGCTAGGAACATGTTGAGGATGATCGAATTAGAATCCTAAGGAAACTAAGTCCTTAAAACCTCAATCTTAAGACGCCACAAAGGTTGATCACTCCCTTTGATAAGTCGAGATTCAAACATTCAATCAAGAACACAAGAAGGCAAAGCAAATAACTTTTTGAAATAAACTTCAATTGATAATAATCTATCCTCAAAAAATAACATGGCTGCTCATTTTTATAAGCAACAAACCCTAAAAGAAAACCCTAGCTAATTGAAAAACGGGTTGGGCCTAAGTAGAAGCGAATTAGACCTAAATAAACCTTAAGTAAATAAAAGATTAAAGAATCTAATAATAATTAAAACATAAAAAAAAAGCCCAAGATTAAACAAACGAAAATTAATTCCTAAATTAATCCTTACATCCAACTTGATCTTCCAAATCTACCCCTTGTATAAAAAGATAATAGGCCATCTTTGGTGAAGCTTTGAAATCTTCGAATTTAGTCTTAGAGTCTTCTAGTACAACCTTTTTGTATTGCACTTCCATGATCAAGCCTTGTAAAACCTCTTTCATCCTCTTTGTCTCTGCCCTAGTCATTGGACCACCAATTCCTTGCAAAGGATCTTGAGAATATTTGGGAACATCAACTTGGTCAGCACCTCGATCTCCATTATTCCCCTCCTCTTCGAAAAGATTCGTCCTCAAATCTCCTACATCAAACAAAGATAAATCAGCAACATTAAAAGTTGCACTAACATTATCATAGTCGCTTGGCAAATCTAGCTTGTAGGCCTTATCATTGATCTGCTCCAAGACTTGAAAAGGTCCATCTCCTCGAGCCTGCAATTTTGATTTCCTTTGTGTGGGAAACCTCTCTTTACGCATGTGCACCCAAACCCAATCTCCAGGTTGGAAGGCAACCTTCAAACGCCCCTTATTGGCTTGCTTAGCATATTGCTCATTCTTCCTTTCAATGTTGGCCCGAACTCTGGCATGTAAATCCTTCACAAAATCTACCTTTTTCTTACCATCAAGATTAGCATGCTTATTATTAGGCAAAGGTAAAATATCCAAAGGTGTTAAAGGATTAAAGCCATAAACAATTTCAAAAGGAGAAAATGAAGAAATAGAATGAACAGTCCTATTATATGCAAACTCAATATGTGGCAAACACTTCTCCCATTGCCTTAAGTTCTTTTGAATGATAGCACGCAACAAAGACCAAGTTGATGTTCCCAAATATTCTCAAGATCCTTTGCAAGGAATTGGCGGTCCAATGACTAGGGCAAAGACAAAGAGGATGAAAAAGGCTTTGCAAGGCTTGATCATGGAAGTGCAATACAAAGAGGCTGTACTAGAAGACTCTAAGACTAAATTCGAAGATTTCAAAGCTTCACCAAGGATGGCCTATTATCTTTTTATGCAAGGGGTAGATTCAGAAGATCAAGTTGGATGTAAGGATTAATTTAGGAATTAATTTTTGTTTATTTAATCTTGGGCTTTTTTTTTTTTATGTTTTAATTATCATTAGATTCTTTAGTCTTTTATTTATTTAAGGTTTATTTAGGCCTAATTCGCTTCTACTTAGGCCCAACCCATTTTTCAATTAGCTAGGGTTTTCTTTTAGGGTTTGTTGCTTATAAAAAGGAGCAGACATGTTATTTTTTGGGGATAGATTATTATCAATTGAAGTTGATTTCAGAAAGCTATTTGCTTTGCCTTCTTATGTTCTTGATTGAATGCTTGAATCTCGACTTATCAAAGGGAGTGATCAACCTTTGTGGTGTCTCAAGATTAGGGTTTTAAGGACTTAGTTTCCTTAGGGTTCTAATTCGATCATCCTTAACACGTTCCTAGCAAAACAACTTGTTCCTATTCTATCATTTGGTATCAGAGCCTTGGTTGCGGGAAACAAGTTATTCATCTCCAAGACTCTTTGTTTGCATTCTTGATTCAAAAAAAAAAAAAAAAAAAAAAGAAAAGAACAAAGTGGCAATTTCGAGTTGTTAAGTTTCCAATTCTTGTTTTTCTTGCTTCAGTCTCTTATTCTTGTTGAATTAGTTTCCTTTATTCTGTTCTAGTTTCTTTTTTATTTTGTTCTAGCTTCCCTTTATTTTTTGTTCTAGTGATTGTTTCAAGCATATACAAGGTTGTTTTGTGTCTTTTGTCTTCTTAATCATTTAGCGTCAATTCCAGTGATTTCTTTCACATGTCTTTTGGCTCCTTTTAGAGTTTTCTTATTTTTCTTGGTTCTTTAGAGTCATCTTTGGTCTTTCTTTCTGTTCACCGTTTGTCTCAACTAAGTTTTCAAAGTTCTGATTTTTGAGATTGTCACCATCTAACCGGTTGTTTCTTGAGATTTGTTGAATTCTTTGATTCTGTTAAGAACATAAAGGGGGACAGATTATTATCAATTGAAGTTTATTTCAGAAAGCTATTTGCTTTGCCTTCTTGTGTTCTTGATTGAATGCTTGAATCTCGACTTATCAAAGGGAGTGATCAACCTTTTGTGGCGTCTCAAGATTAGGGTTTTAAGAACTTAGTTTCCTTAGGGTTCTAATTCGATCATCCTCAACACAATCCTAGCAAAACAACTTGTTCATATTCTATCAGTTAGGTTGTCACTACTGTAACTAGATGAGATTCAGAGTCCATTTCCGCTATATTTAATTTACGATACTGCTAGCTATAGTGAGCAGTGATTTCAGTGATCAAATTTATGCTTGTTACTTCATGCCAGGTTTTTGTTTTTGATACAAAATGTTACTTCATGTTGGTGAGTACAATCCAAGTGCAGTGGGTGGCTGCGGTTGTAAAAGTTGATTCATGTTTAGAAAATATCTCTTATAGGCTGCTTGTATTGCATAATATTTATGCAATATTATTCTATTACAAGTGTCGAGAATATTAACCTAGAAGTGAGCAAAAAATTCTATTTTAGTTTATACATTGAAGTGTACAAAGTCGACTATTGTCACAGTTGGTTTTTTTCGATTTCTGGTCGATTCACTCATCGGAAATAACCTTCGTCGCCATCATTGCACTCATTAGCCCTTCTTCTTCAAAAGCCTTAACATCTTGGCCTTCAATTATTCGTTGATCATTATCCCAATTTCTAGGGTTTTTGGTGAATAAGGAAATTGGTAATCTGGCCTAGTAAAAGCCTCAGGTTCGATTTGAGGATTCTTGTTTAACCAAAGAAAAATAAAGAACAAGAACAAAGAAAAGATTCTAAGAGAAGGCGAGAGAGAATTGGGAATTTTCTTCTTTTGATTTTTCTAACTGAAAAACTGTTACAAGGTAGTAATGTTTATATATATTGAATACAGAGTAAAACATATCGTTTTCCACTAAGTTTTGTTTTATTACAAACACAACCCAGATAAATTGGGAATTCTTCTACCTTTATTCCAATATTTCCCCTTAAACTAAACCACTCTGTATATTAGGAATTCTTCTATCTTTACCTTTATTCTAATATCTCCCCTCAAACGCAGCACTCCTAATTAATCATTTGCTACTAATAATTTGATACACAACTATTCCTATTACTCATGCTGATAACACCTCAAACACTTCAAATCATATTGCCACATATTAGCTTTTACAACCTCAGCAGCAGTACAAAATATACAGCTCAAAATATACTATGACTTCAACACACATTAGCTTCCAGATTACTTACATCTCAGTACCAACTTCAAAAACTTTACTATTGCAGATCCCAATCAAATCACCTTTTAACAATGTAGATATAGAAAAAAACGCATCCAACGCAGATCAGAGGAGCATAACAAATCAAAAACTCTTCTTAGTACCAAGCTTAATTTGACAGCCTATAAACCAGAAATAGAACCTGATCTAATCAATCAACACAGAAGTCACATTAAGCTTATCTCGTAGCAGACCAAATCAGTTACTAGGCAGAGCCTTAGTGAGGATATCTTCAACCTGATATTCAGAGGATACATACTGCACATTCAAAGCTTTTCTTGCAACATGTTCTCTCGCATAGTGCACATCAATCTCCATATGTTTGGTCCTAGCGTGAAAAACTGAATTTGAGGACAAGGCACCAGCACTCATGTTGTCACACCAGACCACATACACATTATTACTTGTAATTCCAAGTTCTTCAAATAAATGTTGAACCCACACAATTTCAGTAGTTGCCTGACTTAAAGATTGGTACTTTGCCTCTATAGATAATAAGGAGACTACTTTTTGCTTCTGTGAACACCATTGGATCAGATTACCCCCAAGAAACACAATATATCCACTGGTGGACTTTCTATCATTAATATCACTAGCCCAATCCACATCAGCATAGGCTTCAAGAATGAACTTCTGACTTCTTGTGAATATAATACCATGCTGTAAAGTTCCCTTAACATATCGTAAAATTCTTTTGCTTGCTGCCTAGTGAGCTACTGTAGGACTTTGTAAAAAATTGGCTCAATTTATTTACTAAAAAGGCTAAGTTAGGCCTGGATAGGGTCAAATATTGTAGACCCCCAATAATGCTTCTATACAAAGTAGCGGATCAAACATTTCATTGTCTTCTTTACTTAATTTCACTCCAGTAGCCATAGGGGTAGGACATGGTTTTGAATCTTCCATTCCAGCCTTTTGTAGCAGGTCTTGTGCATACTTAGTTTGAGTGAGAAGTAAACCAGCACCATTTCTTTGAATTTCAAAGCCTAAAAAATACTGCACCTCTCCCAGAATTTTCAAAGCAAACTAATTATTAAGATGAGTCACTACTTGATCAATAAGTTGACTGTTATTTCCTGTTGTGATAAAATATTATGCTGTAGTTTATTCAAAATCATAATAAAATAATATTACATCCTGTATATATTTTCACTACCTTACATTTACACATATTCCCCTAACTCTATACACATAGCATCTATCACTCCCCCTCAGGCTGGAGCATATATATCTATCATGCCCAGCTTGTTATAAATATATATTACCTTTTTTCCAATTAGAGATTTAGTAAAGAAATTAGTTAGTTGTTCTCCAGTTCTAACATGCTTAGTGGAAAATAATTTTTGTTCAAGTTTCTCTCGTATAAAATGACAATCGACTTTTATATGCTTTGTCTGCTCATGAAAACCTGGATTGTTGGCTATATGTATGGTTGCTTGGTTATCATACCACAATTCCATAATCCTTGGATCACCAATTCCAACTTCTATAAGGAGATATCTTGTCCATATATGCTCACAAGTTACTTGTGCCATAGCTCGATACTCAAATTCTGCACTTGATCTAGCTACAACAGGTTGTTTCTTACTTTTCCAAGAAATAAGATTCCTTCCAACAAAAACACAAAATCCAGTCACAGAACGCCTGTCTATAGATGATCCTGCCCAATTTGCATCTAAAAATCTGTATACTTTACTATGGCCATGATTACTATAAAAGTATCCCACGTCCTGGAGCCCCTTTGAGATATTTCAAAATATGAGAATCGCATCCCAATGAGGTGTCTTAGGATATGACATAAACTGACTTACCACACTCACTGAGAAAGCAATATCTGGACAAGTTACTGTAAGATAATTCAACTTTCTAACTATTCATCTATATCGCTTTGGATCATCAAACACTTTTCCATCCTCAACATTCAATTTTACGTAGGAACCATAAGAGTATCACAAGGCTTGGCTCCAATTAAACCTGTTTTAGTCAGCAAATCTAACACATACTTGTGTTGAGACAAGACAATCCCTCTTCTACTTCGAGATCCCTTAACTCCAAGAAAATACTTTAAAGAGCCTAATTCTCTTGTGTGAAATTTGGAAGCCAAAAAGATTTTCAAACTATGAATACCAACACTATCACTACCAGTGATTACAATGTCATTAATATAAACAATGAGGAGAATACCAGAACTAGATTGCCTATAGAAGACAGAATGATCATAAGCATTTCTATGCAAGCCAAATTCAGTCACTACATCACTAAATCTCCCAAACCAAGCACGTGGAGATTGTTTCAAACCATATAAAGATTTTCTTAGTTTGCATACCTTTCCAAACTGCTCCTAAACAACAAACCTTGGTGGTTGCTCCATGTAAGCCTCCTCAAGAAGATCAACATGAAGAAAGACATTTTTGACATCAAGTTGGTGAAGGGGCCAACCATAAAAAGCTACAAGAGAAATAAATAACCAAACAGAGGTCATCTTAGCAACAGAAGAAAATTTCTCCGAATAATCAATACAATATGTTTGAGCATAACCCTTAGCAACCAACTGATATTTCAATCGGGCCACAGATCCATCAAGATTAACCTTCATCGTGAAAACCCACTTACACACAATGGCCTTTTTGTCACTAGGTAAATCAACGAGATCCCATGTACTATTATGCTCAAGAGCCAACATTTCTTCTTCTATAGCCCTTCGCCATCCATCATGAGCAATTACTTTAGACATTGAACAGGGAATTGGCACGGAATCTAAAGAGGCAACAAATGACTTGGAAGATAGAGACAATAAGTTATAAGAAACAAAAGAGGAAATAGGATAAGTACAAGAGCGCTTACCTTTACGTAAAGCAATGGGAAGATCTAGGTCAGAAGGAAGAGGATCTGGATCTGGGGGTGAGGCAGGAAGTAGGGGCAATGTCTTAGGTGTCTTAGATGCCGATATTGGTGCTAGTGTTGGTGTCACTTGCTGTGGTGGAGGGTGGTGAGAGTATATCTGAGTGACAGGAGAACGAGACAGGGGTGGAGAACTATAGTGAGTAATGATACAAATAAGAAAATCACCAGTGACCAGGGAAGAAGATAGAATGGAATCGTCAACATAAGAAGTAGTTTCAAAGAATGAAACATCAGTTGAGACAATATACTTACCTAAAGTAGGAGAAAAACAACGATATCCATTTTGATACCGTGGGTAAACCAAGAATATACACTTAAGGGATCTAGGGTCTAATTTGGAAAGATGAGGGCAAATGTCTTGAATAAAGCAAGTACATCTAAAGATTTTGGGAGCGAGAGGGAACAAAGTTTGAGAAGGAAAAAGAATGGAGTAAGGCATTTGGCCAGATAGAATAGATGAAGGCATACGATTAATTAAATAACAGGCAATGGAAACAACATTTGCCCAAAATTCTTTAGAGACTTTCATATGAAAGAGAAGTGTACAAGCGACCTCTAACAAATAATGATTTTTTTCGTTTAGTAACTCCCTTTTGCTGAGGCATGTACACACAAGACGATTGATGAATAATACACTTGGTGGACAAAAAAGAAAAGAGAGAAGCAGAAAAATATTCTTTGGCAGTATCACTTCGCAAAATTTTGATAGATGAAGCAAATTGGTTTTGTATCTAAGCATAAAATGCACAAAATGTAGAGAATAATTCAGAACGATTTTTCATAAAATATAGTCACGTAACACGTGAAAAATCATCCACAAAAGTAACAAAATATTTATAACCAGATTTAGATAAAACAGGACAAGGACCCCAAATGTCAGAATGTATAACATCAAAAGGAGTAATAACTCATTTATTTTTTTCTATGACTAAAAGACACTCGATGGTGTTTCCCAAATTTACACGCTTCACAGTTAAGCTGTGACATTGACTGTAAACTAGGATATAACTTCTTCAAGATTGGAAGAGGAGGATGACCAAAATGCCATATAAGAGAGAGAAGGACAAATTACTAGTACATGCAACATGTGGCGGCACTAGAATAGAGATGTCATCAAGCATGTACAAGCCACCTAAGACACGACCCTACCAATAATTTGCTTCATCCCAAGATCTTGAAAGATACAATGAGTAGGGAAAAGATAAACACTACAATTAAACACAAAAGTGATTTGACTAACAGATAAAAGATTAAAGGGAAAGTGAGGAAGATAGAGAACAAAAGAGAGAGACATAGATTTGGTGGGATTAGCAGTACCACAACCCATAATCGATATAGTAGACCCATTAGCTAAAGTAACAAAAGACGAATCAGAAGGTGTAAATGAGGAGAGAATACCTGTATCACCTATTATATGGTGCGTAGCACCAGAATCAATGACTTAGTTATGACTAGAAGTAGATACATATGCTGTCAAATTACCTAGTTGAGTTAATGTAGTAGCAGTTGACGGAATGGATGACTAGGGGCTAGCAAGCTGAGTGAGGCAAGCATACTCATATGCATATATAGTAACCTGTGAAGGAGTAGGTAAAATACCATCTTGAGCGGCAACATGAGCATATTTCTAATTGCTTGACATTGTTGGAGGCTTTCCATGTAACTTCCAATAATTCCTTTTGACATGACCTTTAGCACCACAATGGAAGCAAGTATGAGGACCATTACCATTACCACGAGTACCCTTGATATCCCGACTAGCACCTTTGTTGCCTCTACCACTATTAGACTTCATGTTAGTATGAGCCGCATGATCTAGAGCAACATTCTCAAGAGTCTCCCTGTCTTTAGATGCTCCACTATCCTTCCCTTTACTAACCCAAAGAAGATGAGCATAAACCTTCGTTAGAGAAGGAGTTTGTCATTGGCAAGGAGTTGTGTCCGAACTATCTCATATTCTGGTCTCAACCAGCCAGAATACACTCCACCACTACTTGCTCTTCTTGTTCTTTCATTTGCACAACATCTGCAATCATAGGGAATATAGATCGTTTTTCTTGAAAGGCTTGCTTCACCTCTGTATAATATTGAAGTAATGTCTTCTCTTGCATATTTGCTCGATAAATCTGCAATAACAGCTCATGAACATGAGACAAGTCCTGTTTACTAGCATACAAAAACTCTAGATACTCCATAACTCTTTAACTATATCACAATGATTAGTAACATCATCCACTGTGGAATCCAGAGTATTCTAGATTTGATTAAACAATTTATCATCTTCTA
Organism: Pistacia integerrima; assembly: GCA_026225825.1. Classification (NCBI taxonomy): domain Eukaryota; kingdom Viridiplantae; phylum Streptophyta; class Magnoliopsida; order Sapindales; family Anacardiaceae; genus Pistacia; species Pistacia integerrima. Next base: position 14,809,590 of record CM047744.1, read on the forward strand.
TGAGCCATTTCTTCCGAATTCTCCTAACACTTTATAATTTCTTATCACTATCCTTTGGTTGCTTATCACTCTCTGTTTGTGGAAGTGAATCTGTAGGTGGATCCTCAGTCAAATGATCCCCCATATTAATGCTAGAAACATATCTCCTAATAGTTTGTCTCCATTGAGCATAATTCTGCTTTCCCAATAACTTTCTATCAGTAATCTTTGCAAATGAGTGGACTGAAATTTCAGTCACCACTTGTTTACCTTCCACTGTCATAGCTTAATCAAACCAACAATGAATTCTTTACTAAGTTCACAGACAAGATCAACTTCAATCACCAATATCAAGCAAACCCAAATCACCAATTCACAACAAATTCACAACTCAGATCCAACACCACAACCAGAACAGTCATAAAATAAACATAAAACAAAATAACACAATAATTGGAAACTGTAGAATAATAGAAACAGGTCACCAACCGGAAACCATGACCGAAAAACAGGAGACGCGACAGACTTAATTGCCGAAAAAAATAACAATTGTGAACAGTGTCTCATAAACAGTGCTGTTGTGAATAGTGCTATCGTGAACAGTGTAGTCGGCCACCAGAACAAAACCCTAAGACCGGTGCTTTGATACCATGTGATAAAATATTCTACTGTAGTTTATTCAAAATCATAATAAAATAATATCACACCCTATATATATTTTCACTACTTTACATTTACATAAATACCCCTAACTCTATACACATAACTTCTATCACCTATCACCGAAATGTCATCTACATAGACTAGTAGGTATGACAACTTAAGAATCCTTGTTATAAAAGAAAAGATTCACATATGAAGTAGAGTTAACAAACCCCTAATCTAACAATGTAGCCTTGAGTTTGTCAAACCAAGCTCGTGGAGCTTGTTTAAGGCCATACAAAGCTTTGTGTAATCGATAGACTTGTTTACCTTGAGAACATGTAGAGGAGAAATCTTCAAGAGGCATCATAGACACTGTTTCTGCTAATTCCCCATTTAGGAAAGCATTGTTAACACCGAGCTACTGTATTTTCAAATTTTGATGTACTGCAACAAATAACATAACTCTGATTGTAGTTGCTTCTATAACCGATGAAAACGTATCGAAGTAATCAAGGCCAAGGGTTTGTTGAAACCCTTTAGCCATAAGTCTAGCCTTGTACTTCTGAAGTGTCCCAGATGAATTTAATTTTGTCTTAAACACTCACTTGTAGCCAACAACATGCATATGTTCTTAATAAGGCACACGCTCCCAAGTTTTATTTCTTAAAAGTGCCTCATATTCAGTAGTCATGGCTTGTTTCCATTCAAGGACTTGTAAAGCTTTAGAGACTGTTTTTGACTCCTTTAATATGGGACAAGTAGACAAGAAAGCCTGATATGAACGATGAGATTTAGAACAAATCTTAAATCTAGTAAGCATTGGATGACTATTTGTAGTTGAGGTAGAAGGACAGCAAGGAAGTACTTCCAACTGAATACCAGTAGTACCTTGTGGTTAAGTTACTGCCAAAAGGGCAACAATTTGGTTTTGCTTTTCTTGATGTGGTAGAATAGGACCAGAAGCATTACTGTAGTCTTTATCACTCATCAAAATAGGAACTGAATTTTCACATTGAGGAGCTTCAGTTGATTTGTCAAACTGGGAAGCTTCAGGTATATTAACATTGTTTTGTGCTCGTTGCCTTGTCAAACTAGGAATAGATTCTTCAAATTGAGCAGCTCCAACTGAACTTTCAAGTTGAGGAGCTGTAGACATATCGACATTGAGTTGGTTTGTTGCTTTGTTGAAGTAGAAATTGAAGTATCAACCAAAAGAGATGCATTATGTGGAGCTTCATGTAAACCATGCCGAGAATATGCCTTATAGGAAGAGGAAATAATATTAGACTCTGGAACCATAAGATCTGTCTGAAAACCTACAGTAGAAGAAGAATTAGGAACAATGTTCATAAGAGTAAGGTCATGCGTAGATTGTGGAAGACACCAAAGATTAGCACTATCACAATAAGAGACCTCGGTAGTTTGAACAAAATATGCATTACTTCCTATATGAAAACCAGACTTAAATGGGAAATCTTCTTCATTAAACCTCACTTGCTTGGCAATATACACCCTACCAGATGATGATAAACACTGATATCCCTTGTGTGCTAAACTAGAAGCAATGAAGGCACATTTTTCTGTATGGAAAGAAAACTTGTTTTCTAAAAGGGTCGAAGATATGGATAACAACTGCATCCAAATACCTCAAGTTCTTTATAATTGGGTTCTTGATGAAGCAAAATATAAAAAGGTGATACAAACCCTAGTGCTGTGGATGGTAATCTATTTAAGAGATATGTGGCTGTGCTAAAGGCAGCCTACCAATACTTCAATGGCATACTAGTATGAGCCAAAAGAGATAACCCATATTCTATAATAGCCCTATGTTTTCTTTCTATTCGACCATTTTGTTAGTGAAGATATGGACATGAATTTCGAAACATAATACCATGCTGTTGTAAGTATCCAATAAAGGACTTGAATTCTCCACCCCAATCGGTTTGCAAGCACTTCATTTTTACACCTAGCCGTCTCTCTATGAAGCTATGAAACTGAGCAAACATAGTGTATGCTTTTGATTTTTATCTTAAAGGATAAATCCAAGTGTACCTACTAAAGTCATCAACGAAAATAATGTAGTACTTATAACCCTCATGTGAAAGAAGTGGAGCAGGTCCCCAAAGATTAGAGTGGACTAAATCTAATGAGTTGTTGCTCTGAAGGAAGAAGAGGGAAAAGTACACTGCTGTAATTTACCATACTAACAAGCCTCACAGAAAAACCTTTTATTGCTAGAAAGAGAGTTCTTTACATTCAATTTATTTAGTACAACATGAAGAATCTTAACATTTAAATGTCATAATCTTGCATGCCATAACATGGAAGAATTAAAAGATACATTGTAGTTATTGCACTTAGAACTAATACTGGATTTAGAGGTACTAGAAACAGCAGTGGTAAAAGCTTGAAGTCCTTATGAACCAGAAACATAGCTTTCAGATACAGGTTGTTCAGCACCAGAATGCTCAGCGAGATGATCAACCCTAGTTGCAGAGTTGGTAGCAACAAGTTGAGTTGCTTGTGACGAAGTATATGAGGTAGGTGCAGTTGAGTATATATTGCAGAGAGATATTACTAGGAAGGTCTAACTGATAAAGACCATCTTTCATTGTTCCTTGTAGTAACACAACTTGGCTGTTTTTATCCTTTACCAAGCAACGATCAGAGTGAAACTCCACAATGACATTATTATCCTTAGTTATTTGGGAAATACTCAAAAGATTTTTAGCAATTTTTGAAACACATAGTATTCTTCTAAGCTGAATAATTATACGTGAATCATAAGAGGGAACAAGTAGTACACCTGTATGAGTAATAGGTATAGACTCTCCATTACACACTTGAACCTTAGAGTTCCTTGGATAACTAGCTGCATGCGTTAGGTTGGAGGCATCTGCAGTCATGTGGTGTGACGCACTAGAATCCATGTACCAGGAATTATCATGGACAATTTTTGGAGTGGCAATGGTTGATTGAAAAGAGTTTACGAAGGCTGATGAGGTATTAGGAAATGGTCCTTTATTTGTATGCATAGGTGAATTTCCATAGGAGCATTGAGAAATGTCATTAGGAGTAGAGGTATTAGGAAATGGTCATTTATTTGTATGCATAGGTGAAGTTCCATAGGAGCATTGAGAAATGTCATTAGGAGCATAAGGAGAACCATGAGTCAGATTAGTTGGAGTAGTGACTGAAGCATTATGAAGACCAGGATATGAGTTGTTAAAATAGGGATTTGATGGATGATTACCAGGATAAGGATTGTTAAAGTAGGTGTTAGGTGAATGGTTGTAAGCAAAAAGAGCAAGAGGTTCACTGGAGATTCCAGATAGGTTGGTTTGTGGGTTGACCGAGGGATTATAGAAAATTGGATGTACTGATTGGTTGTAGGTATGTGAGTTAAACCCCTGATATTCTTGATCGAAACGATGATGTCACTAGAGGGCAGAATGACCTGTTTTCCCGCAAACTTGGCATATCAACTTTAGTTTAAAGTAGTCGCGTCCTCTGCCTCTACCTTTCACCATATTGTTATAGAAGACCTGAGAAGGACCAGTAGAATAGGCTTGAGGAAGACCAACATAATAAGGAGCTCTGAGATTGCTTCCTAATTGTCTACCATTTCCCAAATTCAAGATTCCTTCAGTCAACTAAGGAAACATTTGAGTTGCAGAACCAACACTACTGCCTTGTGGCTAAGAGTAAACTTCATGAGTTTGATAGTTTAAGGATCCTGTGTTTGCTATGTGTGTGGTATTTAGAAAGACAGTCCCTGATGTGTTAGATGGCACATATGGAGAAGAACTGACAGGCCCTTGTTTAGAAGCAATTAGTGCAGAAGTGAATTGCTCATGAAAATTAGTCAATGCACTAGATTGTCTTGCCAATCTCAGTTCATGCTTGTGAAGCATAAGCTGAGCTTCTTGAAGTGTTGCATCTTTACTATTGTATGTCAAACTAGCTACCACCGTATCATACACTGGTCCTAGACCATCAAGTATATATAGTAGCAATTCTTCATCACTAAGCTTGACTCCACTATCAACCAATTCATGTCCCAACTCTTTCATTTTCAAGACATATTCATTAACACTCAAAGATTCCTTCTTTGTGGTCTGTAATAGATTTATCAAATGTAATACCCTAGCTTTCGAAAAAGACTGAAAATGAAGATCCAGTGTATTCCATATTTCATAAGAGCTAGTGCATTTGGCCACATGCCGAAACATAGACTTCGAGATTGATGAAAACAACCAGCTCACTAAAAATTGGTTTGTTCTCTTCCAATTGAAATACCTAGGGTTTGGTTCTTTACTAACTCTTCAGTCTCAACCGATTTCTCAATTAGAAGCATAGGGGGACAGATATTCTCACCATTAACAAAGCCATCAAGATCGTGTGAAGCAAGAGCAGGAAGAACTTGGGACCTCTAGTATCCATAGTTCTTCTCTACGAGTTTAACATAGAGTGTTGGAAGGAAAGAGTGAGCTCCTGAGCTTGATGCGTTTGCATTCCTAGTTTGCTCAATCTCCATCTTCAAGCTGACATTTGAAGTTTCAGGAATCGAAATAGCCATTGACGTTTGTCGAGGCTCTGATACCATGAAGATTCTTGTTTAACAAACGAAAAATAAAGAACAAGAACAAAGAAAAGATTCTAAGAGAAGGCGAGAGAGAATTGGGAATTTTCTTCTTTAGATTTTTCTAACTGAAAAACTGTTACAAGGTAGCAATGTTTATATATATTGAATACATAGTAAAACGCACTGTTTTCCACTAAGTTTTGTTTTATTACAAACACAACCCGTATATATTGGGAATTCTTCTACCTTCATTCCAATATGGTTGAACTGGTCCGGCTGGGTTGGGTTTTAAAACATTGGTACAAATAGAACATGCAAAATTCTATTTTAGTTTATACATTGAAGTGTACAAATAGAACATGTAAAATTCTTTGTAAATAATTGTGTCGAGGGTAGTAATACCTTTTTACAAAATATTGTTGAATGTTTCCAGTCTACGGATGTTATAAGTCAATTGTAAAAATATTATTATCTTTTACAGTTACAATTCTACTCTACTGATATTATCATAAGTCAAATGGTAAAAAAAATATTATTCACATATATTATTTATTTATTAAAAAACATAAGATATATCTTGTTTTAGAGATTTTGTCTCTAGATAATGTTGTTTTCCCACCTTTAATAATTAAAATGAGGCCAAAAATAAACAGGAAATGTATTTTATTTTAACTTAATGAGTAATAGATGTATGGGTTGGTGTTATTCTGATAAGTTTGATTATTATTTTCCATCAACTTGTGTAAAATTGGAGCCTCCAAACCATTACAGTATGAATGTAATTTAAAATAGAAGAAAATGTTTCTATTTGTTATCGGAGCTTTAAATTATGAAACTTGATATTATTGGTGAATATAAACTGAGTGTTTGAATGATTTTAGATTGGAAATCTTTAGTCAGCCCATTGCAAGCAACATGCATGTCAAGTGGTAGGGAATTCGACATCATATTCTATTTGTGTTCTCACTCTATTCTTTTTACGATTTTAGTCTTAATTAAAATTAAATTATTAAAAAATGCTAATAATACACAGAAAAATAAATTTGTCCAACCTCAAATGATTGGTTTGGCGGTCAACAATGTTTGTTTCCTTCATTGACTTCCTTGTTTAAATTACCTTAGGGCTACTTACCATATTTATGACTTATCTTAGAACATTGGGTTTATAGGGTGTTTAATGGGTATCGAAGATTAGTTGAAGTATGCGTAAGCTGACCCGAACACCCGGATCATTAAAAAAAAAAAAAAAATGATAAATTTGTCCGAGAGATATACAAAAGTTTATGCTATTTTAAGATATACTTGAGTGACGCCGAAGGCAGAAAGAATTAATTAAGCATCATGTATTTGCAATTTTACTGGATTCAAGTTGACTTGTCTCACTCTCATCACATATTTAGTGCCTATTAATAATCAACAGTAACAGCACTACCACCGCCCACCACCATCCCTAATCTTAAGATAATTAATTACATTTCTGAAAACATATTGGGAAATAGCACTATACCAAAATTTCAGTACTGGTTAAATCAAGATACTTTATCGGTCATTTTTTGGTTACCAAAAAGGGTTATTTAATATAATTTCCATGAATAAGAGATTTTATTTACTGAAAATTACTAATCGGGCCTGCTTTCCTTTTCATACCTTTCCTATTACTCAGTCCACCTGATTCTGAAGCCTGAAGTGCATATAATAAAAGCTACTCTTGCACCATTTATTGCTTCTTTGAGCTAATCAGTTTTGGCAACAATACGCATAACAATATACAGATTTTCATAGAGACATCCAACAATCCAAACAGTTTTTTGTATTAAATCTTTGTTTCAGAGATTGTTACAGATCTAGTCATAACTAAACTATGTTTATGGCTTTTTGCCAGTATCTATCATTTGATTTTGATTATACTAACTATTTTTTAATTACTAGTCTACTTCTGGTATGCTTTCTAACTCCGGCTTCCACACTTGGTTGTATTCAGCTTCATTTTTTTTTTGAGAAATCATATCCTCAACTGAAACTCCACCCTTTTGCATCAGCTCCTGCAATTCTTGCTTACTGATAACCAGCTTTATTCTCACAATACCGGCGGTTCCTTGCCCATCTCCGGCCGCCTTCTGATCCGAAAACCTCACCTTCTTTTTCTCAACTTTTGGTACTAGAAAGTACAAGTTCCCACCAACAAGTTTAACATCCGGCCTCAGTTTCCTGATTTCTGGAAGCGAATCGGAGAGTGAATGCCCCGAAAATTCTGACAAAACGTCCTCCACTTTGATGGGTGATTTATATTCCAGAACTTTTCCATCAGATCTCATCACCTTTATCATCTTTTCTTGGTGAACTAGGCAATTCCCCATGGCCACAGGTTTTAGCAGTGCAATTAAATAACGTTTATGATGAAATTGGATTTATAATAAGGGAAGAATGGCTATGGTGGGATTGGGAGTATTTATAGGATTGAGAATTCTGAGTATGCCCTCTGAATGTACAAATAATACACAATTGCCCCACCCATCTCTCTTTGGACCCCATTGTGTTTGACATTTTGGTAAAGAGTAAACTGCAGCTGGGAAATTCTTTATCAATCGTCATTGATGGTATCATAAACTCACTGAGTCACATTTGAGTCAAATCAGTTGATACGGCATCAAATTTATTCTCTTAAATAAATTTAAAATAATAAATACCTTGTAAAATTGATTACCAGTATACATATAAACCACCAGCCACTCCCTATTTGAACCCAAAAACGTATTATTCATCAGATTACTTAATACACAATTAATGAATTTAACTTAGATTAAATTCATATATAAGCAGTTAATTATTTGAAAAACAGATTGCCATTTCTACACCACAAGAAACTGTTATGTACTGCTTAGACTTCTACTGCCGTAGGAAATGAAGTCCATATACAGTATCTTTACCGATGCAATTCTTTGATTGTTTTCTCGATCAAAATTCTTCTCATTTTGATGTATTTTCTTTAGTTCTTCTTATTTTATCTTTGTAACTGTTAGGAAAATACGCGTAACTCGGTGAGTTTGGAAGGGATGAGGGGCGCATTCAGAGTGGAAGACCCACCCCATTGCTATGGAATAAATCAGAGTGCAACCCAAAATGATATCAACATTGACTATTTGTTATAGCAGTATACTTGCGTGATTTATTAATTCTCTTCATTTTCCATGTTCTTCAAATCTCTGAATTTGATTTTGAATTGAAAGGTTGGTTAAATGCAAATTGGAAATTGAATAACGCTAGTTGTGATCTTCAACTTCAATCTCTTACACGTTTTGCTTGGTTCCCTGTGTCAGTGCCGTTCGGTCGAGCAACAAGTGGAGCCCATTTCCAGGAAGGTTAAGTAAATTTCAATCATACAAAACAGAAAGATGTTTCATCCAATAATCATCAATCTCTCCCTCGTATAGTTGAAGATGGTGTTGTCAACACGCATGCCTGCACCCAATATATTTTATGTGGTTGTAAATGAAGTAGTGGGGGGAGAAAACTGAGCAGCTGTTTTGGAAATTAATAAGAAAACGACAACTAACTTTAACAGAAACCCCATTCACCTCATCCACTAAGGCTTTATATTTATACAAGTCAATAATTAATTTAAACAAATCAGCAAAGTTTGGACTGGTTGTCCACAATATACTTCCACCATGTATGGTTTACCTCTTATTTACATGGTTATTTTCTCTTGCAGGGGGGGAAAAAATCAGAGTTGTAACTTTCCATGTAAAAAAGAAAAAAAGTAAATTTATAGTGACTTTAGTATTCATATTTACCAGGGAATTTAATTCTTCATAGTAGTTGTACTTGTGGTCTTAAAGCAATATTGTAGTTTGAAAAACAGACATATTCTTTTCACTTTTTGAATTTCGTAGCCGTAGATTTTCTTTTACTTTTCTTTCAACATTCCCTTTGTCCTTTTGTTGTTTTGTTGCTTCAAGACTTTTACACCCGTCTGGTTAGGGGTAATGGAAGATGATGCTGGTTATTTATCTCAAAATGGGATATTATCATGTTTGGTTTTTAGGTAATTAAAGATTTTGGTAATTTTTCAATGTAAATAGTGTTTATTATAGGCAAAATTGGGAGTAATCCGATTACTGAGTGAAATAGTGTTATTTTAAAATTATCGGGGTAATCTAATTTTTATTCTCATTTTACCTTTAGTTAATTAACATGTCGATTTTTTAACACAAATGCTCTTGTATGTATGTCAAATAACAATTAGCCTAATTATGTGCAAAATAGCTTCTATAACCCGGTAACATTTGAGAATTTGGCTAAAACACCCCACCAAAATAGGAGTTTAAAATATAACAAAATACTCCTAATAATTCAAGCGACTACCAATTGTCGACAACAATCGTTAAAATGAGATATGAACGATCGGATCTGCCTGACTGTACACTGATTTGGCTGTTTTCGGCTAGATCGATGGCCAGAAACGATCAGATAATTTAAATAATATTATAATAGTATTTTAAAAAAAGGCCAATTTAGTAAAATGGTCTCTTAGAATTCTTTTATTCTTCTCAACCAAACATATTAATTATTTATACCCACTAATCTAACCAAAGATATATTATTATAAAACATTCCCTTTAATCGTGAAGTTAATCTATCTTACTAGTAATCCTAACTTTTTAGTAATACAATATTTCTTGAATCAAACGACCCGAAAAGGGTAATGTCACTTCTGCATGAAGGCAGCCGCCACCTAGAATTCTTATATATCCACTAATTGGTTAATTAAAATACTATTTATTTGAATGCGAATGATAATGATTCATATCTATATATATCCTACATGCATCGATGAAACTAAAACAATGGAACTGTTAAAATTATATGAAATCTTCTCCTTTTTGCCGACGGCTTTCAGGATATTAATTGTTTCAGGTTTTTGGTTAACATGGAAACAATGAAACTAACAAAGGGGCGGAGTAATCAATTATGTCAGCATGATGAATGTGCCACTATACACTAAAAAATAAAGGTTGTTACTGTCAGTATTGGAAGAATTTTTGCAGGAGGCAATCCTGATAATTGGAGCAGCCTAACTCAACTTAATTTAGTCTTTAATTGCGATTTATAAAATTTCCTGTCAGATTTTCTCCATCTTTAACTTTAGGCCCTGAAGAGATTTCAGTAATATATCATGCAAGTCATCCCCCAACAAGAAGTCTGTCTCCAACATCTAATTAATTAGCTAAAATGAATCATCCCATTCCACTACTCATTTGTTCTTGGTCATTGATGAGTTATTAAAATTGGCATGCTTGTTGCACTTTTCGGAAAGTTACAAGATTCTTGTAGTCATGGGGTAGAAAATTATAAAATTAAGAGCTTTTGTTTTTTTACTTATTCTCAAGTTTAGTTTTTTTATTTATTTATTTTTTTTTATAACCGGGGTGTTCGCGTCAGTTTGCGTACACCTCAACTAATCTCCGAAATCCATTGAACACTATATATACCCAACCCAATATTCTAGGTAAACTATAAATGTGGTAGGTTATTCAAGGTGATTTGAACCCAAAAAGTTAATAAAGAGAACAAACATTCTTGACAATCAGACCAACCCTTTGGAGTTCCTCAAGCTAGTATTAGAGTTATGTTAACCTTAGCTTCTTTGAAATTTGCCATTCCCACTGCATAATTCGTATTGATACTATCCTTTTCTCCAATAATAAACTTAATTAATTCCTTTTCCAAGTAGGGAGAGCTTTACTGTCGATGACCAGATGATTACTGAAGTCGTTAATGGTTCAACCTGCTAGTCAAATCGGAAAGCACTTGTACTTAATTTCAAAGAGACAAATATTCCTTTCCCTTGTTATTTTCTTCTACTTAGATTTTGTTTGATTTTCTTTTTGTTGTTTATTGTACACTTGGTCAAGACTTAGCAGGAAAGTTTATATGGCATGCAGGAGGGCGACATCTGCTGCTTAGTGGCTGGGCGGCACCGCCCTGTAGAATATTTGTAATTGAATTAGAGATCTCTTCATTAATATTTAATTATTAACCACTAATCATGAAGTTTAGCTTAATTAGCACAATGGACCTTTGCTTAACTGACATGTGATTTCTGATGGCTTTCAATTGTGCTCTTATGGCCTTCACTGTCTTACGCTTTTTGATTTTTTTATATATATGATCTTTAATAACAAATAATACTTGAATATTCATATAAATAAAGCATCTAAAATCATTTCTCGTTTACCTTGTTGAAATACTTCACTTCTTTTACTTATTCTGTTCAAACCTTTTGCTTAATTTGGTTGGTAACTTGATTAATGAGCAAAATTTGTTTGTATAGAATTTTGTTACGCTTTCATTAGTTTAGCTCCCAGAAATTATTAAGCATAATGACTCCATGATGTTTCTTATTGGGAGTAGAACAAAAAGGGTTCAAATTTAGAGCTAGATGTTAGAAGATTGAAACAAATAAAAATGGATCTAGAGAAAATCTGAATTTTCATTAAATGAACAACAACTTTATATATACAAATTAGTGTACGATTCTGAATATGAATTTCTTTTTTAGGTACAATTTCACGAAAGAAATGGACATCTCTTTCTCTTTGTTTGGTTTTTCCATGTAGTATAGGATTGAATAATGCAATGGAAGTGATGCTGCTGCTTGATTATCACACCAAACAATTGGAGCTTCATTTAGGTTCAGAATGAGTTCACTAAGAAGGGAATTGATCCAAGCAACTTTTGGGGCTGTTTGAACCGAGGCACGGTCTATGTGCTAGATTTAGACACAACTCTTTGCTTCCTTGAGCTCCAGACTACATGATTTTCTCCAAAGAAGATACAAAAACCACCAACAGATTTTCTATCTTCTATGACTGAAGCCCAATCGACATCTGAGTAGTGAGTATCCTATAATCTTTATTGTTCCATTTGAAGTGAACCTAAGACTATGCTGAATTGTGCCTTATAAATATCTTTAACACTCTCTTGCAACACTGCCAATCCTACAATCCAAATCAGAAGGCTCTTGCAGTTTACTAGTCTACTTCTGGTATGCTTTCTAACTCCGGCTTCCACCCTTTGCAGTATTCAGCTTCATTTTTACTTTGAGAAATCATATCCTCAACTGAAACTCCTCCCTTTTGCAGCAGATCCTGCAGCTGTTGTTTACTGATAACCAACTTTATTCTCACGATACCGGCGGTTCCTTGCCCATCTCTGGCAGCCTCCTCTTCTGAAAACCTCACCTTCTTTTTCTCAACTTTTGGCACAAGAAAGTACAAGTTCCCACCAACAAGTTTAGCATCCGGCCTGAGTTTCCTGATTTCTGGAAGCGAATCAGAGAGTGCATGCCCTGAATATTCTGACAAAACGTCCTCCACTTTAATGGGAGCTTTATATTCCACGACTTTTCCGTCGGTTTTCATCACCTTAATCATCTTTTCTTGGTGAACTAGGCAATTCCCCATGACTTAATTGATTCCTGTGGCTGCAGGTTTTAGTTGTTAAAATAAGGATTTTGATGAAATTGGATTTGGAATAAGAGAAGCATGGTTATTGTGGGAGTATTTATAGGAAAGGATTGTGAGCATGCCCTTTTAATGCGTAAATATTACACAATTTGCCCAACCCCACCTCTCTTTGGAACCCCATGGTTCTTGAAATTTTGGTAGTGTAAAGTGTAAACTGCTGTTGGAATTTCTTCATCAATCATCATTCATGATATCATAAACTCACTGAGTTCAATGAGTCGATACGGCATTAATTTTATTGTCCTAAGTAATTTAAACAGTGAGTTTTATACAAAATTAGGTTATTTGAACCCAAAAATAATAATAGTATATAGATTGTTTTCATCTATGCTTTCCATCAACTAATCGAAATACGGATTAGTATTCTCTGAATTCTTCTTGCTAATTTTGATGTATGTTGTTTATATTTGCACTTGAATTGAAAAAAAAAACTAGTAGGAAAATCAGCATAACTCAGTGAGTTTGGAAGAGACCCACCCCATAGCTATAGAATTAATAAAAATAGAAAGGAGTGATTGAGCAGTAATATTTGCTTATTTGGATGCTTGTAGGTTTTGCAATTTGCAGTAACGTCAACAACATGCGTGAATGTGATTATTCCTTCACTGGTCGGCCAAACCATTATACTATCCTTTTCCTTTGGACAAATTTAATACGTTTAAATTATTTAAATGTTAGAAACAAGTATTTTCAAAAGAATTGAGATGAAGGAGATTGATAAAGATGGTATAAATAAATAAAAGGGAGAATAATTAATGTTGTCCCTGCCAATATAATTTATATGGTTCTGATTTGTTGTACATAAAGTAGTGGGGGCAGCTCTTTTGGAAATTATTTTAGAAAATAAGACAACCACAACTAACTTAACAGAAAGGCCATTCAGCTGATCCCCTTGTCCATCAGGGTTTACTAAAATAAATACTACCTATTACTATTACAGTTTTATAAACAGGATCACATTTACTAATGCCACTGCCAATCATCATAACTCGTTAGTAATTCAACAAGTAGAGTTACATATATTCGGTGGAAATTTCAAAAGTTTTCCTACATAATTGGAGAGTGAAGATGATAATATTTATTATTTTCCCCATAGTTTCATACACAATCTTCCATTAATGCTTTATCTCATGTGCTTAGCTGAAGATATTTTGGTATATATATATTGTCGTATTGTTGTTGTTCATCATGTTTGTTGGATTTTTATTCATGGTGGAATCAAAGCTGTAATTATGTCAGCATGATGAATATGCCAGAGCCACTCCTAAATTTATTCATTATTTAAAAAAAAAAAAAAAAACCTATTAGTACTGTATAGGATCGAGTTAATTGTATTTACTCTATTGGGGTTTGGTTTATTTTCAAAGTTCTGCGGTTTAAAATACTGGAATACTCCCTTTTCAATTCAAGAAACAGTTTATGGTAACAAATTTTTTTATATTTTTTCTTGTATCCATTATTTGGTTAATACTTCGACAACATGAGAGATATTAGGATTTTTAAATAGTAAAATGTAAGACCTGGAACATCATTGACCCAAAACTCAGGGTGGATAAAGTTCCTTTCGTTTAGGATTTTCCAGGCAATTAATATTAATTGTAATAGTTGAAAGCAGCCTAACTTTGGCCTTTTCGATTTTAGATATAATATTATCTAATTACAACATCAAACAATTGATGATTCATTATCCTATTCCCCTCTTTTATTCTTCGCTACTTATGATTTATGTCCCATTCACTTGCAAAATAATAAAATATTATTTGAAATTGTTCCCCCATAAGTTAATAGAAAACCAACCCATTTATAGATTTGTTAAATACATGAAAATACTACTATTTTATCCATAATTTAATGCATTGCTATAATAGTAATTTACAATGCACAAAAGACCAAAATATCCTACTAATAATTGTAAATAATTAATATTAAATACTTTATTAATTAATATCAAATGTTTTAATCGATTATACTGAATAAGAGTTGAGTACAATTTACTTCTTAATGAATCATGGAATATGAAAATTAAAATAACAATTCCCCTATTCTCACTGTTGTCATCTAACTTAATTACCCATTTCACAGGTAATCGATTAAATAATAAATTAATTAAAACAAGTGAACAAGGTTTGGAGTAGTTCTACCTTGTTGTAAGGTTACCCCTCATTTACATAGTTGTTTTCTCTTGTATGGAAATAGACTTTTTTTTTTTTTTTAACCATGTTACCAGTTAATTTAATTTTTAATTCCTTTATGGTCGGGGATGTCCCGACCAGTTTTGCACACCTCAACTCATCTCCTTAGACCCTAGAATATTACCGGTTGGATAAGAGTTCTAATGACTACCCCTATTAATACTTAATGAGGGACTCGAACTCAAGACCTTTTGAATAATATATTCAGGAGTTCTTATCGAATCACTCGCTTTCACCTAAAGATGGTTAAAAATATAGATAGTTTTTAATAGTAATTGTAGTCTTTGTAAAGCAATTTGTAGTTTGAAAAACAGAAATATTCCTTTCACTTTCTTAATTTCTTAGCCTTAGATTTTCTTTTTTGTTGTTTTGTTGCTTCCAGACTTTTACAAAAGGGAACAATTGGACAACTGCATCACGCTGGTTGGGCGGCACCGCCATTCACAACTCATTGCATTTGACTTGTACATAGAGGAGAAAATCAAATTGAATATAAGCTTTCAAGTTTCAGGTGTGTGTTTTGTTTGATTTTTAAATTGCTTTAATTTTAGAAGATGATATGTGCCATATGTAAAATGACAAAAATAGGCTTCTTCTTTTCTTTTCTTTTTTTTTTTTTAAAAAAGGTTTTTATTATTAAAATATATTAAAAATAATTTTTAAATATAAATATAAAAAATGAAAAATTGGCCAACGAATTTGCTAGAAGGTAGCCACCGACAGTGGTCGGACGCTATCTCAATAGGCTCATCCGACGACACCACCCACTCCATTGGGTAGATTGCCGCCTGATCTACCCAATGGAGCAGTCAAAATGGCCGAAATCTAGCCTAACTGTTACGACAAAACGCTAGAAATTCTAGCTAGTCTGGTTGCTCCATTTGGTAGATTGATTGCCAGTCTACCCAATGGTGTGGATGGTGTCATATGACACACCTCTAACAACGACGTCTAACTATCATTTGCGACTGTCGTCTGACCACCACTTCATCGAATAGTTCTAAAGTTTTATTTTTTTTTAAATTATATAATTTGTTTAATCAAAAATCATTTATGCAAAAATTAGAATTTATTTTAACCTTACAGTGTTTTTGGTAATTAAAATTTCAAAAACAATTTTTGAATTCTAAAACCTTCAAATAGCTACTTTTGAAATCCTTTTATAAAATAGATCCTTCTATAAAATAGATTATTTCATAATCATCTTGGTTTATAATCACTTTTCAAATTAATTTACCTAACACTTTTTGTATTTCAAATTATGAAATAAGTGATTATAAAAATAAAATATCCAACAACTTCAAACTAAACTTTATCAATTTCCTGTCAGACTTTCTCCGTCTCTTTTACTTTAAAGCTACCTTTAACTTTTGTCTCTCATATATATATATATATATATATATATATATATATATATATGTATGTAATACTCTATATAAGAATTAACTCTATATAGTGATAAAAAATTATAGTTTCAATTTGAGATAGTTATAAATAAGAATAAACTCTACATTGTAATAAGTTATAATTTTTCTAATTCCTGCTTTAAGAAAAGTTGTCACTACATAGTAATAATTATCTGTATATTACAAAAATATATATGTTATGTAAAATTAAAGGTTTAAAATGAAATAAAATATTTATTTAAAATTGTTTGGAACAATGATTTATGCTTTAGAATTATTATCACATCTTTTACTTTACAAGTACGTAATAGCTCGTTAGCATGAATACCTTCTTGTTGAAGCCAAAATATTTTTAGTTTCTCAAGCATGTTTAGAGCCTCATGGCACAAGATATTTTGTATTTCCTTACTATTATCCTTAGGATTATTTCTTTTCTCTTATTGTCTAATTGCAACAATGATTTCTATTTTAGTTAAAGCATACACGATTTGTTGCTCATTTGGATAATTGAAGAAGATATTAATATTCATTCGATTAGTGTAATGAAGTTGTCGAATCTGATCACTCAATTCTATAGTGACTCTTTTATTCTCCTCATCCACTTCATTTGTAACTTACAATTCATTGACATTAGTGGTCCTAATTTTGCAGTGCTTAAAACCATTGACAATTGTCTGTGGCTTCACATCAATTGACCAAGCATCAACTGCATTTACAGTTCCATCAATGACACTTATTTTTGCTGGTTCTAAGAAACGATCTTTTATCCGTTTCAAAAGTAGGCAATTGAAATACTGAATTGAAATCCTAATATTACTAAAATATGAATTGAAATCCTAATACTGTACTACTAAAATATGAATTATAAAATAAGAAATCAGAACTATAATTTTTGTAAGTATACCTCCATTAAGTTATAACCTCCTTATAGTAATAAAATTAGTTAGTTTCACCATTATGACTATAGAGAGGTTTTACTGTATATATAATTAGAATGAATGATGCCATTCCACTAATCTTTTGTTCTTCATCACTGATCAAAAATTTAATTGGCATGCTTTCTGCACTTTTCGAAAGTTACTTGATTCTTGTCCTAGGTAGAAAATTAATTTATAAAATTACATTTTAATTTCTCATATTCACTTTTAGTTTATACTTATTTTTAGGGTTTATTATCGAAGTAATGTTACCCTTAGCTTATTTTGCCAGTCTAGAATAGTGAAAAAAACTTATATATAACAATCTTACCATGTCACTTAGTTGATGTGGTGAGATTGTCCAACAATATAATACATATAGAATTAGTTGAATAGAGTTGGAAAAATGTTTTAAGTTGAATAGAATAGGATAATAGAAAACAAGTCCTTCCCTCTTTTTGTTTTCAATAGAAAAAATCTTATTTGTTTGTTTTCAATAGAAAAAATCTTATTTGTTTCAGATTAATTTTCAGAATAATGATTTTAATAAATATACAAACACATATTCTGTTTTTTTTTTTTTTTAATAAAAATAGAATAACACAAAAATGATTCATGAGAGTGAAACAAACACTCGTATGTTATATGTAACCACGTCACCTGGTTGATGTGGTGAGACTCTCCAATAATATAATACATATAAAATTAGTTTCATAATTACCCATATGTTATTATGTTAACAATACCCTTGAATAAGTTTTTCAGTAGAAATATTATTGATAAACTTTTAATTTAAGAATAAGGCATTCATATTGATATTATCCTTTCTCCAAGAATAAGATTATTTAATTCCTTTCCGAAGTAGGGAGAGCTTTATTGTTAATTACCAGCTGATTGTTGTAGTCATTGATGGTTCAACTAGGCAGTCAAACTGGAGAGTAGTTGTATTTAATCTAAATCAGACAAATATTCCTTTCGCTTGTTATTTTCTTCTTACATCGATTTTGTTTGGTTTTCTTTTTATTTTTTAGTTGCAAGGAAAGTTTATATGACTGCAGGAGGACGACACTTGACGGTGTCCAAGCCAGTTACCAAGTAAGTTACAATGATATTGTGGTAGGCAAGCTCAAGGTTTTAACCTAATAACTCAAGAAAATGAATAAACTTCTTTGACCGTCAAACTAACTCCTTAAGATTCATCTTTTATATCAAAATAATATCAATAAAAAAACAAATCTCATTAATCTCCTACAAAACCACCATTATTATTCCTAGCTTCTTAAAGTCACATAGAAATTCTTGATTGCCCACACAAGTCTTACACGTTTTGTTAGGTCCATTTTCAGTGTCGTTCAGTATAGCAACAAATGCTGGCTACCCCTTTCCAGGAAGGTTAAATATATTTCAATCTACTATAATTAATTAAGAGTTAATTATTTCATTAATCTCTCTCGCATGGTTTCATCCAATAATTTGAGAATTTTTTATATGAATTCTACAAAAAAGAACTATTTGTCTGTTAGAGATTTTCTTATAATTTTGAACTCTTAGAACATCTCCAATGGTGCTTTTTAAAATAAAGAGCATCTTTCATATAAATAAAGAGCATTTTCATTAATTTTTAAATATAAAGAACAAATTTTTTATTCAAATTCAATAGACTCTTTAAATTTTAGGAGAGATAATATGTTTTTTCAATAAAGAAACTTAATAGGAAAGATAAATAATAAATAAAATACATAGAAACTTGTAATTTATTATTTAAAATTAAGATAGAGAGTGAAATTTGACTCTCTAGATGTGGAGAGTCAAACTCACTATTAAATTTATATTTAAAGAATAAAGTGTCTGTTGGGCTCTTATTTTTATGGATAAACTCTTTATAATAAAGAGTTTGAGTCATATAAAGAGTCATTTGAAGACGCTCTTCCATAACTATTACAAGAATTAGCTGAAGATTAATTTGAGCAGAGATAACCATGTTTCTTTTAAAAGGATTCATAGAAATAAGAGAAAAAGGAATGAAACTAATGTAGACATCAAAACATCAATGGAGACTCACCCACTTGAGATAATGGTTGAAGGAGATTAATGGGACAATTAATATATGAAAAAGGGAGAATAATTAATGTACTGTTGTCAACAAGCATGCCTGCCAATATAATTTAGTGGGCGTAGAAAAATGAGCAGCTCTTTTGGAAATTCAATTAAACAAATTTTAGAAAATAAGACAACCACAACTAACTTAACAGAAACGCCATTCAGCTTGAATTTTATTTACTAAAATTCTATTCATCCCATTCCCCTCTTTTATTCTTCGCTATTAATGATTTATTATGTCCCATGTTTTCTTCTCTTTTCCTCCATATTCAACTTACCAAATTATAAGTTGTATTAAATTGACAAAAATTACTCACCACTCCATTTGTTTCTGAAATTCTCCCTCAATTACTATGCCAATTATTCTACTTTGAATCAACCTCTCTCACAACAACCCCATCAATACATTCGTTGAAAGCTTGAAAATTCTATTTGGAGACAGAAAAGTTAACAAAAATGTTTCGTATTTTACAGCCAAAAATTGAAGCAGAAAATGTTTACAAAAATCATTATTTGGAGAAAAGGAAAAAGGAATAAAAATTTAAAATATAAAATACATTTTAAATTCTTACTTGGAAATATAAACAATAACTTTTATTCATTTAAGGTATTATAAATACATTATATATATGATTTGATATTCAAATTACATCAATTGTAATCATGTTCTTATTTTTTATGTTATTTTAAACTGATCTTAAATATATAAGATTCATATTACGAGGGAATTTAATTCTTCATAGTAGCCGTAGTCTTAAAGCAATTGTAGTTCCTTTCACTTTCTTCATTTCTTTTTGCCTTCTACTTTGCTTTCAAAATTCCCTTTCTTTTTGTTGTTTTGTTGCTTCAAGACTTTTACACAAGGGGGTAAGGGCACTTCCGCATGACCGCGACACCTGCATCATTCTAGTTGGTCGGTACCGCCATCAAGAATTCCTGTATATCCGTTGATTGGCTACCTATTAATTATGTTCATTTAACTTGAAGATTAAGTGTGAGTTTAGGGTTGTAGCAACTTCTCCCATACTCACTTATTTGATAATTTATCATCCAAAAGTGTTTGTGGCATTTCGTCACAGCAGGCTGAAAAATTTTGGCCGAACATTTTTCGGCTTGCAGAGAAACCCCGCATCCAACAGCCTATCTGTTTCCCTCACTGTCACTGGGTAGATCAGTTCAGCGATCCACCCAGTGGACCTAGTAGTGTTGTTGGACACGCCTTTGACGTCGACGCCCGACCATCGCTAACAGCTATCGTCCGACTACCACGGACAACTGTCATACTACAACTGTCCAAGCAATATGCAGTGTATTGAATTTTTTATTTTTATATATAATATTATTACCATTTCCAGTCAGTTTGATTTTGAATATAGTAAAAATGAAAGATACAAAATCTTCTCCTTTTTGCCGATGTCTTTCAGGTTTTTGGGTACCATGGAAACTATAAAACTATCCAATTCGGGGTTAATTAATTAATTATGCCAGCATGATGAATATCCCACGATACAGTAATTGAAGAAATGAAAGAATTTGGCGGGAGGCAATCCTGACAATCGAATCAGCCTAACTTAACTTAATTTAGTCTTTGCACTTTAATTTCCTGTGACAATCGAATCAGCCTAACTTAACTTAATTTAGTCTTTGTACTTTAATTTCCTGTCACTTTCTCCATATCTTTAAAGCTACCCTTAACTTTAGGCCCTCATGAGATTTCAGCAATTAATTTTGAGCTAATTATGCAAGTCATTGTCTAGTCATCCCCCAACGAGTCCATCTGCTTTTAATTAATCAGATAGTAGTATTATTATGAAATTGGCATGCTTTGTGCACTTTTCGGAAAGTTGGGGTAGAATTTTATAAAATTAATGAAGAGCTAATGACATCACTCATTTTGTCATATTTCACTTTCATTTATACTTATTTTCAGGGTTAGTATATTGGAGTAATGTTACCGAGCTTATTTTGCGAGTCTAGAATAGGCTTCAATAGTTGATAAAAACAAATAATTATCTTTAATGAGAAAGAAATACTTATATAAGATAGTCGTACTATATCATCTGATTGACGTAGTGAGATCATTTGATAACATATTAACAAGTAACGTATGGTGTTAGCTTTATAACCACCCATCATAGTAGTAATTATTGATAAATGACTGCCTAGTTATTGATTAATCATGTTGATAGGTGGATAAAAAAGAAAATTTGGTATATATATAACTACACGTATCATTATTTCATTAGACAGTTTTACCACGTAGTTAGGTAAAGTGGTAAAACTATCTCATGTAAGTATTTTTTTTTTATCTTCTATACATTAACAATTCCCTTAAATAATTCAATTACCTTATTTTTTTTTTTCCTCTTATAAAAGATGTAAGCATTCCCCGTAAAGAACTACTAGTGAATTGCTTATATATATTCATGTAAAATCATGAGGAGAGGATCTTGCTTCGTGAGAAAAATTGTTGAACTCTTAAGCTAAAAGAGTTTGCAAGAATTCATATTGAAATTATCCGTTCTCCAAGAATAATTAAGATAAATTATTAAGCACTAATAATGATGTTTGGGTTAATTAACCCAATGGACCTTTGCTTTAAGTGACATTTCTAATGAACATGCAATGCATTTCTGATATTGGCTGGCTTTCAATTGTGCTCCTATAAATCAAATGCCCATCACTACATCTCTTAGGCTTTATATGTGAACTTAATACTAATACTCCTAGAAATAATTAATTCACATGATTTGAAAATAATCAAAGAATCTAAATCAGTTTTTCTCTTAGTAGAAGCCCCCAAATATGCATAATTATCATCAAATGTAGAAAACACGTATCAAGTAATTAGTTAATTGAATTTATATTTTTATATATAATATTATTTTCATTCAGTTTTGTTATGCCTAAAAAATCAAGACTGACATAAGCTTATATCAACGAGTACCAATTAGAGTTCAGGAAGGCTTGCATCATCCAGAATATGCCACGTCGCCTCAAGACAGAGAGAATACGGCTGTCACAAACTTAGCAAGCTCAAGTTTAGTCTGTGAATGAATAAGGTCCGCACACCTATCCAAACCCCATATAATTTAAGGATATTTCTTAAGTTATCAGTTAATGGGACGCAAGGAAGGACTTGCATGATACCTATCCATTTGTAGACTTGCAATCATTACCTTGAATTCAGCGGCTATAAATAGAGGACTCTCCCTTACAAATTTGGGATCATTGACTTTCATGAAAACAAATACAAAAGACAACCTATGGGAAAGAGATTGGCTTAATATTCTCTCTGAATACCAAGCTCTTGTAATTCTGTTCACTATTCACGACCTCTTGTAACTTAGCTTATAACCAAGAACACTCATATAAAAGAAAACAATGGATGTAGGAATGCTTTAAGCATCCGAACCACTATAAAATTCTCACTGTCTCATTTATTATTTAGTCTTTGCCTATTATTGTGACCTTAACCCAAGTCTTAAATCAATCACATGTAATTTCTAAGACCTTTATAGCACTTTGCACGTGCGAGGTCGTTTGTGTCAAAATCACGCATCAACAGTTTGGCGCTAGAAGGAGGGCATAATTTCATATCAGCTCTTCATCCGGTAATTTCAAATAATCAATTAGTTCTACCTACAAACTTATTGCTCATGGTCTTGAAATAGAGCATGCTAGCACGAACAACAAGGAGACCCCCCACATTCAGGAGATTACTTCTTCCGAAGTAACTCCACCTCCCCAAAGCACTACGGTGGGCATCCCCTCAACTTCTTAGCCAGATCTGGTTGTGAAGGATTATTTGGAAAGGTTCAACAATACCCTCCAAACAATGAGCCAAAGGCTAGATCGTTTGGATCAGGTCATGTCGTCGAACTCTGATAAGGCGGTACCACCTCCAAAAATGCCTGTAGGTCGTTCTAAAGCATGGAAACGAGCAAAAGCTCATACCATGCACACTACAACGCTTAAATACAAGGGAAAGTAAATGGTTGAGCATGGGTCGGAAGGCTTTAAAGGGCCAACAAATATTGGTCACGAGCCAGGGAGAATACATGTGGCTTTGCGACTTGGTAGTATGTCACATCATGAGCCATCCCATGCCACATCGCAAGGGCACCCCTACAAGAGTGCTCAACAAGGAGATTCCTACCATCGTTGGAATGATCGTCTTGACCATCACTGCAAAGGAAGTAACCATCGTTAGCAAGTCGGTTTTGACCATCGCGGAGGTAGGGAGAACTCCCCAAGCCATTCAGTGCCTTCACAAGGCTCTAGCTAGCATGTGTCAAGGCATGCCGAAGGCTTCGACCAAGGTAGGAAAGATTCCGATCTGTGGTCCTTCCTTAATTGCAATCGTAATGAGCATACCTACATTGCAGAAAGTGATCCTTAGAGGGGTCCGCTTTCTCGAATAGAGGAGTTACAGCGAGCTCTTGATCATCTTGGAGCTCAATAAAATGAGTAGGGGCAGGTTGCTGAGGCGTCTTCCTTTTCTCCAGCAGTTTTGACTACTCCTCTCCTGTCAAGATTTAGAATGCCCGACATAAGTGCATTTGATGGGAATTTTGATTCGTATGATCATCTCTATGAGTTTAACGACCTTATGGAGCTTCACCAAGTTTCCAACTTGACAAAATGTCGTTGCTTAGTAGTGACTTTGACTGCTCATGCTAAACGTTGGTTTAGATTAATTCCACCAAGGTCTATCAACTCATGGCAGCAGATGAGTTCGTTATTTTTGAGACACTTCCAGGCTAATCGGAAGTTCTTAATGTCGTTAAGCTATCCCAGTAACATAATGTAGGAGAAGAATAAGTCTCTCCAGTCCAATATTGACATATTTCATAGGGAACTGAATAACGTGGCTAATACAGCCTAGGATTTAGTTCAGACTCTAATCATTGCTAGAGTTTGCCTGCAAACCGACCTGTGGAAGAAACTGTAATCTGAGAATGACATTTCCCTCACCCGCTTCTACAATCTAACAGAGAAATATCTGCGGATAGAAAATTCAACGACAACGTTAAGTCACCACGACCTCAGGCCTTTGATTGATGCTTCCAATTAGAGGGAGGAAAACCGGGGAGAGGGTAGTAGAAGATCTGCTAACAAATGAGCTAATGACGATCAGAGAAAGGGAAAGAAACAACGGTTTAAGCCCAAGAAATCCTATGCCCAAGTTCCTTGTCATGATCACGACCGAGATGTGTTTACTCCACTCGATGCATCAGTTTCAGCTATTCTAGATAAGTCAAAAGAGACTAATCTGCTTGGAGAGCCAAGATCCATGAAGAAACCTGCTTTTAAAAGGAATGACAAGAGGTACTACCATTACTAGTAGGATAATGGGCATCATACCGATAAGTGTCAAGCTCTTAAGTAGACAATTAAAGACCTTATCCTAAAGGGGCACTTCAAGGATTATGTTGATGGTCCAACTCTCGCTAGGGAGAAGGATCAAGAGGGCGATGGGAAAAGACGCTAAGGTTGCAAAGGTCTTTACATGGTAGGGACCATCTTTGGGGGACCTTATATAGTCAGGAACTCTTGGAATGCATAAGAAAAGTATGCTCAAGAGGTTAGGCATGAGCCGTTAAATGTTCTGAATCTAGAATTGCGATCTAGCAAGGTGTGCAGAGAAGAGGAGATTACCTTCTCTAAGAAAGATACGAAACGAGTGCACCATCCTCATGAGGATGCGCTCGTTTTCGTGGCTGAAATAGAAAGGTACGAAGTCCACAAGATGTTGGAGGACTATAGGAGCACCGTCAATATCTTATTTCAGTGGGCTTTTGAGGAGATGAGATTAGAAGAGATAGTTATGAAGCATGTCACAACTCCTCTCTACGGTTTCACGAGGGACCACCTAACTCCTCGGGGAATGATTTCCCTCCTAGTCACTTTGGGAGATACCTACAAACTGACAAAGATGACAAAATTTCTAGTAGTGGACTGTCTATCAGCTTTTAATGGCATCCTTAAACGACCTCTACTTTAAAATTTCAAGGCTGTCACCTTGATCTACCATCAGAAGATGAAGTTTTCCACTCCATCAAGGTGTGGGGAAGTTAGGGGATCACAACGTAAATCTTGCAACTATTGTAATAGAGTAGTGCAAGTGGCATGCAAAGGAAAATGGAAGCCTACGGGAGTTCCTGAACAAGCAATGGCGATCAGTAGGATCGAATCATAGCCTGGTCCAGTGGCAGACAATATCGACCCTCGTGTTCAAGAGGAGTATTCCCATAGTGGGCCAGTTGAGACTTTATTTGAGGTTTATGTCAATGAGAATGAGTCGACTCGTATGCTAAGAATCGAAAGCAATCTCAGCCCTCAGCTTGCAACTGATTTGACGAGCTTCCTCAGACAGAATATATATGTTTTTGCATGGACTCATGTTGACATGATCGGGACCAGCCCGGATGTTATATGTCATGCACTCAACATTGATAGTGAAGTTAAGTCAGTTTGCCAAAAGAGAAGAGCTATAGAGCTACAGCACTATGCTGCTCTTAAGGTTGAGGTGGATAAACTCCTCTTAATCTGGTTCATTTGGAAAGCTCATTATTCCAGTTGGGTCGTCAATCCTGTTTTGGTGAAAAAGCCCAATGGTAAATGGCGAACCTGCTTTGATTTCATAGATCTCAACAAAGCCTGCCCAAAGGACAGTTTCCCTTTGCCAAGAATAGACCAGCTCGTTGATACTACTTTCAGGCACAAGCTGCTAAGCTTTATGGATGCCTACTCGGGATATAATCAGATTCTAATGTTCACGCTTGACAAGGAGCATATCTCGTTTATCACAGATTGAGGACTATAGTGCATAGAGTTATGCCCTTCGGTCTGAAAAATGCTGGAGTGACCTACTAATGTCTAGTTAATGGTATGTTTTCTGAGCAAATCGGGAAATCAATAGAGGTCTACGTCGATGACATGCTGGTCAAGTCGTATTTCGCTTCAAATCATATAGCCAACCTCACATAAATGTTCGATATACTTCGGAGATATAGAATGAAGTTTAATCCTCTTAAGTGTTCGTTCGGAGTATCTTTAGGAAAATTCTTAAGGTATATGGTTAACCATCGAAGGATTGAAGTCAACCCCGAGAAGATCCAAGCTTTTCTAGATATGAAAAGTCTCGTCAATCGTAAGCAAGTTTAGAGCTTAAATGGGAAAATAACTGCTGTCAGTCACTTCATATCAAGGGCAACAGATCGATGTTACTCAAAGCCAACAAGAGATTTGAATGGACTCCAGAGTGTGAATAGGCCTTCCAAAGCATAAAAGAGCATCTTAGAAAACCACATCTTCTGTCCAAGCCTCTTCTTAAGGAAACTTTGTTTCTCTACCTATCTGTCTTTTAGTATGCGGTCAACGTAGCTCTCATTCGGGAAGAGAGTAGAATTCAATGGCCAATATATTACACGAGCAAATGATTACTGGATGCTGAGTCAAGGTATTTAGAGATGGAACGATTAGCTTTTGCCTTGTTGATCGCATCAAGGAAGCTGCGACCTTACTTCCATGCTCATACTATTCATGTCCTAACAAATTATCCACTCCGACAGGTCTTTCAAAAGCTAGAGGCCTTGAGTAAATTGCTGAAATGGGCCATGGAATTAGGTCAGCTTGATCTGCATTATAAACCAAAAGCAGCAATAAAAGGGCAAGCTGTAGTTGACTTTATATCAGAGTTCTCCCATCAGCCAGATTGGGAACCCGAACATCCGAAGACATCCAAGAAACTATTCTTAACTTATCAACATGGAGTCTTTATGTTGATGGGTCTTTTAATAGAAGAAGAGTCGGAGCTGATCTTATGCTCATCAATCCTAAGGGAACTCGTATTTATGGAGACTTTAGGTTCGGATTCAAAGCCACAAATAATGAGGTTGAGTATGAAGCGCTATTTGCTAGTTTGCGACTAGCAAGAGAGATGGGGTTAGATATGATCAACATCAATAGTAACTTCCAACTGGTGGTTAACCAGATTTTGGGAGAATATTAAGCCAAAGAAGAGAATGTGATCAATTACTTAAAGAAAGCTAAGGTCATACTTGAGTCCTTCAAGCATTACACGATCAAGCAAATCCTGAGAGATAGCAATTCTATCGTGGATGCTTTGGCCAAGAAAGCTTCATCATTGGACTTTGATACGCTAGATAACATCCTGGTCAAATACATCTAAGTTCCCAATATCAACTTACCCGACCAAACAGTGGCTACAACTGAATCTGTGTCTTGGATGACTCCAATCATTCAGTATCTCAAAGAAGGGGTTCTTCCTAACAGCAAGACTGAGGCAAGACTCTTATAGACTAGAGCTGCTCGTTACACTCTAATCGGAGTTGGTTATATAAGTTCTCCAATGTGTGACAGATGAAGATGTAGACTACATCATGAGAGAGATACATTAAGGGATCTATGGTAATCACACTGCTGCATGATCTCTCGCCAAAAAAATTTTCCGCCAGGATATTATTTGCCCTTACTTTATGAAGACACCTACAACTTTGTGAAGAAATGTGATCAGTGCTAGAGATTCGCGAACATCCCATAAGCTTTTTCCCACTAATTGACAACGATGACTAGCCCTTGGTCATTCGCTATGTGGGGAATAGATCTCATCGGTCCCATGACGACCGGTAAGGGTGGTGTTAAATATGCTATGGTTATAGTGGATTATTTCACTAAATGGGTTGAAGCAAAACCTTTGGCCGCGATCACCACCAAAAAGCTCAAGGACTTCGTCTTCAAGAATATACTATCCTATTATGGAATTTCTCATACACTTATCTTAGATAATGGGGAGCAGCTTGACAAGGAGGAGTTCAAGCAGTTTTGCGAATAGCTAGGGATTCTTAAGAAATTTGCCTCAATAGCAAGACCGTAAGCTAATGGTCAAGTTGAAGCTCTCAACAAAACCATTAAACACACTTTGAAGGCCAAGCTTGGCACAGCAAAAAGCAATTGGGCTAATGGTCTCCCAAAAGTTCTATGGGCATATTGAACAACTCCAAGGACCTCTACTTTAGAACCTTTCTCGCTAGCATATGGTTGCGAGGCAATGGTCCCAGTTGAAGTAGGAACTAGTTCACTTCGAAGAGAATTCTTCAATGAGGCAGACAATGAAGCACTAATGCGTGCAAGTTTGGACTTAGTTTAAGAACACCGCTACAAAACTCGATTAAGGATAGCTTCCTACCAGCAACGGGCAAAAAGATTATTCGACTCCAAAGTCAAGAGAAAAGACTTCCAGGTTGGCGACCTAGTCCTCAAAGGAGTCATTCTCAGTACAAAAGAACCAAGTGCATGGGTATTGGGGCTTAATTGGGAAGGTCTGTATCGAGTCACTAAGGTGATATGACCTAGGACGCATCATCTCAAAAGGCTTAATGGTTCTAAAGTACTACGAGTTTGGAATGTTGAACATTTGCGCCCTTATTATCAATAATTCCAAACTCTTGTATAGCTTATGTGATCTATTTTACTTGTAAATATCATGAATAAGATTATCCCTATTCTTCTTCAAGAATTACTAGTGTTGTAATCTCAAGTTTTAATAATCTTATTATTTACAATGTTTTACAAGTTTTATGATTAGAAAAGTTATATTAATTTTGCGAAGTCCTTAAGCTTTAAAAGTGTTATCACAAATGGTCAAAAAGTCTATTTATATATTATCGAAATATGTACATGGACAACCAGCGAGCTACAAAGAAAATGAGAAGGAACAAAAAAGAGACTCTTCAAGAAAAGGCAAAGGGGAGGTTGATCATTTATCTTGAACTTCAGGATCCCTGTCTTCAGTTACTATGACCTCAGGGTCGGTTGCTTGATCCTTAGAGTTCTCTGTTTCTTGTTTATCTTCCTCTTGGGCAAACTCTCGATCTTCCTGCTCGTCAGCATACTGCATTGATGCAAGCTTTACCTGATACTCTTCAAGGAGGTTGGAAATGTCCAAGTTTGGATTGTTCGCTCGCAAGCTATGGAAGACTTGCAGCACCCAATGAGCAACTTTCCTTTCCACCTCATTGCTTAGTTGCTTCATCTACTCTATCAGTGAAGTGATCTGCCCATTAGCCATCTCGAGCTTTGTGTCCTTTGCTTTCATTTTCTTTTCTGTGTTTTCCTATAGATCACTTCGAGTCTTCTTAATCACCTTCTCGCGATCTAGGCTTTCTTGCAGCTCTTTCTCTTTTTGATAAAGCCCTTGCTCTCATATGTTTAGATCTCTAGTGAGCTTTGCTATTGTTATCGGAAGCTCTTTTATATGGTTGTCCTTCTTTTGAAGCTCCTGCTCCTGGAACTCTATTGTTTGCCTAGCATAATTCCTTTCTGCCAAGAATGTGCTCGCCTGAACTTGTGCATCACTTGCGGCTTCATTTGAAGTCACAAGAGCTTGCTTCAATTTGAAAATCTCCTCCTTCATCTTATGAAGTTTTCCACCGGAGTTTATTTTCATTTTGTTGCAAACAATGTTCGAGGCGAGCAAAGACTGTAGAAGATTAAGGGATAAAGAGTTAGTTTTTTTTTTTTTTTTTTTAAATAAAAACTAAGGGACCCGATCAGTGAAAAAGAATTCACAAAGAGAAAGTTTGCTTTACCTGGCTTTACATTTGAAGCACGGTTGCCACAAGGTCAGAAGGTGGGAAGGCTATGTATCTCTCAAAGGTCGAAGCCAATTGGCACTCCAAGAAAGTAAAAACCATCAGCCTTAGATGGTCTGGCATCTGCCCTAGAAGGTCTAGCATGGATTAATCCTGACCTCCACGTAAGGTGGGATCTCTTTGGATGCATTCTTGCTTGACTTCTCCTTGAGTGGCCACATTTTCCTTCCCTTATGAAGTCTCCAACGCACCCTTTGAGGTAGGTGGTTGGGTAGGCCGTAGCCCACCCGACAATATTCAGAAGTCATTTGATTCAGAATTAGATGCATCAGCTATTATTGTTTTCCTTTTCCTCGAAGCCGTAGTCTTTTTTCTCATTTGGCAAGCAGTAGCAACAGGCTAGGGAGCTTCTTCACATCGCTCCACAGTTGGTTGCCTTTTGGCACTAGCTTATGTCCCTATTACAGGGACATTGCTTGAAGTTGGTCCAGGTTGTGAAACTGGATTCAACCTCGGGAAAGTGATTCCCCCAAACTTCTTCGATTGCATGGCTGCTGCATGACATACAAACACGATCAGCAAAAAGAGTCTAACTGTGTAAAAGACGTGGGTTTTTTTTGCTTAAGGAAAAATTATGAGCTAAACCATCTAAATATGCTTCGGGGGGAAGAATCCGTACTTTCGAAGGTTTTCAGTCGTCACGAGTAACTTTGTGTCGCGACCTTTGTCAGGATGTTGGCTGAACGCTTGGATACGACTGCAATCAATCAACAGCTACAATTTGGTCGTTTTGTTTTCTACAAAGAAAATAATTCGTTAGCTTATAATATGAAAAAGAATTAAGTTTGAAGGACGAACGACCTGAAAATTAAAGGAAAAACCTAATTGGTTCCTGAAATTTACAAACACCGTTGCACTTAAAGAGAAAATACTTGGTCTCGTAAGCCCCCACATTGCTGGGGTAACCAAATATTACTCCCTCGATCATGGTCGTTTGGAGAGGTAGTATGAGTCCTTATCTTTACTCTTTTTCAAGATATAGGCGCAAGTGAGCTCCAACGCCGTTGGCTCCCCGAGTTTATGCTCGCTGAACGATATATACATAACGACAACTATCATATATGTGTTTGGCGTCAACTGGAATGGTGCGACTTGGAAGGGGTCGAGGTTCGACTTGATGTTGGGGTGGAGGGGTATTCTCACTTTGCATTTGAAGATGGCTTCCGAGATTGCAGCCGGTCCCTCGGGAGGATCCTAGGCCATGTATGACCTCTTTTGGTACACATCCACATTGATCGCATACTACTCTAGTGCATATTTGATTTTCTTCATTATAACAGTGGATCTTATTATTAGTGTATGCCCTAGGAACAAATCGTGTTGTCGGTTTCAGGACATTATATCTTGTAAATGTATTATGAATAAAAGAAAGTGTTCTTATTTCACATGTTGATGTACTGCTTCATTTATATTATATTTAATATTGCATGTAAAATTTCCGGATAACACGAATCTTCAGAAGATCAAATTATCGAAGAATTCCCTACGCAAGTAATGTTAATTAGGCAATAACATTGCATAGTAGGCATACTGAGTGTCTTCATTGAATATCATGTGATGATATTAGTGTAGGTGATTATAAGAGGTGTGTCACTAAGGCATTAGCATGGATAAAAGGTTACTGAACCGTTTATCGAATACGACCAATTGTAATGAATCACATGGAGGTTTAGAATGTGGTCAATGATGCATCATAGGATCATGCTAATGTATCACATATCCTTAGACCTGAGACATCACGGTTGGATTCAACATAGCATGCATATGGTTCATATGGTGTATAAGCACGAGACTAGTCATGTCTTGTGTAATAAGCTGGTTTGGTCATATGTTATTCATGTGCGAGGACAATTGATGGTCAAGATGGGATCTGTTAACTCAAAATAGTTCAATCTCGAGTTCCCAGATGAATGTCAATAAACATTGGAAAAGGGAAATCTCTGGCCAGAGTATAATGAATGTCCAATGAAAAGTAGTTTCATGTTGACGAGTTCCATTGTATCGATTGACAATTTGATTAAAGATTAAGTTAAGGGTTTTGACATACCATGAACCATTCTTAATCGGGATTAGATGACAGAAGGATTTTACTACATGATACGTACGATCAGAAAAAGTTTATTGGAGTTTACACTTTATTGTGGTTTAGGGGTTATGAAACATTGCTAGACTTCTACCATAATCAGTGGGAGTTTCGATTATAAAGAGTTATAACGAAACATATCAAAATCCGATATTGGGCCCACGGCTAGATCACAATAAACCAAAATGGTCACCAATAAAACCAAGCTCAAAGAGAGAGAGTAATACATATCATTGATCGGATTAATGATGTTCGAACGTAAACAGTTGTATCCGAAATAATGTATTGGTGAGAAATGATTATCCATGGATAGCTAGCACTAACCAAGGTTAATAAGGATTTATTAAATATTATTATTGAATCGGATTCAATAATGGGGACAAAAGTGCATTGGTTTTATTCTAAAGAGTTAGAATAATTAATAGGATTAAAATTTAGGTTAATTATGAATTAATCATAAAACCAAGGACTTGACATAAATGCTCTTTTCCAAGATTAATTTTAAATTGTTTGAGAACTTCCCAAGACAATTTAAAATCACTTTGTACCCATGGTATATAAATTAAGTATTATACCATTTTAATTGAATTGCAACAATTGAAAACAAAAAGCACTCTCTCACTCTCTCTCTCACTCTGTCGACTCTCTCTTATCTTTGGGTTAGGTGGATTTCATTTTGAGTTTCTTCATTCTCTTTTGAAGAATCTAGACTCCAAGTTTCAAGATCAAGCTTTTAATAGCAAAAGGAGTTGGTAATTTTTTATCATTTTCTTACATTAATAAGTTAATGTTTTAATTGTTTGTTTTCAACCTTATGTCCATCATCTTGATCATCATTTTCTCTCCATTTCCATGTCCAAAATGCATGAATCCCAACACTTATCACCTTCCCGAGACCTTCTGAGGTGCCCGGTCAATGCGAACTTCCCTTACCAGTTGTTCCCAACTCAGGGATCTCCATTGCCCTTAGAGTCTGTAAAGGTACAACATTTAGAGGAGACTCAAACCTTGAAAAATCTACCTCATACGATGACTCAGATGAGTAAAAGAACCTTGTGTTTTCTACCATGGCCGTCAAGCTTCTAAACCCTAAAAACTCTTTAAAACAGTCATCTAGGACTCTTTACCCTATATTTTAAGCCTTCAAGTGTCTCTTTCGAACACGACCCATAAATGCTCCCTTCCTAAGTACCAGACACCCATGACCACCATGACTGTAAAAAAGAAATTTTTTGCAGGAATGAAAAAAGAGAAAAAGGAAGAAATTTCTTTACCTCTTGGTTGCTTGAAATGGGTGCTCTGTTGTGGGGATGGGTTTACATGAACTGGTGAAGGAGGAATAAATTTTTAGAGTTGGAAAACGTTGTTTTCTCACTGAAAAATTTGAGTTTTTTGAAACTTAGGGCAAAGTTAGGGTTTTATTGGATAGAAGACGATGCTACAACTTCTTTTATGAGCGATGTTTGCGACCACGTATCATCAATCTACGCGAAGAGTAACCCCCACGCTTTGTAGAAATCAACCAGCACCTCTCTTCATCGAGAATGCCGATCGCTGGCATAATTATCAGTTCCACATTAAATGTGCTTTCATCCGCATTTAATGCACTAAAAAGGAATGTCGTTTCAGCATGACTTGCATTTAATGCTCATGGCTGACACTTATTGCGCACAGAGACACGTCTGTCAGATAAAGTTTACTTTTTTAATTGAGCTAGCTATCAAGCATGACAAATAACATATGAAGAGGTCATTCAAAGAAGACATTTATTCAACATGTCGAACATGAACACCAAACAAGAAGATTCAGAACTCTCAACAATGAAATATTCTAAGTGTTTTCAGGTCGTGAATGACAGTTAGAGTTCAAAACACCTCCCGATGACTCAAGACAAGATCAAGCTCAGGTCAGTAGATCTTAGTAAATGATCACCTCAGGTCGCTTGTGTTACTCTCGAGACATAGCTCATGACTTGCACTCATTTCGCAAGTCAAATCAAGACAAAACTTCAGAAGCCAGATCAAACAATCAACTTCAGATTGCCTGCAACAAAGTGATTACACTCATCGCTCAGCTCGAGCAAGCATTTATGAAGTAAAGTCAAGTCGCGGCATAATCATAAAGTTCTCGAAATCCAATTCCTTGAATCTTAAGAATTGGGGAGCTTCAGTTATGCCTAAAAAATCAGGGCTGACATAAGCTTACATTAACGAGCACCAATCAGAGACCAGGACGACTTTGCGCCATTCAGAATCTGCCACGTCATCTTAGGACAAAGAGAATACGGATGTCACTAACTCAGCAAGCTCAAGTTTAGTCTGTGAATGAATAAGGTCCACGCACCTATCCAAGCCCCATATAATTTAAGGATAATTCTTAAGTTATCAGCCAATGGGACGCAAGAAAGGACTTGCACGACACCTACCCACTTGTAGACTTGTAATCATTACCTTGAATTCAGCGGCTATAAATAGAGGACTCCCCCTCACAAATTCAAGATTGCTGACTTTCATAAAACAAATAGCAAAGACAACCTACGGGAAATAGACTGGCTTAATATTCTCTCTGAATACCAATCTCTTGTAATTATGTTCGTTGTTCGCGACCTCTTGTAACTTGGCTTATAACCAATAACACTCATATAAAAGAAAACAATGGATATATGAATCGCTTTAAGCATCCAAACCACTATAAAATTCTCATTGTCTTATTTATTATTTAGTCTTTGCCTGTTATTGTGACCTTAACGCAAATTTCAAATCAACCACATATAATTTCTAAAACCCTCTTAGCACTTTGCACATGCGAGGTCATTGGTGTCAAAATCAAGCATCAACAAGTTTGATTTTGAATATTATTGAAATGTTATTCCAATATAGTCAAAATTATAGATACGAAATCTTCTCCTTTTTGTCGATGTCTTTCAGGTTTTTGGGTACCATGGAAACTATTAAACTAACAAATTAAGGCTTAATTAATTAATTATGTCAGCATGATGAGTATCCCACTATACACTAATTGAAGGAATGGAAGAATTTAGCGCGAGGAAATCCTGACAATTGAATCAGCCTAACTTAACTTTATTTAGTCTTTGCACTTTCATTTCCTGTCTCCATATCTTTAAAGCTACCTTAACTTTAGGCCATGATGAGATTTCAGTAATTATTTTTGAGTTAATTATGCCAGTCATTGTCTAATCATCCCCCAAAAACGCCATCCGCTTATAATTAAATCAGATAGTAGTGTTATTATGAAATTGGCATGCTTTGTGCACTTTTGGGAAAGTTGGGGTAGAAATTTATTAAATTAATGAGAGCTAATGACATCACTCCTTTTTGTCATTCATTTATACTTATTTTCAGGGTTAGTATATTGGATTAATGTTACCTAGGATAGGCTTCAATGGTTGATAAAATCAAATAACACTATCTTTAATGAGAAATATTTATATAAGATAGTCTTACTATGTCATCTGGTGACGTGATGAGATCATCCAATAACATTGTGACTTATAGGGGGCATTTGGTTGGAGGTAATGGAAGATTACTAGGGTTATGTCATCTTATATTACTTGATTGCCATGTTTGGTTGTCAAGTAATATAAGATTTCGATAATCTTGCATTATCAATAGTTATTACTGTTGGTAATATTGGAGGTAATCTGATTACTTTCATTTTCTTAAGTATTGTAAGATTACCAAGGTAATCTTATTTTTGTTACAATTCTATCCCTTATTTATAAAAATTTTGGACAATAATGCCCATATTTTTAAATAAATTTATATTAATATACCATTTCAATTTTACCCTTGTTTAATTAAATTTTTGGACAATAATGCCCTTATATTTAAAACAATTTACGAACCACCACTGCCACCTAGCCACCATTGTCGACAGTGGGCCAACCACCACGGACCGCCGCCGGAGTTCCTAAAAAAGACCGAGATTCAGTGGGAGGCTTCAATATGACCGTTTTTAGCCATATTGATGGCCGAAAACGGCCATATCAGGCTAGATCTAGCAGTTAACGGCCAGATCCCTGGCAATTAGCGGCCAGATCTGGGTGAGATCTAGCCAGAATAGTTCTGGCCGTTAACGGCTAGATCCATGGCCATTAACGACAAGATCTCACCTACATTTGGCCGATAATAGCCAAGGATGTTAACGGCAAGATCTGGCCTGATATGGCCGTTTTCGGCCATCAATATGGCCAAAAACAACCATATAGGAGCCTCGTGGTCACGGTGAGCTACTCACAACGACTTTCGAAGACTTCCGGTAGTGGTTTGCAGTGGCAGTAGGGGGTGGGGGTGATTTCATCATAAATTAAAGTTTTATATAAGTAGGGGTGTTTTAGCTAAATCTGAAATATTGGGGGTTAAACAATTATTCGAAAATTAATAATAAAAATAATATTATATTAATATTTAAAAAGAGGATAATTTAGTAATTTAAATAACATACCCACTAATTTATTCTCCCTAACCAAACATATTAATATAACATACCCACCAACTAACCAAACATATTTTCCTAAAGATTCCTAATAATCTTCAAGGTAATATAAGATTCCAGTAATCCAACATTCCCAGTAATCTAATATTCCCTGAACCAAACGCCCCCATAGAGTTAGCTTTATAATCACCCATCATAGTACTAGTTATTGATAAATGATTGCATAGTTATTGATCAATTATGTTGATAGGTGGATAAAAGAGAAAATTTACTTTATACATAACTATACATACCATTATTTCATTAAACAATTTTACTATGTCAGTTAGGTGAAGTGGTAAAACTATCTCATGTAAGTTTTTTTTTTTTTATCTTCAATAAATTAACAATTCCCTTAAATAATTCATTTACCTTATTTTTTTTTTCTCTTATAAAAGACGTAAGAGCATTTCCAATGGAATCTTTATATAACCAAAACTCTTTATTATAAAGAGTTTATCCGTAAAAACAAAAAGTTTAACAGACTCTTTATTTTTTAAATATAAATTAAAGAGTGAGTAGAGTCAAATTTCACTCTCTATCATAATTTTAATTAATAAATTACAAGTTTCTATATATTTTATTTATTAATTCTCTCTCCTATTAACTCTCTTTATTGAAAAAAACGTATTCTTTCTCATAAAATTTAAAGAGTTCATTGGATTTAAATAAAAATTATGTTTATTATATTTAGAAATCAATGAATATGCTCTTTAAAATAAAGAACACCATTAGAGATGCTCTCAACATTCCCTGTAAAGAAGTACTAGTGAATTGCTTATATATGTTCATGTAAAATCATGAGGAGAGGATCTTGCTTTATGAGAAAAAATTGTTGAACTCTTAATCTAAAAGAGTTTGCAAGAATTCATATTGAAATTATCCTTTCTTCAATAATAATTAAGATAAATTATTAAGCACTAATGATGATGTTTGGATTAATTAACCCAATGGACCTTTGCTTTGAGTGACGACTTGCTGACTTTCATGGTTTACAGAGGAAAGCATCGCCAAACCTCAGAGGTTAGCATTGCATGAACAAACCTTCCTTTTCACTTTGAACGAGATGCGCTAATTCACCGATTATATTGCTTTTTAACGTCTTGCTTTTTCTGTTTTGAAAATGCTGATAGATTCGTTTTCATGTCTCTTTTCCGTACATTACTTTCTGAGCTATCTATTTGTAATGAGCATGCAATGCATTTATGATATTGGCTTTCAATTGTGCTCAGTAGCAGATCTATAAATTTTTGTTAGAGTGAGCTAAAAGTATGCTGGATCCGCCCCTCATTGTGCTCTTATAAATTAAATACCCATCACTCCATCTCTTGGGCTTTATGTATATATGTGAACTTATACTAATACTTGAATATTCATTTAAATAAAGCATCTAAATTGTGATCAAACCTTCGCTTAATTAATTTAGTCAAAGTTTGTATAGAATTTGATTACTTTTTGATTAGTTGAGCTCCCAAAAATAATTAATTCAGATGTGTCCACGATTTGAAAATAACTAAGAGATTAAGTATGAGATGGACTAGGTTTAGTTTAATAATAAGAGAAATAGAAGAAATATAATATAGAACAAAAACCATTGAATTCAATTTTTCTTTTCAGGTTTGATTATAGAATAATACTACACCCACAAATCTTCTTAAAAACTTTCTCTCATAACCCCGACATGACAGTTAGCAATTGATTAGCTCGTAATGGGTCGTATATGAGTCCTACCTAATAAATTATGGCTGACCAATTATGAACTGCTATGTCAGAGTTGTGAGAGCAAACTTGTGAGAAGAGATTGTTAGTGTAGTATTATTTTGATTAAATCACCAGAAGATTGAGGTTTCTATTATAAGTTTAGGGTAATGTGGTGTTGGCCCAATCCAAGTAGAATTAGGTTGGATATTCATATGGGGCAACCTGATTTGATTGAGACTCGCCTCCACTCAATCCATTAAGACTAAACAACTTTTTCCCACCTAAGGTTTGCCTTAATAACCTTTCCCACCCAAAAAGTTTCAAAATATCACTTTTTCACCTAGAAAGTTTTAAAATATCACTTTTCCATCCAAATTTAATATTCTGTTACTACCCAAGCTGATTTCTATCGATTCCGATAACAAAAATTCTTTCCGTCACCATCATTTGAACCTCCGTTCTCATCTCTACAAAACCTCTCTCACTCTAGTACTTAATTTCTCGTCAATTGGCAGTCATTACAAATCTAGGGTTTCTTGTTCTTAGTTGATTTCCAACTGATTTCGATGACAAATATTTAATTGGTCATCACCATTCAATCTACCAGCATACACTCTAAAAAACTCCTCTTAACCTGGCTTATGGTAATTCGCCGAATGTTGGCTGAGAAAATGAAGTATATTTTGGGTATTAGCGAAATATAAACTTTGGGTGAAAAAATGGTATTTTGAAATTTTTTGGGTGAAAAAATGTCGTTTACTCAATCCATTACCCACTACTTCTCGTCATCCGTCTTGAATAATTATATACGATATAAAATGACGAGAGTATTTTAAAGAAAATTATTGAACAAGGCTAACGTAACCCTGCTAGGAAATTTTGTTCCAGCTAATTAACTAAAATTGTAATGTACAATAGATGGGTTTTACATATGGAATTTATTCATTATTTTATTTAATAATAAATTATTTGTTATAATTATACTCTTTTAAATTAATTGTTATAAGATTGGATCTACGTTGTGGCGAGTGGGGGCAAGTGATTCCACTCACCTCATGTAGCCGTGTGTATCTATTTCTTTGAATTTGTAGTAAAGTTTCTTCTTAATCCCACTGCCAATTAACTTCTCACCACCAATTAGTTTTCCTCGTGTAATTTTATCCACTTTTAAATACTTTAAAATGTATTATATAATAGTTTATTTTTATACACAACCAATATCTTTATATCATATTGATTTATTATTTATTAATACATTTATAAACATTTTAAATGGCCTATTACATTAGATAAATGATATATAACTTCTTTAAATAAATAGACAAACATAAAAAGAACTAAGAATACTTATATTGCGTAAACAACATCCACCCAAAGTTTAGTGAAATCCAAGATTGGTATCCATGGTTTCATAAATTCTAGATTACCACCCTTAAATGGACGTTGTTAGTGATGGATGGCATCTGACACAGAAGTAGAGGTGCTTTTACAAAACTGCCCTCATACTTTTTTTCTTCTTCATCTCCCCTCCTCTTTTTCACTATCACTAGCACTTCCCCTTTGCGCGTTTTCCCCACATTACCCACTACACCGAGCCCTTCGACACTTCCATCAAATTCCCCACATCACCCACTACAAAACCCTTAACATTCTTCCCTGGTGCACCCTCAAATCATCGCCCAATGGCCATTGCTCATTTTCACGTTTTCCCATTTTTTAGGCCAGATTTAAGTCGATTTTGACACCGAAAACCACCACTAACACCACCACTTGAACGCTCATTCTCTCCTTAGCAAAATCCCTAACTTTCCTTACCTGGTGCACCCTTAAATTGCCGCTCGACGGCCCTAGTTAGTAAATACGGGTACGGCAAAAAAAAGGTACGGGAATTTTACGAGTATAATACGGCAAATGGTAAAAAATACGTTTATAAAAATTCGGTCATAAAATTCGGATACGGGAAAAATACGGTACGGGTATATACGGGTTTAATACGATGCATTGTTAATAATACGTTTTGAAAAATACGACAATATCAATCTTAGTTTTAACACTTTTATGGACTACTGATTAAAATCAATATAGCATTTCAAATGCAAAGTATTCAATTAACTAATAACACAAATACACAATATATAACTGATATTCAAATTATAGTCTCCAGATTCAAACACAATATTTAGTCAAGATTCAACAATATTTTAATTAATATGAATATAAAATTCCAAAATATTTTAATTACACCTGAATTTTATATGTTTTAAATCAACACATATAAGATTCATTCACTATTAATAATATTTATAAGGGAAGAAAATAATATATTTGAAAGCAGAATCACTCTATATTCTAATTCATTCAAAATCTTTAGATATATTATTATTATTTTATTTTAATTAATATGAATATTTTTAATTTAAATTGGTTATAATTTTTAATTATTATATGGTAAATTATACCTAGAATCACATCTCCGAAATAATATATACTATTTTTAATTTGATAAATAATTATTTATATAAATTAACCAAAAATAAATCATAATTTCAATGTCAAATAAATCAATATAAATAGTAATTTTTTTTTGAAAGATCATATACTTAAACTGAAACATTCAAAATTACCGCCATTGTACAAGGATTTGATGATGGCCCATGCTCCAATGTAGAATACCGCGGTTGCTTTGGGATTTGGCTTATCTTTTTTAAATTAGATTTTGTTTTAATTTGATTTTGAGATTAAAACGACATTGTTTTGGGGTGATCGGTCAATTTTTATTTTTTTTTGCAATAATTCGCAAATTATACGGATATTCATATTATACGTGTATAATTTGGCAGCCCTTATAAAATACGTAAATATGCGTTTTATACGCGAATTTACTAACTAGGCCGACGACCATTGCCCTTTGCGCATTTTCCCCCTTTTCAAGCTAAATTGCAGTCGATTTTGACATCGGAAACTGCCATGACATCACCACTCAAACCCCCATCCTCTCCTCAACAAAACACTTACCCGCACCAGTTGTCCCCAGTTGCCGTTTGTCTTCGCTAATTGCACACGACACCTTGTGACAATTTTATTTTGCGACCCACCCCTTTCCACTGTATAACGTCCTTCCTCCTTCACCTTTGGCTGTGTTGTTGTGTTCGGTTGTGATTGTTGTGTGTAAACTAGTCATCGGAAAACCCACAGCAACACAACCTCTCATATCCAGATCACACCCACCACCTATTCGAAGAAATGCCTCACTCAGCATCCTAGCCTAACACACAACACACTACGCGCGTTGTGATGATTTTCAGTGACGGGATCGATTGAAAAAGCTTGAGCCGCACCAAAACAAATGAAAGGCGGTGGCTGGCGAACAACTGTGCAAATGACTACTTTACCCTTTGATCATTACATTAAACGATTTGCTATTAGTTTAAAGGTGAGAATCTGGGATTTATGAAACCAAAGGTACCAACACAGGATGTTGCCAAATCTTGGGTGGGAACATGTGTTTACTGTACTTATATCATATGACTATAAATTTATGCAACGGATATGCTATATATGAATATATCTTTTAAAATTATATTATATTAATTTTGGAAGTTTTTTTTTCTATATTTTATTATAGAAAAATAATTTCCTCAACTGAAGTCATTTTATTACTAAAAATAATTTAATCAAATAAAAATCGTAATTATTATTAATATTAGAAGGGTAATAATAAACTGAATAAATAAAAAATGCTGATTTGTTTGTGTACCTAATTTTTTTTTGCAATATTAGATATTTATTTATGCTGTGATCAGCTAATAACTATTACTACCTATTCAATTCTTGTCCACATAACTTCTTGATTCCCATGGCTGGAGTTCTAAACATCTCTCAAGCTCCAATTTTCCGGTCACTTCCCGGTAGTCGGACAACACCCAGAACCTCAGTCTTCATTAGAGCCACTTCAGAAACCCCACTCAATTCCTCTTCTTCTTCTTCTTCTCAAACAAGCATCAAAGAACCAACACCATTTACTGCCCCGCCTAATTTCAAGCCACCTGAGCCAAAGCGGTTTGGAGTTAGACCCGACAAGGTTTTAGACATCGTGGGGGCCTCTCTTGCTCTATTATTTCGGTTGGCCACTGGTGCTTTTGTTTCTGGGTATGTTTATATCACTGAATGTTATCGACTTTTGGTTCAAAAATTTTCAACTTTGAAGTAGAGCTGAAGGAAAATACTGAATTTTTTTATTGAAAATAAAACATTTTTATTAATTGAATGATTTAAACATATATTAGCTTGTGGCATTTCAAATTCAATCATACTTAGCTCACTAAACTGAGACAAGAAGAAGATATATTTTTTTTTTCAAAGAAATCTCATACTAATTACGCAGCTGATGTTTCATGGTGGATATGGAATCAAATAGTCCCTTATGCCAGGACTTTTGACTAATTTAAATTTTAGCTATTTTTGCTTTATTTATTTGTTTGATAATGAATGGGGGTAATTAGCAGCTGGGTTTGTATTTTTATTGAAGTCTTGGTGCAGACTATGTTCATTTAGACCCTTATAACATTTTGGATATCAATGCAGGACAGGATGTAAATAGTATGAGACACAAGTAGAATTAGTATAAATTTTATTCACTTTCGTACGGAGTAGTGGAAAATATGTTCAGAATTTTCCTTTGGAGTTCTATCAATTGGTTACTTTCTGTTGAGTTTTCACTTTTCAGGGTGGAAGAAAGTTGCAATCGATATGGAACACACTGACTTTTGTGGTCCCTAAGATTTTAAGATTCTGAGCTAAGATAGATTAGGCTTAACCGTGCAGATTGTATGTCTACTTTGTGCTGAGCCTATTGCATCTTAATTGTTTCTATTATTAAGTGGTTTTTCTTGCCATCCTAATGGTCTATTCCATAGTTCCTTGTTGGGGCTTTTACCCAGTTTGATATGGTAAAAACCTTGAGGAAGATGGGAATGCCGTACTTTTGGAAAGGGATGGAATCAACTAGGATTTATTGTGATTTAAAACAGGACTCTAGCTTTATATAACTACAAGGAAGGGAATAAATGGAGTTTGCCAGTTTTATTTATGAATAGATCGCTAAAAGCCAAATAGAATTCAGAAGCACCTAATCTAGGAAGTTAGCCTCCAACTTGATATTGGGCAGATGACTTCGCAAAAGTGTGCACTGTTGAACATTTGACGTCATTTATCATATATTTTGAATGTTGTCTTGGACGCTTGCCAGCTTCTAAAATTGTATTGCATTCTTCTTCCTCTGCTGCAGGTACTCTGCATCTTTTGTTTCCAAGGATGAGATTCCGCCTGGCCAGTATGCTCTAGACATAGCAGGTAGTAGTCAGATTCCTTATATTGCTATATGATTCTTGAAAAGGTATTGTAGTGATCTTCTTGTAAGAGAGTATCTACTGTTAGTCCAATTAGTGTGCTATTTTGTAAAAGTACCAGATGTAGTACCAGATTCTTGCCATCTTGGTATCTAATTCTGCTTATTCTAGTATTTGGGAATTGTGTGTGATGGATTTGTACTTGTGGTTAAAAGGACTGTGAAAGTGTATATTCCAGAAAAGAAAGTGGTAAAAATGAAGTTTATTCGATAATTGAGGGGTTATTTTACTCCTCAATTTGGCTTTTTGTAAAATGGGCACTGTATTCATGCCATATCCTTTGACATTCAAGCTGAGAACTGCTAATAAAAAGGCTATGCTTTTAACAGGTTTTAAACTCAAAGAGACCTCCAAGTTAGGCCCTCGTCCAGAGAAGCCTATTGAGATATACGAGTTTGAAAGGTACTATATTGTTCATGCTTTTTCCTTGTGCATATGCTGACTGATATAATTTTTAATGCTTTAATGTTCTCTATACTTTTCTTGAGT
This sequence comes from Pistacia integerrima, assembly GCA_026225825.1. NCBI lineage: Eukaryota > Viridiplantae > Streptophyta > Magnoliopsida > Sapindales > Anacardiaceae > Pistacia > Pistacia integerrima. Next base: position 14,853,797 of record CM047744.1, read on the forward strand.
CATCCTATTTATGTTCTATATGCAATATTTTCTTTTTATCTATAAAAAAGAGATTGAATGAATATATCTTTCTCTCCACATATCATTCTCGTGGACCACGTGCGAACTTCAGCTGTCCATTTTGTCGAAAGGTAACATGACTCCTCTAGATGATTCATATTCAATAACTTGTAAAGCATGAATACTTGTATTTCAACACATGATACTGTGAAGAGGTATATAATGGACAGCATTCACTAGTTGCACACCATAAAAATGATGATGATGATGCCTCATTTGTTTAGGTGGTTTAAACTCAATGCAACCTGAAATCTGGTTGAATTAAACGTCTCAGGTGTTAAAATGAGAAGATAAATTCAGGCATCCATGTTTTTCTATAATGAATATAATTTATAACGCTCTTACAGTTTTGGTATGCCTGAGTGGAGTTGTGCTGCTAAAATATTTGATTATACATGCGGAAGTGTCACAAAGTGTATGAACATAACTATAGCAGGAACCCTGGTCCATTGTATATCTCTTTATCAATTGATTGTTCTTAATGGAAATTATATTTATGGCTTATCACAGCATATACTTGTCCTTATATGTAAGCAGGTTAGGGAAATTGTTGCAGTATTGGATCTTGATGTTTTGTATTATCCTTGTCCAAGAAATGGTCCAAATTTTCGTCCCAAGGTTGCTCAAATGGGTGGAAAACAGCTGTTCCCTTACATGGTTAGATTTCATTTACTTTTGTTCCTGGACTCGTCCCTCGTTGATGAGCAAACCGGAGTTTATTTTCTTTGACAAAAAGATCAATTTATCAATATCTTCACATATATAGTGTTTATTCTTTTGTTATCCTTCTTTTGGATATTTGTCCTACGAAATTCCTGCTATACATTATTCAGAAAGCCAAAGAATGCAATACTAACTTCTACTTTTCTTAATATTCCATTAATGGCTGAATGTGCAATAGCACTCATCTCTTTGAACATTGTTAATCTTCAGCCATGCTAATTGTTTTTGCACAACTGGATGCTGATCAGAGTAATTGAGAAATAAACTGACAATAACAAAGGAATTAAAGATTAAGTCTAGTTGTTTTGATTATTGATTTTGTAATGTGATGACGAGCTTAGAAAAGTGAATGCTAATAGAGTTTCACTTAAGTGAAATTCCATGTCAGTACCCGGTTCTTTTGGGGCTAGAATACTTCTAAACTCCTATAAGGGGAACTTAATTTTCTTCACAATTTAATGTGGAACTTGGAATATGATGGACCACCAATAGTCAAGTGGTATAACCGTAAGGGGCAAAGAAGGAAAAGTCATACAGGACAGCTGGAGCAGCAGCACAACAAGTGTGAATGAGTTTGTTTGACAGGTGGAACAACAACACAGCAAGCATGACGAAAAAAGGAATACAAGGAGAACCAACAGAGGGGATAGGCATTGAGAATATTGTTGGGAATTGTGGGGAGGAGCTGACCCTCGAAGATCAGCCTGAGTTCTTTTCTTTTACTGTTTTTAGCCATATTTTCCTTTACGTTTATTTCATTGTAATGAGCTACTGAATATCAATCCAAATATCCCTTTTAAGCGAGACAATCATTGCCTATATTCTGTTCTTGGTAGATTTTAGCCTAAAATGAATGATTGAATGCGTGAGTAACTGAGTTATTCAGGTTGGTTCCATCAGAATACCACACCTTGCTTTGCGAAATATGGAGTCTGCACAAGTGCTTATTAGATTTTCTAATATTTCAACTTAAGATATTAATAGTGAGTGATTTCAGATTCTAAGTCAACCTAAGCTTAAACTATTTGTTTCCTTTTGCAGGTTGATCCAAACACAGGAGTCTCAATGTATGAATCAGATGATATAATTAAGTATTTGGTTGGCAAATATGGTGTGTGGTTACATTGACCTGCTTCCCTTTTTGCTTTGGGTTGCTGATTGTTTTCGCTAGTGGATCTCTTATTACTTTCGTTTTTGTGAGAGGAGATGATATTGCATATTTACATTATAACATCAAGAGTCCAATTATATAATTCCCTTCCATTCCATTTCCTCCAAAAGAATTAATAGCGTGAGACTATTCTATTTGAGAAGATCCAGGAGTTGTTCTTGCTCTTTCCTAGTTAATATAAGTTTATTTCTTTATAACTTCCTTAGTGGATTATCACTAATTGTTGTGTTCTTTTAACGCTACTGTTAGTTATTTTTTCTTTAATGAGAGGCTTATATTGTATTTTAAGTAACTTCTATTTGATTTGTTGTGTTTGATTTCTATTATTTAGGTGATGGAAGTGTTCCTTTCATGCTCTCACTTGGTCTACTAACGGTTAGAATTTGCATCTAATTCTTAAGTGTATAATTCTTGCCATTCTGTAAAAAGAAATTTTTAAAACATATTTTTGTTGCTTTCTGATTGATTGTAGACTTTGACTGAAGGCTTTGCTATGATTGGTCGTATGGGAAAGGTAAATTGAACTTCTCTCAACAAAATGGTCCTTGATGCTTGGTAAGAGCTATGTGATGTTCATGATTTTGTGATAGCTGTACTAGAATCTCTCATCAACTAAATAGTGTGCTAGATATGCTTTCATTTAACCATTTGGCATTTCTAGCTAATAGCTGAACATTTTGTTTTGGTTTATTCATCATCATATCAACACTTGTCCCTTTTTGGCCCTTTTCACGGATTCTACTGGGCCATTTTTTATATTCTAGACGTGCATTATCCTAAAATTGTCTTGCACAAAATCATCTTCATCCCATGCTGCTACAGAAGTACGTTACAAAATCCCAGATCAGCTAAATCTTGAATTTGATATGGGTTTCATTTCTCTGTTGGGCTCTTCCACCTAATAAGCTAAGCTTTTGGTTGTGAATTATTTTTATCTATGACTTTGAAGCTTAATATTACATCGTCAAGATCAAGATCAAGATGTTACTAGAAAATAAACAAGAACCAGTGTGAACTACCCTGAATCATCTCTTTCACTTTGTGCAGGGTTCTTCTTACACTCCATCGAAATTGCCACCCAAACCACTTGAAATATGGGCATATGAGGTTAGCTGAGTGTTAAATAATCTCTGAGGCTGAAAGCACGAATAATAATGAATTTTTGACTTTCTAAATCTAAAATTTGACTCTTTGATGATCATAATCTTTGGCCTATGTGGCTAGCGTGGTGTACCTAGCATCTTTAAACTGAGTAATGGCTTTCAATGTTTTAATTTCCTTGTCAGCCTTCCCCATTCTGTAAAGTTGTACGTGAAGTGCTTGTAGAATTAGAGTTACCACACTTACTTCGCAGGTAAAGTGTTTATGTGGAATCTAGTTGGTAATGTCTATGAAAATGGATTGGCATGTGTGTATATTCATTACTAATAACTTTCCCGTCTTTTTATTTTCTTAGTTGTGCTCGTGGCAGCCCAAAACGACAGGTTCTTTATGAGAAAGCTAAACATTTCCAGGTACTTAGTTTTTTCTGTTGATCTACAATGTGTTCTTATGTCTTTATATTTTAGTTTGAGCGGCTGCTTCAAATGTCCCAAATATGAGAAAGCCATTTTTATTTACAACTTTGACAGGTACCTTACTTAGAAGATCCAAATACAGGGGTGCAAATGTTTGAAAGTGCAGAAATTGTGGAGTATTTACGAGCAACTTATGCTTCATGATAGGCAATGCTTTTCAAGAGCTTCAGAGGTTTTATTCTTAATTCTCTTGTGTAAATATTCTTTGCCTCTTATAATCTTTTTCTTTTTTGGTCATGTTAGCATCCTGTAGGAGATGTGTCAATGTCTCTATATTTTCATTTTTGATAAAATTAAGTGCCTTGGTATGGGGTGTACTGGACAAGTGGGTTGCATGTCATTATGAGATAGATATATGGGAGATTTACCATCTGCTGTTTCAGATGATATCAATGCTTCTGGGGGACACTTGATTTTTCTTTTTCTCTTTTCCCACCTACCTGCTGTTTCAGATGATATCAATGCTTCTGGGGGACACTTGATTTTTCTTTTTCTCTTTTCCCACCTACAAACAAGAGGATTGCAGTTGCAGGAATTCAGTGGTGATCTAAATGTAACAAGTGGCTGTAATGGGCTAGATTAAGTGGTCTAGAATATAAACCACTATTGTATGTTATTTTTCCTTTACATTAATTTTTAAATTTTGTTAAAACAATGAGAAACTTGCACTCTTAAATCTTCTAATTGAGAGGAAACAAGAAGTAAAGAAAGTAATCTTGTTGACTCTGCGGAACTCTCGTGTATCAATGATATCTAATACTATTTTTTTGATTCTTCACTATCCTCAATTTATTTAATATCCTGAAATTCAGATTCACCAGTTTTCTTTCCTTTTTCGCGGAGGCTGATGCAGAATAGGACATTTCCTATTCTTTATTTATTTCAGGAATTTATATGTTTGATAACTTGTTTTAGTTAGATTTAATTTTGCTAATCATGCTTTTCTATTGAGTAGGTTTTAGGGTACTTATAAGAAGTTGATTTCTGATAGGGTTTGGGATATGATCTATTTATATGAGGAAACCTCCAAGAACAAGAGACAAAGAAATTAATTGACAAAATTCTTCGTTGATAAACACAATCTAGATTTAGGTTATTATATAGCCTTCTTGACTCCAAATGACTTCTAAAAGAACTCTAATTGCCTAATTAAAATCTAATAAGATATTCTATCATAATTATAAAAAAATAATAAGATAATCCTAATTCTATCATAATAAGATAATAGCATAACTATAAAAAATAATTATAAAAGACTTAACATAATTATCAAAGATAATAATAAAAAACTTAACATAATTATCCTAATTCTAAAATAATCCTAACAATTTCTATTTCTTAAAGACTCACCACTATATAAATAGAGCTTTAATTTTCAGTTTTATTTAAGACTTCTTGATGACTGAATAATACAGGTCTTCTTTTTCCCAAATTATATCTATTTCTCTTCCTAATTCCTTTGGTTTTGTACACTTTCTTTTTTTTTTTTTCTAGATTATCTGCCTTTTCTCTCTCTATTTCCTTGTCTAATGCTATTTTTATCCCATCTATCCTCTATTAGTTTGGTATTAGAGCCAGACTCTGTTCTGTTTTTCCCTAAAACACAAAAAATCATCCTCCATACTAAGTAGTTAAACAAGTCACTTCTTAGTCATTTTTATATGGCAAAAGTATCTTTAGGGTTTTGATGGTACCATAGACTTGAATGATCAAGTTCAGTGAGTACTCTCCCATGATTGATTTTAGGTGAAAAAGAATTTGATAGATTGCATCTTTTCTAGTAGTTGTAGTTTTTGGGGTTCAAAAAACTATAGCTTGCTCACCATAGTGATTCACAGGGAGGTGCACTTTGCCATAGCGAGACAGACTTTGTTTTCAGTCGCAACTGGGTTTGCATTTCTGCTCGGCTGTTTGTTTGTCAAGTAATAAAACATGATCCTGGCCTTGCTAAGCTATTTAGAACTGTTGCTTTTGGAATTGATTAATTGGGTCTATCATGTCTTTAGAGATAAGTTTGGAATATTGTTCATTGTGCATAAGAATTTGCTAGAAGAACTTCTCAATTATGGCCTATGGTCCTCCCATCGTGGGGACTGGAGAATATCTAAGTTGACCTCTTTATCTATTTTGGAGAATCCCATTCTTTGATTTGAAGTTCAGAGCGAAAGAGTTGCCATCAGGCAGCTTCTGGTCTTTCCATTTTGTGTGGCAAGTCCACTACACTCAACTTTCACTAGGTGCTACTTGGATGTTAGGATAAGGTATCTGATCCACCACAAGGTATATTCCTTTTTTCTGTTTTTGTTTTTGTGCCCTTTCCTTTCCTCTGTCTAGTCATTTTTTGACACTATTAACTTTTATCATCATAAAGTTATAGAATTTGTTGTATTATCAATGTGGTAACATTACCTTATGGTAACAACCGTTGGATTGACCTTGTACTCGTACATTTTGATCAAAACGAACCCAGGATTCTTACCGTCCGACCTAGGATCTATGAGAATGACATGGTATGACATATTTTACATATTCCTTGAATCAATTTGTTTCTTGATTTTGTAGTATAAGTATTTTTGAACTTCCCCATGCAATGCCATGAATCAATTTGTTCCTCAATGTTTATATTTCCCCATGCAATGCCAAGAGCATCTCTGATTTATGATAAATTATATGTCAAATAGGCTTCAGAGTTCAGAGTATTTCAAATGTTTTGCTATATCTTATTGTCACTTGCCACTTATTAAAATAATGGAATTCTTTAAGGTGGATGAACACAAAATATTAGTGTCACGGATCTGATCTCTGAAGAGCCCCTTGGCGACTTGCTATTTTTGTCTATAACAATGGCTGTTTCAATCCAAACGAAAATTTATCACTTTTCTTCTGCCTTAGGGCTTGAAATAAAATGATTTGAATTTTGTTTTGTGGGTCATTAATGGAATTTATAATATTTGACAAGATGCAAGTTGTGAATATAGGGTGCATTTGGTTACACAGACTGGACTGATTATATTGTACTCTAGTGTGAAGTGGATAATATTTGGAGTGGATTGAACTGTTGCCGCTTAAACGTGGAAGCTGCCAACAACCGTGTTTAACCGGAAATACAAGAAAAGATTCCGCTGATCTTTTCCGGTTAAACCCCATCATCGGCGGCTTCCCTATCTACAAATGGTGCTGATGAAGATGACGTGGTTGGCCCTTTTTTTATTACTCTCCAACTTCTTTAATTTTTTCTAAACAGTTGAATAAATAATATTTTTTACTAAAAAGTAAGAATAATTTAAAACGGAAAATTGAACCGAACAAAGTTGTAATAAAAAAAATCATCGCTTGGCGGCTGATTGGTCAACTATGATTTTTTGATGTATTATTTAAGAAGACTTCAGTTTGATTCATCTTGACTGTTAATAGAGGTGATTACTGTAGTTTTTATTCGGCTGGTAGTTTTAAGGTCTTGAAAGATTATTGAGGATGCGAGTTCTATCGTACATCACCGATCATAAAAAAAAGTTGTAATAAAAAATAATGCAGTCTGATGAATTAGTTACAGTCACCTGAACCAAAAAAAAAAAAAAAAAAACTGAAATGATCAAACTGAACAATTTTAAATAGTTGCTTAGCCTTGATCAAATTTTATGAGCATCTAAGGCAAATACTATGATAAGTGGCCTCTTGGAAAGTCTTCTTGTAACCTCCTTTAAAAAAAAAAAAAAAAAAAAACTATGTTTATTTGCTACAAAATTTAATCATTTTTTTGAACAGCCCCACCAAACCGCTTACGGGGTGGGGAAGGGGAGAAAGACAGCAAACACAAGCACTAATATTCACTTTTGCCTAATTGGACTAACAAGGCCTGTGGTGACCACACACTGAACTAAACCATGTGTAGCTGGGAGAATAAAGCTGAAGTTGATCTAGAAGGTGACATGACATGATACTACCTCTTTAATTGAGACCCACAACTTTGCCTGATGAGTTTTGATCGTTTTCATGTCATTGAATTGAAGTGGCTCACATCACTCCTATCTGCTCATTCAATAATAAAGCCTAAAATTATATGCCATATTGCGTGACATTTACAATAATAATTAAAAATTTAAAGTAAAGAGTTTAAGTGGAAACATCCAACGGCTTTTTAATCAATTCTCCTATTTATAACTAGTGTCATGGACTACCCTTTAGGATTATGATTTTATCACCACAATGACAATTTTCACATTTTTTTTATCAAATAGACCCTTAAAATTTGATAAATGTATCACCGATACCCCGTTGCCTTATCAAATAGACCCTCAAAATTTAAAAACTTTATCACGTATACCTCTTTGCCCTAACTTCGTTACATTGTCATTAGGTTTACAAAACATTTTCTTATAAGACAAAATTACTATTTTTCTTCAACACTATTTATTATTATTTTTTTTGGTAATAAAGGTGTTCGGGTCAATTTGCGTGCACCTCAACTAATCATTGGGGTCTATTGAACACCTTACAAGCCCAAAAGACCAGGTAAGCCACAATATTATTGTGGTAGGTAACCCCAAGGTTTGAACCCAAGAACTCAAGGAATGGAGCAAACTTCTTTGACTACTAGGCCAACCCCTTGGGGTTAAAGTTACTATTTTACCGCAACATTTTCTTATAAAACCAAAGTTACTATTTCACCTATCTAACAGAATTTGAAACATAACAGGATTAGGGCAAAGGGGGATGCATGATACAGTTTTCAAACTTTGAGGGTCCATTTGTAAAGAGTGTAAAAGTTATCATCCAAATGATAGGTTTGAAAACCTTAAGGGTATCTGTGATATTCTCCATGATTAAGTTTGATAGTAAGAATATTGGGATGTTAGTTGTTTATTGGAATGTGCGCATTACAAAAACTTAAAAAAAAGGAAAGAAAAAGGGCAAAAAAAAAAAAAAGGGAATTAGTTGTCTTCCAACAAGTGACAAAACTCACTTGTGCTCATTTGATTTGTAGTTTTGATAGTCTTCTGTTTTAACCATGCTCACCAAACTCCAGTCATAATTCCATCTAAGAGGGCAACTGTTTCAGTTGCTTAACAGAGGTTAATGGCCACAATGCAGGAAGTCATTAAGTTCAGAATTAGTTCTGTAAACAGATCATTAACCAAGAATTTTCTACCATAAAATACCCCCAAAAACCAACACTTATCCTCACCTAAATTTAGCGGATATTCGTATAAATATCATTCATTCATTATTCTTCCGAGCGTTCATTCTACTAATAACAATCAACAGAATGATTCCTCGATTCCCCTTCTCAATTTTAGCCATTTCATTGCTTCTAGTTGTTGCTTCCGCAAATTTAGATGAGGGTACTTTCTTCTTACTTCTCTCTATGATAATCTTCTTTTCATATACTTAATTTCTGTGATGTTTCTTCTCTACTTTCAGAGAATTCTTCAAGTGAATTTAGTTACATGGGATTAAAAGGACCTGACCACTGGGGAGGGTTGAATAAATCTTTCTCACCATGCGCAACGGGGAAGCACCAGTCTCCAGTTAACATTTTAACCAAACAAACCCACATCGACACAACTTTGGGACCCTTAGCCAAGAATTATATCCCGGCTGCAAATGCCACAATCATCAATTTAGGCTTCGTTATCGGGGTTTGTTCCTAAACTTCCACAACATATTTTGCATTGCGTTCTACATCTTGCTCCCATTTTGTACTATGAAATTGAAAAACTGAAATCTTATATACGCAGGTGCATTATGAGGAAGAAATTGGAGATTTGGTGATAAAGGGTAAGAAATACACCTTCAAACAAATGCACTGGCATACTCCTGCGGAGCACCAAATTGATGGACAAATGTATATTCTATTCCCCTCTTTCTCTTTCTATTTTATATCAACGATATAGCTAAGAATTTCCATCATATTCTTTTGTGAATTTACTTTTTCTCTCTCACTCTCTTTTTCATTAACCATTAAAGAAGGCAAAGCAAATAAGATAAATTCTTTAAAATATAATTGTGATCATTGAATTGTAATTTATGACAGATTTCACGCGGAGCTCCATGCAGTCCATCTGGCAGATGATGGCAGTGCTGCAGTTATTTCAATCCTTTACAATTATGGTAACCCGGATCCACTTGTCAATAAGGTACACTTTCCCAAAAACTTCTTTTTGCTTACTCTATAATGCCAAGAAACTAGAAACTAGAATAAAAAATTTATTTCTCCTGAACTTACCAAAATCATCTGAGACCTTCATGATGTTTCATAAAATTTTTCAGACACCTTCCTTGCTTCAAAGATGGCAAAATATCAAGAATAATGAATGAAACTACCCAGCTTCAAAAATTATGTATCAAATGTTTTTAGCAACAAACCATTCTTAGAAGATAGAAATTTAGGAAGTAAAGAAGACTTGGAGATAATATTAATATATAATAATGGTTTGATAATTGCAGATAAGTAAATACTTGCATGAGCTGGGTGGGTCAAGCAGTCATAAAGGAGTTAAGATTCCAATGGGAAAGTTGGATACCAGTCACTTGAGGCGAAAGACAAACAAATTTTACAGATATATGGGTTCTCTTACTACTCCCCCATGCACTGAAGACGTTGTCTGGACTGTTCTCGCCAGGGTACTTCTTTTAATTTATATATATAAATCAGTGATTCTATATGCGGATGTCCTGAAGTTTTTAAAGTACACATCAAAAGTCATCAATTAGAAACTTACTTCACAAAGGCAAAAGTCTGAGAGCAACTAGTTGCTTACCATTGATCCGCACGTTTAGGATGTCTGCACCTATAGATTAATGACGTAGGTTAATAAACTGTGCAGGCGAGGTCGATTTCGAAGGAGCAGGTAGAGGCTTTGAGAGCTCCATTGGCGTCACATAGCAAGACCAATGCAAGGCCTTTGCAGCCTCTGAACGGAAGAACAGTTGAACTCTACAAAGTTAAAAATGGCCATCATCGTCAGCACTAGTCATCATCTTTATCAAGTTTAATTAACATCTGTTTACTTTAAATACTAATTTGAAACAAGAGATATGTCACGCTATTCTTGTTCAGCTTATGTATAATTTATCTATATCCTAAACATTGAATTAAACTGCCGGAGTTTTTATTTTTATTATTTATTTTTTGTTTTGTTTTGGTTATAAGTAAGTTTTATATCCAAAAGGAAGGAGGTTAACATGAACGGCCCATAGGCCAAAAAACGACAAAGGCACATATGCCCTTGTCTCAAAAGCACGCAGGCTCAAATAAAAAAAGACACGTACACCTACAAAGGAGCACATAGGCTCGTAAACATAAACACAAAAGAGGCACAGACGTCCAAAGAGAGCATGCAGGCTCTACAATAAAAAAAAAGGAACAAGAAACTGAGATCACCGTCCTTTCTTCTTACTCTTCTTACCCTTAGGCATCGGTAGATCCAAAGGACAAGAGGAGTAGGACTAGAGCATGGGCCACTCCATGTGAGAGTGGAGGTCCACCTCAATGTCTTCAGTGGGGATGGGAAGAACCATGGCTAACAAGCCTTTGCAGTTGTCAACAGAAGACTCATCATTCCCTCGTCGCCGTTTTAAGGGCTTTGTGGGCCAAAAAATCATGAGCTTCGATAAACGGGTCAGCACCTAGGAGGACATCCTCTCAGTTAGGGAGGGTGGTGCTCACGGGGGAATCTCTGAGGCCTTGAGAGGTCTCAAAATCAGGTCACCATGTGGGAGGGCATCCTTTCGGTTAGGGAGTTGGGTGCTCATTGGGGGAATCTCTAAGGCCTTAGGAGGTCTCAATATCGGGTCACCACTTGGGAGGTAACCCTTTCGATCAGGGAGGTTGGTACTCACAGGGGGGATCTTTGAGGCCCCGCGAGGTCTTAGCTGGGACACTCTGAGGGGCTTCCTCAGGGCTTTGAGAAGACGCTGGTGCATCCTTTGGCGGGTGTGTTTGAGGTGTTTTCAGTGAAAAGAAGGGTGTTAGGGTGAGCGGGGGTGGTTAAAGGATTGTGTTGAGGTGTTTGTCGACGGTGGAGGGAGTGATAAGGAGGTGGGAGGTGTTTCACAAGCAACTAGCACAAACTGCAAAGGGTAGGCGCGCATTGGGCGCCTGATAAATGCCATTTTTGTCCACTTAACTTTTCTTAGTTCCGGTGACTGAATCCTAATTAGTCATTTAACACAAAGATCCAATTCACTTTCCCAATCTTTTCGTCGCGATTTATTGGCCATAAAGGGCTTCTATTCCTCTATGTTCTCGATTGTGCACTACAATTTTTTTTTTTTTTTTTTTAAGTATTTTTTTATGTAGTTGTGGAGGGCAAAATAATGCAAATTCCTATCAATTCATATAAGTTTAGGGATGGCAAAGGAAATATCTGTAAAGTATTTATCCAAGTGGATTGGGAAGTATCTACTCCATCTGAAATGTTTAGAATTGAGTCCTACCTATAATCAATTAATCATCCCAATAAGTTAGATTGGATTATAGTACCTAATATTCAACCTATTACTCAAAATTCAAAACCCACGACCTTATATGTATAAAGGGAAAACATGGCATTTTTTTTTTTTTTTTTTTTTGGTGGGGAAAATTAAAAATATAACCTTTTAAACTAAATTTATTTAAAAATATATATTTTTTAATTTAAATGAAACTTATAAAATTATATCAAGTTATAATTTATTTAAAAAATTAACTAAGATAAAGAAAATGAAGTACAAATATTTCTTTATAGTAACAAAAAATTTAACTAACTTGATCTTACAAAAAATAAGAAATAAAGTTAAATATTTATTTTAGATTGGTGTTGTGTGTATTTTTCCATCAAGCTCGGAGAGTTGCGAGGTAATAGCTAGATCCAGAATTAGTCCAACTCAATTGACTGTCCAACCCAGCATAAGCTCGTTGAGTTATAGCTCAACCTAGCACAAATTACTCGTGACCACTCTTTGCAGTCATTCAACCAATTTGCAAATAACTTCAGATCCTAGATATATCGGGAAGGATCAGATCGACAACAATCTTTGCGCAATCACAACGCTCAATCATGAGAATATCGGAGTTGCATTTCAAACTTAATTGTAATCCTTTTATTTTCGCTCTTTCCTTTGTACAAAATCTGTATATAACCCCCTCCAACGATGAGTTAGAAAACGTTTATATGATTGTCATTGTAAGCTCTTACAACAAATACAATAACAGTGGACGTAGGCTCAAGAGTTTAACTCATCGAACCACTTTAAAAATCTCTTTGCCATTTACTTTACTGCAATTACTATTTATTCATTGCTGGTTACCTGTAATCACACACACATCAGTTTTGATCCCGACTAGGTCGATCAGATCACTCTAGTTGGTGAAAAATCATGTATTAACATTTTGGCGCTAGAAGGAGGGCCTCCGCCAAAATCTCAGAAATTTCGACAAATAGCCACAATGATTTAATCACTCCAAGCCCAAAATGGTGCATATAAGATCGAAAACCACCACCTGAAACCACGACAATGTGGAGACCACACACTAAGAGGTGCAATAGGATGCCGCTAGGCATCGACCACCAGTGCTGCTAACTCAACAAACCGGGAATAACTAGTGAGCGGGCACGTCAAACCCCAAGAACGGCCAACTAGTGGAAATGATCAAAACAATGGTTGTACAAGTGGTGAAACAGAACGTGGCTGGTCTGAGCTGAGAAATCAGCAACCAACCACACAAAACCTTGACCAGCCATGGTTCACCGACATCACCCCAACAGGTCAGAATTCAACTGGCAACTAGTCTGGCTCATCGGCACCAAGAAGCGATCGACACCCCCAACATCACAAAGCACACTTTACTCACTAACGTGAATCCTGTAGGCAAACAAACCCCATAAGACGACCAAGGAAACAGATAATGGGGGAAAGCAAATGTAATGGTTGCCTACGTGACGCTCGACCTGATCAATAGTATCCCTAGCATTAGCGTTCGAGTTTTAACCCACGCTTAAGGCAAGCTTGATCCTCGCAAGCTCGTGAGATGAGTCATGTGCACCAATCTGGCAATGACCGACATTCCAGTTATAATCAACGTCACGAGCAACGCACTGACGAGCATGATAACACCTACCAGGCTAGCCATCATGACTCAACTTCATGCATCAATGCACATAACAGAGGGAGCTCACAAGCAACAGATTTAAGAACTCACATGGATGAGGTAAGGCTGAATAGAGCCAACTAGGGCAATCACAATGAAGACTTAGATCTGGTGCAGAAAATTCTCAATGATCTAAGAGCTCGTTAGAACAATGTGGCAGAAGAAGTAGTGAGCTCTCCTTTCATAGAGGAAGTTTGCCAGGCCCCGTTTTCCTAGGGATTCAGGGTGCCAGAAAGTAAGTTCGACGAAAAAAGAGATCCCAGAGACCACCTTGACACTTTCAATGACCTGATAGAGCCGCGTTAGAGTAGATGCCCTAGAGGCAATCAATTATTGTAAAATTGACCCTTTGTAATAATGTTCATTGATCAATAAAAGGTATTTTATTCTATATCATGTAAATCATCATTGTATGTATTGATATATGTCCTTAGAATGGTAGAACCGTGACGAGGAAATCAAGTGTTTCAAATCTTGATATTGAGAACCCTATGAGCACATAAGGTGGCCATTCTAGAAACGTCTGTAGCCCTAGTATTATTCTGAAGTAAGGGCACGATAATGCGTAAGGCTATCATAGTGTTGAACGACCCTGTCAAAAGGCAGTGACTGATCTCACTTCTCAAAGTTGTTTGGTGACAACCTGGTGCAACACATGGGTGCTTGCTGTAGGCAAGTTCATTAGATTGATCCACCAGAGGATTCCATATGGATGGTAACCCCAGTGTCTATGGGACAAATCCTCTAACGAATGGCGGTGCATGTGATCTTTAGACTTGAGATCACCGGAGCGCCTTGTGCACTGATTGGTGTAGTTTGACACTAGCCTAACGCAGTTCTATTCAAAGCTGTCAATATGGTAGTGATTGGCTGCATCAAGGAATGCATCAAGACTATGGTGGATTGACAGAGGATTTATCACTCTCGGGTACGGGAGAAGCTATCTCATGGCGTAATTCAGTAAATGGCAATGACACTAAAACTATGGCCATAGTAGGATTGAGTTGTTGCTCTATCCAGTTTATAATTTAGGTCATTGGTCTAGTAACTGAATACATAATATCGAGAGTAACTGAGGTTGACACTATTTCTATGCCTCGGTCTCGTCGAGATAACATATGATGAAAGGATTGGATTGTACGGTAACCATATCATTGTCAGGTAGCAGCTTAGCTGAATCCGAATCTATCGGGTGGCCATGATGCCTTGCTAGAGGCCAATCTTGGTTTGTATGTAGTGAGACGATTAGTTGGTATTAATCACAATACTACACACTATCGGTATGATAAGGAGCACACAGGTCACACACATAGAAGATAATTTAAGAACCTGTTTAAAAGAAGGGTGTTTTCATCATTTTAGGTGAAAAAAGGTATTTTGGTAATTTCACAGTGCAATTAAATTTGCTGAGGTAGTAGCATTTATTTAATTTGTTAATAAAATTAAATAAGTGAAATTATATTTAAATATGTGTTCGCATATATATAAATGAATTATTGTTATTGTTAAATGTTAATATATGAAATATATATTAATTGAGTTTAATTGAAATAACAATAATGATAAAATATCTAATTAGGGCTATTTGGATATAGGGGCTGTTTGGGTTGGTGCCCAAGCCTATTCCATGATGGAATAAGGCAAAGTGTGCACTATATAAGTGCAACACTTTGTGAGAAATATTAATTAATTAATTCAATCATTTCAAGAAAAATTCCAGCCCCCTTTTTTCCTCTCTTCCACGCCACTTCATCTTTGATTGAATCAAAGTTTCATTTGATTTTTGTTCTTGGTTCTTAAGGCTAAAGAGGATCTAGCAAATCATTCTTTAGTTCGTTGGAGATTATCTTCATGTGGACTACCGCTGGTTCGATCCTATTCTTGGGTCGGTAGCAAAACCCATTTCGAGACAAGTTGGGGTAGCCTCCAAACGTGGGTTTGGTTTCTTAACCTTGAGCTAATTTTTCTGTAGATTCTAATATGTTGTATAAACTGTAAATTTGTGCCCTGATCTTGGTTCAAAGGAACAATCTATGATGTTTATGTTTTTGTTTTCGCTGCCATAACTTGATCGTTTCCTAACAAGCTATGCCAGGTCTGTGACTTGGCAAAGTGTCGTTGCTTCGCGGTCACATTGGTAGGGGATGCCAAGTGATAATACAAAAGACTCAAGGCGAACTCCATCAGTTCTTGGCAACAATTCTCCTCGCTGTACTTGTAACAATTCCAAGCAAGAAGATAGTTCGCCGCTTAGTTACTTGAGCAACATTTGTCAAGAAAGAGATGAAACACTGACGTCGTATTTAACGAGGTTCTAGAATGAGTAAGCAAAGGTCGCAGATGCACCGGAAGAGTCAATCCAGACTTTGTTAATTACAAGCATCAGGCCGCAAATGGAGTTGTGGAAAGAGCTCCAAAGCGAAGATCACATAAGCCTGGCAAAGTTTTACTAGATGGTTGCAAAATATCAGCGAGTAGAAAGCTCGCTAGCAGCCCTAGCTAGAGCTCACCGTGAAGAGCTCTACAGAGGTGACAAGATCGCCCATTAGACAAGCGGAGGGGCCAAAACCGTAATGATAGGGATCAGAACAAGTCTAAAAAAAGACAGAGAATAGATAACCATGGGGATAGGCAACCTTTCCTGCGATATGCAGAATACACCCCCCTCACGCAAGACATAGCCCACATATACGAAGTCTCCCATGAGGTGAAGAGATTGCCTACTCTGAAAAGAATAAAAGGGCTCCGGGCAGAAGAGATTGGCAAAAATATTGTCGATACCACCAAGACATCGAGCACAATACCAATGAGTGTCGGGCCTTAAAGGATGCCATCGAAGACCTGATACGAAGGGGCCACCTAAAAGAGTTTGTTAAGGAGGCACCAGCTAGCGAAAATACCAACGAGCAAAATAACCAGGTTTAGAAAGCCCCGACCAATGCCAACAATGAAGTCCTAGTAGACATGATCTATAGGGGGCTCGACTTAGTAAGGAGCTCAAGCCACGCTCGCGAGCAATATGCTCGAGAGGCTAGAATAGACTCGGTCCCCCGGGTTATGAGCTATGAACTTCGGCCCAAACAAGAAAGCGAGGTTGTAGGATTCATAGTCAAAGAATGTGAAAAATCCCCTCGCCATAATCATGATGCGATTGTAATTGCAGCTAGAATTGGCAATGCCAGGGTACTGAGGGTGATGGTCGATAATGGAAATGCAGTGAACATCATTTTCTTGGAAGCTTTCTGAGAAATGAGGTTCATGGAGAGAAACTTGAGGCGTGCCCATCGTCGCTCTATGGGTTCACTGGGGACAGCCTGGTCCCCAAAGGAACAATCGACCTTCCCGTGACCCTAGGGGTAGAACCCAAAATCAGGACGGTGATGGCATAATTCTTAGTGGTAGACTGCCCGACCACATATAATGTCATCCTCGGAAGATCGATCCTGGACGATTTGAGCACCGTCACTTTAGTGCGCTACCAAGCAATGAGGTTCCTAACTCTAAGGGGAGTCACGACTATCAGAAGGTATGGAAAGGAATCTCGAGAATGTTACAATTGGGCCATTAATGTTGCATTAAAATGGCTGTTCCCGAGGACAATGGTCATTACAGAATCTGAGCTGCGCCTCGAACCTCTTAAGGATACCATAGATCCTCACATCTATAGAGAAGACCCTGTAGCAAGGCTGACGGAAGAGTTGCAAGAAATATCCGCCAGCGAGGAAGATCCAACTCGCATACTGAAGGTCAACAACGATCTAAGCAAAGAAATGATTGATAATCTGGTAGGGTTTCTGAAGAAAAAATCTCGACGTGTTTGCGTGGTGCATGCAGATATGGTGGGGATCAACCTCGAGGTAATGTGCCACAGATTGAACATCGACCCAACAACTCGACCAATAAGACAAAAGTGAAGGTTTGTGGATGCAAAACGCTCTAAAGCACTCAAGGATGAAGTAGACAAACTCCTGAACATTAACTTTCATCAGAGAAGTGAAGTACCCGGATTGACTCGCCAACC
Source organism: Pistacia integerrima (assembly GCA_026225825.1). Lineage (NCBI taxonomy): Eukaryota > Viridiplantae > Streptophyta > Magnoliopsida > Sapindales > Anacardiaceae > Pistacia > Pistacia integerrima. The sequence continues at coordinate 14,871,481 of CM047744.1, forward strand.
CAGTTCTGGTTAAGAAGTCAAATGGCAAGTGGCAGACTTGCTTCAACTTCACGGATTTAAATAAAGCCTATCTCAAAGACAACTTTTCGCTACCTCGGATCGACCAATTAGTAGATATGACAGTGGAAACGCACTACTCAGCTTTATGGATGCATACTCGGGATATAATAAGATCTCGATGAATCAACCTGATGAAGAACATACCTCCTTTATTACTGACCAGCGAATTTATTGTTGTAGGTTATGCCATTTGGCTTGAAGAATGCTGAGGCGACCTACTAGCGCTTGGTGAACAAGATGTTCGCTAACCAAATTGGCAAAACTATGGAGATGTACATCGACGACATGCTCGTCAAGTCAAAGGTCGTCGAAAACCACTTTGAGCACTTGGGGGAGATGTTTAACATCCTTAGAAAATACTGAATAAACTTAACCCTCTAAAGTGTGCTTTCGAAGTAAGCTCGGGAAAGTTCTTGGGGTTTCTTGTAAATCAGCGAGGTGTTGAAGCCAACCCAAAGAAGATTCAAGCTCTTCTAGACATGAAAAGCTTGACCAGCATAAGGAAGGTACAAAGCTTGACAGGACATGTGGCCGCACTTAGCAGGTTCGTTTCCCGAGCCACGGATCAGTGCTTACTATTCATTGAGACCTTGAAGGGGAAGAAGGGTTTTAAGTGGACGGAGGAGTGTGAGAGAGCCTTTTAGGAACTAAAAAAATATATGGGACAACCTCTTTTATTATCAAAGCCCGTCCAAGGCAAGCCATTACTGTTATATTTATCGGTAGCAAAGTCTACCATCAACGTAGCGTTGGTACGTGAAGAAGGGGGAGTGCAGTGGCTAGTGTACTATGTGAGCAAAAGGCTGTTTGACACGGAGATAAGATACTCCAAAATGGAGAAGGTCGCCTATGCCCTTGTCATTGTTGCCAGGAAGCTGCAGCCTTATTTCTAGGCGTACTTCATTCATGTGCTGACAAACTTTCCGTTGAGGAAGATAATGCAAAAGCCCGAGCCATTGGGCATATTGATCCAGTAGGTGATGGAAATGAGTCAGCATGATATCAAGTACATCCCAAGAACGGCAATCAAAGGTCAGGCTTTGACAGACTTCATATCAGAATTCTCTTATCAGCCAAAAGAGGAAATAAGCCTGCCAAAGGCAAGCATCTTAAGGGAAAGCGAATAGCAGAAGCCAAAGCTCGACAACCTATGGTAGTAAACTCTGTATGTATATAGGTCCTCAAAAGAGAAGAGGGTAGGAGCGATACTCGAAAGTCCCGAGGGAAACCTGATCAGAGCTGTAGTAAGGTTCGGGTTGAGGTTTACCGTTTCCAACAACAAAAATAAGTACAAGGCATTGCTCGTGAGGATCCCTCTCGTCAAGGAAATAGGGTTACAGTCCATCAAGATTTACAATGACTCCCAGCCTGTAGTTCACCAGATTACTGGGGAGTATCAGGCGAAAGAGGACAGAATGACATTCTACCTCCAGTTGGTAAAGTTCGAGCTTGAGCAGTTCATATCCTTCACAGTTCTTTTGATCCCAAGGGAGAGGAATTCAGTAGCCAATGCTCTAGCCCGCCTAGCCTCTGCAATGAGCCAAGAGAAAACTGATTCGATACCAATTAAGTTCCTCCCAAGTTCAAGCATCCTCACTCCACAAGAACCAATCTTAGCGACAAGTCAGAGATACAGTTGGATGGACGTAATTATCGCCTACCTAAGGGATGGAACATTGCCTGAAGGGAGAAATGAAGCTAGAACACTCTGCACAAAATCAGCTCTATACACGCTCATCAATGACAAGTTGTATAAGCATGGGTTCAATTCACCATTACTGCGATATGTTGACCATGAAGATGCAGACTATGTTCTTAGAGAGATCAAGAGGGCATTTGTGGGAACCATGCATAAGGCAGATCTCTAACATACAAAGTGCTTCGTCAGGGTTAATATTAGCTTACAGTTTTTAATGATGCAGCAGAATATGTGTGCAGATGCGACAGATGCTAGAGGTTCGCTGATGTTTCACGAGCTCCGCCCTAAGAGTTAACTACTTTAACAAGCCGCTATCAACCTGATAGGCCCTTTGCCTTAATGAAAGGGGGGCATTAAATTCATAGTGGTTGTTGTGGACTACTTCACCAAATGGGCAGAAGCCAAGCCTTTAGCCACCATCACGTCAAACAAGCTGAAAGATTTCATCTATAAAAATATTATTTATAGGTTCGGAATCCCTCGCACTATAATAACCGACAATGAAAAATAGGTCGATAGTGAAGACTTCAGATCTTTTTGTGAACGACTTGGTATTAAGAAGAGCTTTGTTGCTGTTTATTGACCTCAAGCCAATGGTCAAGTAGAGGCTGTAAACAAAGTTATCAAGCACACCATAAAGAGGAAGCTCAATGCTTTGAAGGGAAGATGGGCCGAAGAATTTCCCAAGGCCTTATGGTCTTATAGAACGACAACTAGAAGCTCAATAGGAGAAACCCCGTTCTCTCTATTATACGGGTGTGAAGCAATGGCCCTAGTTGAAGTGGGAATAGTTCGTTCCGAAGGGAAGTTTTCAATGAAGAAATAAAGGAAGATCTTCTCCGCTTGAGGCTAGACCTAATCGAAAACATCGGGCCAAGTCTCAGTTAGGGCTTGCTTCATATCAACAACGAGTCAAGCGATACTTTAACACTAAAGTCAAGAACAAGGACTTTGAAGTGGGTGACCTAGTCTTTAGAAAGGTTGCTAGGGTACTTAAAACCCAAACTTAGGGGCACTTAGGCCCAACGGGAAGGTCTATTCAAGATCTCTAAAAAGCTCGCACTAGGAACTTTCCACATGGAGCGCCTCAACGGTGAAGCAACACTGCTGGCCTGGAACGCCGAGCATCTGCGAAGGTATTACCAATGAGTAGCTCCGGTTCCACTCATGTTTTATTTTCTTTCAGTCATTTATTGTAAGGTCGTTCAAGGCCAAAAAGTTCTATCAATAAAAAAGGTATTATTCATGACTTTTCTTTGTTCACCATTTTTATTTACTTGTTGTTTACCATTTATCATTTATTGTTCCAAAATAACAACCCACGCGATCGCATCCGAAAAACTCAGAGTCAAGAGTTCAAAAAAAGGCAGCTTAGCTCGATAAGCCACACCAAAATCCAACTCATTAAGGGTGAAGTACCCCAAATCGATAAAGTTACACTTGGAAAAATTCAAGTAAAACACGTCGAGGGAAATCGATTATAAGCCGGCGACCAAAACTCGAGACGGACAATAAATCCAAAGTTAGAGTTGTCGTATAAGATTTCCTCGCATATATTCAAAAAGTTCCTCAAGAAGCGAGCTATGCATAACTTGGAGCAAATTCAGATTTTTTATGACAAGTCTGATTAGGACGATTGAAACGACTCTGTAGAAACTAAAAAAAAAAAATTGCTTGATAGAGACATGCAAAAATACCTTTCATTGATTATAAGGTTTGATTACAAACTTAACAAAAAAATAAAAATAAAAATAAAAATAAAAGAGATACAAAAAAAATTTCTTAAGCAGGTGGAGGAACATGGGCATCATCATCAGTTGGACCATGAAGCTTGTTGCCAATGGGGACAGATGGTTCCTCGATGGTAGGAGTGACGGTGGCCTCCTCAAGGCTAAGAGCTAGCACATCTTTTGGGGCCTCGCCCAAAGGAAGATTTGCAACAACCTGGGGAAGTGTAGCCAGAGGAGTTGGATCCTCGAATTCTTGCTTAAGGCTGGTTTCCTCCTTGCCTTCGTCGACTTCCTTTAGGCCCTCACCATCAGACTCGAAATCATCCGAGTACATATAGGCCATTCCTTGAGCTTTGGTCTTTAACCTGTTGACCTCTTTCTGATAAGCTCGCGGAAGAAAGGAAAAGCTGATCGAGCGATGAGCTTCCCATAATTTTTGCACAAGAAAGACTTACGTCTCCCAAGCCCAATTGGTGATGGCTTTATTCGGCTCCTTGATTTGAAGCCTGAGCTGCCTAGTCTCAACCATGGCATTTCATCGACCTTTCGCTTCCTGGCCAAGGTTGAGCGAGACCTATTTGAACTTTGTCTCCCAGTCCAAAGTAGTTTTTTGAGTCGAGGAGAGCTCGGAGTTCAGCTTATCATTGGCACCTCGCTGTTGTGCCAAACCTTTCTCAACCTCGGCTGCTTTGGCTTCAGCCTTTGCCCGCGCAGCCTCACTTACCTTAATTTTTTTAAGGAACTCCCTTTCCTTGACCCCATAGGTCGCCATCTCTTCCTTAAGCTACTTAAGCTCAACCTACTTCTCTTTTTTCTCATTCTTTACAACTTGGGCCCTAGCCAAGGCATCTTCTTTCACAGTTTTTGCTAGTTTCTATTCTTGATGAGTGCCCTCCAACATGGGGTAACACTCATCGTAGAGAAGCCTGCTAGCCATGGCAGCCTAAATAAAGCGGGGGAGGGGGGAGAGCGAAAGTCAGCGAGGAATAATGAGAGCATGTATAAAAGGGAGAAGAAGCGAAGTGCTAATACCTTTTCCGTATAATTGCACACCCAAGCCAACATCTGGGTGGGAGACAAATCCCTAACATTCACAAAGGTTCGCGAGGTGATGACATCCTTAGCCACTGCGACCTGACAAGCTTTTCGCAAGTGTACGAAATCGTGCAAGTAGTAAAACTCGAGTAAACGAGTGTCGAATCCCAAGGGAACTACCTTCCAAGTACCAAACTATTATATTCTATTGCTATTTGATTAAAATGAAGTTTAAGAATGATTTTAATGAAAAATTAAATAAACTAACCACTAAAAATTAAGTACTGAATGAAAGTAAAACTTGTAAACACTTTGAAGTAAAAATCAATATGACTAAACCTAGGGCATAGATTTCACACCAATTTAATCCTATACATTGACTTTTGTTGTTAACCTAATCGAGTGTATTCTAAAAGCCAAATCCCCTATTATTCCACTAACTCTCTCTCGAGCAATTAGCAAATTAACCCTTAAACAACAACCCAAGATATCTCTAAATTGGATTTAAGAGCTAAGAGATCATTAAGCTCTATGAAATTTACCAGAGCCTCACAGATCGCGGTAACCTATCTCTAGCGTTCGCTCAATCTATGGTTTTATTACCTAAGACAAATCAGGTTTCATCTCTCGATCTCAACCTAACCCTTGAAATCATTCAACCCTCGGGCCCATGAGAATTGAAAGCATTATGCATAGTAATAAAACTTAGAATTATAAACTCAATAAGGATGAACAACCATTCAAGTCAACATATATTCATAAATCGGGCTACATCTTAGCCCTAGACAAGAAAGTTAGTTCATAATGAAAATAACAAAACCCATCATTCTCCTTAATAACATCAATCTAAGAAAAAGATAAACTTCTCTAATCGGTGAGCGAGAGCTTTCAGGATCCCGATCTCTCAATTGGTAGCCGTCCTCTTCTTCTCCTCCCAAAAGTCCCCCCTTAACTTTCTTCAAGACTCTCTTTTATATCCTTAGGGTTCTGGTCGTGCTTAGGAAAAATATTAGAAGACTTGGCCTATTCAGATTTGGATTAGGATAATGAATTAACACAAACCCGCGACCCATCGCCGCGGCGGTAAGAATGATCGCCGCGGCGATCGTTCCTTCTATCCAAAGAATCTGTAAACTTCAGAATTAGATGAAGTAATCAACACGAACATTGTAGCTCTTTGAATAAGATTTCCAACGCCACTAGAATCGTCAAATTCTGACTTCTACAGCTCAAGTTATGATAGAAACATCGAGGCATACTCATGATGAAGAATTTCCAGAATTTCCGTAACATCTTCAACGTACCACAACTCCCTCATTTCGACCCTGATTCTTGTGCCGTTTGTTCCTACGTGTCGTGAATCCTATCGATATCATTTTTTTCCCTTCAACAACCTGTTTGAGCCTGAAAACACTTAAAGTGCACCCGTGATCCCATAAATGGTATTTATGAAAGAATTAATCCAAATTCCACACTTTAAGCACATTTTTCCATAAATAAACCAATTAAATCACTAACAAAATATCAACATTCAAGCTCTTATCACAACCCCCAACCAGCTTTTTGCTAGTCCCTAGCAAAATAAGCGATAAAACAAATCTCTAAACTTGAAAATAAAACACCCAATTAAAACCTATATCTAAACTATCCTAAACCACTTTCGTAGATTGACACGATTGCATTTAGCGTATGCAACAAGCCTTTAAACCCCTAGGCTGCCCTAGTTGGACGAGTTGTAGTCTCGTGAGGGTTTCCAGTGACGATACCCACAAACATCCACACTAAACTTATCCTAAACTCCAAAAGTAACAAAAACAAAAACATAACAAGAACACACTAAAAAAAATCTTGGATCAATTCATAAAGACGTCTCAAAAATTGCATATACACAAAATAAATAGATTAATTAAAAATCACCTAAAACTCACAGACAATGCAAACATCAATTTCATTTTCGTTATCGACCCTAGAACATCCATACAACCACAAACCATTAGTCTACAAACTCGGATGGTGTTATGCACAACATTCATGAACAAAATTTTGATCTCAGTATTCGGGTTATGACTTATATGTGAATCATGGAATCAAACTCCATAGGCTCACTTTTCAAACCACTCTCCACTAATGTAGAATTTCACATCACAGGGATCAATAGGTCTTTGTAAAGGTTGTAACTTTAGGCGGGGAGGTATGGGTCCAAGGAAAATGATATGAAAAACAAAGTAAGAGACTCAATTTTCCTCATGCAACTCTAAAATCAAATCGAACTCCACTTCTTCTCAACTACCAACCAGTGTGTCCACTAATTTACACGCCTCAAACTTTTTTTTTTTTTTTTTTTTTTTAAATGCGGCAAGGGAGATGCATCTAAGGTGTACGTGGCGTTGTTATACCAGAGGTTGCCAAGTCTTGCTAGGCGATTTTAAGGCGGGTTAGTGGTTTCAGTAAATACCCATTAAACTAGTCGAGAATGCCCTTTTTTTTTTTTTTTTTTTACATAGTAATAACAATAAGAATGCTGAAACATGCACATCCCCCACTGATTTTACAAACACTTCGCAACCCCCAATCAATTTCTTCGCACGCATGGGTTGTGATAACCACACTTTCTTACCAAAACTCGTAATAAGCTTGAAGAACAATAAAGTCTCTTAATGATAAAGCGGGTAGGATTGTGTTTTAGGCTCAAGATCAGGATAGGGTAAACATTAAGTTCAAAGAACGAAAAACAAGGCTAAATTATGTTTAAAAATAAAGGCTCAAAGGGTTAACTAGTGATAATGATAAAAAGGGTTGGCTTGAAAGGCTTAATCGGTCCAAAAACAGCCTAAATCATTTCCTAAGTGATGTGAATTCTAGGATTTCGCCTTGAGTGATTATCAAATGAGTTCTAGAGTTTGTTGAAATCACAATAAAATTCATGAAAACTTCATACATAACACGTCTCTAAGTAGGTGACTGAACCACTTTCAATCCACAGTTCACTAGGGTCTCAACTCCATGTCATTAATATTCACACACATCCGTAAGCAAAGGTAAAAATTAATTTCCTCCATTAGTTCTATGTTATTGCAATCACATTCTTATCATAGACATATGACTTCATCCAAGAGACAAAAACAGATGCTGCTCAATTTAAATTTCTTAAATTCCTACCCCCAACGAATAAAATCAACATTGTCCCCAATGTTAAGTGTAAGAGTAAAAGAAAGAAAACGTTATCACATTCCTCAACAAAATAAAGTCGTCCAGTTGTATACACCAGTCATTCTATCAACCCAGAGAAACTGCTAAATAGACTTTGTCGACCATCAGAGTTATGCAAAATAAAAGAATGGAGAAAAGGACCAGGAACAAAGAAAAACAAAATAAACAAATAAGTAAAACAAACAGACTAAAAGTTCACAAAATGTCTAAACAACACAGTAGACAACGATTAGTACAACAAAACAGAAAAATAAACAACGACCGACATAAACTGCACTAACACTAAAAGCAAAAGTTTACTCCTCCATACTCTCCTCAGAATCCTCATCAGGAGCATCACCCTGCTCCTCATCCGTCGGGTACACAAAATCAGTCCATTCACACCCCGGTGCTACTATCCCAGCATGTGCGAGTTGCAAACTCTGCATCTCATGTTGTACCCGCATTTGCCCACTCATCCATGACATCCAGGCCTCTTGACGATTCTCGCTGTTTCGCTTTCACTTTATTTGGATGTCTTCATACAACTTCAAAGAATTGATCTCTTTGGGAAAGCTTTGACGATGAAGATGATTTGGTCTTGGGTACCTCTACTCTGCCCCCATTGGTTAAATTGTGCATAAACTGCTCAGTTAGGCTCACTCCTTGCGGAATAAAAACTTCTTCAGCATTCAATGGAACTTCCGCGTACATAATACATGTCGGTGGGGAAAATAAAAGCCTGCCTTGGTATCGCTTTTGCGAATGAGAAATCTCTTGAAAGATAATTTCACCCACATTCATCCTCATTTTCTGGCGGATAGCATACATTAAGATTGCCCTAGCTTTGCTCACAGTACTCATGTGCTTGGATGGCATTAATCGGGACGATACAAAGTATAACCACATGCGGGAAATTGAGTCCAGAACTTACTTTCAAACGGATGTGTTCCCGGTGCAATAAACCATGTAGCTCTCCCCTCAGTCAGAGTGTTAATTACTGCATCAAAATCCACTTGCTGCTTGAATGCGGCATAGGCATCGTCATCGAACCCAACTTGCGGCAGCTCATAAAATTCATTGATCGCAGCGGCATTAAACACTATCTCTTTGCCTCTAACTAAGGTTCTCCCGTCAGTGCTCTCCGGAGCGTTGGCATAAAACTCTTTTACCATAGATGAAACAGCAGGCGCCGGAGGCTCTTTGCAGAATTTCACCCAACCCAGAGCTTGAATCACATCAGTTATGCCCTCCAAAGCTCCTGTAAACACCAGCCCTCGTTCTTCAATAAATCACCCCGGTTGTTTTGCAAAATTTTCATACCTTTCCTGGGCAGCCTGGCTAACAAACCGAGAATCACCTTTAAGGCTTGTCCTTTACCTTTTTCTCTCCTATCAATTTTTTAGCTTTCTTTTGGGTGCCATTATCACTATGTTGAACTCACCCCAAATATTCAGTCGAACTACTAACACTGCCCAACGAAATCAACTCACTCCCACACAAAGCAATTACCCTTCTTCAAGCAAACACAATCACAGAGATAAACACTCCCACAAAAACACCAAATCTCAAGCACTATTCACAACCATCCACACTTCTCCACACAACTCAAATCGATGGATTTCACCCTTCCACACTCAAAATTTCAATGCAAAATGGTTGAGAAACACTTACTTGAAACTTGTTATGTCCAAAAACGCCTTGAATTGAATTGGATTAGATGAAATTTCAAAAATCCCCAAATCTCTTTTGGAAACCCTAACCTTGAATTTTCGCAATTTCTCCTCTTGTTTCTTTAATCTGCGAAATGGGATGGAAGGGGGAATGTATTAGTGATCAATGGAGTAAGGAAAAGGATTGATTTGAGCCAAAAATTTGTGGAGAGCAAGTGTGAGGAGGATGAGTTCGTAATGTAAAATGAAAGCAAAAGAGGGAAAACTGCTGATTTTAAACGCAGAATTCTATTTCCTGGTGCGATCTCTGCGGCGATGGTATGCGTCGCCGCGGCGATCGTTGTTATCGTCGCAGCGTTGCTTTAAGTCACGCTCGCTGCATCGATTAAACTCGTTGCTGCGGCGAGCGTGATTTTATCCAGATGCAGTCCCTCGTTGCTTTAAATCACGCTCATTGCGTGATATATGTTACCGCGCGGCGATCGTATCGATTTTACTTTGATCCTTGAGTGCGTTTTCGACGCACTTGAAAATCAATCCGAAATCCTGCATTAACAAACTAAAAATGCAACATGATAACACAGAAAAAAAACAAATAATAAAAAAAAAAATTTATAACTAAAAAGAATGCACTGAAACAAACAAAAAAAAAAAAAAAAATTAAATTAAAATAACATAAAATAAAACTCAAACGGAATCTAAAATTTGGGTTGCCTCCCAAAAAGCGCTTGTTTAAAGTCTTAAGCTCGACTCCTTTTCTGTCATCAATTTGGATTCTGAAGAAGAATTGAAACCCTCTCGTCTGCATTGCCATTCTCAATATAAGGTTTCAATCTTTGCCCGTTGACTTTGAATGTGCCTTTCGTCGGGTGGTGCAGCTCTATTGCCCCATGCGGAAACACTCGATGAATGATGAATGGGCGAGGACCATCGTGGCGCAATTTTCTGGAAAAAGTCGCAGCCTCGAGTTGAACAATAGCACTTTGTCGCCCTCCTTGAATTCCTTGTTCACAATGTGTTTGTCATGCCATTGCTTAGTCTTTTCTTTGTAAATCCGGGCATTCTCGTAGGCATCATTGCGAAACTCTTCCATCTCATTAAGTTTCAGCAAACGTTTTGCGCCCGCAGCTTGTAGATCAAAATTTAGAAATTTTACTGCCCAATACGACCTGTGCTCTAACTCCACTGGCAAGTGACAAGCTTTTCCGTAAACCATCCTATAGGGCGACATTCCTATTGGTGTTTTGAATGCCGTCCCTATATGCCCATAGTGCATCATCAAGCTTAGTTGCCCAATCCTTTCTTTGGGATGTGTTCTTGTGCTTCTCCAGATTCGCTTTCAGCTCTCTATTGAAACTTCGACTTGGCCAACCGGTTTGCGGATGATATGGGGTTGCAACTTCGATGTGTAACTCCATACTTGCTTAATAATGATGTGAATAGGCGATTGCAAAAATGAGATCCACCATCACGATAATGGCTCTTGGCGTGCCAAACCTTGAAAAAGATATTCTTCTTTCTGAACTTGATAACGACACGAGCATCGTTTGTTGGCAACGCTGCAGCTTTCACCCATTTCGATACATAATCTACAGCAACCAAAATGAAACGGTTAGAAAACGAAGAAGGAAAAGGTCCCATAAAATCTATCCCCCAAACATCAAACAATTCTACTTCTAGGATATTATTTAAAGGCATAGCATTTCTCCTAGAAATATTCCCAACCCGTTGACACTCATCACAACTCATCACAAATTGAAAAGCATCTTTAAAAAGAGTAGGCCAGAAAAATCCTGATTGAAGAACTTTTGCCGCGGTCTTTGTCGAACCGAAATGACCACCAACTTCCATAGAATGACAATGACGAATTAATTATATTCGTCACCTCTTCCTTTGGCACACATCGTCTTATCATCTGATCAGCGCAATGCTTGTACAAAAATGGATCCTCCCAAAAGTAGTATTTTAAATCTGCAAAAAATTTCTTTCGTCTCTGGGAGTTCATTCCAGGGGGCATAACCTTTCTTGCCAAGTAGTTAGCAATGTCCGCAAACCATGGTCCTTCCTGAATAGCAAACAACTGCTCATCAAGAAAGTATTCGTTGATTGGCTTTTCTTCCTCTCGATCTTCTTCATTGGATTCCAATCGGGATAAATGGTCAGCTACTTGATTTTGTTCCTTTCTTGTCTTTGATCTCCAAGTCGAATTCCTGTAGGAGTAATACCCATCGCAATAATCGTGGCTTGGAATCCCGTTTTGCTAGGAGGTACTTCAGTGCAGCATGGTCCGTGTATACGATGACCTTGGTACCTAGCAAATAAGAACGGAACTTATCAATAGAAAACACTACTGCTAAAAATTCTTTCTCAGTAGTGGCATAATTCAGTTGAGGTCCCGTTAACGTCTTGCGGCATAATAAATCACATGCAATACCTTACCTTTTCGCTGTCCTAAAACAGCCCATAAAGCATAATCGCTTGCATCACACATGAGTTCAAAAGGTAGTTCCCAATCGGGCGCAACAATAATAGGAGCAGAAATTAATTTTTCTTTCAAGCACTTAAATGCATCTAAACACTCTTGGTGAAATTAAAAGGAACATCCTTAGCTAATAAATCACAAAGAGGTTTAGAGATTTTAGAAAAAATCCCTGTATGAATCTCCTATAAAAGCTGCATGCCCAAGGAAACTTCCAATGACCTGAATTTGGAGGTGGTAGTTTCTCAATAACTTCAATCGCTCGATCCACCTCGATGCCGTTCGGCTGATATCGATGACCCAACCACGATCCCATCTCGTACCATGAAATGGCATTTTTCCCAATTGAGCACCAAGTTAGTGTCAACACATCTCTGCAAAACATTTGACAAATTAGTTAAACAATCATCTAAAGAATTTCCAAAAACAGAAAAATCGTCCATGAAAACTTCAATGGACTTCTCAACCATATCGGAAAAAATCGAGATCATGCAACGTTGAAAAGTTGCAGGAGCGTTGCATAGGCCAAAAGGCATTCTTTGATAGGCAAATGTTCCGTATGGGCACGTGAAAGTTGTCTTCTCTTGATCTTCCGCGCTTATTGCAATTTGGTTGTAGCTTTGAATATCCATCTAGGAAGCAGAGAACTCATGGCTGCTAACCTCTCTAACATTTGATCGATAAATGGCAATGGAAAATGATCTTTACGAGTCGCGAATTCAGCTTGCGATAATCAATACATACTCTCCATCCCGTGACTGTTCGTGTCGGAATCAGCTCATTGTTGTCATTCCGGACCACTGTCATTCTTCCCTTCTTCGGTACCACAAGGCCCGGACTCACCCATGCACTATACGAAATTGGATAAATTATGCCCGCATCTAAAAGCTTTAACACCTCCTTCTTGACCACTTCTTGCATCGATGGGTTCAATCTTCGTTGTGGTTGGACAGTAGGCTTGAAACTTTCCTCCATTAAGATCTTGTGCGTGCGATTGAAGGGAACCCGATACCTTTGATATCCGCAATTGTCCATCCAAGGGCCTTCTTGTACCTTCTCAAAATGCGCAGCAACTTTTCTTCCTCTACAACACTCAAAGAAGCATTAATAATGACTGGAAAGAATTTATCCTCTTCTAAAAATGCATACCTTAAATGAGATGGTAGTTGCTTGAGCTCAAGTGTAGGCGCCTTCCGTGATTGGTAAAGTTGGAAAGAGACTCCACGGCTCAATTTCTCGATCAATTTACCCTCGGGACGACCTAAGGGTGGTAAAGCTCTTAAGTATCTTAGACACTCACTTAACTCTTCACTAACAACCTCATCCTCTTGGTCTCTAGAATTCATCAAACAATTCTCTAAAGGCAAGATTGGGTAGTTCTCTTCAAAATTCTGCTCCATTACGGTGTTGAGAACATCGATCTTAAAGCATGAATCTAACTCAGACGGACGCTTCATAGAGTTGAATACATCAAATTCTACTTGCTCATCCTCTACCCTTAAGATCAATTTTCCTTGGTGGACATCTATCAATGTTCTCCCCGTGGCAGGGAAAAAGGTCTCCCTAAAATTAAAGGTATTTCCCTATCTTCCTCCATATCTAGCACTATGAAATCTACGGGGAATATCGGTTTATCTACCTTAATCGGGGACGTCTTCGACTACCCCCTAGGATATGTGATCGATCTATCAGCTAATTGGAGAGACACCGTGGTTGGCTTTACTTCCCCCAATCCAAGTTTCTGTAAATGGAAAACGGCATTAAGTTAATACTAGCCCCTAAATCGCATAGCACTTTATCAAAATAACAACTACCAATAATACAAGGGATAGTGAAACTCCTGGATCTCGTAGTTTAGGTGGTAGTTTCTTTTGAATCGGCATGCATTCCTCTGTCGGCATGACTTTCGTGTTCCTCGAATTTTCTCTTATGCGTGAGGATCTCCTTCAAAAATTTCGCATACTTCGGCATCTGTTCAAGCATATCAACAAAAGGAATATTAATATGTGAAGTGCGAACATGTCAATGAACTTACGAATTGCTTGTCTAACCGATTCTTCAACCGTTGTGGATACGGCAAGGTTGCACGGCTTGAAGGATTATTACGTGCATGTGTATGGATCGTCATGCAGCATTGATTCATCGCCGCGGCGATCGCGAGATATCTCTGACGAAATTGGTTTATTTTCACGGTTGCCGCGGTGACCATATTCATCGCCGCGGTGATCGTCCTTTTTCCTGACGGACTCCTCTGCATTTTCACGCTCGCCGCGGCGACCATCATCTTCGTCGCGGCGATCGTCCTTTTTCTCATCCTTCAGGGTTTAGTTCTAACCTCTGTTTTTCACCTTGCGAATTTTCCAAATTTTTTCCACTCCTCGGGGGTGATTGCATGTGCTGTTCCTTGGGATTTTTCTCCGTATCACTCGGTAAAACCCCTTGACCTCTTCCCCCTGCCAATATGTTATGAATCTGCCCAATTTGAGTCTTTAGGTTCCTTATAGATGCAGATTGGTTTTGAACCAGTACGTCGGTCTTCTCAAACCTCTTGCTTGTCTCCTCAAAGAACTTGGTTAATGCAGTTTCCAAGTTTGATTTGTGCTCTTGAGGTTGAAAAACAGGTGCTTGTTTTTGCTCATTGTTATTGCTCCATGAAAAATTGGGGTGTTTCCTCCATGCTGGATTATACGTATTGGAATACGGATTCCCTTGCCCTATTTGGAAATTGTTGACGTAGTTGGCTTGTTCATGTTGAGCAAACTGGTTTCCCTCTTGGCAATTGCTTGACGCATGATTTCCTGCACGAAGGTCACATGTTAGAGATGACGATTCAATTGCATTAATTTTCAATACATTACCTAATTGCTTCTGGATGTTCGTAAGTTGAGCAGCCAATGCAGTGTAACTATCGACTTCGTGCACTCCCACTGATCTCGTCGCTGAATTTCTTTCTAGAGTCCTCATATAGTTGTTGTTCGCCATTACCTCGATCAGATTGTATGCTTCTTCTGGTGTTTTGGTGTTCAATGCTCCCCCACTTGCAGCATCAATCATGGCTTGAATGTTTGGTAGCAAACCTTGGTAGAACGTTTGCACTTGTGACCAGATCGGTATACCATGATGTGGGCACCTCCGTAGAAGATCCTTAAACCTTTCCCATGCTTCATACAATGACTACGAATCCTGTTGATAAAAGTTGGTAATCTCACTCCTCAATTTAGCCGACTTGGCGAGGGTGGAAAGTACTTAGTGAGGTAATCTAACATCCTCAGTTGAGCGGCAGGCCAACTCATTCTATGTCGTGATGCTCCCAGGATGGCAATGAAATCAACCAAGCCTTAGCTTTATCCCGTAGAGAGAATGGGAAAAGCCTTAGTCTGATTGCATCCTCAGATACCCCATTATGCTTGAATGTGTCGCACAACTCGAGGAAATTTGCGATATGCAGGTTGGGATCATCGTTTGGTAACCCAGCGAATTGGATTGACTGCTGAATCATTCCAATAATTGCTGGCTTAATCTCGAAATTGTTAGCTTGAAGCGGGTGGTCTCGATACTTGAATAACAACCATCAATAGTAGGACTAGAATAGTCCTTCAATGCTCTACGAACCCTTTGCTACTCCACCCATTGCATTTTCTCCCAAATTATCCTCATTCTCATTCTCTTGATTTTGCATATTAGGATTGATAACTCCTCTGTTAGCCATTGCTTGTTCAGATTCAGCTTGTCTCTTTTCTCTTCTCAACTGTTTTGCGGTTCTCTCGATCTTAGAATCAAGTGGATTAAGATGACCACGACCTCTGGAACGTAAACTCTCCAGATTCTAGCTGAAAACTACAAATAAGACAAACAAAAATAAAAATTAATCAGTAAATAGAAATAAACAAATCAAATTAGCAACTAAATATTTCGTATTGATATTGGTAAAATAATAGTTCCCCGGCAACGGCGCCAAAAACTTGACAAGCTTTTCGCAAGTGTACGAAATCGTGCAAGTAGTAAAACTCGAGTAAATGAGTGTCGAATCCCAAGGGAACTACCTTCCAAGTACCAAACTATTATATTCTATTGCTATTTGATTAAACTGAAGTTTAAGAATGATTTTAATGAAAAATTAAATAAACTAACCACTAAAAATTAAGTACTAAATGAAAGTAAAACTTGTAAACACTTTGAAGTAAAAATCAATATGACTAAACCTAGGGCATAGATTTCACACCAATTTAATCCTATACATTGACTTTTTGTTGTTAACCTAATCGAGTGTATTCTAAAAAGCCAAATCCCCTATTATTCCACTAACTCTCTCTCGAGCAATTAGCAAATTAACCCTTAAACAACAACCCAAGATATCTCTAAATTGGATTTAAGAGCTAAGAGATCATTAAGCTCTATGGAATTTACCGGAGCCTCACAGATCGCGGTAACCTATCTCTAGCGTTCGCTCAATCTATGGTTTTATTACCTAAGACAAATCAGGTTTCATCTCTCGATCTCAACCTAACCCTTGAAATCATTCAACCCTCGGGCCCATGAGAATTGAAAGCATTATGCATAGTAATAAAACATAGAATTATAAACTCAATAAGGATGAACAACCATTCAAGTCAACATATATTCATAAATCGGGCTACATCTTAGCCCTAGACAAGAAAGTTAGTTCATAATGAAAATAACAAAACCCATCATTCTCCTTAATAACATCAATCTAAGAAAAAGATAAACAACGTAGCATACAGCGAAGTGCGTTATTCTTGTTTCCTCTTTCGCTCTTATTTTGAGTTGATTTTGGTGTTATTGTTTGATTTAGTGTTGTGTTGAACGTTTGCCCTGAAATTGATTGAAAACAGAAGAATTTCAGTCTGCCGTTCTTCGCCGGGGAGAAGAAGAATCTTCGCCGCGGCGAAGAGAAGAAGGAACCACGGGGAAGGCTGGCTGGGCAGTTTCGCGGCGGCAGAGGTTTCTTCGCCGCGGCGCAGGCCGAATAAAATGTTGATGAAGTTTTAGATATTTTCTTCCTTAAGGACAATTTGACCTTTCTACCCCTAATTAGCAGGAAAAGTGGGGAGTTAATTGTAAGGATTTTTCATAGAGAATGTGTTGATATGGGGGGTGAGTTTGTAATGAATCAAAGGATATGGATGGAATTCCCAAAAGAAGAATAAGGGCAAAATGGGAATGAGTGTGTCTATATTTCATTAAAAAGGAATTAGAATCAAAGAAACCCCTCATTCTCTTCTTCTCAAACGCAACTTCCCATCCTTACTCCTCTCAACTTCTCTTCTCTTTTGATCAAGGTATTCCAAGGGGTTTTGAAGTGATTTGGGGTGGAAAAGTAACCTAAGGCTTCCTAAGGTAAGGATTTCTCCTTAAGTTGTGTGATTTGTGAGTTTTAACCCATATTGAAGTTTGAGGGTTTTCCTTCTTTTGGTTAAGATTAGAGGAAAAGTCAAGCTAAACAAGTGAAAGGAAGAATTTGTGAAGTCTCTCCATAACAAGTAAGTAAAACCCAACCCAAGTTGAGATTTGTGCAATTTCTTGATTAGGGTTTTGATAGACTTGATGTATGTATGTGATGTGCATGTAATATAGCATGTATGAAGGATTAAATAGAGATTTCCATACTTTGTGATTGTTTATACCTTGCAAATTTGAGAAATGGGTTGTTGGTTTGGCAAGGTAGTTGAGATGGAATTTAAGGGGTATTATGAAACCCTTTTTGGAAGTGTTTTGTTTGACAGGTTATTATGGCTTTGTCAAAGGGGTTTTTCCCCATTTTGGATGGTTAAGAAAAGTTTTAGAATCATGGCTATGATAGAGTTTTATAGTGCACATGAGTTGTTTGATGAAATGCCTAATAGAGGTTTGAGTATGAGAAATGAACCTTAATTCTTGCAACATTGCATGTTGGCATCTCATAAGTGCATTGATGAAGATGAACCATCCATAGGCACTAATTGTGCAAGGAAAAGTGACCTAAGAAAGTGTAAGGAAATGGTTTATGCAATTACCCTATGAGTAGAGAGCTTAGTGGGTAAAATTACTCTAAGGGTAGAGAGCATTGAAAAAATGCTACAATAGAATGAATTAGAAGAGTAATATAGTTGGGATGATGCTTTGTGATCATCACCCGAACCGTTAAGGGAATCGGATTGATGCTTTGTGATCATCATCGAATAGCCCTTAGAGATGGAGTCGATGCTTTGTGATCGTCACCCGATGAGTAGTAGAAATGGGTAGATGCTTTGTGACCACTACCCGGTTAGTTAAGAGATAGGTAAGTTGATGCTTTGTGATCATCATCCAACGGCTAGTAGAAGCGGGTTGATGCTTTGTGACCATCACCCGATAGTGACTAGAGGAGGGTAAATGCTTGGTGATCGTTACCCAAAATCCATGAGGAACGGGTAGGTGCTAGGTGATCTCCACCCGATAGTTAGAAAGAACCGAGTTGGTGCTTTGTGATCCTCACTCGGTAGTCACTAAGAACGGGTTGGTACTGTGTGAATTCCACCCGATAGCTATAGAGAGTGAGGTGGTGTTGTGTGAACGCCATCCGGCCGTACCTCCGATAAGATGAGGCCATGATGTTATTAGAAACAGAAACAGAATCAGAAATAGCATAAGGAAAGAATTAAGAGTTATTTATACGGGGACGAGAGAGAGAGAGTTTTACTTCTTGAGCATTATTTTGTGTTCACCCGTTATTTCCTTTGTGGATGCAGGTTCTAGGTGATGCAGTCGGAGGGACGTCGACAAGCAATGAGGAATAGCTACACTGTTTCCCCTGTTTTGTCTTTTAAAATACATTTTTGTAAACAGTACTCTTTATGTATAAAAGACACATGAGTTGTAATGAAAAGAAAAACCTTTGGGCCCAATTTTCTATTGTTATTATGCATGCATTGTACGGTTTTCATAGATGTTACATTTTTGGTATCGAGCAAAGATTTTGGGGATTGAGCAGTGTACTATTCTCATCGCCCACGACGTCTTCTAACCGACTGTGTCAGTAATTCTTTCCGTATAGCAATTGTTCCTTGAGTTTATTATTTCCCATGTCGGACCGAGAGAAGATCCGGTATGCGAGTTTCTTGTTTCGGGGTGATGCCCGAATTTGGTGGGAATTAATGGAAGAAACTCATGCGCGATAATGGCGTGGGAAGAGTTCGAGGGCAAGAGTTTGAGGCTAAGTATAAACGGAGGACCAAGTTCATGAGAAGGTCCAAGAATTTATCGATTCTGACAAGGGACTAGCGATGTGAAAAAGTACTCAGTGAAGTTCAATGCTCTTGCAAGGTTTGCCAGGGAATAGTTAGCACTCGGCCTTGAGAAGGGATAAATTTGTACATGGATTGAAGCCGCGAGATAGCAGGGATATAATGACAAGCTCCAACCCTCCTCGAAATTATAGTGAGGCTTTGAGGCGGGCGATGAAGGCGAGATTTTGAGAATAAAATCTTCCCGTAGGATCCTTGGCGGGAGGACCGAAGGAGCTACCCTCCGCTCCTCATAGAGAGAAACATGAGGATGTGAAGGGGTAAAGACATGAAGAATCGAAGAAGAAGTTCCGGTATAGACGAATAGAAAAGAGTGGAAGAATAAAGCGACCTCGGACGGAAGGGTTTCCTCCTTGCCCTAAATGCGGGAAGAATCACCGGGAGAGTGTCGAGGGATCGAGAGTGTGTTATAGGTGCCGGCGCGGGGCACATGATGAGAGATTGTAAAGCTCCTCTTCCACCAACTACTCGGGGAGTTCGGGGAGTGCTGCGAATGCTAGAGTGTTTATTCGTGGCACAAGGGGAAGAGCAGGCCAGTCCACATCACACCATTCGGTCGCTTATTATTTCATGCGATCCCTTTATATGCTTTAATTGATTAGTGCTATCCATTCGTTCGTATCTTATGGGATGCTTGAGAGGATTAGGTTTGAAACCTACTAGAGCGACTCAACCCATTAAGATAGAACTACCCGATGGGGTTAGTGTTGTGACTCAAGAGATTTTGTTAAGAGAGTCCTTAGTGATCCCGGGGGTAGAGAGTTAATCGTTGACTTAATAGTTTTGATATGCCCGATTTTGATGTGATTAAGGGCATGGACTTCCTAGGGAGATATGGAGTAGAGATTGGTGTCGGAAAAAAGAAGGCAGGTTTAACCTTGATAGTGGAGATAAGTTTAGTTTTGGAGAAGGCCATCGTTGAGCATCTTTGATTAGTAATGTGGAAAGCGGGGGAAGATGTTGAGAAAGGGGTGTTCGGGTTATATTGCCCATGTAGTGCGAGTGGTGATGTTCCCGGTTAGAGATTCGAGGGTGCCGTAGTTCGAGACTTCCTAGATGTATTTCCGGAAGAGTTCAGGGTTTGCCTCGAGAGAGGGAGGTAGTTTAGTATCGAACTAGCACCATGGGGACAGACTAATATCTAAAGCCCCCTTCTCGAATGGCCCCACTCGAGTCTAAGAACTAAAAGAAGCAACTCCAAGAGCTTTTAGATAAAGGCTTTATCCGACCAAGTCATTCCCGGCCCCAGGGGCTCGAATCCTATTTGTGAAAAAGAAGGATGGATCACTAAGGATGTGTATTGATTATAGGGGAGTTGAATAAAGTTACGGTGAAGAATAAGTACCACTACCCCGGATAGATGACCTTTTTGATCGGTTGAAAGGAGCGCGGTGTTCTCCAAAAATTGATTTGAGGTCGGGTATCATCAGGTAAGAGTAGTTGAGCAAGATGTGGCTAAGGCGCCTTTCGTACGGATATGGGCATTATGAATTTGTAGTGATGCCTTTTGGCTTGACTAATGCCCCAGGTTTTTATGGACACGATGAGCAGGGTATTCCATGAGTACTTGGATCAGTTCATTGTTGTCTTCATCGGCGACATTCGATTTACTCAAAGTCAAGAGAAGAGCATGATAAACACTTGAGATTAGTATTGCAGCGGTGAGAGAAAAGAAGTTGTGTGCTAAATTTTCCAAGTGTGAGTTTTGGCTTAACCAAGTGATATTCTTGGGTCATACCGTATCGAAGGAAGGGATTTCGGTGAGATCAGTAAAGTGCGAGCAATCTGGAGGTGGCGAAGCTGAAAGCAGTGAAAGAAATCAGGGAGTTTCTTAGGCTTAGCAGGGTTACTACCAGGCGATTTGTAAGCAGATTCGCCCTTAAGGCTTGGGAAACTTGGCTTGATGCTCTTACCAAACAAGACTCCTTTTGTTTGGTCAGGCAGATGTGAAGAAAGCTTTCAAGAGTTGAAGAAGAGGTTAACATCGGCTCTGTACTAGTGTTACCACGGGAGGGTGTAGATTATGACATTTATACGACGCCTCTTTGCGGGGACTTGGTGTTTGTGTTGATGCGGTTAGGTAGGGTTATAGCTTATGCTTCTCGTCAATTGAAAGAGTACGAGACCCGGATACCTACGCATGACTTAGAATTAGCATTTGTGGTCTTTGCCTTAAAGATTTGGAGGCACCTTACCTTTATGGCGTGAAGTAATATCTACACCGATCATAAGAGTCTAAGTACTTCTTCACTCAAAATGAGTTGAGTATGAGGCGAGAGAAGGTGGTTAGAGTGGTCAAGGATTATGATTGTGAGATCAAGTATCAGGAAAAGGCCAATGTAGTACGATGCCTTCTTAGCAGAAAAGCCCATGTTTTCCTGGCTTACCAGTGGGCGAAGAGTTAATAGAAGATTTGTCTAAGGAGCGGATCGAAGTGGTTCGGGGACGAATTGCCGATCTAGAGGTGCAGTCCTCTTTACTAGAGGAAATTAGAGAAAAGCAAATGGCGATGAGTGGTGTCGAAAGCTTGATCCGGCAAGTGCGTGAGGGCAAGACATCAGAGTTCTTTGTGAGAGATGGTGTCCTCTATTTTAGAAATCGGTTGTGCATTCCTTCAAATGAGGAGTTGAAACAGAAGATTCTTATGGAGGCTCATGACACACCGTACACCGCTCATCCCAGGGAGCAACCAAGATGTATCGGGATATCAAGAAAAGGCTATTGGTGGTCGGGTATGAAGAAGGACATTGCGAGTTTGTAGCTAAATGCCTAACTGTCGGCGGGTGAAAGCGAGAACACCAACGGCCGTCGGGGAGGGGTTGCTTCACCCGTTGAGTATCCCGAGTGGAAATGGGAGAGCATTTCGATGGATTTTATCACGGGTCTCCCCAGAGTACAGAGTGTATAATGCTATATGGGTGATTGTGGATAGGTTAACCAAATCAGCCCATTTCCTCCCAGTAAAGGATAATACCACTACAGATCAGTTGGCCTAGATTTACCTCAAGGAGATAGTCAGATTGCATGGTGTGCCCCAGACTATAGTATCGAGATAGAGATTCAGATTTGTTTCACTTCTCGGACAAGTTACATGAGGAGTTTGGGTACCCGTTTAGCATTTAGTACGGCCTATCATCCTCAGACAGATGGCCAAACCGAAAGGACAAATCAGGTGCTCGAGGATATGTTGAGAGCCTGTTGCATGGATTATAGAGTATCCTAGCATGAGATGTTACCCTTAGTGGAATTTGCCTACAACAACAGTTATCAGTCTACAATTAGAATGGCGTCTTACGAGGCTTTGTATGGTAGACGGTGTAGGTCTCCGCTTCATTGGGATGAAGTAGGAGAAAGAGATGAGTTGATCTTGCTCTTGGGCGAAATGACTCGAAGCTAGTAGAAGATGTGAAGTTAGTCCGAAATAGAATGAAACAAGCCCAAGATCGACAGAAGAGTTATGCCGATTTGAAGAGGAAAGAGGTAGAATTCCAAGTGGGCGATAAAGTATTTCTGAAAGTTTCCCCTTACAAGCGAGTAATGCGCTTTGGAAGCAAAGGGAAGCTAGCACCGAGGTATGTAGGTCTTTTTGAGGTCTTGCAACGAGTGAGGAAGGTGGCCTATAGATTGGCATTACCACCTAGCATGGACAGGGTGCATGATGTCTTCCATGTCTCGATGCTACGAAAGTATGTAAGTGATCCCCTCCATATTCGAGTGTAGAGGGCGTTGAAGTAACGAGAGAATCTAGTATATGAAGCGTCGGTTGATTTTTAGATCGAAGGGTTAAAGAGCTTCGGAACAAGAGTGTTCCGCTAGTTAAGGTCCTTTGGAGGAATCACAAAGTGGAAGAGGCCACTTGGGAAGTAGAGCGGGACATGCGGGAATCGCTTCCCGAGTTATTTGCATGAATTTCGGGGACGAAATTCTTTTAAGGGGAGAATTGTAACGCCCGCTTGAGGTGCGTTATTCTTGTTTCCTCTTTCGCTCTTATTTTGAGTTGATTTTGGTGTTATTGTTTGATTTAGTGTTGTGTTGAACGTTTGCCCTGAAATTGATTGAAAACAGAAGAATTTCAGTCTGCCGTTCTTCGCCGGGGCGAAGGAAAAATCTTCGCCGCGGCGAAGAGAGGTTGAAGCCACGGGGAAGGCTGGCTTGGGAGGAGGTTTCGCGCGGCGGCAGAGGTTTCTTCGCGCGGCAGGCGAATAAAATGTTGATGAAGTTTTAGATATTTTTCTTCCTTAAGGACAATTTGACCTTTCTACCCCTAATTAGCAGGAAAAGTGGGTAGTTAATTGTAAGGATTTTTCATAGAGAATGTGTTGATATGGGGGTGAGTTTGTAATGAATCAAAGGATATGGATGGAATTCCCAAAGAAGAATAAGGGCAAAATGGGAATGAGTGTGTCTATATTTCATTAAAAGGAATTAGAATCAAAGAAACCCCTCATTCTCTTCTTCTCAACGCAACTTCCCATCCTTACTCCTCTCAACTTCTCTTCTCTTTTGATCAAGGTATTCCAAGGGGTTTGAAGTGATTTGGGGGTGGAAAAGTAACCTAAGGCTTCCTAAGGTAAGGATTTCTCCTTAAGTTGTGTGATTTGTGAGTTTTAACCCATATTGAAGTTTGAGGGTTTTCCTTCTTTTGGTTAAGATTAGAGGAAAAGTCAAGCTAAACAAGTGAAAGGAAGAATTTGTGAAGTCTCTCCATAACAAGTAAGTAAAACCCAACCCAAGTTGAGATTTGTGCAATTTCTTGATTAGGGTTTTGATAGACTTGATGTATGTATGTGATGTGCATGTAATATAGCATGTATGAAGGATTAAATAGAGATTTCCATACTTTGTGATTGTTTATACCTTGCAAATTTGAGAAATGGGTTGTTGGTTTGGCAAGGTAGTTGAGATGGAATTTAAGGGGTATTATGAAACCCTTTTTGGAAGTGTTTTGTTTGACAGGTTATTATGGCTTTGTCAAAGGGGTTTTTCCCCATTTTGGATGGTTAAGAAAAGTTTTAGAATCATGGCTATGATGGAGTTTTATAGTGCACATGAGTTGTTTGATGAAATGCCTAATAGAGGTTTGAGTATGAGAAATGAACCTTAATTCTTGCAACATTGCATGTTGGCATCTCATAAGTGCATTGATGAAGATGAACCATCCATAGGCACTAATTGTGCAAGGAAAAGTGACCTAAGAAAGTGTAAGGAAATGGTTTATGCAATTACCCTATGAGTAGAGAGCTTAGTGGGTAAAATTACTCTAAGGGTAGAGAGCATTGAAAAATGCTACAATAGAATGAATTAGAAGAGTAATATAGTTGGGATGATGCTTTGTGATCATCACCCGACCGTTAAGGGAATCGGATTGATGCTTTGTGATCATCATCCGAATAGCCCTTAGAGAGATGGGTCGATGCTTTGTGATCATCACCCGATGAGTAGTAGAAATGGGTAGATGCTTTGTGACCACTACCCGGTTAGTTAAGAGATAGGTAAGTTGATGCTTTGTGATCATCATCCAACGGCTAGTAGAAGCGGGTTGATGCTTTGTGACCATCACCCGATAGTGACTAGAGGCGGGTAAATGCTTGGTGATCGTTACCCAAAATCCATGAGGAACGGGTAGGTGCTAGGTGATCTCCACCCGATAGTTAGAAAGAACCCGAGTTGGTGCTTTGTGATCCTCACTCGGTAGTCACTAAGAACGGGTTGGTACTATGTGAATTCCACCCGATAGCTATAGAGAGTGAGGTGGTGTTGTGTAGGCATCATCCGGTAGTACCTCCCAGTAAGATGAGGCCATGATGTTATTAGAAAGCAAGCAGAATCGAAATAGCATAAGGAAAGAATTAAGAGTTATTTATACGAGGCGAGAGAGAGAGTTTTACTTACGAGCATTATTTTGTGCTCACCCGTTATTTCCTTTGTGGATGCAGGTTCTAGGTGATGCAGTCGGAGGGGCGTCGGCAAGCAATGAGGAATAGCTACACTGTTTCCCCTGTTTTGTCTTTTAAAATACATTTTTGTAAAGTACTCTTTATGTATAAAAAGACACATGAGTTGTAATGAAAAGAAAAACTTTGGGCCCAATTTTCTATTGTTATTATGCATGCATTGTACAGTTTTCAGTAGATGTTACAACTTCTCTAATCGGTGAGCGAGAGCTTTTAGGATCCCGATCTCTCAATTGGTAGCCGTCCTCTTCTTCTCCTCCCAAAAGTCCCCCCTTAACTTTCTTCAAGACTCTCTTTTATATCCTTAGGGTTCTGGTCGTGCTTAGGAAAAATATTAGAAGACTTGGCCCATTCAGATTTGGATTAGGATAATGAATTAACACAAACCACGACCCATCGCGCGGCGTAAGAATGATCGCCGCAGCGATCGTTCCTTCTATCCAAAGAATCTGTAAACTTCAGAATTAGATGAAGTAATCAACACGAACATTGTAGCTCTTTGAATAAGCTTTCCAACGCCACCAGAATCGTCAAATTCCGACTTCTACAGCTCAAGTATGATAGAAACATCGAGGCATACTCATGATGAAGAATTTCCAGATTTTCCGTAACATCTTCGATGTACCACAACTCCCTCATTTCGACCCTGATTCTTGTGCCGTTTGTTCCTACGTGTCGTGAATCCTATCGATATCATTCTTTTCCCTTCAACAACCTGTTTGAGCCTGAAAACACTTAAAGTGCACCCGTGATCCCATAAATGGTATTTATGAAAGAATTAATCCAAATTCCACACTTTAAGCACATTTTTCCATAAATAAACCAATTAAATCACTAACAAAATATCAACATTCAAGCTCTTATCACGACCCTGATGCTGATATGATCAAGGAGTTGATCATTTAATGTATCGACCATAGCTCGAGCCACCTCATCCATCTTTTTGCCTCCTTGACAAGACGAGCTGGACTTACTTCTTAGGTAGTGGCAGCTTCACCCATGGGAACATACTTCTTCTTGGCCAAGTCCTCGGCCATAGATTTCTTTAGGCTGCCAGGCTGCCCGTGACCTCCTTACCTGAGTCGACCTACTCTCGACTTTCTTCTGCTTTCTCGAGCCCCTTGAGGCTCAATCGATTTCTTCTTACTCAAGCCATCATATTGCTTAGGTGTTTTCTGTTTCCCCAAGCCTCCAATTGGCTTGGATACTTTCTTTGCCAACCCCTTTTGGGGCTCGAGGGCACCTTCCTGCCAACTACCTTTGAGGCAGTTGCGAGCTTCTTTACACTTGGGCCTTCCCCAAGTTCACCCCCGTTTTGATTCGTGCCAACAACATTAGTGGGCTGCTTCATCGCTGAAGTAGACGATAGTTTCTTGGCAACCACGAAAGTTGCCACCTTTTCCTTAAGATCTTTTGGTTTCTCGGCCCACATTTTTGCAAAAAAAAGAAGCAAGCAATAAGCGACCTACCTACACAAAAGGAAAAAGCATGAGCAAGCGAACACTTACCTTTCTCAAGAATGGTAAGGAATTTGGTGTTATCCTCACAAAAGCTGTATGCCCTCAAGTGAGGAAGCGAGATGATCTCGTTAACGTTGCACTGCCTTTCGGAAAGGTCACTGAAACGCTGAAGCCTCTATAAGCTCGCAGTGGGGAGAAAATTCTGCTTGACGTTAACTGCAAAGCAAAGAAGTTCAGTTAGTTTAACCATCAAGCTTGAAAACGATCTTCGCAAGTACTGGGGGTTGAAGTCTTACTAGCTTCTAAAGCAAAAAAGCTAGTCTCCCTGACCTTATAAAAGAAAAACTAAGAGTCCCAATGCGAGACCTTCTTTGAAACGTCAACTAGGCTATTGAAACGTACCTTCCTTACCATGAAAAGGTAGTACGTCTGGTCTTGACCCTTTTTTATTCTATACAAATGGACGAGCTCCTCAACAGATGGCTCACCCAGCTTAGCAATCATGTACGCTATGTACAAACCTATGATTATGACATATGAGTTCGCGGATAGCTAGAGAGGGATGATGTCGAATCGTCTCAAAATGTTATCGACGAAATGGTGAGGGGGAATAGACACCCCGCATCTTAAAAGGGTCTCAGAGATCGCTACCCATCTTGTGGGGGATTCTTATGGGAAAAGTTCCCCGGAACCTTCAAGTTGAGTTGCGATGCATAAGTCTCTTTTATGCGCCTAAGATCCTTGACACTAATTGAGGATTGCGGTTCCTTTTCACAGCCTATGAATTGGAGCCTGCCTTGATTGAGCCAACTCCACAAAAGCGTGACCGGACGAGCCCGTCACATCAGGATTTGAGCTCCACGCGATGACCTTTTCCTAAACCTCGGGGATTATGCCCCCAAGGATTGTCATGCCCGTAGGGGAATCAAACATGTGATCAATCATGTGGCTACTAGACGAAGACATGACTATGGCTCACCTCTGGGTACCTGAAACAAAAGTGAACATGTGTCAGAGCTCGGAAGACTCGGCGACCTATCCATACTTTGCTTTCATTTTAGGCACCCGAGATAGCTTGCGCTAGACAACAGACGCACACGACCTTCCAAGGATTTCGACGAACGCTATGATAAACCTTCTTTAAACCCAGGACCGCTAGAGACACACTTAAAAGCCCTAGTAAAGCCCTAAAAGAATCAATGGGGCCATGACAATGGCCACCCTTAGCCGCAAAAATCAAGAAAACAACTAAAGGAAGGGAAAAGAAACCTTACCGGAACAAAAGAAGACGATGAAGTCGCCAAAAAAAGCATCGTGAAGAGGAAGAAGCAGCGACAGAATGAGCAAGAATGTCTGAGAGTTTTTGCAAGATGAGTAAGTTTTTTGACGAGTTCGCCCGCTTTTATAGTGGTTTGCATGAGAGACGAAAGGGCAGGGCTCGATCATAGCTGTCGATCTACAGTGAATCTCAACCCTCAATTCGTCAAGCAATCTCATCCCTTGGACGTGGCCATATGTCAACTATCCACGAGGGGCGATGAACCATTAGACTCCATAATCATAACCGTCACTGCATGTCACCTCAACTCCACACATAGACAGTAATAGTCGTCCACGCGCAACGAAAAGTAACTGTCAAAGGCTGCCGCATTTAATGCGACATGACCGCGTGGAATTTACACAACTATCCTTTCTTTTCAAATTTCAAGTTAGTCAAGAGTGTCCCAGAAGAGAAAAGGTCCAAGTGTGGAGTACGTCGACTGGGCATGAGTCCGACTCTCGAAGCTCGACAAAATCTGCATCCAATGCCCTACCGGTAATGCTGAGCTTGATATCAAATCGAGCCATAGTCTTCAAAGCTCGAAATGAGCATCGAACACTAGGGGGCAGATGTTGTGTGTGATTTTTCCATCAAGCTTGGAGAGTTGCGAGGTAATAGCTCGATCCAAAATCAGTCCAACTCAATTGATTGTCCGACCCATCATAAGCTCGTCGAGTTGTAGCTTGACTTCGCACAAGCTAGTCGCGACCAATCCTTGCAGTCATTCAACCAATTCGCAGATAACTTTAGATCCTAGATATCTCAGGAAGGATTAGATCGACAACAATCTTTATGCAATTACAACGCCCAATCGCAAGAATATCGGAGTTGCATTTCACACTTAATTGTAATCCTTTTATTTTCGCTCTTTCCTTTGTACAAAATTTGTATATAAACCCCCTCAAATGATGAGAAAGGGGCTAGAAACATTTATGGGATTGTCATTGTAAGCTCTCATAGCAAATACAATAAACGTGGACGTTGGCTCAAGAGTTCAACTCGTCGAACCATTTTAAAAATCTCTTTGCTATTTACTTTACTGCAATTACTATTTATTCACTACTAGTTACCCATAATCACGCACACATCAGTTTCGATCCCGACTAGGTCGATCGGATCACTCTAGTTGATGCAAAATACTGTGTCAACAATTGGAATGAAAGAAAGATGAGAAGGAGAGAAAGAAAAAAAAAAGTTTTTGAGTTGAATGGAGTTGGATAAAGAAATTTTTTGAGTTGAATAATCTGAAAACAAATCTCTTCCTCTTTTCATTTTTAGACAAAAAAAATGTTATTTGATTTGGATTAATTTTTAGAATAATGATCCCAATAAGTAAACATACAGATATTCTATTTTTTTTTTTTTAATTCAAATAGGATAATAGAATAACGATTTAGATAAGTGTAACAAATAGATCATGAAACACACTCGTGCGGCTAGGGAAAACCACTTTAGCGCTCAGCTATTTTTTTTTTTTTTTTTTTAATTTTAAGAATCTCATCTATTTTTTCCAGTACTTTTTAGAAAAAATTTGGAGTCAAATCCTCAATTCCATCCTTGTCCTTTCCTCCCTCGGTCCATGACCCTCGGTATGAGTTAAGCTAACGGTCACCTGCAACCTGGATCCTAATAGACTAAAACAAAAGGTGGATAAAGTCTTTCTCAAATCATTGCCATCAAATTAGTCTACAGAGAGCTTCGGTAAACTTCAATTTTCTTGTAGAAACTTTGGCAGGTATATATTTTTTTCTTTGCATATATTATTTATCGATACTATTTTATTCTAAAGGTTTTTTTTTTTTTAATATAATTCTTATTGTGGGATGGTAAACTGTTTTATAATATAATGATTATTACTTAAACAGAATTTCAATACTGTTTCGTATTCACTATCTTCATGATTAGTGACTTTTTAATAAGGTTGTGTGATTTGCCCCCTCTTCAAAATTTGAGCTAGTATTTGAAATTCTGAAGATATAAATTAGAAATTTGACTATATGGCCTTGTAAATAAGTAAGAAATTCAAGGAGTAATAAGGTGTATTCAAATAAAGTCTTGATCCAAGTGCACTATACCAACCAAAGTGCAAGAAAAGAAATGAAATAAGGTCTCAGGAAGAATTTTTTCATTATAGTGATTGACATTGTTACTTATGAATGCAGAGGTTCAAATTAATTCTCTAAAAGTAAAGACTCCGTTCATATTAAAAAAAATTAGTTTTCTATCTGAATTTTTTGATAGTTATCATACAATCTTTTTCGTTATTTTTTTTATTTAAAAAAAAAAAAAAAAAACTGACTTGAGACTGCTTGATTGTTATATCATTATACTTTAATTAAATTGGTTTATATGTGTAGTGTAATTTGCAAAATATGCACTAGAAACAAAAAGGTTTCACATGAGGCTGACAAAGCACATTATGCCTAACTTTTTAATCCTACAAATAGGAAAATTACATCTTTTTTTATTTTTTTATTTAAAGACCAACGGTTAGACCTGGGTAGGGACCAGTCCCAATTGGGCCCGGTCTGGGCCTGATTGGACCAGTCGCTCATGGTCCCAGGCCCATGAGACATTTCAAGACCTGGACCGATCCCTAGGACTATCCTGGGCCCATAGGAGTGGAAAATTATTTTTCACCCCCCAAATTTTTTTATATTTAGGGGGCCAAAAAAAATATGTAGGGGGTTTTATGTAATTTTTAGGGGCTTGGAAAATTTATTTCCACCCCAAGAGATTAGGAAAGTTTTAATTAATTTTATAAAATAATAAAATAATAAATAAATTAATGGTTAATTATAATTTATAAATATAAGGGTTTAAATTTAAACTTTAAAGAGATAATTCAATTAATTAATTTTAAAATAAATGTAATATTCACACAATCGTACATTCACACTTCACAAATAAACAATTAAATAAATTTATTTTTATTAAATTATTCATTGTCAACAATATTTACATCGTTCAAATCTGTGTTCCTGAAGCATTCGAGTAGTTTAGGATCTTCAAGGTGCTACTGTAGTCTTCTCTCTGTATGAGTCCAATCCTGTAAACACGTTTCACTTCAATCATCTCATTGGTTAAAGATAATCTTCTATCTTCAACAATCCGACCGCTCATTGAGAATGTTGACTTAGATGCAATTGTAGAAACCGACATAGATAAAATGTCACGTGCCATTTTGGCTACAACGGGGAATTGACTTTGGTGTTGTTTCCACCACTGAAGCACATCCATCTCACGTTTCTCCTTCTTTGTCATGTAGGACATGTCCATTTTTAGGTAGTGATTCAACTCATTTGGTTCATGTATGTACACACTGGAGTTGTTACTTTTGCCGCCATGTTCCATATACGTCCACATGCTCGATTCTTGATAGTTGTCTTCATCAGGGTCCTGTTGGTCGTCTCTGCTGGACGTTCCAGTTCCATTATACCTGCTCTGATATAAAGAAAAAAGGCTTTCCAATTTTTGCTTAAAGTTAATCAAATAATACGTATAATCATGTCCTAAATGCTGACCTATCTCAGTAACTATACAATTAATTACGTGTAATTTAAATCTAGAATCTACAACAAACGTCATTATATCTATATTTAGCAAAAGTTTTAGAAATTTGAAGTAAAATATCTAACGCTAAATTAGTAGTAGGATAATAAATACCACTTAATGTATTGGTGGATTCATAAAAAAGTTTAAGAAATGAATAAAAAAGTTCACAAACTATCCAATCATCATAGCTGACAACTTCTTGCAGATAGTTCCGATTGACAAAATCTGTAATTTGTGTTGCGATTGGCAAAGCTTTTTCCAACACAAGTAGGTGGAGTTCCAACAGATAGGCATGTCCGTACATAACTTCAAAGGTCGAACCGGTGGATCCTCTTGCTTATAATATTTGACATACTCTTGCCATCTTTTGTTGCTACTGCCGACGATGAATCCAATAGCCAGCGTACCCTTTCAATCTTTGAATTTATAGCTTCTAAACGTGCTTTAACAATCAAATTGATGATATGGCAAGCACATCTCTGGTAAAAAAATCTGCCTTCACCAAGCGGATGGAGAGGATAAAAAAATGATACAATAAAAAAAGGTAAAAAAATACGGTAAAAAAATCTGCCTTCACCAAGCGGATCCAATCTCTTTTCAAATGAAGAGATAGCCGCGGTGTTAGCAGCTAAATTATCTAGCGTTAGCTTTACAACTCTATCAGTTAATACATATTCTTGCAAAACTTTAAGTATTGTAAAATAAATAGTGTCAGCATTATGTGCAGTATATAATGGTCTAAAACCTATCAATTTTTGTTGTAAACCCTGACCATGATCTAAGTAATGTATTGTGACAGTTAAAAAATTTGTTTTTGATCTACAAGCCCATATATCTAAAGTCAGTGCAATAGATATATTCCTAAAACTTTGAAATTCATTTTTAAGTTGAATATTTATTTGGTTATAAAGTTTTAGTATGTCTCTTCTACTAGTACTTCTACTAATAGGGGTATATGCTGGACAAAATACAGTTTTAATCAAGTGAATAAAAAAAGGATTTTCAGATAAAGAAAGGGGAGAGTCCGTAACAAATATGTATTTTGCTATTTCCTCTCATGCTTGGAGTGCATTGTATTGCCATGTTGACAAAGTTGAGGATTGTGGATTAAAATTAAGTTGAGTTTGAATTTGCCTACTTGGTCCGGTTGAAGATGAATCGATAGCTGCATTATTTAGGGGTGCTTCTTCTCCAAATGTCGTCGCATTGTCAAAGTCCCCTTCTCAATGCCGATAACAGTTCCACAAAAATTACATACTCCGCCCGATTTTTCGCCCTTCCCATTTGCCTTTACTCGTTTTGATTTGGTGAAGTGTTGCCATACATCGGACACAACCTTCTTTGGTGGCGGGGGTTAGGCCGTGGAGTCGCAGCTCTCTTGTGTTAGGCTACATCCCGTCCTGGCTGAATGTCGTTGTTGTTGTTGAATTGCAGCTGCTGCTTCTACAAAGGGTGAAAATGGATCGAACCCTTCCATTTCTTCGGTTGATGGAACGTAGAACTCATTTGGCACTTCCATTATAAATTTATGATAAAATAATAAATAATTAAAATGAAAAAAATTAAATAATAATATGACTAAGAGATGACATTGAAAAATAGAAAAAACTGAATAATATAAAATATAATAAATAATATGAATAAATTATATATTATAAATATAAATTGAATTGAAGAAAATATGAATAAGAATTGGATTGGATTGGAGTAGAGAGATTTAGAGAATGAGAGATTGAGAGTTGGTGTGAAAAAAATTGGAAGTGTGACGGATTATTTATAACGTAGGATTGGTGGGGGCCGGGGGGTGTGGGGGGTGGTGGGTGGGGGCGCGGGGTGGGGTTCGGAATGAAAAAAAAAAACTTCCCCCATCCTACACTATAAATATCAATTTAACCCTTAATCTTTTTGTCAATTTCAAAATTATCAAGCGGTTTTTGGATATTTTACAAAAGCTGTTTTAAAATTATTTAAATGGGTTTGGGCTCAGGCCTAGGACCGGGCCTTGGAAGAGGGCCCGATCAAGGGACTAGTCCCTCCTCCCATAGGCATGGTCCTGTTTGGGACCAAGCCCTACAAGGACCGATCCTAGGACTAGTCCTTTGGGTCGGGTTTTTGGGACCAGTTCCAAATGCCCAGGTTTACCAGCGATTTTCTTCTTCTTCTGATTCTTCTTTTTTAATATTACATCAAGATTCCATTCCTATAATTACTCACTCGTTGGCAAGGGTGGATGCTACTGTAGTTGGCCCACCCTCAAATTAAAAAAAAAAAATATTAATTTGTACAATTTCTGGATTGTAGCAGATCCTAATAGAAATATTAATGGACAAAAATATTAATGTGCAATTAGTTTTTATTTTGGCTCACCCTAAAAGAAATTTCTAGATCTGCCCTTGCTCGTTGGAACAATAATCCATGGGAAGTACTGATTTGAGGATGAGGAATTAGTTTAGGGGAAATCGTGAGTGTTGCAACAAATAAGGTTTTTTTTACATAATTGAAATGAGACCTAGTTTCTAATTAATTATAAATATTATTTTTACTGTTTTTGGAAAATTACCAATTGAGAAAAAAAGAAGCATTTCTAGATTGAATTTTTGACTCTATTTTGCAATAGATAAATTACTAAAAAAAATCGAAATTAAATAATAATTATACTAAATAAATGTAAATATATATAGAAGAATTATGGAGGACGGCAAAAAGTATTCCAGGTGTTTTTTTTTTTTTTTTTTTTTTTGGGTAATTGGTAATTTGTATAAAAATAAAAAGAATGTCACCTACTCAAGGAAAAAGCCCCTACCACCACAACTCGCGCACAAAGACGCAGGAGGTTAAGACTCATAAAAGAAAACAAAAACTAGGGTGTACATTCATGATCAGCGCAGCTCGACCCCAATTAGAAAACAAAAGGCAAGGCTGCCTATACAAATCTAAAGGAAAAACAACCCAAGAAATCAACTAAGCCAACTAGCAAGAGAAGGGCCAACACCAACACCAATACCAACACCAACACCATATCCAAAGAGCACACAACATAGCAGCACCACCCACAAGCAGCAGAAGCTCAAATATCTGAAGCAACTAACAAAAAATCAAACAGTAGCAAGAGAAACAAGAAGCTTCAGCACCATCAGTCAAACACTCCAAAGCACAACAAAAACACCTTATCAAAATCCTACTCCAACTTGCTAATAAAAGAAGAAAAACCCCAAGGCCAACCTCATAATCAATAACATCAAAGCCAATAGAACAAGAACCAGCATCTGGCCTACACAATTCAGCATATTTGCAGCACAACAGACAACCAAGCCATGTGCCAAAAACAAGCCAGCAACAACATACAATTCCCATAAAAAAAAAAAAAAATCAACCAAAGGGCAAAGACACACATAAACCAGAAGCAAACCAAACCAAAAAATAATAAACAAAACAAACCAACACCTAATCCCCAACTAGCAGCACAACACTCATAGGCCAAAGCAAAGCCAAAAAACACCAGGCCTCCATTGCCCTAGCCAAACCCTCTAGCACCTCCATTTGTGGCCATCCCCAAACCAAGCCATAGAACCAGGCCAACAACACCAGCGGCAACAGACCAAAACAAACAACCAAAAATGCCAAAAAAACCACCAGCCAAGCAAATCAATGAATTTCTCCAAATCCATCCACAATGCAACACCTAGGGATGCTCAATTCCTCACAAACTCTACGGACTGA
This sequence comes from Pistacia integerrima, assembly GCA_026225825.1. Lineage (NCBI taxonomy): Eukaryota > Viridiplantae > Streptophyta > Magnoliopsida > Sapindales > Anacardiaceae > Pistacia > Pistacia integerrima. Next base: position 14,906,639 of record CM047744.1, read on the forward strand.
ATCTGTATCTTTAAATCTGAGGCTTGTTGGGATATTTGTGGCTCGTTTTCCTTTTTGTTGTCATGTGAAATTGTATGTCTTTAGGAAAACTATTTAATAAAGAATACAATTATAAATAGGAATATAATTTAGGAGTCCTATTAGGAATTGGAATATGAATCCTATTAGGAGAAGAATATCCCATATCCTACCTATAAATATAAGGTTGAGAACCAATTCAAGGTTATGAGAGAATGAGAGAATGTGAGAACACAGGGTATTTGATGTAAGGGTTATTAAACACCATGGGGGGAGTGTCTTAGAAAATGGGATTGTTTCCACTTTACGTACTGGGTTAAGAGTGGTTAGAAACTAGGATGTTTCCGCTCTGTTTTATGTACCGAGTTTATGGTGTTGTGTATTCTTGTAGATCGTGTTCATGAAACTATTATGGATTTCTCTCATCCGTGGATGTAGGCGGTTTATGCCGAACCACGTAAATATCGTGTCTTTTTGTGTGATATGATTTTATTCCTATGTTATTTATCTCGAAAGTATGTTTTTCGTTACGTGATCTCCTAACAAGGCTAATAAGTCTAAGCCTAACAACATCAAAAATTTGATTAACAACCAACAAGAGACTCTTCCTAACACATTTGAACAACCTAAAATTTCTCTCCTACCATAACCCATACATAGTAGCTGCCAAGAGAAGATGATTAATGACCGATCTGACACCTTTACCTCAGACCTTACTTGTGCACCGGGAGATGGTACTATCCTATCCTCCCATCAGAACCCTAATTTTATCTTTGGCTTGTACCTTTCTCCAAATGGCTAAAGAGAAAGGGTAGGCCAAAAAAAGATAACCGTGAGACTCCAAACACACTTGGCAAAAAGCACAGTTCATGTTTTAAAGGGCCAACCAACTACTCAAAAGGTCTTGGGTTAGTAACTTACCCTTGACCGCTAACCACATTATGAACAAATGCCTCGGAATACTTTTACCAAACTAAATAAGATGGTACCAGGGAATTTTGTTAAAAACTGGCGACAAGTCAAACTAAGCCTGCTTAATAGAGAAATTAACCATTTTCCCTTCTTTAGTCTTCCAAACCAAAGTATCTCTTCCAAAAGAAGAGGGACATCGAGGGGATTGACTAACAACCTAAGGAAAACGAGAGCAGATAACATCTGGCCAAACCCACTAGTTGTTCATAATGATCTCACTAACCTTAGCACATTGACCTAATCTCGAATAATACATAATTCTGGCAGGAATTAACTTATCAAGCGGGCTTGTAGGGTGCCAAGAATCATGCCAAAGAGAAATTGATGAACCAAGAATCATGCCAAAGAGAAACAGATGAACCGTTCCCCAACGAGAAACCAATGTGATCACGAATTTTGATATCTCATTTTAAGGAGCTTCCTCCAACTCCAACTAGCATCCCCAGGAGTTTTATTACACCAAAAGTTCTTGCCTCGAAGCCTTATGGTATGGATCCAAATAACCCATAACAAGTTCTTGTTTGATACAATATTTTAGAGTGGGTGCCTTAGAGCCAATCAATTATTGTAGAATTGACTCTTTGTAATAATGTTCATTGATCAATAAAAATGCATTTTATTCTATATCGTGTAAATCATTATTGTATGTATTGATATATGTCTTTAGAATGGTAGAACCATGACGAGGGTATCAAGTGTTTCAAATCTTGATAGTGAGAACCCTATGAGCACATATGGTGGCCATTCTAGAAACGTCCATAGCCCTAGTATTATTCTAAAGTAAGGGCATAGATAATATGGTAAGGCTATCATAGTGTTGAACGACCCTGTCGAAAGGCAGTGATTGATCTCATTTGTCAAGGTTGTTTGGTGACAACCTGGTGCAACACATGGGTGCTTGCTGTTGGCAAGTTCAATGGACCGACCCACCAGAGGATTCCATATGGATGATAACCCCAGTGTCTATGGAACAAATCCTCCAACGAATGCTGGTGCATGTGATCTTTAGACTTGAGATCACCGGAGCGCCTTGTGCACCGATTGGTGCAGTTTGACACTAGCCCAACGTAGTTCTATTTAGAGCTGTCAATACGGTAAGGATTGGCTACATCAAGGAGTGTATCAAGACTATGGTGGATCGACAAAGGATTCATAACTCCTGGGTACGGGGGATGTTATCTCACGGTGCAATTCAGTAAATGGCAATGACACTAAAACTGTGGCCACAGTGGGATTGAGTTGTTGCTTTAACCAGTTTATTATTCCGGTCATTGGTCCAGTAACTGAATATGTACATATCGAGAGCAACCGAGGTTGACACTATTTTTATGCCTTGGTCTCGTTGAGATAACAGATGATGAAAGGATTGGATTGTACGGTAACCATATTGTTGACAGGTAGTTGCTTCACTAAATCCGATTCTATTGGGTGGCCATGATACCTTGCTATGGGCCAATCTTGGTCTGTGTGTAGTGAGACGATTAATTGGTGTTAATCGCGATACTACACACTACCAGTAAGATAAGGAGCCTACGGGTCACACACATAGAAGATAATTTAAAAACCATTTTATAAGAAGGACGTTTTTGTCTTTTTAGGTAAAGGGGTATTTTGGTAATCTCACAGTGCAATTAAATTTGCTGAGGTCGTAGCCTTTATTTAATTTGATATTAAAATTAAATGAGTGAGATTATTTTTAAATGAATTATTGTTATTGTTAAATGTTAATATATTATATATATATTAATTGAATTGAATTGAAATAATAATAATAATAATTAAAATATCTAAATGGGGCTATTTGGACATAGGGGTTGTTTGGGTTGGTGCCCAAGCCTATTCCATGAGGGAATAGGGCATTCTATGCCCTATATAAGTGCAGGATTTTTTGTTAAATGATATATATTCATTCATTCAATCATTTAGATAATAATTCCAACCCCCTTTTCTCTCTTCCCACACCAGATTGCTTTTGTTGTTGAATCAAAATATTATTGATTTTGTTCTTGGTTCTTAAGGCTAAAGAGGATCTAGCAAATCCATTTTTAGTTCCTTGGGGTTATCTTCGTGTAGACTACCGCTGGTTCGATCCTACTCTTGGATCGGTAGCGAAACCCGTTCAGAGACAAGTTAGAGGAGCCTCCAAACATGCGTATGATTTCTTAACTGTAAACTGATTTTTCTGCAGATTTTAATATAATGTATAAACTGTAAATTTGTGCCTTGATCTTGGTTCTAAGGAACAATCTATTTTGTAAATAATTTTTGTTTTCCTCTGCCATGACTTGATCGTTTCCTACCAGTGGTATTAGAGCCTAGGGTACCAGATTTTACAGTTTTATGTATGGTTGATTACATGTATTTGATTGATAACATGTTGCCTTGTTTAATCTGCACAAAATCTGCCTTAAAAGCATGTTTTTAGAAATCAATTTAATTGATTAATTTAATTTGTTGATGATTTGCAAGTTTGCTATATTGGGTTATGGATTTTTGTTGAAATCAGAAGTTTAGAGTGATTACAGAATCTGTTTGACGTATTTTTGGTGGCTGGTTAAAGCCCGATCGATGCTCGATGGTCGATTATACGCTTGCCGCGACGATATAACTCATCGCAGTGATGTGCGTTGTTTGGCATACTCTCTGATTGCAAAAATCAGCACTCGTCATGGTGATTTAACCCATCGTTGTGGCGATCGTCCTTAGCATGATTGCTGATGGAATATCAACGCTCGCTGCGACGATATAACCTATATCCGCGACGATCGCACGTGGTGCATGTATGCGATGCAAATCAGCGCATGCTGCAACGATCTAATCCATCGCCGCAATGAGCGCACTCAGCCTGAGTGAAAAGTTTCAAAACTTTTGGACCAAATTGTAGATCTGTAAATTATCAAGGGGTAATTAATAATTAACCCATCTAATTCAAAAATTGATTGTTTTTGAAATGTATGCCATGTACTTGTTTGTATATTGCATGGTGCCTGGTACATGAGCTTTAGACCTATGGTGAATGTTTTAAAATTTTGATGGGTATGTATGGTTGTAATTTATTAAATAAGGCCTGGGTGTCCTGCCTTTCTCCCCTTATCGATGTACATTCTCTTCTCATCTCATTCCCTTCGAATGCAAATCGAGGTTTATAAATTTATTGATGTAAAGAATTTGTATAATTATTCTCATTGTAAATTTAGAATGATGTTTTTGTAATGTACTTGAAGATAGATCAAGGAAGAGACAATCATACTTAAAGACTCAAGATTTTATTGCAGGACCCCTAGGTGACCTATCGATTCCTCTAGGCTCGAGAAAATCGGTTTTAGTTGGGCCATGTACTGGCACGTTTTAATATTTTGTTTAGAATGCATGTTAAGGTTGAATGTTCAATAACATGCCAAACAATGTCATTTTGACAAAGATAATAATCTGGTGAGACATTAAATAATAACCCCTCAAGTAAAGTATATTAAGTCATGTATGCCTTCCATCATCATGGTTTTAATCAAACCTCTGTTTGTCGGAACCTTGTTCGCCAAAGCAAAGGGTACACTTCTACCAATGGGAGGTTAAAATTCATTGGAGTTTTCCTTAATGGTGATGGGCCGACTTAAAATGACAGTTTTAGTTGTTCGCTAAAGTGAAGGTTGATAAACGCATCATGGGCATAGTAGAGAAGTACACATGTTGTGTGTACGTGGTGACATGTAGTGTCTACTCTACTGATGCTGAGAATCACACTTGAGGACGATGGTTGGGGCTATTGGATTGTGTGATTGTCTTGTTGGCTTCTTCACATTTGAGGTTGATAGTAGGAGCTATCAACTAGTGTGGATTAATTTTGTTGGCCTACCTAATCAACCCATTTTGGCTTGTTCGCTAAAACAAAGGTTTGAAATGGGCCGGATAGGATCTCAATCCACTAGGAGAGCCAACTGGCTTTTTCCAAGTAATAGTGAGGGCTATTGACTTGAGGAAAATAGTGGGAGTGTCGTTTAATAAAAAACCATATTAAATAATAATGAACTCTATAATGACTTTATCTTTTCTGCAATTGTAGATTCACCAAAATGAGCATTATGAACCTGCGATCGATAATCAAGAAAGAAAACAGGTTGGATGGATCCAATTTCTCAGACTGGTATCGTACTCTTCAAACTATACTTAAGTCAGAAAATAAATTGTATATCTTTGAAAAGCCATACATGGTTGAGCCTGATCCTGATGCCACTCAGGAAGTAAAAGACACTTATCAAAAGTTCTTTGATGATGCTGATGGCGTTCAATGCTTGATGTTAGCATCGATGACACTAGTCCTCAAAAGCAGCATGGAATATGGACGTTGCTGCCATTATTCTACACATTTTCGAAGGAAATGCTCGACATAAGAGGTACAAGGTGTCAAAAGCACTATTTGGAAATCGTCTGACTAAGGGAACCCAAGTTGGTCCTTATGTGCTCAAGATGATCGAGCACATAAAAAGGCTTGAGACTTTGGGATTTGAGTTGGATGCAGAATTACAAATGGATTTGATTCTGCAATCCTTGCTTGACTCTTATGCTCTGTTTATAATGAACTTCAATATGAACACAATGGTGAAAACCTTGTTAGAGCTTTTTAACATGCTGAGGATTGTAGAGCAGGACTTGAAGAAGTCCAAGCCTATTTTATTGGTTGTTACCAGTAAAGGAAAGGGTAGCGGCAAGGGTAAGGCTAAGGCCAAACCCATGCCCAAGCCCAAGCCCAAAGGATAGGGTGCTCTTGGGCTTGAGAGTGGCATAGGGAAGGGCGGGAAAGTAGTTTGCTTCTATTATGGCAAGCCTGGCCATTGGAGGAAACACTGCAAGGCTTTTCTTGCAAGCAAGAAGAAGTCAGATGCTTCGACTTGAGGTATATTTATGATTGAGATTAACTTCTCTCCCTCAACATCTTGGGTCATTGACATAGGGTGTGGTACTCACATTTGTATTGATGTGTAGGGGCTAAGGCAGAGTAGAGTGCTCGCCAAGGGAGAGGTGGACCTACGAGTTGGAAATGGAGCACATGTGGCTGCATTGGCTGTAGGGACTTACTGTTTATCTTTGCTTACAGGCTTGTTGTTGGAACTACATAATTGTTATTATGTACCTTCTATTTCTAGAAATATTATTTCAGTATCCGCTTTGGATAATATAGGGTATCATTTTGAGATATCTAATGGATTGTTGTCCTTTAGTTTGAATGGTATTCTATTTGGAATTGCAAGGTTATATAACAGGTTATATGTTCTTGATTTAAACAATAAGGATATTCTCAATGTTGAAACCAAGAAAGCTAAACATAGCGATCAAAACCAGACATACCTCGGGCACTGTAGATTGGGTCATGTTAATAAAACCCGCATTGCAAAACTTCAAAGGGATGGAGTTTTGGGCCCTTTTGACTTTCAGTCATTTGAGGTATGCGAGTCATGCCTGTTAGGCAAGATGACCAAGTCTCCTTTCACAGGACAAGTGATGCATTGAATTTACAACATGCAATGTGTAGCAAGTGCACTAGTCGCAAAAAGTAATAAAGTGATAAGTAAAGTATCGTTCCCACGAGGATTGTTTGTTAAACACAGATTTTCCTAGTTGTTTGTCAAGTTGGAGAAACTGAGAGATATTGGATTTGCGGGAGAAATTTAAGCTAAAATGAAGACAAAATTTACTACTTACTTTAAAGGCTAATTAATGACTGTAAAACTAATTCAAGAGAAATATCAATTAAACAAACGGTTAGGGTTTTGACTTCACTAGGATTTTATGAATTAATCTACGAATTATGTTACTTCTACACTCACATGCACGGATTATAAATCGGACTCCTTAATGTGTAAAACATACCTTCTCAGGCTATGCTTTCCTACTTTTCCCTATTAAGCTTCCGCACCCAACAAATTGAAGATTAATAGTTCCAAGTTTGTTAAGCTAAATGGAATCCTACATTGATTTCATTGATTCTCAAACCTATCTCTAGCTTTCAATACAACAATGGCAATTACCCTAAGAAGCTCATACATGATTCATTTCTCAATCTCATCATGTTCAACAAATAATTTCAATAAAAACAAGAGTAATCACACAATCCATGCAATAGAATGTAAAAGCAACATTAATTTATTGATTAAACATGAAAATCCCAACTACATCAAAACCCTAACCCAAAGTGAGTTAGTTCATACTAAAATTAACACAAATAGAAATAAAAATAGTAAACAATGTGGTGTGCTGTCGTAGGCAACCAAGATTAAAAACCTTCCTAACCTAACTACTGAACTATAAATAGGGTAAGCAAGGGTCGATCCCACAAAGAGTGTCTAGCCGAATTTTCAATGATGTGAATAAGGTTGGGGGGTTTTGAGTAAAACAGAAAACAATCTTAGCAAAAACAAAAAAAAAACAAAAACAATTCAAATTGAAATCAATTAATAAAACGAAACTTGGTCTCCATCAACATCCACCATCGGAATCTTACAACTGATCATTGATGCAAAAATAAATCAATTCTTACTTGAATATTCACCGTTGGAACTATTTTCCTATTCCTTAATTGTAATTAATTAGGAAACAAGCGATCTTAATTAATCTTACCATTAAACAACCCTAGAAAAATGCTGAAGATTTAATCTAACGGCAGCCTTAAGAATTAGAGAAATCGATGAAGCTAAACAACACAAACACAAGCGATTGTATTTAATTTAGTTGAATGTTCCTCTTAAGATTACTAATTCCTGACGCAGCAAATTATTAACCCTAATTGCTTCACAAGTTAGAGGGATCAAACAATTACGGATTTGATATCAAACTTAGCAGTAGATTGCAACAAATAATCCACTAGTAGGCCTCCTAGTAATTAAATGCATCAATCATGAAGATATGCACAGAATAACATTCAATACTCAAACACTAAAATTGAACACTAAAATAAAATAGATTAGACCTCACAGTTGGTTGATTCCGAGGTCTCCGTTTCCTTCGACCAAGTTACAAAAGTTTAGCCGCTCATGGCCATAAACAAAAACTCCAAAAAGAAAGAAAAATTGCAGAGAAGAGAAGAGAGAGGCGTGGTCCCCTTTTTCCAAAAACCTAATATCATCCCCTTAACAAAAATCCAGTTCAAGTATTTGAATCCCACTCAATCTCCTAAAAGAAATATTCTAATATCCTAAAATAACATTAATCCTAATTTAATTCTAATTAATTGATAATAAGATAAAGTCCTAAAATAAAATAGGAAAGTGGTGATTCTGAGTTGTAACTTGCGTGCCACATGTCTTCAAACCTTCCAATAATAAATTGCCCAATTGATTTGCATGACAAGGCAGAATGTTCCAGGACTTCCAGTGCAGATGCGTCAACTTCAAGCTCGATTACAACCTTGATGCAGCGAGTATCTCTCCAAACTCAAAACATAAAAGTTTTAGATATATTTGTTAGCGTTCCACAGCATTTTGAATCATCTCAATCAGAGCTCGGATGAGAGCTTTATGCCCAGATTACGAAACAACGTCGAAACTGTCCAAATTCACTTAATTAGTTCCGTTTTGCAATTAACGCCTCCATTTGCATCCTAAATCAAAATAGAATAATAATGAGTACATTTAGGCAACAAATACGTATAAAAGACTAAACATTAAGGGGGGTAAAAATGACATTTTGCATTCCCATCAAATTCCCCCACACTTAGCTTTTGCACGTCCTCGGGCAAACTAATTCAAACAAATGCTACACTTATGTCATATCAAGAACACAATCATCTCAAGTCATATCAAGAACATCAGCATGATGCATAAGCAACAATATTTAATCCATGCATATTCATACCTAACTTAGGAAGCAGCAAAATAAAATAAAACAGAGTTAATGACATTCATCTCTCTTTATCATCTTCCACAATTACTCTTAATCAGTCAATGCAAACAAGGGAACTAATCACAACCAATTCATGTACAACTCCCCTCTCAACTTTTCTTCAACTGTTTCTCTTTACTACTACAAACTGGGTAGCAAACTAAGGATACAATTTTTTTTTTTTTTTCTGTTTTGAAAAGGCATGAGTGCATTTTATGCTCCATCTCATTTCATGGTTGTGTTTATGAGTGAGTGCGTTTTACGCTCCATCTCGACTCACCACATACCTTTCTTTTCTTTTTCCTATTTGCTTAAACCCAAATTTAGGACTAGCTTAAGAGAAACAATTTTTTTTTCTAAGGGTTGTTATACATTCCTCAATCATGCTTCGTCGCCAAGTCCACACAACTTCTCAAGACATATTGTTTCAAAACTACAAAGATTCAAATCTGATTAACTCTATTTTATGAAATATTGCTAACATCCTAAGTCAAGGAATATGCTCAACAACAAAGTCAAGTTACTATTTCATGCATCACTAGACGTTCAAAGACATCACTTAAAGCATAGACCTTCCTAAAAACAAATGCGGGGGAATTTCGTTTAAGGTGTACGTGGCGTTGTTATATCAGAGGTTGCCAAGTACTGCTAGGTAGTTTTTAAGGTGGGTTCTGGTTTCCAGCCGGTATAACCTTAAACTAGGCGGAATTCGTTTTTTTTTTTTTTTTAACACTACACAACAACCTAAATCCCCTCCCCCACACTTAAAGCTTACATTGTCCCCAATGTAAGATGAAATGCAAAGAAAAGGCTAAAAAAAAAAATAAAAAAAAAATAACCAAAATTCAAAATGCGAGAAAAAGAAAACAAACTCCCCTTGGGTTGCCTCCTAAGCAGCGCCTTTGTTTATTGTCGTTGGCTCGACTCAAGGCTTTTCTTCTTGCAATGCACTGAGTAACATTCTTCCGTCTCCAAGGAACACGTTCTTGAGGTAACTAGGGAGAGGCTTCAAATCTGGAATGGGGTCCTGCAAAACAGAGGGTAAAGGCCTCTCGTTAGAAATTGGTAATGCAATATAAGGAATGTTACCTGACTGCTGTAACTTTGGAAAATCATGCAATGCTACAACAATTTCCTGCAAATCAGTACTCAACGTTAACTTCTCATTCTCTTCCTCAATATGCTTACTAATGACAACTCCCAATCCATCTTTTCCATCAAGTTCAAAAACTTCCTGTGCTAAAGAATCAACCATATCAATAGAATAAACATGATCATCATCATCATCATCAGAATATTTCATGGCATCATAAATATTAAACTTGACAAGTTCACCATCAAATTCCATGGTAAGTATGCCACTATGAACATCTATCTTAGTCTTGGATGTTTTCAGGAAAGGTCTTCCTAACAAAATAGGAGCAGATTGATCTCCATTTTCCATATCAAGCACATAGAAATCAGTAGGGAAAATTAAGCCATTAACTTGTACCAAAACATCCTCAACTACACCCTTAGGATAGGCATTAGATCCATCAGCTAATTGAATCACAACACCAGTTTTATTCAAAGGTCCAAGTTTCAAAGAAGCATATATGGAATATGGCATGACATTGATAGAAGCTCCTAAGTCTAACATGGCCTTCTCAAACCTAGTGTTACATATCGTACAAGGGATAGTAAACATACCTGGATCCTTGCACTTCGCTGGAAGTTTTCTTTGAATCACTGCAGAAACATTTTCTCCCACTCTCACCTTTTCACACCCCTTAAGTTTCTGTTTCCTCTTAAGTGTGCACAATTCTTTCAAGAATTTAGCATAGCGAGGTACTTGTTTAATAGCATCTAAAAGTGGAATATTTACCTCGCATCTACGAAAAGTCTCATATAAATCTCGGTATTGCACATCTTTTCTAGATTCTGCCAAAGCTTAAGGAAAAGGTGGTACCAGTTTATAGTCGGACAGAGGCGAAAACTTACACTTAGGAACACCATCGTCGTTGGGAACGTTGCTGTCTACAACTACGTCTTTCTCCTTTTCTTCCTTCGACGATGCAGGGGCTGCCTTTGTTGGAATCTCAACCTCTTTACCACTTCTCAAGATGATCGCACTTACATTCTCTCTTGGATTGACCACCGTTTGAGAGGGTAATTTCCCCGAACTTTACGCCTCCAACCTATTGATCGCGGTTGCCATTTGACTCATCTGATTTTCCAAACTTTGAACACTGGCTCTCGTCTCTTGTTGAAATTGCAAAGTATTAGTTGCAAGAGACCTAACAATATCTTCTAAAGACATACAAGAATTAGAAGTTTGGCTCGGTTGTTGTCTAGGGGGGTATGGCTGCTGGTAATTTGGGCGATTTTGATGGTGAGGCTGATTCACTTGTGGATTCCCATAGCCAAGATTGGGATGATCCCTCCATCCAGGGTTATATGTGCTCGAATAAGGGTCATACTTCCTTTGCGGTTGTCCAAGAAAACCACCTGTTGCATTCACTTGCTCAACAGGCTCCTCTTGAAGAGTTGGGCACATATCAGTTGGATGCCCTACTACCAAACAAATTCCACAAGCCTTCTCTGTTTGCATGTTACCTACAGCCATTTGACAAACAAGAGAAGTTAGACTTGAGATTTGTTATTCTAGGGAAGAAATATTTACCTCATTATCACGCCTAGATGGAAGGTCAAGCCTACTGCCAAACTGTTGAGAATTGGCCGCCATATTTGCAATCAAGTTTCTCGCGGCCTTAGGAGTCTTATCCACCAAAGCTCCTCCACTTGCAGCATCAATCATGCTCCTATCAGCGTATGTGAGGCCCTCATAAGTACTGGATCAGTAACTGCTCACTAATCTGATGATGGGGGCAGCTTGCACACAATTTCTTAAAGCGTTCCCAGTATTCATGTAGGGACTCTCCGTTGTGTTGCCTTACACCACAAATTTCTTTCCGAATGTTGGCTGCCCTCGAAGCTGGGAAATATTTCTCCAGAAATAATCTCTTTATCTCGTTCCATGTGGTTATAGTTCCGAAGGGTAGATAATACAGCCAATCCTTAGCCGAATCCTTCAAAGAAAACGGAAAAGCTCTTAATTTAATTTGCTCCTCGGTCACCCCCGTAGGTTTCATACTCGTGCAAACCACATGAAGCTCCTTTAGATGCTTGTGAGGATCTTCACCTGCAAGACCATGAAAAGTGGGCAAGAGATGTATTAGTCCGATTTTTAATTCAAAAGTAGTGGCAGCATCTAAAACAGGAAATGTCATGCATAAAGGTGCTTGATTCAAATCAGGGGCAGCAAGCTCTTTCAAAGTCCGATTTCCAGCCATGACTTCCTCCTCTTCTAAATCAGAGTTGCTAGCAAATTGGGAATCAAAAGCCAAATTGCTTTCCTCAGAATTTCTCCGAGCTTCCTTCCTTAACCTGTGCAAAGTGCCCTCAATTTCTGGATCGAATGTTAAATCACCAAGGTGAGAGGACCTGGTCATACAACAAAAAACCTAATAAAAGAATTAGAATAAATGACAAAAAATGAAAACTAACTAGAAAATTAAAAAAAAAAAAAAAATTAAATTAAATTAAATTAAAATGGCCAGAAACACAAAAATGCCAAAAACCCTATCAAAACATTCGAATTTGGCCTCAAGAGAATGGGGCTAGAAACACTTCTAGTCTTGCTTAGAATGTTGTTTTCTTCGAAATGGGTACTCGCAGCACTCCTAACTCAACCAAAATTTTCCTTATGAATAGTACTACTGTTCACAGTTTTTTCTTTTCTTTTTTCTGCAAAATAAAAAAAATATAACAAAAACGCAATAAAAAAAATCACAAAAACAAAAATAATCAACTAGAATCACTCCCCGGCAACGGCGCCAAATCTGGTGTGCTGTCGTAGGCAACCAAGATGAAAAACCTTCCTAACCTAACTACTAAACTGTAAATAGGGTAAGCAAGGGTCGATCCCACGAAGAGTGTCTAGCCGAATTTTCAATGATGTGAATAAGGTTGGGGGGTTTTGAGTGAAACAGAAAACAATCTTAGCAAAAACAAAAAAAACAAAAACAGTTCAAATTGAAATCAATTAATAAAACGAAACTTGGTCTCCGTCAACATCCACCATCGGAATCTTACAACTGATCATTGATGTAAAAATAAATCAATTCTTGCTTGAATATTCACCGTTGGAACTATTTTCCTATCTCTCCTTAATTGTAATTAATTAGGAAACAGGCGATCTTAATTAATCTTACCATTAAACAACCCTAGACAAGTGCTGAAGATTTAATCTAATGGCAGCCTTAAGAATTAGAGAAATCGATGAAGCTAAACAACACAAACACAAGCGGTTGTATTTAATTTAGTTGAATGTTCCTCTTAAGATTACTAATTCCTGACGCAGCAAATTATTAACCCTAATTGCTTCACAAGTTAGAGGGATCAAACAATTACGGATTTGATATCAAACTTAGCAGTAGATTGCAACAAATAATCCACTAGTAGGCCTCCTAGTAATTAAATGCATCAATCATGAAGATATGCACAGAATAACATTCAATACTCAAACACTAAAATTGAACACTAAAATAAAATAGATTAGACCTCACAGTTGGTTGATTCCGAGGTCTCCGTTTCCTTCGACCAAGTTACAAAAGTTTAGCCGCTCATGGCCATAAACAAAAACTCCAAAAAGAAAGAAAAATTGCAGAGAAGAGAAGAGAGAGGCGTGGTCCCCTTTTTCCAAAAACCTAATATCATCCCCTTAACAAAAATCCAGTTCAAGTATTTGAATCCCACTCAATCTCCTAAAAGAAATATTCTAATATCCTAAAATAACATTAATCCTAATTTAATTCTAATTAATTGATAATAAGATAAAGTCCTAAAATAAAATAGGAAAGTGGTGATTCTGAGTTGTAACTTGCGTGCCACATGTCTTCAAACCTTCCAATAATAAATTGCCCAATTGATTTGCATGACAAGGCAGAATGTTCCAGGACGTCCAGTGCAGATGCGTCAACTTCAAGCTCGATTACAACCTTGATGCAGCGAGTATCTCTGCAAACTCAAAACATAAAAGTTTTAGATATATTTGTTAGCGTTCCACAGCATTTTGAATCATCTCAATCAGAGCTCGGATGAGAGCTTTATGCCCAGATTACGAAACAACGTCGAAACTGTCCAAATTCACTTAATTAGTTCCGTTTTGCAATTAACGCCTCCATTTGCATCTTAAATCAAAATAGAATAATAATGAGTACATTTAGGCAACAAATACGTATAAAAGACTAAACATTAAGGGGGGTAAAAATGACATTTTGCATTCCCATCACAATGCATTCAACATGTTGGAATAAGGAAGAGAGAACAAAAATCTTCCCTATTTGATGAATCCAAAGAGTTCAATCTCCAATCTTCTCTTCTTTCTCCCAAAAATGTCAAACTCCTTATTAAAATGAATAAGTCTTTTTTATATAGTCGGTCCAAAACAAACCTAAAACTTTTGCCTAAATTAAAATGCACAGTTTTGAAAAACTGGAACTTGCAGACTTCGCCGCGGCAACGAGTTGGTTTACAATTCTTAATCTGTCCCGAGAGTTTATCGCCACGACGAATTTTTCTGCACAATTCTGAAATTATGGAATTGCCCTCCGCTTGCTTCCTTGCTTGAATATTCAACCTTTGGTGCTTTACAATAGGAACTAGCTTCATAGTGCTTCAAATCTGATTCAGAACTCCCCTGAATCCTAAGATTCGATTGCTTCTGGGTCCAGAAACTCACTTCTGCTCAATATTTGCTCTACCTGTACGTTTTGGCCTGAAACATAAAATATATGCAATTAAGTTGGAATTTAGGAACAAACGAACTAAGAAGTATCCAAAATCCGGCTAAAAAGCCTAGATAAATCAGTATAATCTTAGGATTATCAACAAGGTGAAAGGGCTACTGAGCTGTTAGGCATCATCCTTAGTGATGTATGTGGTCCACTAACAGTTGAAACTAAAGGTGGATATTCATACTTCATCACATTTACTGATGATTTCAGTAGATATGGTTATGTCTACCTTATGAGACATAAATCTGAAGCCTTTAATAAATTCAAGGAATTCAGGAATGAAGTACATAATATGTTGGGTAAAAGTATTAAAACTCTTCGGTCGGATCGAGAAGGTGAATACTTAAGCTCAGGGTTTTCTGAATACCTGAAGGAAGGTGGGATAGTATCACAACTCACCCCTCCATATACACCCTAGCACAATGAAATGTCTGAAAGGAGGAATATGACCTTACTTGACATGGTTAGGTCCATGATGAGTTTTAGTGATCTACCTACATCATTCTGGGGTTATGCCCTAGAGACTGCGATTCACGTTTTGAACCGTGTGCCGTCAAAGTCTGTAGATAAGACTCCATATGAACTATGGAGTGGGCGAAAGCCCAACTTGTCTTATCTAAGGATTTGAGGTTGTGAAGTTTATGTTAAGAAATTGACTTCGAGCAAGCTGGGCCTAAAATCCTATAAATGTATATTTGTGGGGTATCCAAAGGAGGCCAAAGGATACTATTTCTGCCACCCAGAGGAGCGTAAAATCTTTGTTGCTCGTTCTGGTGTCTTCCTAGAAAATGAATTTTTTCTAAGAAGTACTAGTGGGAGAAAAGTAGAACTCGATGAAGTTCTAGAACCACAAATAATACTAGACAAAGGACGGGATGATGTGTCATAAGAAGTGGTTGAACATCATGAGGAGGTTACTCCATAAACTGTGGATCAAAGTAAACCACCTTAAGTAGCACAGGAGCTACGTAGATCTGGGAGAGTATGCCATGAGCCTGAGAGATACGATTATCTTGACTCAACATGGTGACGTACTAGTCTACCAAGATGATGAGCCTATAACCTACGAAGACACTATATCGGATCTAGATTCCTTTAAATGGCTTGAAGCCATGAAATCTGAGATGGACTCCATGTACCAGAACCAAGTATGGTCTCGGGTGGAACCACCTGAAGGGGTAAAACCCATAAGGTGTAAATGGGTCTTCAAGAAGAAGACGGACGTGGATGGCAAGGTGCATACTTATAAGGCACGACTGGTTGCTAAAGGTTTCAAACAAATTCATGGTATTGACTATGAAGAAACCTTTTCGCCGGTTGCCATGATTAAATCCTTTCGGATTATGCTTGCGATTGCTGCATATCATGACTATGAGATTTGGCAAATGGATGTCAAAACAGCTTTCCTAAATGGAAACCTTGAAGAGGATTTGTATATGACACAACTCAATGGTTTCGTTCTTGATGGGCAAGCTAATAGGGTATGCAAGTTGCAGAGATCCATTTATGGACTCAAGCAAGCTTCAAGGAGATGGAACATTCATTTTGATGAAGCCATAAAAGAATTCAGTTTTATCAAGAACGAAGATGAACCCTATGTTTACAAGAAAATGAATGGGAGCACAGTGGCATTCCTAGTGTTGTATATTGATGACATACTTCTGATCAGGAATGATATACCGAACTTGTAGTCTGTAAAGACTTGGTTATCCAAGTGCTTTTCTATGAATGACTTATGGGAAGCAGCCTACATCCTTGGAATAAAGATCTATCGTGATAGATCGCGTAGGTTGCTTGGCCTAAGTCAGAGTGCATATATTGATAAAGTACTAAAAAGATTCAGTATGGAAGAATCCAAGAAGGGATTTCTTCCGATGTCACATGGTGTTTATCTCTCTAAAGAAATGTGTCCTAGAACACAAGATGAGAGAGATAGGATGAGAAGGATCCCATATGCATCAGCAATTGGGTCCATCATGTATGCCATACTATGTACTCGGATTGATGTCTCATGTGTTTTGAGCACTTGTAGTAGATATCAATCGGATCTAGGTGAGCGTCACTGGATGGCTGTCAAAAATATTCTTAAGTACCTGAAGAGGACTAAGGATATGTTCTTGGTTTATGGAGGGGAAGATGAGATCACTGTAAGGGGATATAGTGATGCTAGTTTCTAAATGGACAAAGATGATTATCAATCACAATCAGGGTTTGTATTTTGTCTCAATGAGGGTGTAGTGAGTTGGAAGAGCTCCAAGCAAAGCACTATAGCGGACTCTACAATAGAGGCTGAGTATATTGCATTATCAGATGCGGCCAAGGAGGTAGTCTGGATTAAGAAGTTTGTCACTGAACTTGGTATGGTTCCCACGATTGTGGATCCAGTAGACATCTATTGTGACAACAGTGGAGCAATCGCTCAAGCCAGGCAACAACGGTCTCATCAGAAGTCCAAACACATACTCAAATGATTCCATCTCATCAAAGAAATAGTTGAGAGGAAAGATGTGTAGATCAGTAAAGTGCATACTGACGACAATCTTGTAAATCCACTAACAAAGCCTCTGTCACAGCAGAAACATGAAAGGCACTTGAGATCATTTGGTATTAAATACATGAATGATTGGCTGTAGTGCAAGTGGGAGATTGTTAGAGTGGGTGCCCTACAGCCAATCAATTATTGTATAATTGACTCTTTGTAATAATGTTCATTGATCAATAAAAAGGCATTTTATTCTATATCGCGTAAATCATTATTGTATATATTAATATATGTCCTTAGAATGGTAGAACAGTGACGAGGGTATCAAGTGTTTCAAATCTTGATAGTGAGAACCCTATGAGCACATATGGTGGCCATTCTAGAAATGTCCGTAGCCCTAGTATTGTTCTGAAGTAAGGGCACAGATAATACGGTAAGACTATTATAGTGTTAAAAAACCCTGTTGAAAGGTAGTGACTGATCTCACTTGTCAAGGTTGTTTGGTGACAATCTGGTGCAACACATGGGTGCCTTCTATAGGCAAGTTCATTGGGCTGACCCACTAGAGGATTCCATATGGATGGTAACCCCAGTGTCTATGGAACAAATCCTCTAATGAATGCTGGTGCATGTTATCCTTAGACTTGAGATCACCGGAGCGCCTTGTGCACCGATTGGTGCAGTTTGACACTAGCCCAACGCAGTTCTATTTAGAGTTGTCAATACGGTAAGGATTAGCTGCATCAAGGAGTGTATCAAGACTATGGTAGATTGACAAATGATTCATCACTCCTGGGTACGGGGAATGTTATCTCACAGCGCAATTCAGTAAATGTCAATGACACTAAAACTGTGGCCACAGTGGGACTGAGTTGCTGCTTTAACCAATTTATTATTCTGGTCATTGGTCCAGTAACTGAATACATACATATCGAGAGTAACTGAGGTTAACATTATTTCTGTTCCTTGGTCTCGTTGAGATAACAGATGATGAAAGGATTAGATTGTACGGTAACCATATCGTTGACAGGTAGTTGCTTCACTAAATCCGAATCTATCGGGTGGCCATGATACCTTGCTAGGGGCCAATCTTGGTCTGTGTTGTAATGACTTCTTTCTAATAGTATATTTTATAACATATACTATGAAAACATACATAATTAGCATATGAAAATAGTTGGGCCCAAATTTTTCTTTACATACAAAATATAATTCTTTACATATATCAAAATAACAAGTACAAAAACTTAGCAACGGTGGACAGTAATGCCAATTCTCTCCGCTTGTTGATGTCCTTCCGACCACTGCTCACCTATTTCCTGCAAAAACATGGAAAAACAATGGGGTGAGCATAAAAATACTCAGTAAGTAAATCCCTTAACTTTTCTTCTTCTTCGATTCTTTCCTTGCAATTCTTCACTTAATTCTTTCTTCTTGTTCTTCTTCTTGATTCTTTCCTTACTTAATTCTCTTATTCTTTCTTTCTTTCTCTGCTTTCTAACTCTCAACCTTGTTCTTTTCTTTCTTTCTAATTCTCTGCTTTCTTTCTTTCGTTTCTTCCTTTCTTTAACTTTCTTTCAATTTCTTTCTCGCTAATTCTTTCTGTTTCTTTCTTTCTTTACATTTCTTTCTTTCTTACTCTTTCTATTCTTTCTCTTCTTGCGACTCTTCTATTCTTTCTAACCGTAATAAAATTCATGGGAATATGCATAAATGAAATGCATATGCAATAATGCATAAAAATGCATTTTATTTCTTCTTTCTATTTCTTTTCTATTCTTTTCTTTTTCTTTCTATGCTTTTCTTTTCTCTTCTTGTCTTGCTTGCCCAAGCTTCTCTTTTCTTTCTTGTTTCTTTTCTTTGCTTGTTCAAGCTTTCTCATTTTTTCTTATTGTTTCTTTTCTTATTCTTTGCCGATCGGACTCGGTTGATGTATGGATTCGGAACCTTGGCTGTGTGAGTGAGTACAGTCCTCATCTACATGCACTCTTGCGGACCGTACAAATTCTTCTTTCTTCTTAGGCCACTCAATTAAGGTGACTTGCATATAGGAATTCTTCTTAGTACAATCCTCATCCACATACACTCTTACGGGTCGTACAATTCTTCTTCTTCTTATGCCACTCAATTAAGGTGACGTGTATGTGGGAATTTCTTCTTAACACTCATGGTTCCCCATCACACCAACCTATTCTTTTCTCTTCTTTAACACTTTTTGTTTCTTTAATTCTTTAATGCTTATTCTTTCTTTCTCTTTATTCTTAGAATGTTTTATTCTTTCTTTCTTTATTCTTTATTCTTTATTCTTTATTCTTTATTCTTTCTTAAGTTTCTACACATACACAATTATATGCATATGGATGGCTCATGCTTAAAATTTCTTACTTAAATGCACTTATGAAATGTACATATGCAATGTTGCATAAAATTAAGGTTTCTACTCAACTCATACTTCTCTTAGGCATTTCATCAAACAATACTTGTGCATAAACAAACCCTAATGTAATTATCATTCTATTTGTTTCTTAAACCATCCAAATTGAGAGAAAAACTCTCTTGTAACATCACCATACCTACACGGAAAAAACACTCCCAAAAGTTTCTCCAATTCTTCCAATTTCAACCTATCATCAAACCATCACATACACTCCTCATATTCAAGTATATCCAACAACAAGCATAACTAATCATCCATCTCATCTCAATTTCTCAATAATCATAACATATGCATATTTAAAAGAAATCTCTACTCACTTGATTTTCTTAAACTTTAACTTGAGTTGGATTTTGAGTAGAATTTACTTACTTTATGCTTGAGTAGTCTTTACTAAGCTCTCTACTCTTGTTGGATTCAAATCTTCTCTTAACCCTAAGTATAAACTTCATAAGAACTCAACTTTTACACAAATAAAACATAGATAAAGAGCAATAATCCTTACCTCTTGAAGCCTAAAATCAAAACCCTATGGAAAAACCACTCAAAAGCCCTCAAAATCCTTGGAGGATTGAATGAAAATTTGAGAGAAAATGGGGGAGGAGTGTGGCGGTGGAATGAAGAAAATAAGGGTTTCAAACCCTTAACACTATATAAAATGGGGGAAAAACCACTCAAAAAGCCCTCAAAATCCAATGGAAAATGTGGCGGTGGAATGAAGAAAATAAGGGTTTCAAACCCTTAACACTTTAGTTTATAAACACACTTTCCCATTTTGCCCTTACTCTTTCTTAGAAATTCCATCTATGTCCTTTAGTCAATTACCATAATGCGCTCATTTTTAATGCATTCTTTATGAAATTCTCTCTCTTTGCACTCCCCACTTTTTCAACTAATTTTGAGTGAAAAGACCATTTTACCCTTAATGTAAGTTTAAGGCATTTTCTTCATATTTTCTTAAAATCACTTTAACCAAAATTGACTAAGGGCTATAAAAACATAAATTAAATCATGTACCTCCATGCTGGGCGTTACAATTCTCCCCCCTTAAAAGGATTTCGTCCCCGAAATTCAAGCGAACAACTCTGGGTAATAGTTCTACATGTCTTGCTCTGTCTCCCATGTAGTTTCTTCAACTTTATGATTTCTCCAGAGGACTTTCACTAAAGGGATACTCTTGTTCCAGAGCTCTTTAATTTTTCTGTCCAAAATCTGCACTGGATGCTCCTCATACACAAGATTCTCTTCTAAGTCTACATCCTCTATGCTTAGAATATGGGAGGGATCACTTACTTCCGAAGCATCGAGACATGAAATACATTTTGAACTTTATCCATACTGGGTGGTAGTGCTAATCTGTAGGCCACTTTTCCTACTTGCTGTAACACCTCAAATAGACCAATGAATCTCGGTGCTAACTTTCCTTTATTACCGAACCGCATCACCCGTTTGTAGAGGGGAACTTTCAGAAAAACTTTGTCACCCACTTCAAACTCAACTTCTTTTCTTTTCAGATCAGCATAACTTTTCACTGTCTTGGGCTTGTTTCATTACGCTCGATCAACTTTACATCTTCTATCATTTTCTGAGTCATTTCTGGCCCAAGAGCTATATTTAACTCATCTCTCTCGCCCAACTCATCCTAATGCAGTGGAGATCTACACCGTCTACCATACAAAGCCTCATAAGGAGCCATCTTAATCGTAGACTGGTAGCTATTATTATAAGCAAACTCCACCAAGGGTAACATCTCATGCTAGAGTACTTTATAATCCATACAGCATACTCTCAACATGTCCTCAAGCAATAGGAGGCGGCAATTTTGTCTCTTCCCTCGCAATAGTAAACTATTTTTAAATATTTTTCCTGTTTTAAACATCTTTTCTATTTTAATTCAATTGTATATATACAATTAAAATTCTAAACAATATTTAAGTATCCTTCCTATTTTAAATATCTTTCTTAAGTCAATTATATATATACAATTAAAAATTGAATTCTATTCTTAAGCATATTTCCTATTTTAAATATATTTCCTAATTACCTCTTTACTAACCCTTCATCTTCTTTTTTTTTTTTTTTTTTGTTTTTTTTATTTCACCATTGTCCCGTCAAAACTCTCAACTATCAACTCACCTTTTTCTTTTTTTCTCTCTCTCTATCTCCTGTCTTTATAGAACTTATAAATTTGAGAACCAACTACTCCTTTTTGCTTTTACTAGGAATGCCCCCAACATCCTTCTCAGTGAAACTTCTCTGTAAGTCCCTCTTTGCTCCACTTTTATCATTTCTCTTAATGCAAATATTGCTTTTTTTTTGTTTTATCGTCTTTTCTCACCTCATCTTCAATCTCTCTTATTTTATTCTTTGATTAGCAATGTCGTTTCTCTCTGATTGGGGATATTTAAGTATATATTTATAGAATGAATAATCTAATTACCTCTTTTACTAACCTTTTATCTTTTTTTTTTTTTCTTTTTCTTCTATTTCAGCATTGTTGTCAATCTTTCTTCATTATACAAACAATCATGACACCTCGTTGTAAGAAGAAAACTACTTTACCATCGAACATTCATCTTAAACAAATTGAGTCGAACTCAATAAGATTATCTCCAAGAATAACAAAAGGTGCGTCGAACTCAAAAAGAGTATCTCCAAGAATATCAAATGGCATCTCACCACCCACATCAACTAAGATTGATGATTTGACCCTTACACCAAATGAACCTATGAGATCTGAATCATTAAATACTAGAGGTAGATTGGTTGTTTTTTGTTTTGTGTTAATTCTAATAGTTCATTTTTCTTATTATTTGTATATTAATTTATGTGAAGTTTAAAATTAAATCAATAATTTTTAATTAATTTTATAAAATATAGGAGCAAATGGAATTCCACGATCCTCCATAATAGAGGCCAATCATTCATCTACACCAGATGACTTGGCAATAGCTAACAATGAAGGTACACTTTTTATTTATATTTATTTTTCAATATATAAATCATTATTTGTAATTTATTAATTTTTGTTTAATAAATTTCTTTAATTTATGATTTATTAATCATTACAGTTTCTACAACGATGAAAAGAGGTCGAGGTGTAGCTAGTGGATTTGAAGTTAAGAAACGACTTAAAGAGGGCCAAAAAATTGGAGGAATTATAATTAAACAAGGAGCACATCTGCCCGTTGGTCGAACTGAAAAAATATTTAAAATGGAAGTAGGTATTATCACTTGATTGTATGCACCAATGTTTAAACTTCATTGGAAAAATCTGGCTGATACAGATAAGAAACCCCTTTGGGACAAACTTGAGGTGAGATATGTCAATTTTTTTTTTTTTTTCTTAAAAAAATTTATTAGTAGAGATTTTTATATTATATAATAACTAATTTTTATATAAAATATTTGTAGAGTGAATTTAATATATCTAAAAGTGATCCACTTACAAAGAGTATAGTTGAGAAAGTTATGGCAAAGCGTTTCACAACATATAAATATCGTTGTCATATGCATTACAACTTGTATTCTTCACCTAAGGACGCTTGTGCAAATCCAGCAAATCACATGAAATTAGAAGGTTGGGGTAAATTATGTGATCATTTTGAAAGTGAAGAATTTAAGGTAAAAAATTGATTTTTTATTATAATCGTTAATAAATGTATTCTGCAGTACTTTAAATGCACACAATATAATCATTAAATGTAAATCTTATGTATAGTCTCAAAGCACAGCAAACACAAGCAATCGAGGGAAGGTGAAAATTCCACATACCACAGGCTCAAAGTCATATTGTCAGCGATTGTATGAAATGGTATGATTAATTGCTTACTGTACTTTTAATTGCCCATGCATTTATTTTTGTTATTTATAATTGGTGACACTGGGACTAGAGAATGAGGCTACTTATTATCATAACTTTAGCTTTGGATATATTTGTAAATACACGTTAAATTGTTTTTGTTTGGTCTGACATGATTTTTCAGATGGGCATCCACCAATAGTACTTAAATTTAAAATTTGTGATTGTAAACATAAATTTATATATCTATATAATATATTTATTATCATATTTAATTTTATATTGAATTTTAATAATTATAATTTAAATGCCAATTTTAAATATAGGAAAATATAGAGAGATCTGTGGATGAAAATTTGGAAAAACATGTAGAAGAAAGGGATGAGGAACCTATTGAAATGAAGGTTTACTATGAAACACATCGAAAGAATGATGGCACATGGATCCACCCACAAGCCCAAGAAAATTATGTAAGTAATTTCAGACTTAACTATTTTTTTTTTTTTTTTATAGATTATTTTTAGGCTCTCTTCAATAATTATAGAGTAGTTATAAATGATTATTATTATCTTTTTTTTTTTGGTTTAATATGAGCAAATGAAAGTAATTCACTCACAAGCGATAAAGGAGGGTATTGATATGACTAAATTTTAGAGAAAGTTTTGGGGATAAACCAAAATAGAAGTTCAAAATTAGAGGCTCTTTTACATGCTAAAAAAATTGAATTCGAACAACGAAATGGTCAATTGAAGGAGCAAATACAAGATCAACATAAGCAAATACAAAATCAACAGGTGATAATCAATGCTTTACAAGAATCTCATGAAAACCTCATGTCAAAGGTTGATGAATTGATAAGCCAACAAAGGAGTGGACAAGATGGCTCTATTTCCCCCGAAGGTAAAATCATTACTTAATTAATAGGTCTAAATAATTTTTTTAGTTTTCTTCTTCATGTACTTTTTGATATAATAAACGTAATAAAGAAAATTATGTTTTAATTAAAAGCCTTTCTAGTAATTGATGTAATATTATATAGAGGTTATTGTTATTTTTTTTTTTTTCTCCTTCTCTCTCTATATAGATTCCTATGACTTTCCTTTTTTTTTTTTTTGTAGAATGAAAAAATGATCAAGAAGGGACCATCAACACATGGATGCTTTCATATTTATATCAATAAAATAGCTATAGTAGACTGTCTTTAGCTTTTATGTGTTAAACATATTAAAATTATAATGTTGTTGACTTTATATATTTTAATAAATTTTTCCTTGCTATAATTTCATCTTAAGTTAAAAGTGATATATGGATTCATAGTTTTGATAATGATAATAGCTGTACGTTCCATTGTGGGAAAAAAAAAGGTAATTATTTATAATTTTATTTATTAAATGTGAAATGTATATATAAAATTGTCAGATCAAATTGATATAAAATAACTTTTGTTATTCTTTTAAATTGTTGACAATATATTTTTGTCACTTTTAATATTAACAAAAAAATTATATAAGGTCTCAAAATTTAATGACTTAAATTTTTGTCACTACACTTTTCATGTTTTTGACAAAAATATTTCTGTCGCTATTAACAAAATTTGATAAATATAATTTATCACGATTTTAATTTCCCCATAATTTCTTTTTTTCACTTGAATATTCTTTTCACGAAAAAGATTCGTCACATTTTAGAAGCACATACATGAATATTTTTATCATTATTGAGATGTCAAAAAATATTTGTCACGCTTATATTATTTTGACAATAAAAAATCTGTCATGTAAAAATATTTGTATCAAAAAATATTTGTCATGCTATTAAATTTTTTACAAAACTATTTCTGTCACTATAAAATTTTTGACAAATAATATTGTTATATAAACAAACATGTGATGAAATAAATGTTGTCACAATAAAGTCAATGACAAATAAATTTCTGTCACTATTAAAATTACCTAGTTAGTAAATACGGGTACGACAAAAAAACAGTACGGGAATTTTACGGGTATAATACGGCAAACGGTAAAAAATACGTTTATAAAAATTCGGCCATAAAATTCGGATACGGGAAAAATACGGTACGGGTATATACGGGTTTAATACAGTGCATTGTCAATAATACGTTTTGAAAAATACGGCAATATCAATCTTAGTTTTAACACTTTTATGGACTACCTGGTTAAAATCAACATAACATTTCAAATGCAAAGTATTCAATTAACTAATAACACAAATACACAATACATAACTGATATTTAAATTATAGTCTCCAGACTCAAACACAATATTTAGCCAAAATTCAACTATAGTGTCAAATTAAACGCATAAGTCATAACAAAATCAAAATTCAAAGTCGAATAAGAGCTCCAAACAAATAAAATACACAAATAATACAACAAAGATTCAAATTGTAGTTTGTAACAAAAACTCACAAAGTACATAAACAACAATAAGTCAATAACAACTCAAAAAAGAGCATTGTCCAACCAAGTAATGTCATCATTATCCATTAAGTCATCCATAGAACCCTCAACTGTTGGTGTGGAATTAGCATCTTCGTCCATATGAATTTCTTCATATTCATAGTCTGGAAGCTCTCCCAATTTCTCAAGATCTATAGGTTCCAAGTCACGACTCATCGTGGAAGTGAATTTATCCATCATCATCGTGTTCATCCTCACATACAGAAGTGTGTCTAGCATTTCATGTGACAACCTATTCCTTTTTTTTGTTTGAGCAGCTTCAAAGGCACTCCAATTTCTCTCACATGATGAAGCGCTACAAGGTTGACTCAGAATTCGAATGGCATACTTCTTGAGCACAGGAAGATCATCCCCATTGTAATCCCACCATATTCCTGCAAATGACATAAAAAACTTTCTTGAATATAAAGAGAGAAGCAATGTACATAAAAAATATTGAATTTTTTTAAAACACTTACGAGGATGACTTGTTTGTAACATCGTTTTTGCCATTGCAGTACATAAGGTAGCTGGCCTACTATGATACAACTAAACCTCTCTCATAAATGGATGCTTTTCTTCTATTAGAAGCAGGTTTTCATGAATGAAATTGATGCCATCTTTCATCTCCCTATCCTCTCTAAAATTTTGTGAGCAAAAGTAAGCTTGATTCAGAAAGGTAGCTGCAGCATGTATAGGATGAATGAAGTCGTTGACCCGACGATTCTCAAACAATTCCCAAATTCTCCCATACTTGCTTGCCTCACTATTACATCTTTCTTTGATTGCAACTTTTGCCCTCGTCATTGCTTCTTATAAGTAACCAGCAGTAGATCCATCACCATCAACCAAACGAAGAACTCGAACCAATGGCTCAATGGTTTTTATAACCTCCCTTCCTCTAGCCCAAAAATCACTCTGAACAATTTCAGTGACCCTTTTACCTGATTCGGTCTTACAATAATCAAAACCCCTCCATTCAGATGAAGCAACAAAGAGTCGAAGTTCATTCTCCAAATCCAACACAAATTGAAGCATTAAAAAATTTGAAGCAAATCTTGTGGCATAAGGTTGTCTCAATTGTCTATCTTTGGTGAACTCTTTCATTGCTGCATGAAGAACTGTGTACCGCGTCATGAACATAACTATTATTCTTGCTTCATCTGTGGCAACTTTTACCCAATTAACTTCTTCATATATGTCTTTCAAAAGAAGCTGAATTCCATGAGCAGCACACCTCGTCTTATACATTCGAGGATACAATCCAATGACCATGTCACCAGCTGATGTGAAATTGCTACCATTATCAGTTATGAATTGCACAACATGTTCTTGTCCAATTGATTCAATAACAGAAACAACAATTTCTTTCAGATAAATCCCAGTTTTTCTTTCTCGAGAAACATCCAATGATTTTATAAACACTGCACCGCCAGGTGAATATGCCACAAGATTAATAAAAGATCGGTGCCTTATATCAGTCCATATATCAGACATTATAGTGCAACCAAATCCAGATGTATCCCAAGAATGCTTAACCATAGCAACATACTCATCAACAAGTTTTCTAGATTCTGGAATTAACTTAGTTCGAAGAGTTGAATAAGATGGAAGCTTGTATGCTGCACCATATTCAGCCACTACCTTGACAAATTCTCCAAAAGCACCAGTTTGAACAACATTAAAGCCAATATTGTTCACCACAAAACACTTAGCAAGCATTTTATCAACAAACTCCTTGTCTTTTTTCTTATTCATTTCTAGTAAAGATGCTTGACTTTGACGTCTTTGGCTACCCTTAGAAAGTGCTGAAAATGGTGAATCTGTTTCCTCCTCATGATCATTAGAGTTTAAAGCAGTAGAAGAACCGGCTGAACTTTTTAATTTTTTGTTACTTCCACTTCCAGACATAGCTAAGAATGTACATGCTTGTGTCTCATGATTGACTTTACTACAAATCTCAACATCATGGCCAGTAATTCCCGACAAGTGTGCTTTAATTCTGTAAGCCCCACCACTAAATACTTTTTGACAAAATTTACATTTCCATTTATTCCCTTGGAGCTCCTCAACATGCTCCCAAATTTTATCTTTTTTTCGTACCATATTGATTTGAGTCTGTATTTACAAGAACATAAAAAGAGAACATCATCAAATACAAAAGGAAAAAAGTTAGCATATTATCTTTTTTCTTTCCTACGCATTATAGCATGTAATCTTTTTATTTCCCACGCATTGTATTTAGAATAATCATCTTTAATTTAGAAATTAGAATCAACTTTCAATATATCATTATTCAGAATAATTCGCAATAAAAGACTATTACATTTTCCACAAAAGTATGATTTGGTTCATGCGCATAAGAGACAAAAAATAAGTAAAAAATTACAGCTATATCCCCAATATCTTTCTCATCTAAATAATTCAGTGGGTCGATCTTACTCTTAACATCATGAATCGGCAATTTTTCAACATAAGAATCTAGCTGGATTCGAGAAGTATAGTGCATATTAATTCTATTTTTTCATTATGATAAACGTGCCGGCCATCAAGATCAATTTGGACTGTTTTTCAAAACAAGGCGCATAAAAATTTCAACTTCTAGTGACCTTAGCTCTATCCCCACGCTACAAATTAATGAGCATTATCTGATCATACAGCTTGTGATGGTTGCAATTATTTCTCCTAATGCAATATTCACCAGCTAGCCATTTATCTATCAAGTGATAGAAATTTATGGGAAAGATAAGGATGCTGTTATGAGTGAAAGAAAATCACAAAGTGCTAAGCCATTTTTTCCTCTCACGTGCATGAACAAAACAAAATAGTCCCCTTTCACATAAATAAAGTTGCTTAATTGATTTCCCAAGTCTTCTTGATTTTTAATGGATTTTTACAAATAAGGCAGATGAGGCAATCAAAGAAAAACTGAGAGGGGCAAGGGTTTATGTAATCGACAATGTCTACATACACATGAATAATACAGAGGGTTTGTGCAGTACTTTAAATCTTCTGGACAGTGTCTGTATCAAAATTTTTAGATTAACAGCAAAATTTTGCAGTAGTATACTAGTATCAGAAATGTTAATAAGGTAAAAGTATGATTCAATTGTCTTACAACCATCTAATCATCTTAATTTCTCTACTTTGAATAATTATGAGGCAGACCCCACTCATGTTTGGTACTGATATATTCTTGCTTTTTCAGCCATATATCCAGTTATGCACTACATGAATGTTTGAAACCCAACACACTTCAATATTCCTATATATTATTATTACTAAAAAATAAAAACTAAAATTTTGATTCTTCTATTCTCTCAAAACAAGGCTGCGAAAATGAAATCAATAAACAATGTGAAACTCAATAAAATGCACAAGGAAAAATACCCAATAATCTTTGGAAGATCCCCAACAAAGGAATCACTCAAATACTGCAGAATTCATGACAAAAACCAATACGCAGAAACAAAACCTCTCACAAGTCACAACTGATGGTTACTTACAAACAGAGCAAAACAGAGAAGACAAAATCCCAAAGACTTGTATTTATGAATTCAGAATCATACAAAGAAAGCTAACGCTAACATTCCAAAACCATCATTATTTCCAACAAGCAAGTAGTGGAAACAGTAAGAATATGCAGGATTATAAGCAAATCATCAAACGGCAAAACATATCATACCAGAAATACAATACCCAAAAAAAGGTTAACTACCCAGTAAAGGAAACAATCCAAATAGAAAAAGTTCATCGAAAATAACGAAATATCAAACACCAATACTCCTCAACAAGAAGAACCATGTTTCAAACAAATCCAGCAATCCATTACCATAACAAATCCATCAATCCACCAAAGAGAAGAGAACAAGTGTTAAGTGTGTACCTTGAAGTCCCGAACTTGAAGTTGAAGCTTGGAAAGAGAACAAGAGACGAAGACAAGCTGAAAACGTGAAGATTTGAGGAAGAAAAGCTGAAGAAGAACTGAAGTAAGGAAGAACCGAAGAAGAAGTGAAGAACTGAAGACCGAGATCTGCTTTAATTTTTAGTGAAAAACCCACGAAACGACGTCGTTTTGGGGGTGACCTTTTTGTTTTTTTTTTTTCAATAATTCGCGAATTGTACGGGAGGGCTTAAAATACGCGTATAATTCAATAGATTTTATAAAATACGTATATGTACGTTTTATACGCGAATTATACGGTTGTCCGTACAATTCGCTTATAATACGCGTTTTTACTAACTAGGTAAAATTATGACCAAATAATTTAGTCACCATTCACAATTTTGACAAAATCAATTTTGTCATAATATATGATTTTTTCACTATAAAGCTTCTCATTTGGTCTTTAAATGTAAACCAATTGTGACAAAATATTACTTGTAGTGATAAAAATTGCTTTCTATTGTTACAAATAATTTATCACAATAAACTAGTTTAAAGTGACAAATTATTATTGTCACAATAAATAATTAGGCTATGGTGACCAAACGCTCTTTCGTCACCATACACTTAAGAGTACGAGCTTAATGTGACCAACCTGGTGACCAATATAATTCCTCACATTAAAGAAATGGTCACAATTTTGATATTTATAGTAACAAATTATTTTGTTGTGAGAAGCCTAAATTCTTGTAGTGTCTCTTGCGTTAGCCTCCTCTAATTTTCCCCAAATAAACCCAAAATAATGCTAAAAGACTTCTATTTATATCCCAGAAGGGTTAGGGTTTTATTTTTCTTAATTATATTTAGTTTAGGACTCTTAACCCTATTTTCCTAATAAAAAATGGAAGAAAAATTCCTAACTATCGTGACTATGCCCCGACACTGTGCTATGGCGTGGTCGATTCTGGACAAAGTGTGTTGCGGCTCAATGATAACTTCTTCTTCTTTAGTTCAAATCTCGCCTCATTCTTCAGCACTCCAGAGATGGTGATTTTTGAGCATGATAACGATGGAATTTGGAGAAGTAGTAAACATATGAAATGTAGCCCCTTGAATCAGCTTTACAAAAGTCAAAGAATCGTCTTAATCTGAGCTTTACAGCTTAAATTATTGTTGAAACACCAAGGAATATTCAAACTGGAGCGTAATCTATAATCTCCTCTTTACTTCAAAGCTCCATAACTTCTTCAATTCAACTCTGATTCTCGATCCGTTTGTTTCTACTCATCACTCATTCCATTGCCGACATGATTCTTCATCAAAGCATAACATTTAGCACTAATAACCTAAAAAACACTCAAACACACTTGTGATCTCATAAAAGACAATTATGAAAATATTAAGCAACTTTACCAAATTGAGCCTAATGTCTCACAAATAATCCTCATAAACCACTAAATAAATGTGTATTTTCGAGCTCTTATCAATAA
Source organism: Pistacia integerrima (assembly GCA_026225825.1). Taxonomy (NCBI): domain Eukaryota; kingdom Viridiplantae; phylum Streptophyta; class Magnoliopsida; order Sapindales; family Anacardiaceae; genus Pistacia; species Pistacia integerrima. The sequence continues at coordinate 14,937,891 of CM047744.1, forward strand.
TACTTTATGAAAAGTTAACTTCATGCTATTGATTATAATTTCTGCAAGTAAGTTGTCGAATAGTATTTCATCCACAATGGTAATAAACTGAAATCTTGTTTAGTTCAAATTTGATATTTTTCTCTACTTTTCCATTGATGTTGTGCTGACACATGTTTAAAATATTGGTTTCTAAAATGTGTTTGATGGAATAGATGATTAAATGAATTATATATTGTTTGACATAATGGATGTTAGAATAACAAATCAATTTTTAGAGATAAATTCATACTGTTGATTATAATTTCTGTAGGTAAGTTATGACAATGTCGAATATTTCATTTAAAGATCTTAATCAAACCATTCATTTTATCATCACATTTCTATTGCCTATTCAAAAAATTGCCGAACCATTGTAATATGTCGAACCATTGTTATTATCTTTAAAAAATCCACCATTTAAATTACTATTGCCTATTTAAAAAATATGTTGAACAATGTTTAATTTTTATCATTATACACATTTTGGTTTCCCCTGTTTCTCAGTTTCCTCTGAATAGTTAGTAGTAAATTGACCATAACATGATCAATAAAAATCCAATTGATGAGCGGTTTGAATATTTGGAATCTGGACATATAGGGCTTTAATTTGATATATTATATGCGGAATTTAGATAATTGTAGACCCACTGCCAAATCATTCATTTTATCATCACACACATTTCAATTTTCATTGAACAGTCAATAGTAAATTGGCTATAAGTTGCTCAATAAATGCAATTGATGAGAGATTTGAATCTTTGGAACCTACACAAACAAGGCTTTAATTTGATATATTATACAGTTAAGTTGGATAACTGTAGACCCACTGCCAAACCATTCATTTTATTATCACACACATTTCGGTTTCCCCTGTTTCTTGGTTTCCACTGAACAGTCAAGACTAAATTGGCCATAATTTGCTCAATAAAAATCCAATTGATGAGCGGTTTGAATCTTTGGAAGCTAGACATATAGGGATTTAATTTGATATATTATACAATGAATTTGGATAACTGTAGACCTATTGCTGAACCATTCATTTTATCATCACACATATTTTGGTTTTTCCCGTTTCTCGGTTTCCATTGAAAAATTACCGAACCATTGTAATATGCCGATCAATTTGTATTATTTGGAACCATTGTAATATTTCAAACCATTGTTATCATATTTAAAAAAATCCAACATTTAAATTACTTTTGCCTATTCAAAAAATATATTGAACAGTGTTTAATTTTTATCATCACTCACATTTTGGTTTCCCCTGTTTCTCGATTTCTATGAAACAGTCAGTAGTAAATTGGCCATAACATGATCAATAAAAATCCAATTGATGAGAAGTTTGTATATTTGGAAACTAGATAGATAGGAATTTAATTTGATATATTATACACTGAATTTGGATAACTGTAGACTCGCCGCCAAACCATTCATTTTATCATCAAAAGCATTTTAGTTTTCATTGAATAGTCAGTAATAAATTGGCCATAACTTGCTCAATAAAAAACAATTGCTGAGAGATTTGAATCTTTAGAAACTAGACAGATAGAGATTTAATTTGATATATTATACACTTCATTTGGATAACTATAGACCCACTGCTAAACCATTCATTTTATCATCACAAACATTTTAGTTTCTCCTGTTTCTCAATTTCCACTGCACAGTTAGTACTAAATTGGCTATAACTTGCTCAATAAAAATCCAATTGATGAGAGGTTTGAATCTTTGGAAACTAGACAAATAGGGATTTAATTTGATATATTATATGATGAATTTGGATAACTGTAGGCCTGCTATCAAACCATTCATTTCACCATCACACACATTTTGGTTTTCCATATTTTTCAATTTCCACTAAAAATTGCAGAATCATTGTAATATGCTGATCAATTTGTATTATTCGAAACCATTGTAATATGTCGAACCATTGTTATTATCTTTAAAAAAATCCACCATTTAAATTACTATTGCATATTTAAAAAATATGTTCAACAATGTTTAATTTTTATCATCACACAAGTTTCAATTTCCCCTGTTTCTCTATTTCCACTGACCAATCAGTACTAAATTAGCTATAACTTGATTAATTAAAATCCAATTGACGAGTGGTTTGAATATTTAGAAATTAGACAGATAGAGTTTTAATTGGATATATTATATGCTGAATTTGGATAATTGTAGACCCGCTACTGAACCATTCATTTTATCATCACACACATTTCGGTTTTCACTAAATAGTTAGTAGTAAATTGGCCATAACTTGGTCAATAAAAAATCAATTGCTGAGAGGTGTGAATCTTTAGAAACTAGATAGAAAGTGATCTAATTTGATATATTATACGCTTAATTTGGATCACTATAGACCCACTTTCGAACCATTCATTTTATCATCACACACATTTCGGCCCTGCTTTCTGCCTTTCCAACCTTTGAGCACAAGACTAAATTGACCATAACTTACTCAATAAAAATCCCATTGATGAGCGGTTTGAATATTTGGAAACTAGACATATAGGGATTTAATTTGATATATTATATAATGAATTTGGATAACTGCAGACTTGCCGCTGAACCATTCATTTTATCATCACACACATTTTGGTTTTTCCCGTTTCTCAGTTTCAACTGAACAGTTAGTAATAAATGGGCCATACTTTGCCCAATAAATATCCAATTGATGAGAGGTTTGAATATTTGGAAACTAGACAGGCAGGTATTTAATTTGATATATTATATGCTAAATTTGGATAACTGTAAACCTACTGTTGAGCCATTCATTTTATCATCACACACATTTCTATTGCCTATTCATAAAATTGCCGAACCATTGTAATATGTCAATCAATTTGTATTATTCGGAACCATTGTAATATGCTGAATCATTGTTATCATCTTTAAAAAATCCACCATTTAAATTACTATTGCCTATTAAAAAAATATGTTGAACAATGTTTAATTTTTATCATCACACACATTTTGGTTTCCTCTATTTCTTAGTTTCCACGGAACAGTCAGTAAAAAATGGACCATACCTTGCTCAATAAGTATCCAATTTATGAGAGGTTTGAATATTTGGAAACTAGACAGACAAATCTTTAATTTGATAGACCCCTATAATGTATGTACCTCTATATTATATATCAACCAATTGAAACATCCAATTATTCAAACAAACGTAGTGTCAAAACCAATTTCATAAGCAATGTTGCGCGGGCTTTCAACTAGTTACAAATAAATGGGTGAAAATGAAATATAACTTGTATATAAGTATTATTAGTTAATATTTCGAATATATTACATTGTAAATGCTAGATAGCTCCCATATTGTTAGTCACAAAAGTGAATCAAAAGGATGATAAGTGAAATCTTAAAAAGTTGGGTGATTAGTAACGAAAATTCTATTAATTGCCCCCTATGGGTGAAAATTGCTAAACCCCCTATAGGTGAAAATTACGATACCCCCAATAGGTTCTATTGGTGGGTATTAGTCATTTCTTGTCTTCAACCTTGTGAGTTGAGGCAATTTCATCCTTATAAATTAAAAAAAAAAAAAAGAAATTAGGTTAGACTATTTTGTGAAATACTTTCTGCTTTGAAACTAGTTTTTAATTCACATACTAAATGAAGGCTAAATAATATAATTTCCCTTATTAATTATTATTATTGGCAAGTTTTGAAGTTGTAGCTGTAGAATATATTCTTAAACTTGGAAGTGATGGATGAATATAATTATAAACTACAACATTTATTGCAATTATTTCATAAATATATTATCCAAGGAAGTAGTTGTCCCCTTAAAAAGTTTAGGAAGTTGCCTTTGCCTAAAACATAAGGGTAAATCTATATCTATATATATATATATATATATATATATATATATATATATATATATATATATATATGTAAAGCTGAATACCACTCTTGGTTGATCAACACGTGGCACATTTTGGAAGCTCTAGAATTACTCCATTTTGACACATTGGATTGACAAACCAGTCAATTTTCTCTATCTTGATATGTTGGGTTGGTATTTATTACTCCATCTATAATTATTAATTAATTAAAAAAATGAGATCTGGATTAATAATTAATAATAATAATCATAATGCAGATGCATTGCATTGCATTGGCATTCCAAAGATGTGCATTACTAACAAGTATACAGGTGTATTGGATTGCTATTACTAATTGTGGTTTAATGACATCGGTCTAGGATTGCTATTAATAATCATATAGGTGCATTGTATTGACATTGGAAAACTTTCTTCATATTCAATTCGTATTTAATTGCGTTGGTATTCGGAAGATCTAAATAAGGGGTTATAAAAGGAGCACATGTTCAGTTGTGTATCATCATAATTTGTTAGTTGGTGTCAACAATACATTTGGTCTTTTGTTAATTGTTTATAGGTCATTTTAGTTTGTGTCAATAATATGTCTATTGTTCATGGTTTTTTTTTTTTTTATCAATGATTTTTTATTTATTTATGTTTTTATTGTTGTTTACAATTAAAAGATTCATGAATTGGCATGGAATAAAGGCAGGATGTCTGATTTCTTCTTGGTTCTTAAGGCTAAAAAGGATCTAGCAAATCCCTCTTTAGTTCCTTAGGGTTATCTTCGTGTGGACTACATTGGTTCGATCCTACCCTTGGGTCGGTAGTGAAATCCATTCAAAGACAAGTTGGAGGAGCCTCCAAACGTGCGTATGATTTCTTAACACTAGACTAAATTTTCTGTAGATTCTAATATATTATATAAACTGTAAATTTGTGCCTTGATCTTGGTTCTAAGGAATGATCCATGTTGTAAATAATTTTTGTTTTTCACTGCCATGACTTGATCGTTTCCTAACAATAGTGTCAAGTCAGCCAACAAGGGACTAACCAATGTTTGTCCAAATAAGGAAAGTATTCCTTCTTTTGGTTTGGACCACAAAAAAAATCAGGAAAAGAGTTTTATTCCCTAGGACCACTTAAGGAAACAATGACACATGTAAAAAAGGTCCTAAAAAGTAAGAGACAAAGATAAACAATATCTTTTTCACTTTATCAAACATGTAAATTGTCTTGGGTTGCAAATGTTTGAAGCGAGAGTGTAAGCACATCTTATTGTGTACATGCACTCTAAACGAAACAAGCTAAGACACAAGTCTAGCAATCAGTGTGCATGGAGAACTGGTGTGCACATACACAACAGATGAAACAAGCCAAATCATAAGATTGGCAACCAATGTGCACACATAACTCATAAGTTTGACAAATATGAATATTCCATAGTCTCCCTCTTTGTCAAACTTATGAAAAATGAACATAAAAAAGATTAAGAGCAAACCTGTTTCAATCAACCAATTAAACCTGCAGATTTGCACAAACAACCATACAAACAAAATAACCAACACAAATGTAAACACATAGTTAGTAGAAAAAACAAATAAAACATCAAGATAAGATAACTAAGGTGTTCAAAAGAAACAAAAACTAAAATAGTAGCAAACAAAGTAACAAACTCCCCTATGGAGAGATAACAGAAAAAAAGAATCAAAGTTTAGCTGCAAAAAAAAAAAAAAAAAAATAATAATAATAATAAATAAAAAAAAATTAAACTCCCTCATGCTTCTAATTCCCCCTATTTGTGCATAAGTCTTGAAGACTTTTGAGAGGGTAGAGAAGAGTGACCAACTTTCCTCTTGGTTTTGAGTTTTGGAGGGGCGGTGATGGTGACATAAGAGTCCTCTACTTGAACTTTAGCTTCATCTTGAATTGGAGGGGCATCGTTAGTACGTACATGGGAATCTGTTTGAGTAGCTGCATTTTCAGGGGCTTTATCTTCTTCATCAGTAGGTTCTTGGTCATCCTCATCACCAACTTTTTCTTCTTCCTCATCAACGATGTCTTTCTCATCTTCATTAGTTGCCTGTTCTTCTTCAACTTGAATCTCAGGAGCAGCATCTTTAGCAGGCATGTTAGGAGTAGGAATGACAGTAGGAGCAACTAGAGGTACCATATTCTGATCAGCAGGTTCTGTCAGAACTGACTTCTTTTTCTTCATTTGCTTCTTCTTCAGATTAGTCTCCATTTTGTCCATCCATGAATACAGAGAAATTTGAATTTCCTTCACATATTGAAGAACAGACTCCATTGAAGTTTCCAAGTCTTGCATGGCAACAAAAAGCTTGGTCTGCCAAGTGTTAGTCCTTATTTGATCAATCGAGGAAGATGAGGGCAAGTTCCTTGTTGGCTATCTAAAAGACTTCTTGGTGACAATCTTTATTTTCAAATTAGGTTCCACTTCATAGGATTTAGGCTTGTAAGTGGAAATTGTCTTGTAGATTAAAGAAGGAAAACACAAAATCTGCAGAGAATGAGTTGATTGCGCTGCAACTCTAATACTAGTAAAAATCAATTTAGCCAAATCAATCTTTTTCCTTTGAGCAATTCCATAAAAGAGTTGTGCTTGTTCTGGTCTAACAATTGGATTGTGCATGGAAGAAGACCAATTTGTCAGTGAGATTTTAAACAACAGTTTGCAAAATGGTGTGACCACACTAGGCTAAAGAACACTAGTTATTGGCCAAACAGCAATTGAACCACTAGTGATCACTTTGACAATTTTGTCTTAGTCTAAACTCTTCAAATCAAAGTTCTTTTTGCTCTTCCTCAAACCAAGAGCGTCCTTAACAACATCCTTCGTAAACAAGACCTAATGTCTTCTAAACATAGACTCTATCATTGTGTTCATTTGAATTTGGTTCAACATTATCTAAGCCAAAATTGGCCTAAAACTCTTGAACAAGAGTTTGGATAGGGGCAGTCAAACCAGTGATAGTTCCTAACCAATTCCTTTCCTTCATCATTGCATGGAATTCATCAAAATCTTCTAACCTGACATTTGCTTCGCACATAATTGTCTTCTTGACAATGTGGCTCTTAAATCTAATTTTGGCAATAGGTAAAACAAAAGGAGAGAATTTACCAGATGAAGGTGTAATGTTTCACTAGGAAAGTATTCACTGAGTATCCTATAGAGAGAATCAAGAGAATTGTTAGCTTAAAAAGGGTGTTCGTCAAAAATTTTTATCCTTATTCTAGTTATAACATACTATTACACAAAGATTATTTCTCACATATATAAATCCACATTAAATTTCTTCACTGAGATAGTGTGTACAATCCTCTTGCCAGCTTAACGTCTCCCAAACACTACAATTTAATACATGCAAAAATAAGGAAAGCAACGGGGTGAGCTATAAATGCTCAATAAGTAAACCAAATCTAACTATGCTCTTACTCCGTTGTCCCCATTTTTGCTGTCCTGCTTCTAAATTTTTGCTTGCTTTCTCACTTTATTCTCAGGTGTACTACTTAGCAGTCTTCTATTTTTCTCAAATCTTTCTAAATCCTTCTAGTGTTGTGCTATTCTTTATCATTTTATTTCTCTTCTCTACTAGATTATAACTTTCTGTTTCTTTCTCTACTCAACAAATCACTAAGTTCCTTTGCTATTTGTCATGTTTCTAATTTCTGTTCTTTTCTAGCATGTATCTAATTTCTGTTCTTTTCTTGTATATCTCTAATTTCTTTTCTTTTCTATTCTCGTAGGCTTCTATTTTCTTTTCTTCTCTATTCTCATGGGCTTCTATTTTCTTTTCTTCTCTATTCTCATGGGTTTCTATTTTCTTTTCTTCTCTATTCTCATGGGCTTCTATTTTCTTTTCTTGATTAGTCAGACACGCAATAATAAAATAAACTGTTTAATCTATGCATAAATGCATAAGATGCAATGCACATAAAATGTCTGATGCATATGCAAATTATCATGTTTGTATTCTTTCTGAAAATTCTTTTCTAATTCTTTTCCTTTCTTTCTAAAATTCTTTATGTTTTCTATTTCTTATTCTATTTTTCTTTCTTTCTAAAATTCTTTTTGTATTCTATTTCTTATTCTATTTTCCTTTCTTTATGAAATTCTTTCTGTATTCTATTCTGGTTTGCCGATCAGACTAGGCTGAGGCATGGATTTGGAACCCTGGTCGTGTGAGCGTATTCTGAAATTCTTTCTGGGTACAATCCTCATCCACATGCACTTCTAGCAGACTGTACAATTCTATTTTCTATTCTGAGGCCGCTCACTAATGGCGGCGTGCATGTGGGAAAACTTATGCATCTCTGTCGCCACTAGGTAACACAGTGAATGCTCACAGGTTCCCCATCGTAACAGCCCTCTGAAAACATGCTCTATAAATCTGCAACATAACTAGTTAGATATTTTCCAATAATTTTAAAATTTCTGAATATGCTATGCTATGTCATGCATTTATATGTTGTCTATGCATGATCCCAAAATACGTGTCTGACTCTAGCATGTATTCTATTAATTCTAAGGCTTTTATTTCTATGCTTTTCTGGAAAGCCCAAAGTTCTATTCTAGTAACACGCTTAAATTGAACATTTTCTATTTTATTCTTTATTTTTGAATTCTATGCATCGTGTGTACGCGATTCTATAATTTCTACATAATTCTGTAATTCTTCAATTCTATCATGCTATGTAAAATGTACACGTACACAATTACATTATCTCTCACAAATTCTACTATCTAATATTTTCTAATGTAACAAACATGCCTTGTACAATTTTCTAAATACAAATCTTAATGCCATAAATTTTCATTCTCTTAACATGACCATCAACATTGTTATACATGCCCTTGTCTCTTCTTTTCTTTTGGCTACATTCTATACATTAATTTATATTGCCATATTAATCATTGTAAATTCAATCTAACATATGGCACAACATATATACTTTGGCTAAATTCTAATTTCTTTCTAACATTCTTAACTAAACTTTCAGCCAATACAACATATTCTCAAGATCTTCTAGCACAATTCTTTAGCTTGTAATATATAATAAGGCATGAAAACTATACTCATACCAATCAATTTCTAAAATGGTCATGTATTTAATACATAAACTAAACTTCTATTTCTTTGATGTTTCTTTGATATTTATACTTGGGAAAGCTTTTCTATTCTTCACACAATAAAATCACTTATTACACATTGTTTATAACTAATCTCAAAACAAAAAACAACAATATACTCATTTGGCCAAGCCATTCTTTGAATGATCTTTCTAATTTCAAGCATACAAGCTTGACAATTTATGGTGGCATATTGTAATATTATAATATAATCACCCATCTTTTACTATCATCAATGCTACACTATTGTAACAATTTAATATGTAATTCTTGCCATCATTTTTCTAAAGTCATAAGTTTCAAAACTTATAATTCAATGACTAAATACAATATGCCATTCAAACTAATGCTAAAATGTTCAAGCAACTTGAGCCATGCACTAAAAGCCATTCTGTAACACCCACATTGAGGTCCATAACTCTACTTATGTCTTAATGGCTTTAGTATTACTTATTCCAAGGTGAAAGAAAGAAAATTGGCATTTTCACTTTTCGTCGCAGCAAATGAATTTTGTCGCTATGGTAATGAATTCACTGCCCAAATTCGTCAGTCAGAAATTTTAGACTTTGCCGAGGCAAAGAAAAAAGGTTGCCAAGGCAAAGAACTCTCTGGAATTTTTGAGAAAAATCTGGAAAACTTGCTTAAGGGCAAAATGGTCATTCCACCCATAATTAGTTGAAAGTGTAGGGAGTGAAAAGAAGTAGAATTACATGGAGAATGCAATGGAAATGAGGACATTATTGTAATTGACTAAAGGGCAAAGGTGGAATTTCTTAGAAAGTGCAAGGGTAAAATGGGAAAGTATAAATAATATTATGTGTTATTAAGGGCTCAGAGATGAAACCTAGCCATTTTTACCTCCATTCACGGCACCTTCATCCCTAAAAGCTCTCAAATTTTCTCCAATTAATTTCCAAGGAAATCCATAGAATTTGGTTCACTTTTGATAGATTTTCAATCCTAAGCATTCAAAGTAGAGCTGGGCAAGGGACCGGTTCCTTGCGGGCCCAGGCCTAGGCTCGTTTGGGACTGGTCCCAGGCCTTAGGCCTGGTCGGGACTGGTCCCATGGGCCCATGACCGATCCTAGGACCGGTCCCATGGGGTTTGGATAATTTTATTTTCCCCCCTTGATTTTTTTTTATATTTTGGGGGAAAACAAAATTTTATAGGGGGTTTTTAGTATTTTTTAGGGGTTGATTAGTAAGTTTCTAAAATTTTAATTAATTTTAAAAAATAATAAATTAATAGTTAATTTTAATTTTTAACATAAATGTAATATTCACATTTCACACATTCACGCTTCACAAATAAACAATTAAATAATTTTTTTTATTAAATTATTCATCTTCAATTTCATCGTCAACACTAGTTACATTATTCAAATCTGTATTCCTAAAGAGTTCGAGTAGTTCGGGATCTTCAGGGTGCTGTTGTAGTCTTCTTTCTACATGAGTCCAATCCCGTAAATACGTTATCACTTCAATCATCTCATCGGTTAAAAAACATCTTCTATCTTCAACAATCCGACCACTCGTTGAAAATGTTGACTCGGATGCAATTGTAGAAACCGGCACAGATAAAATGTCACATGCCATTTGGGATATAATGGGGAATAGACTTTCATGTTGGTTCCACCATTGAAGAATATCCATGTCAAGTTGCTCCTTCATCGTCATAAAATTCAGGTCCACTTGTAGATAGCGAGTCATCTCATTTGGTCCATGTATGTACGAGCTTCCGCCACGTTCCACATATGCCCACTTGCTCGATCCTTGAGAGGGGGCTGCATCAAGGCCCTGATCACCTCTCCTAGACGTTCCACTTCCACTTTCACTTCTATTGTACCTGTTCTCATATAAAGAAAAAAGCCTATCCAATTTGTGTTTAAAGTCAGTCAAATAAGACATATAATCATGTCCTAAATAATGGCCTAACTTAATAATTACATCGTTAACTACGGATAATTTAAACCTAGGATCTAGAAAAAGGCCTAATCCATATAAGAATGGAATATCTAACCAATATCTCTTATATTTTTCTTCCATACTTGAAACAATTTCACTTAAAATGTTATCATATCTATATTGAGCAAAAGTTTTAGCAATTTGAACTAAAATATCTAACACTAAATTAGTAGTTGGATAATAAATACCACTTAATGTATTAGTAGCATCATAAAAAAATTTAAGAAATGAAAAAAATTTTAAGAAATGAATAAAAAAGTTCACAAACCGCCCAATCATCATAGTCGACAACTTCCTCTGGATAGTTCTTCCGGTTGACGAAATCTGTAATTGTTTCACGGTTGGCAAAGTTTTTTCCAACATCAAGTAGGTAGAGTTCCACCGGATAGGCATGTCTGTACATAACATCAAAGGTCGAACCGGTGGCTCCTCTTGCTTACAATATTTGATGTACTCCTGCCATCTTTTATTGCTACCGCCGACGATAAATCCGATAGCTCTACGCACCCTTTCCATCTTTGAATGTATAGCATCTAAACCTGCTTTAACTATCAAATTGATGACATGACAAGCACATCTCTGGTGATAAAATTTGCCTGCACCAAGTGGATCCAATTTCTTTTCAAATAAAGAGATTGTTGTGGTGTTAGCAGTTGCATTATCAAGCGTTAGCGCTACAACTCTATCAGTTAATAAATATTCTTGCAAAACTTCAAGAATTGTAAAATAAATAGTTTCAGCACTATGTTTTTCATATAATGGTTTAAAACCTATCAATTTTTGTTGTAAACCCCAATTATGATATAAGAAATGTACTATGACAGTTAAAAAATCGGTTTTTGATCTACAAGCCCATATGTCTGATGTAAGTGCAACAGATATATTCCTAAAATTTTGAAATTCGTTTTTAAGTTTATTATTTATTTTGTTATAAAGTTTTAGTATATTTCTTCTACTTGTACTTCTACTAATAGGGGTATATGCTAGAAAAATGCAGTTTTAACCATATTAACAAAAAAAGGATTTTTAGATAAACAAATGGGAGAGTCCATAGCAACTATATATCTTGCTATTTCCTCTCATGCAACATGTTTATTGTATTACCATGTTGAGAGAGTTGAGGATTGTGGATTAAAATTAAGTTGAGTTTGAATTTGTCTACCTGATCCGCTTGAAGATGCATTTATTTGGGGATGCTTCTTCTCTACGTGTCGTCGCATCGTCGAAGTCCCCTTCTCAGCGCCAATAATGGTTCCACATAAATTACATATCCTACATGATTCTTCCCCCTCCCCATTTGTCTTTGGCCGTTTTGATTTGGTGAATTATCGCGAGACATCGGATACGACCCTCTTTGACGGTCGGGGGGGTTGGCCTATGTTCGTGCCCGTTGACTCGCAGCTCGCATGTGTTTGGCTACACCTCATCCCGACCGAATGTGGTTGTGGAATTACAACTACGTCCTTTGGAGGAAATGATGAAAATGGATTGAAGGCTTCAATTTCTTCGGTGGATGGAACGTAAAACTCATTTGGGGAAGACATTATAAATTTATGATAAAATAATAAATAATTAAAATGAAAAGAAATTAAATAATAATATGAAATTATGATGATATTGAAAAATAGAAAAAAATTTGAATAATATAAATAAATAATATGAATAAATTATAAATATAAATTGAATGAGAAATTGATTGGAGATTTGGAGTAGAGAGATTGAGAGAATGAAAGAATGAGAGATTGATTGGTGTAAATAAAATGAAAGGTTTTAGGGTTATTTATAGTGTAGTTGTGGGGGGGAAAATGAAAAAAAAAAACTTATAAATATTTAGTTTATAACCGTTGGTCGTTGCTAGACCTTGTAGTCCAACGGTTATAAAAAGTAAAATATATATATATATATATATTTTTTTAATAAATTTTACAAAATTTCATTTTAGCCCTTATAATTTATACTTATTCAAGGGGTTTAATATAATTTTACAAAGGGCTTAAATGAAAAAGTGCAAAAAAAATTTAGGCCCAGGCCCGGGCCTTGGAAGAGGGCCCAGTGGAGGGCCCGGGCCCTCCTCCTTAGGCCTGGTCCCGTTTTGGGACCAGGCCTCTTAGGACCGGTCCTCCCAAGGACCGGTCCTAAAACCGGGTTTTGATGCTGGGCTTTTGGGCCCGATCCCAAATGCCCAGCTCTAATTCAAAGGTAAGATCCTTGCACTAAGATGTGAGATTAAATTTTTTTTAAAGTGTTGAATTCTTATGGTTTATATGCTTAGGGTTTAAGAGAAGAAGAGTTGTATCAAGGGAAGACTAAAGTGTTTGTGTTGCTTACATCTAAGGTAAGTAAATCCAACCCTAGTTATGATTTAAGCAATAATTGTGTAGAGAGATTGAGATTCTTATATCTATGTATGTGTTTGTATGTTGAGAATTGTTGATGGAATTGATGTTGAATGATGGTTAGAATTCAGCCATAATAAGTAGTGTTTATGTATGTGGTGAATTGGTGGAAGTTTGGAGAAGTTATAGAAAAAATGGAGTAGAGTTGTGAAGTGTAATTCCTGGCTAGGTTTGAAGTTGATTTTAGGGAGTTTTGCTCCAAATTTTGGTGGCTTGAGAGAGATGTAGAAGTGTAGCCAATTTAGTGTTTGTATGTGCATGCAAATTGTTTGATGAAATTTCAAAGTGAAGTGCATGCATGAATATGATAGCTTGTGATCTTGATATGAGTTTGTAGATGGTAGAGAATGACATGTCCACATATCATATTGCATTCTTGCATTTAAGCATTTGAATTTAGAAAGAATAACAAGAATAAGCCTATCTACATGTATACATACCTATATGAGAACACTAAAGAACAAAGAGAAAGAAAGAAAAGAAAATTCATTATAGATTCAATTATTAAAGAAAAGAAAAGAAACTGAATTCTTATTTAAAAGAAAGATAAGAGAAGAGAAAGTTGTTGCGATGAGGACCCCGTGAGTGACAGAGAAACAGAATAGCCCTACATGCACATCGCCTTCAGTGAGCGGCCTCAAAATAGAAAGAAGAATTTGTACAATCCGTTAAAAGTGCATGTGGATGAGGACTGTACCCAGAAAGAATTTCAGAATACACTCACATAGCCAGGGTTCCAAATCCATGCCTCAACCGAGTCCGATCGGCAAACCAAAATAGAAGAGAAAAGAAAGAAAGAAAGAAAGAAGAGAAACACAAAAAAAAGAAAGGAAACAGAATAAGAAAACAGAAATACAGAAAAGAAAATGCATCTCCTATGCATTTGTGCATATGCATTATGCCATTTCTACTATCCAGAATTAGTTTTACTAATTGTGCTTACATATCAGTAAGTGAGAAACTAGAACATTAGAAAGAGCAGAGAAGAATAGAGAAGTTTGGTTTAAGGAAAGAAATTCATAGTACGAGTAACAGAGGAAGAAGGGTAGTATAGTGGATTTACTTACTGGGCAATTAGTACTCACTCCGTTGATTTCACTATTTTTGCAGGTAATAGATGAGATGCGGTCGGATGGAACGTCAAGAAGCGGAGGAGTTTGGCAACACTGTCTAATTGTACCTTGATACATATATGTTTTTCTATGACATATTTAGTGAGTTTTACTTTATACTTCCCAAAGTATACTAGCTAGAGAGAAATATTACATTTTTGGTATCAGAGTAGTGGTTTTGGGAAAAGAAAGAGCCTTTTATTAGAGTGATTTGGCAGTGTGCCTCTCCTGCCGCATTGACGTCCCGTAGTCGACTGTTGTAAGTTATTTCTTTCCTTACTTATAGTAGTAGATGAGTTAATTTAGTTGACTAAAAGTGTTGTTGCTATGTAGATGAGATGTAAGACTCGATCAGGTAGTAAGAATGCATTGAGTATGGGTGAACCATCCAACCCGTCATAATCTACTCCCCTTGTCCTTGATGAAGCAAGGATTCGTAATATTATACAACAAGTATTTGTAGAGAATTAGGGGAGATCTATATCGGAGAGAGTTGAGACCCCAGTTATTATACCAACCACCAGAGAAGAAAGAGAAAGGTCGGTACCCCCGATATGTAGAATCGTATTGAGCCTATTTACGGGTTGCCTAGTCAACATTAGCCATCATAATTCAGGGGTACGACGAACCCAATAGTGGCAGAAGAATGGTTTAGATCTGTGGAGCGTACGACGACACTTTTCCCCATGATAGATCGGGAGAAGATTTGGTATGCCAGTTTTCTGTTTAGGGGTGATGCCCATATATGGTGGGAATTGATGGAGGATACTCACGATATAGCCACTATTACCTGGGGAGATTTTAGAAGATTGTTTAAGGCAGAATATAGAACAATTGATCGAGTTCATGAAAAGACTCAAGAGTTTATCAGTTTGCAACAGGGGACTAGTTCAGTGAAAGAATATTCTGTATGATTTAATTCCTTGGCGAGGTTTGTGCCAGGTATAGTGAGCACACTAGATTTGAGAATGAATAAGTTTGTGCATGGGCTAAATCTAGAAATAGCCCAAGATGTGATGGCAGGTGCCCAACCCCCTCAGACCAATAGTGAGGCCTTGGAACGAGCCTTACAGCCTGACATATTTGTAAATAAGCTAACACCAGTAATTCCATCAGCAGTAGCACCTAGTGTTCCACTTACCATTCCACAGAAAGATAGAGCTGATGCCCCTAATAATAGAGAAGTGAAGAATAAGAAAAGATTTCAACCAAAGAAGAATATGAGGGATTGGTAGACTAAAAGGCCGAGAATTGTTCATTGACGCGACGAAAAGTGAAAATGCTAATTTTCTTCGTTTCACCTTGGAATAAGTAATACTAAAGGCATTAAGACTGTAATATTCTTTCTAACTAGTATACTTGGGAGTTATAAAATGAAAACTCACTAAATATATCATAGAAAAGCATATATGGATATAAGTATAATGTAATGGGCCCAAAAATAGCATTACTTTTATATACAAATCGCTACATCAAGTAACATAGTCACAAAAATAAACTCAAAAATATAGTCCGACAGTGTTGCCTTTCTCCTCCGCTACTTGACGTCCCATCCGACCGCATCTCATCTACTACCTGCAAAAACAGTGAAATCAACAGGGTGAGAACTAATTGCTCAGTAAGTAAACCCACAACACTTCTATTGTTTCTCCATTACTTAGATTCTGAATTTTCTTTTCTTACACCAAGCTTCTCTATTCTTCTCTGTTTTCTACGATTCTAGTTTCTCACTTACCGATATGTAAGCACAAATAGGGAAACTAACTCAGGATAGTAGAAATGGTATGATGCATATGCACAGATGCATAAACTTTTCTATGCAATGCATTTTCTTTTCTGTTTTCTGTTTTCTTTCTTTTTTTGTTTCAATTTTCTCTTTTCTATTCTTTCTTTCTTTCTTTTTTTGCTGATCGGACTCGGTTGAGGCATGGATTTGGAACCCTGGCCGTGTGAGTGTATTCTCAAATTCTTTCTTGGATACAGTCCTCATCTACATGCACTTCTTACGGACTATACAAATTCTTCTTTCTTATTCAAAGGCCGCTCACTAAAGGCAGCGTGCATGCAGGGTTATTCTTCTCTGTCACTCACGGGCTCCCCATCTCAACAACCTTCTCTTTTCTTTTCTTTTTATATTTCTTTAAGTAAAATTTCAGATTTGAATTGTTCTTTAATTATATTTTTTAAAACAATAATTCTACATTTAATTGCTTTTCTTTCTTTCTCTTTATTCTTTAATGTTCTCATACATGTATATGTGCATGTAAATATGCTCATTCTTCGCTATTCTTTCTAAATGCAAATGCTCAAATGTATGAATGCACTATGGCATCTTAAGATATCATTATGGAACTAATATTCTCTACCAACAACATTTCCATAACAAGATAATAATCTAGCACACTCATATATGCACTTCACTTTGAAATTTCATCAAACACCTTACATGCACATACAAACCCTAAAATTGGTTACACTTCCACATATTTCACAAGCCACCAAAATTGGAGCAAAAACTCCCTAAGGCCAACAACCACCCTAATCGAATTTCATTCTCCACCATTCCACATCTATTCTTTCATATTTCATCCAAAATCCCATCAACTCAACACATACAAATACATCACTTCTCATCACATACCAATAAATCAATTCTCATCACATACTAATAAATCAATTCTCATCACATACTAATAGGTCACTTCTCATCACATATAATAAATTACTTCTCATCACATATAATAAATTACTTCTCATGGCCATGAAATTCACATATCAAACAACCTCTTTCAATCCATAATTCTCATCATCCAAACACACATACAACATATAAAAATTTCTCTTCACAAGTACTTATCCAATCAAAGCTATTGTTGGATTTACTTACATTGAATTTGAGCAATTCCAACACAATAATCTCTCTTTTGTAGAATTCCCCTTACCTCTTAAACCCTAAGCATATAAAACCATAAGAATTCAAAACTTTAAAATTTAATATCACATCTTGGTGCAAGAATCTTACCTTTGGATGCTTAGGATTGAAAATCTATCAAAATTGAACTAAAATCCTATGAATTTCCTTGAAAATTGAGTGAAGAAATTTGAGAGAATTTAGGGTGAAGGTGGCATGAACTATGAGTAGAGTGGCTAGAGTTTCTCTTCTTGAACTCTTATTATATATATATATATATATAGTTATAGTTTCCCATTTTACCCTTGCACTTTCTAAAAATTTCATCTATGTCCCTTAGTCAATTACAAAAATGCCCTCATTTTTATTAACTTCTCTATGTTATTCTACTTCTTTTCACTCTCCACTTTTTCAACTAATTATGAGTGAAAAGAACATTTTACCCCTAATAACATTTTAAAGAATTTCCTTAACACTTGTCCAAGATAACTTTAACAAAATTCAACTAAGGGTATGAAGGCATAAATAAAGCTACGTACCTTGATGTGGGCATTACAAAGACATAAGTAGAGTTACGTACCTTGATGTGGGTGTTACACATTCAGTTCATTGGACCAACATAACCAAGTGTTATTCTAAATTTCAGCATAACAAAATGCACTCTTGAATACTAAAACTTACACTTGGTTAAGCCTAGCATAACCTTTCAACTCTAATTCTTTCCTTTCTCAAACAATTTCTTCAACAGGATTTAACAAACTCATGCATGCATTTCTCTTTGAATTTTCATTAAACAATTCACATACACATGCACATGCAAATACTTGGTTGGCCACACTTCCACATCTCTCCAAATTCACCAAAATTGGAGCAAAAACTCACTAAATTTAACTTCAAATCTGGCCAGATTCAACACTTCAAAATTTCATCAACAATTCTTCCATATTTCATCCATAATTCCACCAAATCACCACATACCCATGAACTACTTCTCATGGCTGGAATTTTACACATCATTCAACATTAAAACAGCCAATAATTCTCACCATACAATCACATACAAACATACACAAATCAATCTACACAAATATTGCTCAAATCAAAACTAAAATTGGATTTACCTACCTTATTCTTGCAAGAATCCTTTTCTTTGCTTCCTTTCCTCACTTTCTCCATTGATTCATGCTAAAACATATAAATTCATGAGAACTCATTCTTATAAAATACAAATCACAAACTTTTGTGCTAGAATCTTACCTTTGGATGCTTTAGGATTGAAAATCTACAAAAATTTAAGCTAAACCCTATGATTTCTCTTTAAAATTTGATGAAGAATCTTGAGAGAAAATGGATGAGAGGTGGCGTGCTCAAGGGTGAGAATGGCTAGGGTTTGTCAATTGAAGCCTTATAACTATATATATTTCCATTTTGCCCTTGTACTTTTATGATAATTCCAATTATGCCATACGTGCATTTACCGATATACCCTCATTTCAATGGATTTAACACATGTTCTTGGTCATTTTCACTCCCCACTCTTTGATCTAGTTGTGAGTGAAAAGACCATTTTACCCTTATACTTTAATTTCTTTCTATTACTTTACAAACACATATTTATCTCGGCATCACATCACGTGTATTTTCCATAATCTTTCTACCACTCTATTCTCATGGCTAGCACACTTAATACATTATATTTATCATACTCACTTTTCACTTGAACACATGATTCTATGTGAAATGACCATTTTGGCCCTATTGAAACTTTTATGGAGTTCCTCTATAAAACTAGTTAAATATATTCACTATGACTATAAAATAATTCCTACCATATTTCTGAATGTGGGTATTATGGGAGGCTCCTCCATAACAACTTTTCCTTTCTTTTTGGCCAATTCTGTTGAAGTCAGAGGCTTTGAAGGCATGGCTTTTGAAAAACCTTCCTTGCATGACTTCAGAGTGGCTATTGGAGTGTTGTTTGAGGCGTTGTTCGACGCCAAAAAGGATTTTTCAGGCAACTTCTCAGGTGAGGCAGCCGTAGACCTCTTCTGTGAGCGCATGGAGTCCTGGTTATCATTGGAAACAGGGGAAGAAACAGGTAAGGATGTACGGCTGGTCTCTTCCTCCTAGGACTCTTTTAGTGTTGCAGAATCAGACTCCGCTGGTGTTTTCTCTTTCATTGCCTTTTTCTTGCTGAATTTCTTCAGATCTTGATATCCTTTCTTGAGTGATTCCTCCATGGCCTTCCTTTTCGGGTTCTCAATAGCTTTCTTTCTTGAATCCATGAGAGAAAAACAAAGAAAAATCAGTGAAATTTTGAGAGAAAAAAAAAAATTGTGAGGAATAGAGAACACAATCGACGCTACTAGGGTTTTAGAAAATGAAGTTTGACGCAAAAAAGATTAGGGCAACACATTTATGGCAAGCGGTGATTCTGAGACGCTAAAAAAGAGTTATATCAAAAATAGAACTCCACCCTAAATGTGTGTACATTTGCAATCATGTGAGCACACAACATCCTAAAAGAACATCATAAATCTTCAAAAGACTAGACTTTATTAAACAATTTTAAAAATCATAAAATTAAAATGATGAAATGATTCACATGAATTTTTGAGGGTCAAGACAGTCAATCTGTGTAAATCATCCTTATAATTCAAAATTTTCAATCTTAAAAGGCACAAAAACTCATACGAAAGTTGTCAACATAATGTAATAAAAAACAACACTTCCTTAATCACACACAAGTGAGATAAATTTCCAAGAGCTTGTCTTAGTGTGTGATAGTGTCCTCAAGGGGATAAAATGGCACATTGGTCAGTTTTAAATTTTGCAAGAGAAGCTCCCCCTTCTCTCATGCCCAACTATATTTGCATTTTTCTTTTTCAACATAGAAAATAAAGATTTATCTTTTCATTTTGATCAAAGGGCAAATAACTCTCATAAACATAACCAAAATGTAGCTTTCACACTTGCAAGAAGGTAGTCCTCTTAATGGTAGATTTTCCAAGATACAAGAGTCTCTCCAAATTAGAAAATTACTCAAAACAACTTTCACACTTCATGCAAGGTAGCTCTTTCATAATGGTGACAAGAATGGACAAACATCTCATGATGAGATAAGGTCATGTTATAGAGAGAGTCTCAGTGGACACAGCATACCAGAGTTAGCACACAGATAAGAGAAAATAAATGACAATTAGAGTGCTAGCACAGATCAAGGAATCTTGACAAACAAAAATAAAAGTAGCATGTTCATGCTTTATTCATCAACTAAAATGAAAAACTATTCAAGATGAAGTAGTCCAATGGACTTCCTCAAGAAAACAAAAGTATCATAGTCAAGTGCTTTTGTAAATAAATCAACCAATTGGGATTTTGTCTTCACATAAGCAAGTGCAATGATGTTCTCCTCAACTAACTCTCTAGTGAAATGATGTCTTATGTCAATGTGCTTAGTCCTAGAATGCTAGATTGGATTCTTAGAGATGTTAATGGCACTCATGTTATCACGAAAAATTGCCACACAATCTTGATCAACACCATAATCATTCAACATTTGTTTTAACCATAAAATTTGAGTGCAACAACTCCCTGCGGCAATTTACTCAACCTCGGCAATGGATAGGACGATTGCATTTTGCTTCTTGTTGTACCACGTGACAAGATTGTTTCCAAGATAGAAGTATCCACCTGAAGTACTTTTTCTATCATCCAAACTTCCTACCCAATTCGCATCACTGTATCTTACCAAACAACTGTTAGAATCAAATGAGTACCAAAGGCCAAAATCACACATACTTGAAACCTATTTCAAGATTCTTTTCATTGCATTCAAGTGCAACTCAGAAGGGTTAGCACAAACACCAACACTAAAGTAAATATTAGGACGGCTTGCAGTTAAGTAAAGAAGACTTCTAATCATGCTTCTGTGCATCTTATTGTCTACCTTTTTACCATGTTCATCTTTGGATAGTTTAAGGGTAGCACTCATAGGGATTCTAGCATGCTTTGCATTTTCTAAGCAAAATCTTTTCAACATGTTTCTAGCATTTGATTGGGAAACAAACATGCCATTATTCATTTGTTTAATTTGAAGTCCAAGAAACATATTCAATTCCCCAACCATACTCATCTCAAACTCATTTTTCATCAGACTAATGAATTCAAGTGCATGTGAATGAGATGTAGAACCAAACACAATATCATCAACGTAAATCTGTGCACACATGATTTCATTGTTAGCACGCTTGATAAAGAGGGTTTTGTCGGCATTACCTCATTCATAGTTATGCTCAAGAATAAAAGTTGTCAACCTTTCATACCAGGCCCGTGGGGCTTGTTCCAAACCATAAAGAGCTTTCTTCAATCTAAATACATGATCAGGTTTGTGGGGGTCTTGAAAACCAATTGGTTGTTCAACATACACTTCTTCGGTGAGCATTCCATTTAAGAAGGCATTTTTGACATCCATTTAGAACAATTTGATCTTGAGGCAGTATGCAACAGAAAGCAACAACCGGATTTATTAAAGTCGAGCAATAGGTGCAAAGGTTTCATAAAAGTCAATTTCCTCAACTTGAGTATATCCTTGAGCTACAAGCCTAGCTTTGTTCCTAACAACATTACCAAACTCATTAGTTTTATTTTTGAAAACCCATTTGGTAACTATTATGTTGATTCCCTCTGGTCTTGGTACAAGCGTCCAAATATCATTTCTTTCGAATTGTTCCAGTTCTTCTTGCATCGCCTTAATCCAATGCTCATCTTCTAAAGCTTGTTTGGCATTATTCAGTTATGCAAGAGACACATAACAAAGATGGTTAATTTCACTTTGTCTTCTCCTTCTTGTAACCATTACTTCATTTGGATCTCCAATCATGGTTGAAGGTGGATGAGCTTTTTGAACCCATGTTGGTGGATCTTTTCTCCTTTGAATGGTTTCATCATAAAGATCAACAACTAGCTCTATCCCTTCATTTTGCAATGATGAATTAGTAGATGATTCTTTGCATGGAGCAAATCCTATTGTTGTAGCACCAGAAGCAGGTGACAACACATTTAACGAATGTTTAGGTTCAGGAGATTCAGTAATGTTCACACCATCTTGTGTGGGCACATGAGGAATAAATATTTCTTGAATTTCACATTCTTGAGAGTATTCTGAAAAATCTTCAGCATCACTAAACACAACATTAATGGATTCTAAGACTTTTTTAGAACGTATGTTATAGATCCTAAATGCACGGTGATTGGAAGTATATCCAATAAAAATTCCTTTATCACTCCTAGAATCAAACTTACCTAAATTCTCTTTATCCTTCAAGATGTAACATTTGCATCCAAACACATGAAAGTAAGAGAGATTTGGTTTCTTACCTTTCCACAGCACATAGGGAGTTTGAATAGTACCTTTTCTGAGGTAAACTCTATTGGAACTATGACATGCTGTGTTAATGGCTTCTACCCAAAGTCTCGTAGGAAGCTTTTTGGCATTAAGCATCACCCTAGCCATCTCTTAAAGCAATCTATTTTTCCTTTCCACAACACCATTTTGTTGAGGCGTTTTTGGTGTTGAAAATTCATGAAATATGCCTTGCAATTCACAAAAATTAGCAAAATCAGCATTATCAAATTCCTTTCCATGGTCACTCCTTATTCTCACTATATTTGTAGCTTTATAACTCTTCTCAACAAACAACCTTTTGGCCAACTTCTGAAATGCATTGAAAGAATCAGATTTCTCACGCAAAAAATCAACCCAAGCATACCTTGAAAAATCATCAACACAAACAAACACATATCTCTTACCTCCCAAACTCTCGGTTTGCATAGGACCCATTAGATCCATATAAAGAAGTTCCAAAACATGAGGTATTGAGATTAGATAAAGCTTTATGAGATATCCTGGTTTGCTTGCCTTGATGACATGGACCGCACACATTATCTTTTGGGAGTTCAAGTTTTGGGAGTCCTTTAACCACTTCCTTTTTTGAAAATCTCACCAAGTCCTTGAAGTTCATGTGACCAAGTTTCTCATGCCACAAATTAGTGGAATCTATTTTTGAACTGAAAAATAGACACACAGTTAGAAAGCAAGTAACAATTGTCATTTGACATTTTTCCCTCAAGTGGAGAAACACCTTTACCATTCAAGATTTGACACTTGTTCTTTGAGAATTGAACCACAAAATCTTTATCATAAATTTGACTAGTAGTAATCAAATTAGCTTTCAAGCCATCAACAAGTAAGACATCTTTCAAAACAGGAAAATTAGGAAGCACAATTGACCCTTTGGCAAGAATTTTACCTTTCTTTCCATCACCATAAGTGACATGTCCACTATCAACCGATTCAAGTTCAGTTAAGAGAGATTTATTACCTGTCATATGCCTTGAACAACCACTGTCAAATACCAAAGATCATTTTGAAATGCAAGCAAGGAAGTATGAGACCCAAAACAGTTCATATCAGCCTTAGGTCTCCATACTCTTTTGGAAGAAAAACCATTGTTAGCATTATGATTTACATTAGCAACAAAACTATGGTTTTAAAAAATTTCTTTAAATAAGAAATGAACTTGAAGCATTTGGGTCTGATGTGACCCTTTTTGTTACCAAAATGACAAATAGGAATGAATTTTGATACCTTCGTAACCTGTCTTACAGCAGTTCCTTCAACAAAAGCTTTGGTGGCTTTCACAAACATGCTCGCACCAGCTTTTGATGTGCTAGCACCAGAACTGAATCCCAAACCATACCGATCTCCGAAGGATTTTACTTGACCAAGGACTTCATCAAGCTTAAGAGAACCTGCATTCAACTTATCAATGATGGCCTTAGCCTTAGTTAGTTCAGAAGTAAGAACAACAATCTTTTCAGACAAGGCTTTCTTTTGTTTCAATAAGGTAGCATTCTCAATACCAAGAGATTGTAATTTTTTAATAGCCTTTAGCCATTGGTCATACATTTTATCATATGCCTTTTGTTGTTCAGCATAGATATCAACAATGTCATCCAAAACCTCACTGTTACCATCTTCTTGATTTACGATGAAGGTTAAAACATTCTCATTATCATGTGATCATCACTCTCATCATGCTCACTCTCACTCAAAGTGGCAGCCATGGCTTTACCTTTCTTCTTTTTCAGTGTGTTAGCACACTCAGATTGTATGTGCCCAAAACCCTCACATTCAAAACACTTGATACCTTTATTTTTCTTTTCTTTATCTTTTGAAAATTTCTTTGTAAAGGTACCAGGGGTTTGATGGTCATAAGGCTTTTTCACAAAAGGTTTACGGTCATAATCACTATTATGAGGCTTTTTCATGTTTTTCTTTAAAAACTTTTCAAAATTCTTTGTAAGTAAAGCACAATTTTCATCATCCAATGAACTTAAATAACAATCATCAAAAGGATCAGAATCAACCTCATGTTTGAGAGCCAAACCTTTGCTCAGTTTCTATTTTTCCTAGTGTTGCAGATTCAGCTCATAGGTTTGGAGAGAGCCAATGAGTTCATTGTAACACCCCACTTGAGGTACATACTTCAGATTTGCTGTATTACTTAAAGGTTCACTGTTTCAGCTTCTATTGGGTTTGTATGTTGTTGTGGTTAGTTGGTTAGCCTTTAATTTAAATGGTATGTTGTATTGGTTAAGTGTTTGCCTTGGTATTGGTTGAGACTTGAGGAATTTTGGAAGAACAGTCGTCGCCTGGGTGAAGAATAGTCTTCGCCGCGGCGACGTCGGCTTGAGTAAGGCAGTGTCGGCTCTGTAACTTTTCGTCGGGGCGACGGAAGTTTCTTCGCGCGGCGACGAGCCAGTTGAAAAGTTTCTTGAGTTTTCTAGAGAATTCCTCCTTTGGGGCATAATGACCATTCTACCCCTAATTAGTAGGAAAAGTGGGGAGTAAAATGTA
Source organism: Pistacia integerrima (assembly GCA_026225825.1). Lineage (NCBI taxonomy): Eukaryota > Viridiplantae > Streptophyta > Magnoliopsida > Sapindales > Anacardiaceae > Pistacia > Pistacia integerrima. The sequence goes on from CM047744.1 coordinate 14,963,205, forward strand.
AGGAAATTTAGTAGAGAATGTGTTGGAGATGGGGGTGTAATTGTAAAGAATCAAAGGACATAGATGGAATTTTAGTGAAAGTGCAAGGGCAAAATGGGAAATGATGGTTATAATATGAGTTAAAAAGGGTTAAGTGTAGAGAAACCCTTTATTTCATCCATTTCCACCGCCTCTTCCATTCTCTAATTTCTTTCAATTTCTCCATCCAATCTTCCAAGATTTCTAAGGAACTTTTGAGTAATTTTGAGTAGATATTTCATCTAAAGCATCCTAAGGTAAGGATTCTTGCTCTAGATGTGAGTTTGCTTATAGTTATATTGAAGTCTTATTTGGTTATTATTGTTCTTGTTGTTGTTTTGAGTTGTAGAGAGAAGACAAGACAACAAAGGAAAGGAAAAGTGCTAGAGAAGTCATTTTTTTTTCACAAGGTAAGTAAATCCAACCAAGTTGAGATTTGAGTAAGCTTTTGTAAAGATGTATGCATGTATAAGTATGTAGTATGCTTGATGAGAAATTGAGTTGAGATGAGTAGCTATTTTGTGGTTGTTGGATACACTTCATGTATGAGAAGTGTTTTAATGTGTATTGAGAAATGGAACTTGAGATGAAGTTTGAGAGATGTTGTGTAAACCTATTTGGAAGTGCTTTTCTTGACAGGGATTATGGTTATATGAGGGAGTTTTCTCCCATTTTGGATGGCTAGAGAATGAAGTATAGTAGTAATTATAGTAGAGTGTTTATATGCACATGAGTTATTTGATGAAATGCCTAAGTGAAATCTGCCCTGTCACAGCCGTGACTTTCTAAGTGATTTTTGGGCATCTTACGGATTGAACTGGGCTGAGACCAAAACATAAAAGTTATATCGCTGTCTCTAAGATTTAAAACGAGACCAAAACCGTAGCAATCCAATATGTATAACGCAAGTTATGCCCTTTTTAGTGTGACCTGTGCAGGATGACTGTTTTGATGCAATATTGCATTTAGCATTTCATAAGTGCATTAGTGAGCATGAGCTATCCATACGCCATTTTTTATGCACTTAAGAAGTAGCTTGAGACATAGTAGAGAATTCAAGTATAAGCTACCTTAAGAGTAAAGAGACAGAGGGAATGAGCACTAGAGAACAAAGAGAAAAGAGAATAGAGTAGGTTCTGCGATGGGGAACCCGTGAGTAATGGGTAGAGTATTCCCACATGTACGCCGCATTGAGAGAGCGGTATGAGTATGAGAGAGAGAAGTGGTGTAGCCCGTGAGAGTGCCTGCGGATGAGGGCTATACCTGAGTACCCGAGAGAGAGATTATACACTCACATGGCCAAGGGTTTCGAATCCATGCATAACCGAGTCCGATCAGCTAGAACGAGTAGAGGTCACGTAGAGCGAGAGCGAGTCCCGGCCATGCCCCTGGTAAGATGGGGCTATGACTTACTAAAGAGAGTTAATAGAAAAGAGTTCTAAGAAAGAGAAATAGAGAGAGAAGTACCAAAGAGAATTTGAATGAGAAGTTGTAAAGAAAGAATTAGAGAGAGAGTTACGGGGTTAGACGAGTAGAGGATTTACTTACTGAGCATTATTTTAGTGCTCACCCCATTGTTTTTCCTATGTTTTGTAGGATCTAGGTGAGGACACGGTCGGATGGACGTCGGCGCACGAGGGGAAGCGGTTACACTGTCCACCATGTTTTTGATAATTTTGTATATGTTTGTAAAGAATATATATGTTTAATAAAAAGAAAATTTTGGGCCCAATTTCTTTGTACTATTTTATATGTATTTCATTATGTGTATTTATGAGTATTTGAGTAGAAAGCGGCTATTACCTTCATCGATGTCCATAGCATCCACATCTTGACATTCTTCAATGGTGGTGACCTTTGACATAAACCTCTAAGGTAAAGAGCAAAGCACTTTCCTAACAAGTTCAACATTAGAATGGGTTCTTCCCAAAGCAAAACATTCATTAGAGATATCACAAACTCTACCATAAAAATCAGTTATAGTCTCATCCTCTTCCATGTTCAAATTTTCAAAATCAGTGACAAGTCTTCTAAGCCTATTTCTTTTAACGGTACTAGTTCCCTCATTCTTGACTTGAAGTCTATCCCAAGCACCTTTAGCCAGCTCACAATTAGCTATGACTTACATTTGGTTTACATTAACAGCATCAAAAAGAGCATGAAAGGCTTTAGAGTTATAATTTGCCAAAGTTATTTCATCAGCAGTCCAACTAGTAACAGGTTTTGGTCTAGACACTTCATTTTCAATAATAATAGGGGCTATCCAACCATTCACAACTGTGGACCAGACTCTTTCATCTATAGACTAAGAAAAGCACGCATCCTAGGTCTCCATGTATAATAGTTAGGTCCTTCTAATAGAGGAGGTCTATGAGCAAACCCACATTTAGTGAAGAAACTCATGACGAAAAACAATTAGACAGATGCTAACACAGCAAATGGCAATGCACACATAGACACACAACAAATCTAAAATAAAATGCAACACATAGTAGATTTCGTCCAAACACAAGACCACTCAGATGCACACAAAAACAAGCAAAATGGGTATGAATCTACTAAAGTAACTTATCAGAACATGCTTTGATACCACTTGTTCGAGTTGGTCAACTCACTTTGGTGTTTAAGTACCCATTTTAAAGTGCAGTGGAATATTTACCAAGTAGAATATACAAATCCAATTTGAACACATCAAACATAAGTGCAAAAAATAAAGAACACAACCATATACATGGTTTGGCTAAATCCACTTTTAGCTTACATCCATGAGACCTTGTCCAGATCGAAGCAATCCACTAAGTCAAAAAAAAATTACAAGATAATGTTCAAAGTTGATCTAAGTTACAGTAAAAAGAACTCCTTGTTCAACTTTACACTTAGCACCATACTCTGAATCCTTAACATGCATGTAGCAACTCCTTGGATCTTCTTCTTATCGAGAACACACACGAGAACAGCTTGTGCAACACCAAGCTTCAAGCACCGATGCCACACACCAACATCAGCAAAGGAACCACGTTCCAAGAGCCATCAAGTTTATGTTTGGTATGGTGAGGTTTTGGCACACAATGGAAATGAACCTTGAACCTTAAGAGAAAGAATACTCTAAGAAATTCAAAGTACAATGAAACTTAATGTCAAAAGGTGAGATTCATACATGCAAGAAATAATATTATATAATGAAGGGTTATTCAATAATATAGTGCCAAGTCAGCCAACAAGGGACTGACCAATGTTTGTCAAAATAAGGAAAGTATTCCTTCTTTTGGTTTGGACCACAAAACAAATCAGGAAAAGAGTTTATTCCCTAGAACCACTTAAGGAAACAATGACACATGTAAAAAGGCCCTAAAAAGTAAGAGACAAAGATAAACAATATCTTTTTCACTTTATCAGACATGCAACTCGTGTTGGGTTGCAAATGTTTGAAGCAGAGTGTAAGCACAACCTGTTGTGTACACACACTCGAAACGAAACAAGCCAAGACACAAGTTTCGCAATTAGTGTGCACACTGAACTGATGTGCACACACACAATAGATGAAACAAGCCAAATCATAAGATTGGCAACCAATGTGCGCACATAACTCATAAGTTTGACAAATATGAATATTCCACACAAGCAAAATTGACTGAATGGATGAAGTGTAATCAACGATACCATTTTGAAAGATCATTGACTTATCTTGATTTTCCAAGAAAATGGGTTTGGAAAGATACAAAAAGACAATGGTCTCTGCGACAAAAATCAAGGTGTATTGGTAGGGTGTATTTTGCATTTCCAGGTAGTGGTGAGAAATATTATTGGCGAATGCTTGTGAACTTAGTAAGATGAGCAACATCATTTGAAGATATTCGAACTGTCAACGGAGAAATATTCAGTACATTCAAAGATGCATGTTATGCATTAGGATTGCTAGATGATGATAAAGAGTGGAATGATTGCTTGGATGAAGCATCAATGTGGGCTACCGGAAGACAGTTTAGACAGCTCTTTGTAACTATTCTTGTATATAATGAAGTGATGAGTACAAGAGACTTGTTGAAAGCAAATACAGAACGCCTATCTGAAGATATTCCCTACATTCTTAAACAGAAAATGCAGATGAAATAATTGAAATGCATTGAAAAACATATTCAAAATCATGCATTGTTCGAGATTGAAGACCTGATGAAAAAGGGAGGAATATCCTTGGCTGATTTCCCTGGAATGCCAATTCTAAACTGTTTCCCTTTTGGGAATTCACAGAATAGATTAATTGCTGAGAAATTAGATTATGACATTAACAACATCAAAATAGTGCACAGTGATTTATACAAGGGTCTCAATAATGGCCAAAGACATATATACGATTCAATCCTTGATTAGGTCAACAATCAAAGTGGAACACCATTTTTTGTTTACGAACATGGTGGAACAGGCAAAACCTTCCTATGGTCAACAATTATGGCCAAATTAAGATCCGAGGGTAAAATTGTTTTGGTTGTAGCTACATCAGGAATTGTTGCATTCCTGTTATTCAATGGAAGAATAGCATATTCACATTTTTGAATTCCTTTAGATATCATTGAGGAAAGTACATGTGATATCAAAAAGGGGACACAATTGGCAAAACTACTTGAGCAAACAGCCTTGATCATTTGGGATGAAGCACCCATGGCAAATAGGTATTGCTTTGAAGCTCTTGATAGAACTTTGAAAGATATTTTGTCTGACAAAGATCAATCAAATGCAGATAGAATATTTGGAGGCCTCACTGTTGCCCTAAGTGGTGATTTCAGACAGATTCTACCAGTTATACCAAAAGGGAAAAAAACATGACATAATACAGGCTTATTTATCATTATCTTCCCTTTGGAAACATGTAATAGTGTTGAGAGTTACAGAGAACATGAGGTTGAAGACAAACTTGGTAAACCCAATAGAATTGGATAACTTGAAGGCTTTTGGCAAATGGTTACTTGATATTGGAGAAGGAAATGATGTTGCAGAAAATGAGAGTTATAGCCAAATACTTGAAGACTTGAAAATCGATCAACATACCAGTCACGAAGAAACAATTATGAATGTTGTTTTTCTAGATTTATCTACTCAGGTAAATAATATTGACTATATGAGAGAGAGAGAGAGAGAGAGAGAGCAATATTGACACCAAAAATGAGACAGTACATAGATTGAACAACTATAGTACCTAGAGTCTGCCAACTGCTGGAAGGCGTATTTTAGCTAAGACAGCAATTGCAAAGTAGTAGGTATCTCAAACAATGATGACATTCTCTATCCGACCAAATTTCATAATTCTCTGATGTGCTCCGGCATGCACAAACATGAATTGCATCTGAAAATTGGCATTCCAGTTATGTTGCTGCGTTATTTGAATCAATTTGATGGTCTTTGCAATGGAACCAAATTGATTATAACCCATTTAGGAAAGTGGTCCATACAAGCAGTGATTATTACCGAGTCAAATATTGGTGATATTGTTACAATTCCCAGAATAATAATGTTGAATGCAGATATGAAGTGGCCTTTCAGGTTGAAGAGAAAACAGTTACCTGTGAAAGTTAGCTTCTGTATGACAATAAACAAAAGCCAGGGTCAATCACTCAAAATAGTGGGATTGTATATGAAACATCAGGTTTTTACACATGGTCAATTGTATGTCGCACTATCAAGAGTAACTTCAAGCTAAGGTATCAAGATTCTGCTAGCCTTGGAACAAGATGAATCGGTGGAGACATTGACAAATATTGTTTTCAAAGAAGTGTTTAACTGAAAGGATTGATATGTTGTATATAATATAAATCATTGTTTATAACATACAGGATTGATACATTGTATATAATATAAGACATTGTTTATGAGAGATTAATGTGAAAAATTAAAGATATTTATATGAATATGAAAAGGTCACATTAAATGTTTAAATATATATATAAACATAAATTCCTTGATACAAAGATATTTATACATTTTATATTATTATTGTCAAATACAATGAATGCTACATTATATGTGTTATGTGTTATAAATACATATTTTTTACATACACAACTCAATCACAAACTCTTGCGCAACAAATATCAACAAGATATTTAACATTAATATTACAATTAAACAGTTTAAATATTTACAGAAGTAACATTACATAGGCTGGAGATTTTTTTTCACATACACAAAAATTAGCATCAACTAAATACATCCACATCCGTAATAATAACACAACTATAAACACTTGCGTGGCAAATATTGTCAAAATATTTAATGTTAGCATTACAAACAAACGGTTTAAATATTTATAAAAGTGGCATTAAGTGGACCAAAGAAAGGTACAACAGCATTGCAGTCAATATAATCTCTATTAGGTACATCTTCTCATTTTTCAACACAATTATCTCTAAAAAACTAGAATCTTCATTTGGAAATTTGACCATAAGTTCTTTGACACAAGCTTTTCTAGTGGCCAAAAACATTTCTGACATCGAATCATAAGCCTCTTCTCTATCTTTCTCAGCTTGTGCAATTAAAGATTTGATGTTATTATTTTTTTCAGACAATTCATTACTTTTCTTTTTAAAGACTTCCTTTTGCTGCCGCTCATTTGCAAAAGACTATTCAGCATTTCTAAATGATTCTTAACAGTGTTTCAATTCGGTTTTGACCTTTTCAAACACCTCCTTTGATATCTTCAATTGTTCTTCCAATCTACGAACCTCAAAAATCACATCTTCATTTTCTTTTTTTAAATCTAAGATTACATCTTCTAAAACAAGCCAACATTCTCTGATTTCTAACAAACTTTCATAAGCCTATTTCAAAAACAATGAAATCACATTAATGTCGTCGTGCCAAATAAATTATATATTCACATGATAAAGTGGAAAAACATTACGTCTCTGAATGTTTTGCTGTCTAAATCTTCTTTAGAAAGATTTTTTCATTTTCGTTCATAATTTGTATTTGAACCCTCTTGCTGACAAGTTTTCTGCCGTTTCACCAATTTACATAATGGAATTTCTTCTAACTAATTATCTTCTTCTTCAATCAATTTAACATGGTAGGAACCAAAATCAAGTTTCACAGAATTGGAGATTGATGCAGGTAAAATAGGAGTTTGTAAAGGCATTAACAATTCTTACTTGGAATCACTGCTTGATCCTCCTTTATACAGTACTTTAGAATCATGTCTTCGAATAAATTTCATCAAGTTTTTTGGAGCCATTACTACAATTAAAAAAAAATCATCAAATAAAAAAAATAGAGAAAACAGACAATCAATCAACTCAATGGAAATTGTAAGACTGTGTTATTACTTGGGAGACGTTTAGTCTTCGTAAAACATGATAGAGACACAAGATTACAACTGATGATTGGGATTTGAAAACATAATAACATGCAAGCACTATATCAAACTACTATTAATATACTCACCATATATGACTCCAATTCTACAATTCTCATTAAAACAACAATATCTCAGACGTACTACAAAGAACACCAAAACCTTGGCAAGTGTTTTGAAAAATAAATAGATAATTAGATGATAACAATGATGGTAACCTCTGAAGCATTTATACCAGTGGCATTTCATAACATCAATTCATAAAACAACGAAAATATTATATATACTAAATACAACAAGCTAATAAACAAAATCGTAATGAGAAAAACCCCAATTTCAGCAAGATTTACCGAGAAAATAATATGCAACACAACTACCAAAGCAACGAATAAACAACCTAAGCAAAACAAACAAAATTGTAATAAGAAAGACACCAATTTCAGGAGTAAATTTACCAAGAAAATAATCTGCAACACAACTACCAGAGAAATGAATAAACAACCTGAGCACAACAAATTATCAACACAACCATCTAACAGCAACTTCTTATAACGACAATAACAAATCTCATAACTCCATAAGAATAACGTGTACTTCAATCAAAGTTAAAATCGATGACAAATTAATTAAACCAATGTAAAATAAAAAACAACATTGTCACTGTAAGTAAAGAAAATTTACTTTACTTATCTCAACTTCAGTCAACGAGAAAAGACGGATGTGGAAAACGTGACAAATAGACTAGGACAAATGCCCTTAATGCCGAAACTGACAAAGAAGACCCTAAATCCCAAAATTTACTTCAAGTAAAATACTGAACATTAAATCTGCATATTTACTTTAAATATCAACAACATTTTAAACAACAACGTTTTTCATCACTTACGAATTTTACAAAACCAAAACGACAACGCACTGTAAAACTTTAGTATTACCGTTTCAGTCGAACAGTGTCACTATAATATTGTCGTTTCAACATATACAAACTTAATATAAAAGTATAAAAGAAGGGAAAATCAAAGATTCCTTCAAAATCTCACCATCAAATGTTAAAGTAGGTGCCCTTGAGCCAATCAATTATTGTAAAATTGACTCTGTAATAAATGTTTATTTATCAATAAAAGGCATGTTCTTCTATATCGTGTATGTAATGATATATGTCCTTAGGATGGTAGAACCGTGAGGAGGGTATCAAGTGTTTCAAATCTTGATAGTGAGAACTCTATGATCACATATGGTGGTCATTCTAGAAACGTCTGTAGCCCCAGTATTATTTTGACCAAAGACACAGATAATACGGTAAGACTATCATAGTGTTGAACGACCCTGTTGAAAGGCAGTGACTGATCTCACTTGTCAAGGTTGTTTGTCGACAACCTGGTGCAACGCATGGGTGCTTGCTAGAGGCAAGTTCACTGGCAGACCCACTAGAGGATTCCATATGGATGGTAACCCCAGTGTCTATGGAATAAATCCTCTAACAGATGGTGGTGCATGTGATCCTCAGACTTGAGATCACCGAAGCATCTTGTGCACCAATTGGTGTAGTTTGACACTAGCCCAACGTAGTTCTATTCAGAGCTATCAATATGGTAGTGATTGGCTACATTGAGAAGTGTATCGAGACTATGGTGGATCGACAAAGGATTCATTACTCCTGGGTATGAAAGAAGTTATCTCCTGGGTAATTCAGTAACCTGCAATGACACTAAATCTGTGGCCACAGTGGGATTGAGTTTATACTCAATCCAATTTAATACTCCTGCCATTGGTCCAGAAACTGAATTCAAACATGTTGAGGATATCTAAGGTTAACACAATTTCTGTACCTCAGTCTCGATGAGATAACAGTTGATGAAATGATTTGATTGCACGGTAACCATACCGTTGAGAGGCTGTGGTTTCGCTGAATCCGAATCTATCCGGTGGCCATGATGCCTTGCTAGGGGCCAATCTTGGTCTGTGTGTAGTAAGAGGATTAATTGGTGTTAATCGCGATACTACACACTGACGATATGATGAGGAGCCTACGGGGTCACACACTTAGAAGATAATTTAAGAATCAATTTGTGAGAAGGGTATTTTCGTCTTTTAGGATGAAAGAGTATTTTGATAATTTCACAGTGCAATTAAATTTGCTGAGGTTGTTGCCTGTATTTAATTTTAATATTAAAATTAAATTAGTGAGATAATATTTAAATATATCTCTGTATATATTTAAATGAATTATTAATATTAATTATATATTAATTGATTTTAATTATAATAATAATTAAGTAATTAAAATACCACAAAGGGTGTGTTTGGTTGCAAGGGTAAACTAGGGTTGGAGCCCATGGCTATTCCTAAGTGGAATAGGGTTTTAATTGTTGCACTATATAAGTGCAACTTAAAATTAAAACATAAGTGAATTATTCATTCAATTAAAACCCGAGCCACCCTATCTCTCTCTCTCTCAAGAAGAAAACTTTTCTTGTTCTTCTTTCTTGATTCTTGAAGCCCTTAATTGTGCTAGCAAAATAATCAAGGGTTCTACGGATTATCTTCGTTTGGACTTTCGTGAGTGCGATCATACTTTGGATCAATTAGCGAAAAATCGCGTGAATAGAAGATGGTGAACAGTACCTTGAACAGTAACCGTGAATAGTATCATGAACAGTGTTCTTGTCTGAAATCAGAGATATTCGAAGGAGCCTCCAAATGTACGTAAGTATTCTAATCCTTGCATGGATTTACTTTATTCAGATTTTTTGTTTATAAACATGTAAACGGTATAATCTATACTCGGATCTAGGCAAAGAAAGGTAATTGATTTACCAATTGAATTTTTGTTTTCCGCTAGCGTATGGTAGATCAATGATGAGAATGCAAAATGTCATATTTACCCCCCTTAATGTCTAGTCTTTTATACTTATTTGCTGCCTAAATGTACTCATTATTTTTCTATTTTGATTTAGGATGCAAATGGAGGCGTAATTGCAAAACGGAACTAATTAAGTGAATTCGGACAGTTTCAACATTGTTTCGTAATCTGGATATAACTCTCTCATCCAAGCTCCGATTGAGATGATTAAAAATTATGTAGAACGCTAAGAAAGATATCTACAACTTTCATGTTTTGAGTTTGGAGAGATACTCGCTGCATCAATGTTGTAATCGAGCTTGAAGTTGACGCACCTGCACTGCCGATGTTCTGGAACATTCCGCCTTGTCGTGCAATTCAAATAGGCAGATCATTACAAGAAGTTTTGAAGACCTGTTGCACGCAAATTACAGCTGGAAAACACCACTTTCCTATTTATTTTAGGACTTTATTATTTTATTTCCAATTAATCAGATTAGGATAAATGTTACTTTAGGATATTAGAATATTTTGAGGAGATTGAGTAGAATTAGAATTAGAATTTAGATATTTTTAAAAGAGAGATCAGATTAGGGATTACAACACATATCACACATGCCTCTCTCTTCTCTTTTTGGGTTTTTAGGAGCAGGACTCTTTTTGGGTGGATTTTCATTTTTCCTTTGAGTTTTGATTATGGCCATGAGCGGCTAAACTTTTATAACTTGGTCGAAGGAAGCAAGACCTCAGAATCAATAAACTGTGAGATCAATCTGGGTTTTTTTCTTTAAGTGTTCAATTTATGTTTGAGTATTGAATGTTCTTCTGTGCTTATTTTAATGATTGTTGCATTTAATTACTAGGAGGCCTACTAGTTTATTAATTGTTGCAATCTACTGCTAAGTTAGATATCAAATCCGTAATTGTTTGATTCCTCTAACTTGTGAAGCAATTAAGGTTAATAATTTGCTGCGTCAGGAATTAGTAATTCTTAAGAAGAACACTCGACTAAATTAAATGCAACCGCTTGAGTTTGTGTTATTTAGCTTCATCGATTTCTCTGGGTCTTAAGGCTGCCACTAGATTAAATCTTTAGCGTTTGTCTAGGGTTGTTTAGTAGTAAGGTTAATTAGATCGCTTGTTTCTTAATTAATTACAACTAAGGAGAGATAGGAAAATAGTTCCAACGGTGAATATTCAGGGTATGAATTGATTTATTTTTGTATTGATGATCAGTTGAAAGATTCCGATGGTGGATGTTGACTTAGACCAAGGTTTGTTATTTTGATTGATTGATTAATTTGAATTGTTGTTTTCCCAAAATTGTTTATGTTTAACTCGAACACACACACACACCCCCATACTGGTTCACATAACATTAAATTCAGCTAGACACTCTCCATGGGAATGATCCTGACTCACACTACTACATGTGTTTTTTAGGTTTTAAATCTGGGTGCCTACGACAGCACGCCAATCAATTACTTACATCAAATACTTAAACTGACATTAGAAATGAATTTGAGACTAACGATTACAAAATCAATAGAATTTCAAATTCAATAATATAAGCAATAATAGTTCCATACATAAAATAACATGAATTGGAAACAGTATTTCCAATTCAACGTGCAAAAAATGTAAATATATAAGTATAATATATAGAAAATAGAGAAATCCTTATAATTCAATTGTAACGACGTAAATGACGGATAAAATACTCAATTGCGTATTACTTTGAAACCATTTCATTTTGAAATAACATTAATTGACAACAAAAGATCAGCTTGAAGCAACAGAAACTAAAATTTTACCATATGTACATAATGATATAGATATATAATACTTTTCCCATGGGAGAAGATCATCAAGCAAGTGTTACGACGTTGATGACCTAAAATGAAAGAGTTAGGAGGATGACTGATAAGAGCTTGAAAATACACATTTAGTTAGTGGTTTTTGGGGGATTAATTGTGGGAAATTAGGCTTAATTTGGTAAAGTTGCTTAATATTTTCATAATTGCCTTTTACGGGATGGCGGGTATTTTTGAGTGTTTTTCAGGTCACTAGTGCTTAAATGTTATACTCGGATGAAGAATCATGTTGGAAACGGAATGAGTGACAAGTGGAAACAAACGGATCAAGAATCAGAGTTGAATTGAAGAAGTTATGGAAATTGAAGTAAAGAGAAGATTCTAGATTACGTTCCAGCTTGCGCATGCCTCGGTATTTTGAGAATATCTTGAGCTGTATAACTCAGATTAAGACGATTCTTGGACCGTTGGAAAGCTGATTCAAAAGGTTACATTTAAAATGTTTACAACTTTTCCAAATTCCATTGTTATTGAGTTTAAAAATCAACATAGTTGAAGAACAGTGGAATGATGCAGGAAAAAGGCAGCAGCTACTGTGTCACGGCACACTTTTTCCAGTAGCTACTGTGCCGCAGCACAGTGCCGTGGCACAATCACGGAAGTCACTAGTTTTTTATCCATTTTTAGTCAGAAGAATAGGGTTAAGGGTTCCAAATCAAATAGAATTAAGGAAAAACAAAACCTAACCCTTGTGGGATATAAATAGAAGTCTTTTAGCATTATTTAGGGGATTTCTTTGGTGAGAAGAAAGGGAGAAAAATCTGGAGAGAAGAGAAGTAACAGAAATTCTGGAGCTTTGATTCACAATATAGAGAAGTTTTCCTTATTCTTTTCTTGTAAACTCATGATGAATGTTTTAATAAAGATGATTGTTTCTTTCATGTTTATTATGAACTAATTTTATTCTCTAGGGCTAAGATGTAGCCCAATCTCTTAATTATGTATTGATCTTTGATTGTTAATTTGTATTAAGAATTCTTCCTAAGTTTTACTATTATTCCTAATGCTTTTGATTCTTAAGGGCCCAAGAATTGAATGAACCAATGGACTAAGTTGAGATCGAGAGATGATACTTAGTTGGTCTACGGTAGTAAAACCATAGGTTGAGCAAATTCTAGAGATAGGTTACCGCGACTTGTGAGGTTTTGGTAAACTCCATAGAGCGTAATGATCCCCAATCGCTTAAATCTAATTAGAGATAATTCGGGTTAGTAATTAGGGGTTAATTTGATCATTGTTTGAGAGAAAGTTATTGGAAATTTAGGGAGTTTGACCTATAGGAAGAGCTTAATAAAATTAGCATAAGAGATCGATACATATGAATAAGAGTTGGTGTGAAGTCTATGCCCTAGGTCTAGTCATCTTGTTTTTACCCAAAGGTTTATTTTAATTGTTCTCTTTTCAGTTTTCTTTTTAAATTCAATTGTTTATTTAATTTAGGTTTTCCTTGATAAAATTTGGATTGATCAAATAGTAATAAGATAGTTTAATTGGTAATTGAGAACAGTAATTCCCTTGGGTTCGATATCCGTATTTTATACACTTTATTACTTGCATGATTTCGTACACTTGCGAAAATCAACAACAAGTTTTTGGCGCCGTTGCTGGGGAATTGCTTTTATATTATCAATATCAATACAAGCTATTTAGTTGCTAATTTGGTTTGTAATTTATTTATTTATTTTTTGTTTTTTGTTTTTAGTGCTTTAATTTTTATTTGTGTATTTTTAGTGTTGGACCGTACAGAGGAGTTAGTTTCAATGACAGATACAGGAGGAGAAGAAGTTCAAAAGGCACTTAAGGATTACTCAAGACCTACAATTGAGGGATGTGCTTCTAGTATTAGGAGACCACCGATTCAAGCAAATACCTTTGAGATAAAGCCAAACATTATTCAGATGATACAACATTCAATTCAATTTGCAGGGTTGTCTAGCAATGATCCTAATTTGCATATCGCAAATTTTCTGGAGCTATGCGATACATTCTGACATAATGGGGTATCTGATGATGCAATTAGGTTAAGGCTTTTCTCATTCTCTCTTCGGGATAAAGCTAAGGCTTGGTTAATTTCTCTACCACCCGGAAGCATCACTACTTGGAATGAGTTAGTTCAAGTGTTCCTTGCGAAGTATTTTCTGCCGATCAAGTCTGCCAAGATGAGGAGTGACATCACAAATTTTTTCCAACAAGATATGGAGTCGCTTTATGAAGCTTGGGAGAGATATAAGGATCTATTACGGAGGTGTCCTCACCATGGGTTACCAATATGGTCGCAAGTGCAAACATTTTACAATGGGTTGATGCCAAATATACAAGCCATGGTAGATGCTGCAAGTGGGGGAGCCTTGAATAACAAAACACCGAAGGAAGCCTATAATTTGATTGAAGTGATGGCAAGCAATAACTACATGAGGCCTTCAGAGAGAAATTCAACAAGGAAAGCAGCAGGAGTGCACGAAGTTGATGGCTACACCGCATTGGCTGCTCAACTTTCAACCATCCAAAAGCAATTAGGAGTTGCCCTAAAGGTAAATGCTATTGATACTCGTTCTCTAACTTGTGAATTTTGTGCAGGGAATCATTTGTCAAGAGATTGTCAAGTAGGGAATCCATTTTCTCCATCTCAACAAGCAAATTATGTCAACAATTTTTAAGGAGAGCAACGAAATCCATATTCCAATACATATAATCCAACATGGAGGAAACACCAAAACTTTTCATGGAGCAACAACAATGAGCAAAAACAAGCTCCTGTTTTTCAACCTCAAGAGCCAAAATCTAATTTAGAGAATGTGTTGACCAAGTTCATTGAAGAGACAAGCAAGAGGTTTGAGAAGACTAACGTCCTAGTTCAAAATCAATCAGCCTCTATTAGGAACCTTGAGACTCAAATTGGGCAAATCCACAATATTTTAGCAGGAAAAGTTCAAGGAACGTTGCCAAGTGATACCAAGAAAAATCCAAAGCAGCAACTCAATGCCATCATGTTGAGAAGTGGTAAGGAGCTAAAAAGTCAAGAAAAGCTGAAGAAACTGAGGAAAAAGCTGAAGACACGAAATTGGACATAACCAACAATGCCTCAACACAATGCCTAGGCACAAAATCCAGAATGAACAATGCCTCAACACATTACCTAGGCACAAAACCAGAACTTAAGAACAAAGCCCAAGATGTGAAGAAAGATGAAGCCTGTCTTCCGTATCCTCATAGACTACAGAACCAAAGATTAGACAAGCAATTTGGTAAGTTCATGGATATGTTTAGAAGCTTACACATAAATATTCCTTTTGTAGATATGTTGGAGCAAATGCTAAAGTATGCCAAGTTCTTAAAGGAGATCCTTATACATAAAAGGAGGTTTGAAGAACATGAGATGGTCATGCTCACCGAGGAATGTAACGCGTTACTTCAAAAGAACTACCACTGAAAGTAAGAGATCCAGGGAGTTTTAATATTCCTTGCACAATTGGTAGTTTTTTGATAAAGCTTTATGTGATTTAGGAGCCAGCATTAACTTGATGCCATTTTCTATTTTTAGGAAACTTGGTTTAGGAGAGGTGAAGCCAACCACGATTCATCTTCAATTGGCGGATAGATCCATAACGTATCCTAAGGGAGTGGTGGAGGATGTCCTAATAAAGGTAGACAAATTTATCTTTCCAGTAGATTTTGTAGTTCTTGATATGGAAGAAGACCGGAACATACCTTTAATATTTGGAAGGCCTTTTCTAGCTATAAGTAGGACTTTAATAGATGTACACCAAGGTAAACTAATCTTAAGGGTGGAATACAAACAAGTGGAGTTCAATGTTTTTAACATGATGAAATGTCCACCTGAGTCAGATACTTGCTTTAAGATTAGCATCCTTGATGACAAAGTAGCGGAAACCTTAGAAGAAAACTACCTTAGCTCACCCCTAGAAAATTGTTTAGTCAACTCTAGGATTATGGAGGCTAAATTTGAGAGGGTAGATGAACAACAATTCAAGCCTTATGTGTATGGTGGATTGAAGGATAGAAGGGTTTGAATTTTCCTAGATGATCCAGATTGAAGGAGTCAAAAAGTCGAGCTTACGACTCTAATGAAGCACTTCTTGGGAGGCAACCCAAGCTCTTTAATTTAATTTTGGTTTTTGTTTTGAATTTATTTTAGATTTTTGTTTAATGTGTTAAGTTGTGATAACTTTGGTTTGGTTTGATATGTTAGTTGTTTTTGTTTCACCCATAATTTCTTTTATGCACACTAAATTGGCCAAGAAAGGCGCATAGTTTGTTTTCTTTTGACTAGATTCCTGAGGACTATTGGATACAACAAACAATATGCATGGCTTCACAAGACTACCTCCACATAAATGTTACGCATGAAGAGTATTGTAGTTGTTCTCTTTGCACATTGAGGACAATGTTAATCTCTAACGTTGGGGGTAAGGAATATTATTATTATTTTTTTTTTTATGGCCAAATTTAGTTTCATTCGATGGACATCTTTGAATATCTTTTGCTTTGAATTATCTCTTTAAAAGCTTTTGGGTGGAATTCTTTTAGGTGTGTTGCAAGGTCAAAGAGTTAATGTATTTTGTTTTGTTTTGGAACTCATACATAAGTCAATGATAAGACCATGGTTATGAATTTGTGACATTGAGATTTTATTAACTTTCACGTAGTGTAAGGATGATAGTGGATGATAATTGCATTTAGTTATGACTCTCTTGGGAATGGGTTTGATTGGTTGAATAATTCGAAAACTTAGAGACGTTTCATGTGTGTTTTTATGGGCAATAATTTTTTTTTTTTTGTGAAAATTGGGCATAAACTCTAGAACTCGTTTAATAACCACTTGAGGCGAAATCCTAGAATCTGCATTACTTAGGATATGATTTAGGCAATTTTCTTTGAAATGATTGAGCTTTTCAAGCCAATCTATATTATTTTATCCCTAGTCAACCCTTTGAGCCTATATATACACTTTGTAAGCCTTATTTTTTTTTTTTTGTAAACCTACTATATCTCACCTTGACGATGAAACCTAAAACACTTTCCGACCCATCTTATTGTGAGAGACTTAATTTAGGGTGACCTTATAAGAAAAAATCATGAAAAGAAGTGTGGTAGAAGAAAATGAATATATTTTTTTGGACCATAACCTGAGTATGTGTAATGAGATAGGTTGGGGGTTGCGAAAAAAAAAATGATGATAGTAGAAGCAAGGTGGGGTAGACAAATTTTGTTTTGAGTTACTATCTTCCTTAAAAAAGAAAAAAAGGAAGAAAAAAATTTTGTAGAAAAATAGGAAGAAGTAACTAGGGAGAAGAACTTGAAATGAGGTACATTACATGACGGTTTGTGCTAATGTTGGAAGGAAGAGTTCAATCAATGTGAAAGGGTGGGTGAATGAGAAGGGAAGCAAGAAAGAGATTGTTCATGGTCATTTACTGTAAAATATTAAGTCTCTTACATTTTGTTAAAAATTCCTTTCCGTTCTTTCATAAACCATTACCCTAGCCTAACCTTACGACCATGAAAAAGACCTAATGATCCGAGCTAGTGATTGGATTCTACATTAGTGGAGAGTGGTTTGAAAAGTGAGCCTATGGAGTTTGATTGCACATTTGTTTTATTTTCGTACTGAGCCTATGGAAGCTATGCATAAAATCATTTGGGCTCTTGGATGAATGGTTTGTGAATGATTATGAGAGATTCAATAACAAAAGTGTAGTTGAAATTCACTTATTCTTTGCATTTGCATGTTGTTAATTATTCGATTTGTTCACATTGACACAATTTTTTAGACGATTATATGTATGAATCCTAAAATGTTTGTTTGAGTCTTTAGTTTTGAGTCTAGGTGAGGTTAGGTTAGGATGTTTGTGGGTATCATCGCTGGAAACCCTCACAAGACTATAACTCGTCCAACTAGGGCCGCCTAGGGGTTTAAAGGCTTGTTGCATATGCTAAATGCAACCGTGACAATCTACGGAAGTGATTTAGGATAGTTTAGATATAGACTTTATTTTGTTTGTATTTTCAAGCTAAAGGACTTGTTCTATCGCTTAGCTTGCTAGGGACTAGCAAGAAGTTGGCTGGGGGTTGTGATAAGAGCTTGAAAATACACATTTAGTTAGTGGTTTTTGGGGGATTAATTGTGGGAAATTAGGCTTAATTTGGTAAAGTTGCTTAATATTTTCATAATTGCCTTTTACGGGATGACGGGTATTTTTGAGTGTTTTTCAGGTCACTAGTGCTTAAATGTTATGCTCAGATGAAGAATCATGTTGGAAACAGAATGAGTGATGAGTGGAAACAAACGGATCAAGAATCGGAGTTGAATTGAAGAAGTTATGGAAATTGAAGTAAAGAGAAGATTCTAGATTACGTTCCAGCTTGCGCATGCCTCGGTATTTTGAGAATATCTGGAGCTGTAGAACTCAGATTAAGACGATTCTTAGACCGTTGGAAAGCTTATTCAAAAGGTTACATTTCAAATGTTTACAACGTTTCCAAATTCCATTGTTATAAAGTTTAAAAATCAACATATTTGAAGAACAGTGGAATGATACGGGAAAAGCGGCGGCTGCTGTGCGCGGCACACTTTCAGTAGCTCTGTCACGCAGCAGTGCCGTAGGCACGATCCACAAAGTACTAGTTTTTTATCTGTTTTTAGTCAGAAGAAGCAAACACCCTTGTCCCAGATAAATAGAAGTCTTTTAGCATTATTTAGGGGATTTCTTTGTGAGAAGATACGAGAGCGTGACTACGTGCCGCGGCACACTTTTTCCAAGTGCTACTATGCCATGCAGTCATGCCGTGGCTGCAGTCCACGAAAGTCACTAGTTTTTTATCTGTTTTTAGTCAGAAGAATAGGGTTAAGGGTTCCAAATCAAATAGAATTAAGGAAAAACAAACCCTAACCCTTGTGGGATATAAATAGAAGTCTTTTAGCATTATTTAGGGGATTTCTTTGGTGAGAAGAAAGGGAGAAAAATCGGAGAGAATCTGAGAAGTAAGAAGAAATGGAGCTTTGATTCACAATATAGAGAAGTTTTCCTTATTCTTTTCTTGTAAACTCATGATGAATGTTTTAATAAAGATGATTGTTTCTTTCATGTTTATTATGAACTAATTTTATTCTCTAGGGCTAAGATGTAGCCCAATCTCTTAATTATATATTGATCTTTGATTGTTAATTTGTATTAAGAATTCTTCCTAAGTTTTACTATTATTCCTAATGCTTTTGATTCTTAAGGGCCCAAGAATTGAATGAACCAATGGACTAAGTTGAGATCGAGAGATGACACTTAGTTGGTCTACGGTAGTAAAACCATAGGTTGAGGGAATGCCAGAGATAGGTTACCGCGACTTGTGAGGTTTTGCTAAACTCCATAGAGCGTAATGATCCTCAATCGCTTAAATCTGATTAGAGATAATTCGGTTTAGTAATTAGGAGTTAATTTGATCATTGTTCGAGAGAATGTTATTGGAAATTTAGGGAGTTTGACCTGTAGGAAGAGCTTAATAAAATTAGCATAAGAGATCGATACATATGAACAAGAGTTGGTGTGAAGTCTATGCCCTAGGTCTAGTCATCTTGTTTTTACCCAGAGGTTTATTTTAATTGTTCTCTTTTCAGTTTTCTTTTTAAATTCAATTACTTATTTAATTTAGGTTTTCCTTGATAAAATTTGGATTGATCAAATAGTAATAAGATAGTTTAATTGGTAATTGATAACAGTAATTCCCTTGGGTTCGATATCCGTATTTTATACACTTTATTACTTGCACAATTTCGTACACTTGCGAAAATCAACAACAATGACAACCTAAAACACAACGGATCGATTCTATATGTGCTTATTCAACAACATATTATGTAGATATTACATACAAGCAAAACAAAACGTAAAGAAAAGGTACATAGGTTGTAGTTTCTGACCACTAAATTACAGTCTCTACAGTGTTCTAATCAGAGAGCAAGAGACATCACCTCATCCATTTTCCATAGGCCTTCCTCATACTTGTACCACCTCAGAAAGCCTTCATCACTTCAGGTACGCTTGCCCATGATGCATGAGTGCTCAGTATATGTTAAGAACTCACATAATCGAGCAACCTTCTGCAAGATAATTTTATCTAGCTTCTTAATAATTTTTTCGAGCTTTGATAAAGGAAGCAATGGACCTTCTATAAGAAGGCAATATGATATGTTGAGGACTTCCAGGTTTGGTAGGTCATCCAATATAAGCATTAGGGCATCCTTAACTATCATTGACCATCTCAAGCTCAAAACCTTCAAGTTTGGAAGAAATTTTTCTATCATAGAAGCAAAGAGAACGTCAAAAGGACCTATGAAATTGAGTTCACTGAAGTTCTTGTAATTTAGGGCTATTTCCTCTATAAGATAAGGGGGATTTGCTATACTAGGCATTGTCAGGGATTCAAGAAATCTCCATGTACAAATGGCCTTGAAAATTACATCTTTCTTTATTATGTTCCAAGTTGGCATAACAAGTCGCCTTGGTTGGGGGCGCTTGCAGACAATGATATATAGTGGGTTACTTCCCAATTCACTATGCGAAAAAGAAAATTAAAGATGATAATCACTGGTATTAAAGGAAATGCCAAAGATTCAGTCAATAAAAAGTGAGAATAAAAAAAATTACCTTTCAACAAGGTTTTAAACAGAAACATAAAAAAATTACATTTCAGCAATATAAGTAAATTGTTCGTCCCTTACATACAAATTGAAGTGAAAAATCAAGGTTCTTATGTATCCCCGACTGAGACTCAACGAAATCTTCAACAAATGAATCAATGTCTTATCAGAACACTCATCTGCGTAAACATATGGCTCTAATGGGATTTTGATGAAATTTGATCTCAACATTGACCAATCAAGAGTTTTCCAAAGTAGAGGATCACAGCAAGTTGAACGCCATGAATTACAAACGTGAGCAATCCCTGAAGTCAACTGAAAGACATCAAAAGACAGGAAGATTTTCACCAATATGTCAATGTCTAGGTCCTCCCATCTTTTTATAGCAGAGGCACCCTCTTCCATTTGACCAGTTGCCCAATTATCTCATAGAAGTTTCAAAGCATCAGTACACCTGCATAAGATGTCTACATAATCCATGCATAAAATATAATTCAACACATTAATTCATATGCCTTTAAAAAGATTCATACAAATCGAATGTATCAAATACTTAATATACCTACGCATAAATATAGATGAATGCAAACCGTTACATTTAAGATAAATTATACTTAACATTAAATGATTAAGACCAAAAAAGTTTATATTCTTTGAATAGAATAATCAATTTTTCTCAGTGGAAACAATAATGAAACAACCATATCTAATATATATAACAAAATCAAATAATTAATGTTCAACAAAATAAAAATACCATGATTAATTTACAAAAATACTAAAAACAAGATTCAAATAACAGTACTGACTCTCATTAATAATTAGCATGATATTATCTACCAAATCAAAACAACAGAAAACTGTTTGCTATCTAGTATCCACACAAAAATTATGTAAACCACTAAGATCGTAATAACATCATAATTTCCATATACTTACACCCAAAAAAAGGCCACGAAAACATCATGATTCCTTGCAAAAGAACGAAAACACAACCTACAAATCTATTACAATTACCATCACAAATTGTGCGATAAATCATTGCAAAAGCAACTCAGAATAACAACACCACTTTTTAAGCAATACGGTTGACGTAAGTTTTACTAATATCATCATATTTCGTTAATCTGTTGATTTCATCGTTTTGTTAATCATACAAAAAACCGTATTTTGACTCCCAACAATTGAAACAGATTATGCCGAATTACTTGTGTCTTTAGTTCTTAACAGTTTTTTAATACATAAAAACCAAAATACATGTTAGAATCGATATTTAATTGAACCATATTTTGCACTCTTTTTTATTGTTAATTTCTTAATCATACAGGTAATGATATTATGATTACCAACTGTTGAAACCATTATTTACACTCTTTTTTTTTCTATTGTTGTGGATCTCGTGTTTGAAAACCATTATTTACCTTATAATTTACAGGTGCAAATCTCTAAACGAACAAACAAATGTAAAGGAAGTCTTACATAGAAGAAACATCTTCAAATAACAACACAAACTACAAGCAATAACAATGGCAAGGCTTTCAATTCTGAAGATCCTTGTAGAAGCGGAAAATAAACATGCTTCGCTACTACTTGGAACACATTTGTTCTTTGTGGAACATGATAGAAATAGAGGATTACAACTACTCATTGCAGCTTGCAAACAAAATGGCCAACAAGCAATGTATCAAACCATCGTTGCTCTAATCACTATGCACAATAGTAGAGGTATAAAATTTCTGATGAAATTAGTGAAACCAACCAATCAATTCCACAAACTGAAAAAATTGCAGGGAAGTATTCAAGTCCATGACTCAAATTGCGACAATTCTCATTAAAAGGAGATTATTTCGGACTTGCAACAAAGAGAATCAAAATCGTATACATTGGGATAGATCAACGTCACCAGAAAATATCACATGTCAAAGATGTAACGTAGATTACATGATAGTATGTATGAAATATAATTTTTAGTAAGTTCCTTATATGATTTATTACATATGTAAAAATTTAAATGCTTTTTAATTTATTCTGAAAATAGAAGTTAAAATTCATTGGATTGTCTACACATGTTCGACAAACATCAATCTAAATATATTATAATATAAATTAACAAAATCTATAAATAAGCATTCCTATCACACATAGAAAAAAACTTCCATTCTATTACCAACCAAATGAAATCCCATGTCGAACGATAACATTCATTTGGAGCACGGTTGCCGAACCATTATTCACTATCCAACCAATATATTATAATATCATCATGATGTTTCTGACTTGAATACATAACAAAATATTATGCTTTTTTTTGGATGTTGTGCAAATGGTTTGCTGCCGTTTCATATCCTCTTATCCAAAAAGTTGTTAACGTTTTTTCAATCAACATGTTTACTTATTACTAGACATCTATTCGTTTTCCCAAAACACATTTTGTATTCTCAAAAAACAAATAAATAATTTACATAATATTAAAGTGATACCAAGACAAATTCAGAGAAGTCATTGACCAGATGTTAAGATAAAATTAATAATTGTACCTCTATAATTATTAATATCAATTGTAGATATATGTTATTAAATCACTCATGCAAGTTGAGAAGACTACCTGAATATTATATGGTCTAATTGTACAATCGATATTATTTTTGCAGATATTTCTTTGATATTCGATATCATATTTAAATGCATATACATTTTTACCACCTTTTCCAATCTATTCTTATTATACTTTCTATTAAACTTGTGCCAATAAGATTTTATTCTTCTTAAACAACCATGTTTATTTATTATAACATCTTTATTCATATTCCATCTGTTTCTTTTGTGTTCCTAATTAAACAAAACAAATCAAAATATGTTCTAATGTGAATCAACAAAATTTTAATTAAAAAACTAAGATACTCAATAAAACATAAACAATTAAACAAGACCAATGTCAAACCATATAAATATTTTATAACCATATTGCCAAACTACAATTAACTACTTAATTAATATATTATCACATCATCATGACATCTTTGACTTGGATATTTAACAAAATATTTATTACCGTTTCCTTTGAAACTGTGCCAATAAGATATCATTATTATTAAATCACCATGTTTATTTATTGTTGATCGGTGCATTGTGCTATTATGTGATATTTTTAATGGGACATTACTATTAAAAATCAGAATATTAGAATTTGGGTTTAATTATGGGTTAATGTACTTACTTTTTTATTGATGTGTTCAATATTTTGATGATGTTTGGTATTCTGATATTTAATGCCGTTCTTAATGTACTGTTTTTATTAAAGTGTTGATCAAATAAATGATACTGTTTATGTAGATATTTATACAATATTAATGGAGTTCATAAAAGCAGATATTTATTTTGATGAAACGTTATCTGTTTCCCACTGCGTTAAAAAAAATTGTACTAATCAAATGCATCAAATGCTTAATGTACCTATATAGAAATTTAGATGAATGTAGACTGTTTACATTTAAATTTATTTAATACTTAACATTAAATGATTAATACAACCATCATTAATTTACAAAACTATTAAAAACAAATTCAAATAACAACACTGACTCTCATTAATAATTAACAGAACATTATCTAAGAAGTTGAAATATAAAAAAAAAAAAAAAACTATTCGCTATCCACACACAAACTATATAAAACATAGATACCATATCGACAATATAATTTCCATGTACTTGCGCCCAAAAAGCAGCACCAAAACATCATGATTCCTTACAAAAAAACAAAAAAACCAAAAAAAAAACCCACAGATCTATTACAATTACCATCAGAAATTCTACAATGAATCATTGTAAAAGCAATTGAAAAAAACGACACCGCTTTACAAGCAATACAGTTAACGTAAGTTTTACTAAAACCATCGTATTTCATTAATCTATTGATTTCATTATTTTCTTGGTCATACAGAAAATGATATTTATACAATACGGTTGAACATTCAACTAATAACAATAGGATAGTGGTTTGTTCGACAAGAGTCTTATAACGATAACGGTTAACCATACAAATGGTTTTGCCGAACCATGTGCATCTTTAGTCGTTAATAGTTTTCTAATACACAAAAACCAAAATGCGTTTTAGAATCCATATTTAACTGAGTCATATTTGGTACACTTATTTATTCTTAATTCCTTAATCATACAGGTACTGGTATTGTAATTCCCAACTATGGATTTTTTTTTTTTTTTTTTTAATTATTGAAAATCTTGTGCTTCAAAACCATTATTTATCGTACAATTTACAGGTGCAAATCTCTGAACAAACAAGCAAACATAAAGCAAATATTAGAAAGAAGGGACATCTCAAAACAACACAAACTGCCAACAATAACAATAGCGGGACTTTCAATTCTAAAGACACTTGTAGTAGCTAAAAATAAACAAGCTTTGCTACACATTTGTTCTTCCTCAAACATGATACACATATGGGATTACAACTACTTATTACAGTTTGCCAAAAATATAAAATGCAAGCAATATATCACACTGTCGTTGCTCAGCTTACTGTACATTACAACAGAGGTATACAAATTCTAATGAAATTACTAAAACTACCTAATCATTTCTACAAACTAAAATATTGCAGGGAAGAATTCAAGTCACTGACTCCAACTGCTACAATTCTCATTAAAAGATGAATATTTGGGACTTGCAACAAGGAGAATCAAAATCGTACACACTGGGACAGATCAACGTCACCAGAAAATATCACATGTCATAGATGTAACATGGATTACGAAATAGTTTGTATGAAATTTAATTTTTAGTAAGTTTCTTATGTAATTTCTTGCACATGTAAAAATTTAAATTCTTTTTAGTTTAATCTAAAAGTAGAAGTTAAAACTCACTCAATTATCTACGATTGATCCAAATAATTAATAACTTATAAAGAAAAATTGATCACAAAATTACAATGATCAATAAAACGTAAACAATATTTAATAAAAATGTTAAACACCAATGATTATGAGAATCTCAAATAATCAAACACGTTAGACAAACAACAATCTAAATACTATTCCTATAACATATCAAAAAAAATTCCATTTCATTATTGACTAGATTAAATTCCACACCAAACCACAACATATTTTGGAAACCCGCCTGTCGAACCATTGTTAACTATTTATTACGCTTTCCTTTAATGCGCCACAAATAGTTTGCTACCTTTTCATATCCCATTACCCAATAAGTTGTCAACGCTTTTTCAATCAATGTGTTTATCTATTACTAGATATCTATTAATTTTTCCGGAGCAACTTTTATATTGTTTGATACAGCACCCCAAAAATTGATTGGATTGTCATGTTCTCAACAGCTAAACAAGGCAAAGATCAGAAAGGAATCCCAAAAACTTTCAATAAACTGTATAGATAGACATATGTTTTCAAAATCAATATGAGGATTATGGATGTGAAGGAACCATCGGAATTTTATAATATGACAAAAATTCTCGCATAAAAGATTAGTTCAAATTTATTCAATCTGTTTGTTTTCTATTTCTATTTAGATAAAACAAATCAAAATATATTCTAATGTGAAATAACAAAATTTTAATTACAAAACTAAAATACCAGATAAAACATAAACAATATTTAACATTTTAATAGATATATAATAACAATATTAGACAAAATTGTTTATGAAAATGTTAAAAAATTAAACATATTCAATAAACATCAATCTAAATATATTATAATCTTAATTTAAGAAAAAAAAAAAACTATAAATAACCATTTCTATTACAAATTTAAAAAAACTTTTATAGCATTATTGATTAAACAAGACCCAAGCCGAACTATATGCATGTTTCATAACCATATTGCAGAACCACAACTAAAAAATTAATAAACATATTATGACATCATCATATCATCTTTTACTTAGATACTTAACAAAATATTTATTGCCCTTCCTTTAAAAATGTATCAATAAGATTTCATTATTAGTAAATCATAATATTTATTTATTATGATATCTCAACATCTTGCCAAACCATCATTAATTACCTGACTAATATGTTGCACACTTAACAAAATATTTATTACGGTTTTCTTTAATATTATACAAATAGTCTACTAACGTTTCGTATTATCTTATCCAAACAATTATTAACACTTTTTCGATTGACACGTTTATTTATTACTAGTTGTCTATTCAGATTCCACTTTAATTGTTCATTTCTTCTCCACAACTTAATTCGAAAATATCTGACAAAACATCACAACCAAAAGAATCTACAACGAATATCAGCAACGACCTTAACAACAATAATTCTCCACCAAGGCAACCGGAAGGTAATGAATGTTTCACATCTTTTGTATCCTAAATTACAAAATGTCAAACAAAACAATAATACATATTCGTAGGAATATAAAAACCATAAAAAAAAAACTTTTTTGATATGTCGAGAGTTCATTTCATAATTATATTTACAGATTCATGTTATCATTTCCATATATTTATAAAAGTTGATTGTATATTGTTTCTGCAATTGGTTTAGACATTTTTCAGGGAATGCCGGAATTGAGGAAAATTTTTAAAAAAGTTGACACCAATCTAGATGATCTACATATTGCTAGAGACAAATTCAGAGAAGTCATTGACCAGATGTTATAAATCATGCAATCTGCCATGGATATTATCTATAACATAAACAAAAGAGAATATGCATTTGCACTAGAGGAACTGAACAACTAAAAGAGAAATAGAAAATAAACACCATCTACATCATCTAAACCCACTTCACAGTATGAAAAACTGATGTACTTATTTCTTTTATAATAAAAGTATTATTCTCTATGTTCAACTTTATCTTGATTTTAATGTTACTCGTTAATTGATTGAAAATTGTTCCTTTAATTGAAGCATTGCATTTACTATTTAATGAATCTACTAAAAATTCTCCATCTTGACACGGTGGTTTTGATTTAATTCTTCCATCTTCACACATTTGATGAGTATTAATAATAATTATATAAGTACATTACATAGGCATTCCAAAAATCCAACCATTTTAAATAAGAACGTATAAAGATGGAAGTTAGTCTCTCCATATTCTGATTTGTAGTTCTACAATTATTAACCCAGAAATTAATTGAGTTATCATATTCTCAACTGTAAAACAAACAAAGCCTTTGAATGAACTATGTGAATAGACGTTTATTTTCAACCCTTGGCTGAGGATTACTGATTTTAAAGAAATATATGAATCCTATATTGGGAGAAAAAAATTTACCAATCAATGTCAAACTTGAAAATGAATATAACTTACAAAAATTGCAAAAGCTCAATATAAATTTTAAGTTTAAATAATTGATATTGATAATATTAATTGATATTAATAATTATAAAGATACAATTATTAATTTTATCTTAACACAACTCTGTACATATATAGAATTTATATTTATTCTAAAACTTATATAATTTAATGATTATTATCTCTTAATTTAATTACTTTATTATGTTAAAGTAAATTTGTTTACAACCTATTTTAAAAACATTAAATAAACATACTCGTACAATGCACGGACCCTATGTCCAGTTATAGATATAAGTTTAGATAATAATGAGGTTTTTAATACAACTACATGTTGTAAGCAGTAACATTACCGGTCTTTGGGTGGACTCTAATTTAACATAGATTAAATATCAAATATCAATAATGTTACTAACATATTAATGTACCCAAACCCTTATTCTAAACTTATAAACTCCTATTTCACATAAAAAAGCACAAAGCAAAACATTAATTTATTGAAAAAAAAATCTTCCAAAAACAATTACCAAAGATATTGTGGAAGAAGGGTTGATGTATCCATGGTCTAATTCAGTGCTAAGCTATACAAAAAGAGGGCTGAAAAGTTTCAGTTCATTACAATCTACATTCTACACAACATACAAATTATAAACTGCAGTAAATCAAGGTTTCCAAAATTCCATCAAAATCCAGGAACATGTTTAGTGGAGATGGGAAATACATTAGAAGAAAAGACATGTTAAGATGCAGAGAGTGGGATAGGCTTTACAGCGCTTTGAATTCGTCGAAACGCTGTTCTCACTCTTTCCTTGAGGCCTTCATTTTCACTCTCAACATCTCCACCCTGTATATCAAGATGTGCCACATTCCCATCAACGCCTATCACGAGCTTTCCATTCTCTCCTAATTTCACATCTCCAAAGAGTGAGACAAGCAGTGCATAAATAACCTTTTCCGCTTTCTTCCCACTTTCTTCCTCAGATTTCACAGCTTCGGATTCAATGACTACCTTAGGGATCTCTCGACTGATATTTAGAACGAGTGCCACAATAGAATCTGATACCATGTCACTTATAGGATCTGAAGTCCAATGCATTGAAAGATGCTTCTCTGAGTCTTGCTTCAGAGTTACTCGATCATGCACTCGCAATGTGGGAACCCCAGACTCCTCATCTGTTGATGACTCGACACTCTCATATATCTGTTCAAGTCGAAACTTTACCACACCTAAGGCACCAGAGTATGGGATAGTAATCCTTTGAGTAATATTTGCTGTGGATAGCTGTGAGAAGATGTGGAGATCATCAGGAGCCATTATCTGATAAGTGAATCCTTTCTTTACAAGTATACCACTGACCGTCTCACCAACTTCTGGGGTTTTCTCGGCCAGCCTTCCAATGGTTTTGGCCATCTTTTCCGAATTAAAATACATTTCAACAGACTGACAATTCCTTGGGGTGATAATTTTGGTGTTGCAATCCGCAAACTCAGTCAGAAGCTTCATTTTGAGCCTCCCCATTTCATGCGATTCACCATGAACAAGAATTATGTTAGGAGGCATGAGTTCTTTCAAAAATGTACTTGTCTGAGCATAGTCTGCATGGGCAGAGAAGGATATGTAATGGACCTGCATGTTGAGAGGAGCGGTGAGACCATTCATAAGAGTCACTTCTTTTGGTTCACTAATTATGGATTTCGCCAATGTCCCTTCAACAACATAACCCGGTATGACACAAGCATTTTTCTTATCAGAGCACCATATGTCAAATAATTGTCGTGACAAGCCGCTCTGAAGTCCACCAGGGCTGGCCATCACCACCGCTGGGCCTACATCATTGAAGTCCTCCATGTTATTTAATGGTGAAATGTGCTTAAATTTGAAGGGGTTTGAGTTTGCAAACTGGTTGCGAATCCTCTCATTCATGGAAAGGATATATGTCTGATAAACAGCCATACACTTTTTGGCAAGTGGAGAAGCATAATATATTGGAATATTGTGGAGCTCGGGATGGTTTGACCAATATTCATCAAGGATTAGCAGAAGCTCTTGGGCACGGCCAAGGGCAAATGCTGGAATTAGAACACGACCACCATGAGAAATAGTTGTGTGAATAACATCAGTGAAGCGCTTCTCACGAATGTGCCGTGGTTGATGGAGCTGGACACCATAAGTGGATTCAATTATGCATATATCAGGAGAGAATTGTGGGAGCTCAGCAGCACGGAGATGGCGATCTTCTTCTCGAGAATAATCTCCAGTATAGAGGACTCGAACACCTGCAATGTCCACCATAAACATGGCGGCACCAAGGACATGGCCAGCAGTATAGCACCAGAACTTAATGCCACTTACCTCAACCGTTTGATGAAAGTCAAGAACCTAGGGTCAATAAAAAAAATTATTATCACATTCATTGGTTAGATGATTAGATACAATAAAATTATAGGTTAAAAAATTGACACCCACCATAAGTTGATTAAAAGTTGAAAACTGTCTGATAAAATTATAGCAACATACCACACCAAAATAAAATTAAAAATCTGGCTCCATTTGTTTCATTATTTTCCTACTATCCTATCCTGTTATCCTATCCAATCCTATCAAAATGCATATTTGTTTTAATATTTAAAATTCTCTTCAAAATTCAATCTTATTCTATCCAACTCAAAACATTAACAAAACACCCCCACCTACCAACAACCACCGTGGGCACCGTAACGACGCACGATCGGCTGGTAGTGTGCCGATCTGTCCGTTTCCGACCACCATGGATGTGGCCAAAAAGGGCCAAATCTACAGCCAAAGATCTGGCTGTTAACGGCTAGAGAAATTTGACCATTGACGATGGCCATATCTTGGCCGTCAACGACAGTCAAGTTATGGTCGTGTCAATGGCCAGATCTGTGGCCGTAGACATGATCAAAAAAGGTCGGACGCTGTACGCAGATCCGGTTAGATCCAATCGGTTGTACATCATCCCGGCAGCTTCCAGCCACCGTTCGGTGGTGATGACCGTCTGCCAACAATAGTTTGATGGGTGAGAGTGTTTTTGTAAATTTATAAACTTTTATTATAGCGGTGTTCAATTAACAAACCTAGGAGGTTAAAAAATGATTTAAATATTTTCACAAAATATTTTCCAAAAATGTATCAAAAAACATTCTCAAAATCATATCCTATTTTCCAAAAATCCTATTCATAATAGAATACTATTCTAAAAAACTAAATAAACAGAGCCAAAGTTCACAACAATATAAGATTCGAGGGAAACTTTACAATAACTGAATGTAGATCTAGAGATATGGAAACCAAGAATTCGGGGAAAACAGAAGTCTGCATACCAAAGAAATTTAAACATGCAGCACATGATGAACTCACCTCAATTTTATCCATGGAGCGATTAATGTCTTGCTCATCAAACAACATGTCTTCAACTGAAACTTTGCTCACTTTCACATAATCTGTCAAAAGCAGCTTGTATATAGCCTTTGTTGCATGAGTCATAAACACTCTGCCTTTGAATGTGGTCTATAAAAAATTCAAATGTATTAGTTTAACCCTGAAGAAAAATACGAATAATGTTGTATTAATACAGTAAGAATGCAACAAACCTTCTCCAGAAAATAAGGTAGGGATGCCGCATGATCCAGATGAAAGCTGCAAGCAGAGGAATATAGAGTCATCAGGAGTTACATGACAATGTAAATTTGAGAGACAAAAAAAAGAGCTACGACAATTTTTATCAGCTAAGATGATAGTGAACCCCAAAATCTTACAGCTTAAGCTAAAAAGAAAGGTCAATTTTTGATTAATTAAAAGCTCTACTATATTTCTTTAAGCTGACAAACAAATGAAGGAAGAACTGCCGAATAAGATAAATCAAATACTACATAAAAGGGGGATATGAAAGGAAAAATGGTGTTGGCTAAAGTTAGAATTTCGTAAAACCAATTGAACCTAAACCAATGGTTAACGCATAGATCTATTATTTGGATCGAATTTAGCAGATTACCAAATGAAGGGAAGAAAAAAAAAGAGCCAACAATTCCCGATTCCACCTTTAATTTTACTCAAAATCTGCTGTCAAATATTGTTACAGCTTATATAAGCATTTTTAAAATTTATTACAATCCTAATTTAATTGCCTCATATGCAAAACCATAAACACTAAGCCCAGTTCAACAGGAGACCTACTAAACTTTGCCTAACTTAAATCATAAACACAAACAATTTTATAAACCCTAATTTCAACCCTAAGTAAAAGTTAACTGCTCAAAAATATTATTCTTGAAATTCTTTTGTTTCATGACGTCTAGTACATATTCATAGATTTAATTGCGTCAACAATCCAACATCTGATTATGGAAATTAACATGAGAAAAAGAAAACAAATATATAAAGAAGTACATACTGAGTGATGAGAAGGACGTCTATTGTTGAAGGATCAATCTCATCAAAGTAAGGCAAAGCAGCCATGCCTGAGTAAGCAGGATGAATTCCACAGTCGAACTATCATCCATGCCAAGTTAAAAACAGGAAAAATTACTTCTACAATCACATTTTAAGAACAAAATTCATAAAAACAAATGGAAAAAACTTCAAATCTAAAGCCTTGACATACCAAAATAGTTTTCCCCTTGTAGGACATGTACACGCAGGACCGACCCACTTCATTGCCGGCTCCTAAAGGGGTTATAGTAAGTTGATCCCCTTCTCTATTGGACGGAGCATCCCGCCTTTTAAGGGATGGTGCTTGTCCCATTGAAGCCATTCTTTAATTTGAGAAATGCTCAAGCCACACTGCAAGATACATTCAAAAAATTGTTTTTCAGCCACCAATCAAGAAACCAACTACAAAAAATTGAAATGCAGTCAAACAACATTACCAGAAACAACAAGACAAGTTAACATCATATTCATAACATGCAACCTCATACTGTAGCATTACCTAATGTGAGCATTCTGCTTTCTTTTTACTAACAAATAATCAATTAAATTAATGTCTAAAGGGAAACCATATAAATAATCAATAAAGCATTCTGCAGTGTTTCAGCCTTCAGGTGGCCGCGTCTCAGCCTTGCGTTTCATGTAGAAGCGTTAAAACGAGGGTGCCGTAACACCAAAATGCAATTAAAAAAAAAACAGTCTTTCACCCCTCAACAACAGAAGAGACACATCTTTCAAAACTATACCTATAAATCCCAAATACCCACTTCCCATTTCACAAATTATATAAATAATGTCCATGAAAATTGTAGCGGAACCCTCACCCCATATCACACAAAAAATGAAACCCAGTAAAAGAACAAAGAAAAGAGTAAGGAAGAAAGGAGTAACTTACCGTGCTCAAAGGTTTTTGATAAAACGGTGCAGAGACGGGAAAAACCCTAATTTCAAGTTTTCAATCACTTTCGTTTCCCCGCCTATCTCGCAGTTGAGTTACTTGAGTTGCAGAGGATGAACTCTTATGGGCCGATTGTATTAAAAAGCCCACGGCCCATTTGAAATAAGTATGACAAAATTTTATGCAACTTTATAAAGTTTGGTTTACATATAATTACATAAGTGAAGTAAATTGATATAATTAAGAGAAATAAAAGAGATAATAATCAATCCTTTTTATTTTTACATATATTAAAAAAATAATTTTAATAATTATGGGTTAATTTATATCATTTTAAGACTTAGAATTGAAATTATATACGATTATATGACATAATGGCATTAATATATTACTAATTAGAGTATTAATTGTTATGATGATGAAAAATAATTAAAAAAAATGAATTTGCAATATTATTTCTTAATCCACAAGTAACTTCACTCTCTTATATTGCATATTAATAGTCAGTTAAATTAAATCGTTACAGATTCTCTCTTGTATTCCCTAAAAAAGAAAAAAAAAAAAAAACCTTATTAAATTGAACAAAAGAAAAGAAAATAACTTGTACATAAATAAATTATCCATATAATAATTTTAAAAAATTGATCAAAATCGGTACCTAGATGGATTTTTTTGTGAGACCATGGTTTAAGAAGTGATTATTAACTATTTCATCCACTATCTTAAACTTGATTATAAATTTTTATCTCAAATGGTATTATTGTAAAATGTGAAATGAATTTAAAAAAAAAAAAAAAAAAAAAAGAAGGCTTTGGTCTCTTATATAGTACAAAGACACCTCACCATCTAGAGGTGTTTTTTCAGGATAAAACTATGTAGATCCCATGACTTAAAGCGGTTAATACCGTTGAAAACTCACATACTATGTGTTTAGATTCGGCATACATCAATAATATCATACACTGATACATATAATATCCTACAAATATGAATTTTTATGTCATAGATAATATAAGTTTAATCACATAATAAAGATACCATGAACTCATAGTTTTATGAAGAGCATGAATATATTATCACATCTTGATTGTATATTTAGGCATAATGATCTTTAATAGAAATGGGAACACCTTGATTAGTACTAGTCAATTAGACAACTGTACAAGCTAGTAGTTGTTTATATTTGTCATTAAAAAAAAAAACTATAAATATTCTAATTATAATTGGCATTGTGGTCATTTCATTTTTATATAATTTTTTTGTAATTTAAGATTTAAGTAATTATATAAGATTTTGAATATGAAATTCAACTGTAGTTTGAAGATTATATCTTACATGTTTCTATTCAAGCTATGTTAAAAGTCCATTTATAATTTACCCCTTTGGGAAATTACTTTGGTTCGCATGGTACTAAAAAATTATCACTTAAAAAATGGCTGCGTTTGTTTCAATTTTTTTATCCTGTCCAATCCTAGTTCCAAACCATTAACGTAAATAGGAGACAAGTAAATGAGTAAACTACTAAAGCTCCATCTTTGCCCATGGCAGAAATCTAATGAAAAATCAATTAACAAATTGAGTGGATCTCCCATGGCGTCTATTTTTTTCTGTGAAAATATGCATACAAAAGCAGAGAAAAGAGATAAAAAAAAAACTAAATCAGTTTTGCAGAATTTCTAAGCTTCTGGTATTAATTTAACCACATAATAGTATGAACGAAAAGATTTCCAGTAAGAAAGGTGGACGGACAGAAAATGCTATGATCCCACCATGCATGTAAGTGACGAATGTTGAATTAAGGAGAGACATATATCACTTCTGCAATCCGTAAATGATTCAATATCACTGTGTAAAAAGGGTATGATTCCAAGTCCAAGAATGACTAGGTCAGTCTACAGAATCCAGCAATAAATTACCTGCTTTGTAGAAACTTTCAACTTGTTAGCCATTTATAATCATATCACCTAATTCTCTATTTTCAACATTCCATTCACAGAAATGAGAACTTGACCTGCAATGGATTCCCCAATAGATTTTTCCGAAAGAAAAAGCAGGTATTGAGAAAATAAATAGTAATTATCAATTATGAAACTCAGCTGCTTGGTATTCTCTAGTTTATATAATAATCTTTGCAGGTAGTCTATTCTTAAAAATAAGAATAATATTTGTGTTCTGTCAAGTGAATTTGTTGCATTTTTCTTCTATGGCTTTCTCGTCACCATCAAAACCAAGTATGATGTGTTCCTTAGTTTAGAGGTGAGGATACCCGGGATAATTTTACTAGCCATCTCTATGCAGCTTTAGGTCAAAACAAATTCATACTTTGATTGATTACAATGGATTGAAGAGAGAAGATGAAAATTTATCCGTGCTTTTGAAAGCGATTTAAGAATTAAATATTGCAATTGTAAGAATCTAATATTGGAGTAGCATGAAGAGGCAACTGAGTTACCAAATAGTGCAAGAAGAAGAGAGGCAAGAGAAGCAACTTTAGTTGCTGAGTATGCCAAGAGAATATAAGCAAGAAAGAAAGAGAGAAGAATGATTTTGTATATTGTATTTCATGTACAAGAGTAACAATTTATACAATTGTAAATATAACATGTAAGGAAATAAAATAAAAGGAATAAATGTAAATCAATACATACAAGGCAATAATATAATTCTAACTAAGCTACCACACTTGGACAATATCAAATATTACAAATCTTCTAATTATGGCGTGTTCAATCATTCACATGTCAACACTCCCCCTCAAGCTCATGGTTTATAAATGTCATAAACTCCAAGCTTGCCCAATAAATGCGAATGTTGCCTCTGACATAATGGTTTTGTGAATATGTCTACTGGTTGATCTGTGGTTCGGATGTGCTCTGTTTTAATTATACCTTCTTGTATCTTGTCTCTGACAAAGTGATAATCAATCTTTATATGTTTTGTTCTTTCATGGAATACCAGATTGATTGCGATGTCTTTGGCTGTTTTGTTGTCGCAATATAGTTTAATTGGTGTCTCCACTTGTAGATTTAGATCCTTTAATAGTCCAAGAATCCATGTGACCTCACATACGGTTTTGGCCATGGCTCTGTATTCTTCCTCTGCTGATGAGAGCGATATGGTAGATTGCTTCTTTGTTTTCCATGAGATAAGTGATCCGCAAAGTTTAACACAAAAACCAATGAGGGATCTTCTTGTCATTGGACATGAACCCCAATCTGAGTCGCAGTACGCAATGATGTTGAGGTCTCCTTTCCTTGGTAAAAGAAGTCTCAACCATGGACGACCCTTCAAATATTTTAGTACCTTCACTATGGCATCCATGTGGGATTGCTTTGGGGCATGCATGAATTGGCTGAGGATTTGAACTGCATAGCTGATATATGGCCGAGTCATGGTGAGATAAATGAGCCTTCTGACAAGCCATTGATAGCTGGAGCTATCTTTTAATAATAGATCAATCCAGGATTTTGGCTTTTCTTATCATATTCTTTGTATGGTAAGCTTAACATTTTGCTCTACAGGAATGACGCTTGGCTTGCATGTGGCTAGCCTTGAATCTGCAATTAGTTCAAGCACATACTTCCATTGGTTGAGAGATATTCCTTCTGAGGAACAAGCAATCTCAATACCTAGAAAAAAACTTTGGTGCCCCTAAATCTTTAATGTGGAATGTATTGTGAAGATACTCTTTAAATTCTATGATTACTTTCTCGTTGTTTCCTATAATGAGAATGTCATCAATATAAACTATGAGACTATGAAAGACTCACCCTTTGTTTGGAGAATAGGGCATAATCAAATTTGGATTGAGTGAATCCAATGGTTGTGAGAGCTTCTGTAAACTTTGCATTCCACTATCATGATGCTTGCTTTAGCCCATATAAATATTTCTGCAATCTACATACAAGATTCTCCCCCTGATTGCGAAGACCGGGAGGAATATCCATATAAATCTCCTTATCAAGATCCCCATGGAGAAAAACATTATGGACGTCCATCTGATGGAGTGGCCAATCATGGTAAGAAGCTACAGAAAGGAATGTACGGACAGTGACATGTTTGGCTATAGGTTCTTGATAGTCAAACCCTTCCCGTTGAATGAAGCCTTTGGCAACAAAGCGAGCTTTATACCTTTCGATGGAACCATCAGCACAATATTTGATTTTGTAGACCCACTTACAACCAATAGGTTTCCTATGTGAGGGTTGGGAAACAAGGTCCCATGTGTGATTATTGACTAGAGCATTTAATTCTGCCTCGATGGCTTGACGCCAATAATCATGCTGAATGGCATCAGAAAAGGTGACTGGTTCCCGATCAGCGGAAATATTGCTTATACAAAATCTATGTCTAGGAGATAATCTGTCAAAACTAACTTATTTAGATATGGGATAATTAGTACCTTCTATAGTGGAATAGATGTAATCATCTGTCCAAACAGGTGGTCGGGTAACTCTAGAAGATCGACGTAAAGGAACAGTAACTGGTAAAGGAGTAGGAATAGCCATATCTATAAGTGGAGAAGTATCCTAAGCGGGACCCGAAGAGGACGGATCCGTGTTGTGGGGAGATCTTGGAGGTGTATCGGAAACTGTGGAGTCAGGATGCGAATCAGGAGTATGATCAGACTCTGGCTGAGTAAGTAGAAAGGGAACCACAATGATGGGAGTATCTGGCTGATGATCCAATGAGGCAGGTGTTGATAGAGGGGATGGAGTGGCACTTTCGAGAAAGGAAAAATTCCCTCATGGAAGACATCATCTCTGCTAACAAAGAATTTGTTAAGTTGAGGATCATAAAGGCGATACCCTTTCTAGAGCATAAGATAGCCCATGAAAATACATTTCCTGGCACGAGGAGCAAACTTGTCAGAGGAACCCACTATGGTGGAGTAACATAAACAACTAAAAACTCATAAGTGAGTGTTATCAGGTATCTTTCCAAACAGTAATTCAAAAGGAGTTTTACCTCCAATAACTTGTGAAGGCATGTGATTAATGAGATAGGTAGCAATAATCACACATTCACCCTAAAAGTTGGCGAGGATATGGGCTTGGTGTTTGAGGGCTCGGGCTACTTCTAAGAGGTGATGGTGTTTTCATTCAACAATCTCATTTTGTTGAGGAGTATATGTACAGGAACTCTCGTGGAGAATCCCGTGGGAAAAGAGCAAGGAAGAAGACTACTGGTTAAAAAATTTTAAAGCATTGTCAGTCCTAATCCTTTGAACTCGTATTTTGAGTTGTGTTTGGACCATGGAGAGAAAGTTGAGGATGTGAGAAAATGCTTAGGCTTTGGATTCCATCAAGAATATCCAGGTTCCGCATGAAAAATCATCCCCTACTGTAAGGAAATACCTGGATCCATCATGATTGGGAACAGAGTATGTGCCCCATATATTAAGATGGATTAGGGCAAAAGGGTGTTTAGTGGAGGATGTGTTAATGGGAAAATTTGTTCTTGGTTGTTTAGCAATGAGACAAATTGGACAATTAGAGTGAGGTATAGATGCACTGTGGCCCATTCTTTGATAAAAAAAATCAAAGATTTATTATTAAAATTGGCATTACAATAATAGTTTTTATTTCTAGGAAAAAAAGAAAAAGGCTCCCAGTAGTAGAGACCACGGTGGGCCTTACCCAAGGCCCATTTGCTTACTAGTTAAAGGGTCCTAAAAGGTACACAACATCCAGAAGGAATTGTAATGTGCAATCATTGTCAGTGCAAAATTTGGATACAGATATGAGGTTAAAATTGAAAGCAAGGACAAAAAGGACATTTTTGAGAGTTATGCTTTCAGTAAGTTTGACTACCCCTGTGTGAGTTGCTTTGGCAATATTACCATTTGGCATTCTAACAAATAATTGTGTAATGGTGTTTGTGTGTGATTGGAAATATTTAGGGTCACAAATTATGTGATCACTAGCACCTGAGTCAATAATCCATAAATTATGGGAAATTGAATTACTAAAACAAAAATATGTACTTGCATAATTAGCGGAAGCATTGTTTGTTGGGAGTTGATTCAGCATTTGGATGAGTTGAGTGATTTGTTCAGGCTTGATCAAAGATGATTGGACCTCAAATCCTGATGTGGTAGTGACATTCATACTATTTGCAGTTGGATTGCCAATTTTGTCCTCAAGGTAACCATGTAATTTCCAACATCAATCTCGATTGTGGTTCTACCTTTTGTAGTAGTCATAATACATTTTTCTACCTGATCTGGACGATCTTATACCATTTGATCCACTTTGAGAGTTTATGAAAAATGAGCCAATAGATTAATTGCCCAAAATTTGACCAGGTTGACTATTGATTGTTGACTCTATTGACTTGGTTGATTGCTTGTGGGTTGTCAGATTGTTTGAAGATCCTGGCCATTCATTCCCTTGTATAAAAGATTACCCTTTTCCTTCTCATTTGGAAAACCTAGTTGCAACCTCTCTCATTTGGTTTCTCTGTCGGCGACAAAGGCCATGGAATCACCCAACTGTGGTGATTCCATGGAAGCCAGGCGTTGACTCTAGTCTTGGACAACCAGTTGATACACATGGCAGAGTGACATCGATGATGTGGTGGCCAACATTTGGGTGCAAAAAGCCAAGAAATTATCGTTTAATCCAAGAAGAAAATGGATTAAACGATCTTGTTCCTTGATCTGTTGGAACTGCTATAGTGTTTTTGGTGGTCCGCGAAGAGGATCGGTGATAGCATCAAGCTCATTCCACAAGGCCAAGAGTCAATTGTAATAGACCGTCACGGTCTGATTTTGCTGCTTGATGTCAACAAAACTTTGTTGTAAAGTGAAGATTTTGGCCAGATCCAACTGGCCATACATCTCCTTGTTAAATCGCCAGAACTCAGTGGCGATTTTTGTTGGAGGTAAACCAGCGGCTACCTCCTGGGTCAAGGAGTTGCCAATCCATGAACAGACCATCATGTTACAGTTGGTCTAATGTTTGTGGAGATGAGGTTCTTCTGGCGGTGTGACGGTGCCATCTATAAACCCGACTTTGTCTTTAGCGATGAGTGCCCACTAGAAGTTGCGAGCCCATGTCGCGTAGTTCTCTGTGCCATTGAGAACATGTTTAACCAGAACAAGTTCTGGTCTATCAAATGGGGAGGAATAGAAGGGATCACCAAGCTCCGGCCGACGAAGTTAGGTCTACACAATTTGGAATTGGTAAGGAAATGGATTTGGGCCGGTTTGACCCCGAAACCCGAAAAGAAAGGTGTTTGGGCCTGGAAAAGTGTTTGGGTTAGGCCTAGTTTGGTTGTCTTGATTGGGCTATATATTTGGGCCTGTTTATGTGTTTGGGTTGGCTTGACTGTTTCGGTTTGGGTTGGATCAATCTGGTTGTTTGTTGAATTTGAGCCAGTATTTGGTGTGCTGGGCTTAATTGGGTTTGTTGTGGTTTTTTGGTTTGAATCCATTTGGTTTTGAAGGACTAACCCTAGAATTTGTTTTGCAAGAAAAAAGGCAAGGG
The DNA here is from genome assembly GCA_026225825.1 of Pistacia integerrima. Taxonomy (NCBI): domain Eukaryota; kingdom Viridiplantae; phylum Streptophyta; class Magnoliopsida; order Sapindales; family Anacardiaceae; genus Pistacia; species Pistacia integerrima. The sequence goes on from CM047744.1 coordinate 15,004,065, forward strand.
ACATGAGTTGGATTATTGGCACGCAACAAGGAAAGTGGCTGGCAGGGCAACCTGGGATCCAATACCATGTAAGAATTTGATATTGGAGTAGCACAAAGAGGCAACTGAGTTACCAAAGAGTGCAAGAAGAAGAGAGGTAAGAGAAGCAACTTTGGTTGTTGAGTATGCCAAGAGAATATAAGCAAGAAAGAAAGAGAGAAGAATAATTTGTATATTGTATTTCATGTACAAGAGTTACAATTTATACAATTGTAAACGTAATATGTAAGGAAATAAAATAAAAGGAATAAATGTAAATTAATACATACAAGGCAATAATATAATTCTAGCAAAGCCACCATACTTGGACAATATCAAATATTACAAATCTTCTAAGTATGCACTACAAGAAATTTAAAATTTAGGGACAAAAATTTTCGTCACAGAAAGTGAAAAATTCGTCCTAAAAAATAATGCAGGACAACAAACCAAATCGTCACCAAAGATGCGTTGCCAAAGGATAATGCCCATGAAAAAACAGATTGTCCCAAAGTCACGCTATTAGGGACAAAATACGGTTTCGTCATTAAAAATTATTTATTTTGTGACAAAATTTTTTGTCTACAGAAGAATAACTATTCGTCCCCCAAAAAAAAAAAAAAGCACAATTGGGGACAAATTTTTTTTGTCTTTATGTGTCGTTAATTGGGGACGAAAATTTTCGTCTCTGTGGTGTGGTGAATTGGTGACAAAAATTTATATCCCTAATGGTGTGGTGAATTGGAGACAAAAATTTTCATCCCTGATTGTGTTAAAATTTGGAGATAAAATATTTCATCCTTTCTTTATGGTGAATTACAACGAGTATTTGTTCCTGATTGAAAATTAACAAATGTATTGATTCTCAAAGCCAAAAAGTTCATATGAAACATCTTTTTAATTAAGTAAAAAATATTAATTAATGTCAAATTGATACTACTACAAAACAAATAATCAAGTAATAACAAAATATTATATATCTATACATGTATCATAAACACATCCAATTGTAACTAACATATAAATAAAAAGTATAGAATGTGTTAGCCATTAGTTTGAAATAACTACACTTTTTTTGTTCAGTAAATGTCAAAATATATACTATTTTCTTCACTACTTGGATGTCAAAAAAGGTACCACGCTTATAGGTTACAGGCAACGCTTGAAGCTTACAGGCAACACATTTATACACTCCAATATAAGCTTAAAGCTTCTAAGGTCTTGCTTTGCACCAGAAGATCTTTCAACGGGTCTCCGCAGCAGGAATAACAATTGAAATCAGTATAGAAATAATTTATAGAATCCAGATGAGCAAAGTGAAGTTTATAGAAATAGTCAGCTTCTATATTTTATTACATTTAAACCTTCATTTCCAAAGTTAGGAAAGAAACAATACATACATTTCCAAAGTTAGGAAAGAAACAAAATTAAACTAAACATATAACACTACCATACATAATTTATAAAAATATTTAAACTAATTAATCTCAATAACTTAATAAATAATAAAAAAAAATACAAACAATTGAAAAAAAAAAACACATCACAACATTCACCTACTTTTCCCTTGCCTTACTCATACAACTATACCTTTCAAAAAACTATTAACTCCTCCACAATATAATCAAACCTTTTAATTAACTAGCCTATTTTATACCTCTTACTCATTCTAATTAAATACTCATTCACACCACACTCCACTCCCTCATTCTCTTTACATTCACATACACACCACACAAAATAACCCCACAAACTACACTATCACCTAAATATATCTTACTCCATTCTATTACTTTGCTCACCATTCATAATCTATACACTCTATCTTTATACTACTCACTCCCCTTTATACCTACATCACCTCTACTAATTATTCATTTATAACATCTACAATTTACGACTCTACCTATTATACCCACTCTTCTCTACTAATACTACCTCAATCACTAAAAAATGCCTCTACTAATACATATACATAATAAATACTAACTACCGACACCAACATATAACCCAAAATACCTTAAACTCACTAATAAAATCACATATCTCTACACATAAACAACTATACTCTTACTATTACTCTTCTGATTCCCATTAATACTCTCTTACCCACCTACTCTATCTCTACTCACTCAACAATTTTTATACCTCTCTATTCTTTTGCTAACACTTCCGAAGAACAAACATAAGCAAATGAAAAGCCTTCAGAATATAATCATACCCCAAGTCGATAAGCACCAAACGTATATATCTTGGCATTTGCTTCTACCACCAGTTGCTCATTAAACCAAATTGCACAATAACAAATAAAGAAACCACATTCTCCATTCTATTACATATCATTTGGACAAATGAAGAAACCACATTATATTATCATGATAACAAATAAGCCTCCAATAAATAGGAAAAGCTACAGGGTAAGAAAAATGCCTAGTAAACTACAGAAAATAACTATCCACTTCGCACAAGTACCCGACCAACATTAGAACTAAAACTTCGGAATTTTCTACAAACCAGAAGCCAGAAGGCTATGTGGGCTAACTTCTATGAGTGCAGCTAAGAGAAGTAGGTCTTTGTGTTTATATAAACGGCCTAGTTTTCACAAGAAGAGAAATCGCATTGCTGTTTGTTTGTCCCAAGAAATGTATCACAAAATGACCATGTAAATAAGAAACAAAGAAACTCTGAGAAAACATACAAAGCCTCAAAAGAACTGTCTTCAAAACAAGAATTCACTTCTTGCATTTAACAAAAAACCATAAACAAAAAAAAAAAAAAAAAAAGGTCATCAAAAACGCTAAACCCACTAAATCTTGAACTTAACAATTCATAACACATTAATTTAGCTAATTATTTACACAAACCTAATATAATCCAAACAAGAGAGTCAACTCAACACAAACAAAACATCATAACAATTAATTTTTCAGTCAACATAACAACCAAAATTACAAGAACAATAAAAAAGATTAAATTTGTTATGCAACGGAAACATAAACTCTAACGCTAGCTTATTGAATATAATAATACAAGCAGTAAAGCATAAATAAATTACCAAAATTAAATACAAAAATAAAGAATACCAGGAATTAACGAGGTTCGGTATTAAAACCTACGTCCTCGGGCGCTGCAAAAGAAAAACTCCACTATCTCCAAACAATATTACAAATATTTGGGCAATACAACAAATACCCAAAACAAAGGGGAGATACAACAAAACTTGCAAACTAAAGAGTCCTTAAAGAAAGAACCCTAAACAAAAGAAGTATAATGGAATTACAACTTGGGATGCCTAATAACAATGATATGGGTCCTTATATATAGGCCCCAAAAGTTTCCCACTTTTCAATCCTAATCAATGTGGGACAAACAACCTTTTCTTAGCCTATTACATATAAGTCCCTAAACCTTTCTCCATTATCATTTCTACCCCATGTGATTTTGCTAAAAGCCATTTTTCAACAAATCTCCACCTTAGCGAACTAGCAAACCTTCAAAGTCTTGTATTCTTCTGTCAAATTTTGCAACACCTCCAAATGTGCCAAAAAGCACAGTCAAGCTCACAGGATGTTGATCAAGTTCAAACAATGATTGAACTTGATCATTGTCACTACTTTTGCTAAGACATCTGTAGGATTCTCAGCAGTCCCAATCTTCTCTAATAAGATTCTTCCTTCAGAAATAATTTCCCGCACAAAGTGGTAACGAACATCTATATGCTTGGTGCGAAAGTGGAATACTGGATTCTTTGCTAAGTGAATAGCACTCTGACTATCAGAACAGATAGTGATCTTCTTCTGACTAATTTTCAATTCATCCAATAGCCATTGTAACCAAATAGCTTCCTTCACAGCCTCTGTAACTGCCATGTATTCTGCCTCTGAAGTAGACAAAGCAACTGTAGACTGCAAAGAAGATTTCCAACTTACTGGAGCTCTAGCAAGAGTAAATACATATCCAGTAGTTGACCGACGCTTGTCCAAATCACCAGCATAATCAGAATCAACATAGCCAACAAGAAATTGACTAAGATTTTCATCCCGCTCAAAAAACCAAACCAATGTTTACAAGACCTATAATATACCGTAAAATCCACTTCACAGCTTGCCAACGTCCTTTACCAGGATCATGCATATACCTGCTCACAATTCCAACTGCATGTGAAATGTCGGGCCTAGTACACACCATTGAATACATCAAGCTACCAACCGCATTTGAATACGGAACTTTTGACATATACTCTCGTTCTTCATGCGTACTAGGAGATAATGACGCACTAAGCTTTATATGAGGAGCAAGTGGAGTACTTACAGGTTTTGTACTTTCAGTTATGCCAAAACGTTGTAAGACCTTCTTTAGATACTACTTTTGTGTCAAACAAACCTTGCCATTTCCTCTATCTCTAATTATCTCCATACCGAGAATCTTCTTGGCTTCCCCTAAATCCTTCATCTCAAATTCCTAATTTAGTTGAGCCTTTAACTTCTCAATTTCTTCTACATTCTTTGAAGCAATTAACATATCATCAACATATAAGAGTAGATAAATGAGAGTATCACCTTGTAGCCTTTGAAAATACACCTAGTTGTCAAATTTGCTTCTTGTGTACTCCTGACCCATCATAAACCTATCAAATTGCTTGTACCACTGCCTCGGAGATTGTTTCAAACCATAAAGAGATCTTTTCAGTTTACAAACCCAATCTTCCTTCCCAATACTCCTAAATCCTCCTAGCTGAGTCATATAGATTTCCTCTTCCAAATCACCGTGTAGAAACACGGTTTTCACATCAAGTTGAACAAGTTCAAGATTCATTTGAGCAACCAAGGCTAACAAAATTCTATTGGAAGAATGCTTTACAACTAGAGAAAATACCTCATTGAAATCTATTCCTTCCTTATGAGCGTAGCCTTTCGCCACCAACCTTGCCTTGTATCGGATGTCTTTCAAATTCGGAAATCCTTCTTTCTTTGCATATACCCATTTGCATCCAATTGCCTTCTTATTCTTTGGTAATTGAACAACCTCCCAAGTTTCATTCTTATGGAGAGACTGCATCTCTTCTTTCATGGCTTTCCTCCACTTACCAATATCGGAACTGCTAGCTACTTCATTATAAGTGGAAGGAACTTCACCATCTTCAATTGGGAGTGCATAGGCCACCGTATCAGCAAAATGAGCAGGCTTGCTAATTTCTCGTCTTGGCCTATTAACAGCAATGGATTCTTGTTGAGGTTCTTGGGAAGAATCCTCTTCTTCATCTCCAATGAACTCCTCTATCATAGGAGTCTCATTTCCAGCTGGGCCAACTGATGTTGTTTCAAACTCCACCTGCTGTTGAGTATGCTCCACCTGTTGCGGAGTACTGAAAACCTTCATCTGGCTTTCTGTTTTCTTTTCTAACATAGAAGACTCATCAAATGTCACATCCTTACTAAATAGTATTTTCTTCAAACTTGGACACCAAAGACGGTATCCTTTCACACCTGAGGTAATCCCCATAAATACTGCTTTCTTTGCTCTAGGATCTAACTTAGACTCTTTCACATGATAATAAGCAGTGGAACCAAAAACATGTAAAGAGTCATAATCAGAAACAGGTTTTCCAGACCATACCTCAATCGGCGTCTTGCCTTCAATTGCAGTTGATGGTAGACGATTAATGAGATGACACGCATATATAACTGCCTCAGCCCAAAACTCTTTGCCCAACCTAGAATTGGACAACATACATCGAACTTTCTCCAGCATAGTTTGATTCATGCGTTCTGCCACCCCATTCTGCTGTGGTGTATTTCTTACTGTAAAGTGACGTACTATTCCTTCATCTTGGCAAACTTTCAAAAACGGATCATTGCGATACTCCCCACCATTATCTGTATGTAGTTGCTTGATCTTTCTGCCAGTCTGAGTCTCAATCATCTTTTTCCATTTAAGGAAAACACCAAGTACGTCATCTTTAGTTTTTATCACATACACCCAAACTCTTCTAGAAAAATCATCTACAAAAGTGACAAAATAGTGCATACCTCCCAAAGATGTTGTTTTGGTAGGTCCCCACACATCAGAATGAACATAATCCAAAATACTCTTAGTATTATGGATTGCGGTGCCAAATTTCACTCTTGTTTGTTTTCCCAGAACACAATGCTCACAGAAGTCCAGCTTACAGGTCTTTGCACCTTTCAATAAGCCTTGATTTACCAAACTAAGTAAGGATTTTTCACCTGCATGCCCCAAACGCATATGCTACAGCTTGAGCATTTCGACGCATCCTTCGCACGATTGCATTTCGTTTCAATAATCTGTACTACCATTATAGTAATACAAGTTGTTTCTCCTCGTGCCTTTCATTACCACAAGAGCGCCTGAAGAAACTTTTAGAATTCCATCTCGCATATTCACTGTGAAGCCTTTAGATTCCAAGGCTCCCAAAGAGATGAGATTCTTTTTCAACTTCGGTACATACCGAACATCTCTCAGAGTTCTAGTTAAGCCATCATGATTCTTCAACCGAATTGAACCTATCCCAGTTGTTTTACAAGCATCATCATTGCCCATATAAACAACTCCACCATCAAATTCTTCAAAATTAAAGAACCACTCCTTGTGGGGACACATATGATAGGTACAACCTGAATCCATAATCCACTCATTTGATCCAGAGGTGGATGGTAGGCTAACTAGATAGAAATCAGACTCATCCTCTTCACGCTCAACAACGTATGCATCAGAAGTAGCTTTGCCCTCTTTCTTTTGCAACTTCGGACAATCTTTCTTCCAATGCCCTTTCTCACGACAAAAGGCACATTGATCCCTATTGAGTTTTCCCTTTGAACGAGATCTTCCCCTTCTCTCCTTCTTATGACTCTGATACCAATTGTTATGCAACAGAAACATAAACTCTAACGCTAGCTTATTGAATATAATAATACAAGTAGTAAAGCATAAATAAATTGCCAAAATTAAATGCAAAAATAAAGAATACCAGGAATTAACGAGGTTCGGTATTAAAACCTACGTCCTCGGGCGCTGCAAAAGAAAGCTCCACTATCTCCAAACAATATTACAAATATTTGGGCAATACAACAAATACCCAAAACAAAGGGGAGATATAACAAAACTTGCAAACTAAAGGGTCCTTAAAGAAAGAACCCTAAACAAAAGAAGTATAATGGAATTACAACTTGGGATGCCTAATAACAATGATATGGGTCCTTATATATAGGCCCCAAAAGTTTCCCACTTTTCAATCCTAATCAATGTGGGACAAACAACCTTTTCTTAGCCTATTACATATAAGTCCCTAAACCTTTCTCCATTATCATTTCTACCCCATGTGATTTTGCTAAAAGCCATTTTTCAACAAAATTAAAAACAAAAACAAACCCACCAGGATCGCACTGCTAGTAAAACTTCTCAACATCTGCAAGAAACAACCCATCGAATTAAAATTAAAAAAAGAACCCAATTCACAAAGAAAAAACCAAACCCATAAATTATATAAACAAACAAAGATTAAACCAGTAGTTAAAGCCTTGATTAGGCCAGCTCGTCTACCCTTGAACTCGCCAAAGACTTCCTCTACAGTTCTGGGTATTGGGTGCGGTATTCCCTCCGTAAACACTTGTATAACAAAAATGGGTTTGCGGGTATTGAAGAGAAAAAGAAGAAGAGTCAAATGAAAAGAATTTTAAAAGAAAGGGTCTAAAAAACGCTTAATTTGGGAATTATGGTTTTTGTTTGGGGGTTTGAATTGACAAAATTGGGTTAAAAAAACACAATTTTGAAAGGAACCCTGAAGAGAAAAGATGGGAAAGAGAAAGTAGGAGTCAATTTTGGGCTCAGATTTGTTTGTGTAAAACTAGAGGCAGATAGATTGAGAGAAAAGAGGGAATATATAAATAAATATGCACAAAAGGGTTTATGGGATTTGTAGGTTTTGATTTGAGATTTTCATTTAATTACTTTTGTTAATTAATTATACACAATTTTAGCCGATATAGATATACAGTAAAACCTCTCTATAGTGATACTCTATATAGGAATAAACTTTACATAGTCATAAAAAATTATAGTCTCAATTTAGGATAGTTATAAATAAGAATAAACTCTACATTGTAATAAGTTATAATTTTTCTAATTCTCGCCTTAAGGAAAGTTGTCTCTACAAAGTAATAATTATTTGTATATTACAAAAAAAAATATATGTTATATAAAATTAAAGGTATAAAATTAAATAAAATATTTATTTAAAATTGTTTGGGACAATGATTTATGTTTTAGAGTTGTAATCACATCTTTTACCTTACTAGTACGTAATAGTTCGTTAGCATGGACACCTTCTTGTTGAAGCCAAAATATTTTTAGTTTCTCAAGCATGTTTAGAGTTTCATGGCACAAGACTTTTTGTATTTCCGTACTATTATCCTTAGGATTATTTCCTTTCTCTTATTGTCTAATTGCAACAATGATTTCTTCTTTGGTTAAAGTATATACAATTTGTTGCTCATTTGGATAATCGAAGAAGACATTAATATCTATTCGATTAGTGTAGTGAATTTGTCAATCTGATCACTCAATTCTATGATGACTCTCTTATTCTCCTCATCCACTTTATTTGTAACTTATAATTCATTGACATTAGTGGTCCTAATTTTGCAGTGCTTAAAACCATTGACAATTGTCTATGGCTTCACATCAATTGACCATACATCAACTATATTTACAGTTCCATCAATAACACTTATTTTTGTTTGTTCTAAGAAACGATCTTTTATCTGTTTCAAAAATAGGTAATTGAAACGCTGTATTGAAATCCTAATATTACTAAAATATGAATTGAAATCCTAATATTGTACTACTAAAACATGAATTATAAAATAAGAAATCAAAACTATAATTTTTGTAACTATACCTCCATTAAGTTATAACCTCTTTATAGTAATAAAATTAGTTAGTCCCAACATTATGACTATAGAAAGGTTTTACTGCATATATAAAGCTGAATACCTATGCAGGTTGTTCGCCATGTGGCACGTTTTGGAACTCATAGAATTGTTCCATTTTGACACATAGGATTTGTGGTTGCCATGTGGTTGAATTTTATTGGTGATGTTGTAGAGAAATATTAATTACTGAATTGGTATTCCAAATCCAAAGGTAAAAGCATACATATTTGAGTGACATCGTAGGACACTTTTTTTCTTTTTTTTTTTTTTTTTTTTTAGCTCTAAAATTGGTTTATTTTGGAGCTCTAGAATTGTTCTCTCTTGCCACGTTGGATGTGTGGTTTAATGAGATATTTTTAACTTTAAGATTCATGAATACCCATGCTGGTTGTTTGCCATGAATACCCATGTGGGTTGTTCGTCATGTGGCACATTTTAAAAGATCTAGAATTGCTCAATTTTGACACATGGGATTGACAAGCCAATCAAATTGCTCTATTTTGAAACGTTGGATTACTATTTATTGATGCATCTATAATTATTAATTAATTAAAAAAATGGGATTTGTATTAATATATTGCCATGAATACCTATGCAGGTTGTTCGCCATGTGGCACATTTTGGAAGATCTAGAATTGCTCAATTTTGACACATTGGATTGACAAGCCAATCAAGTTGCTTTATCTTAACACAATGGATTGGTATTTATGGATGCATCTATAATTATTAATTAATTAAAAAAGGGGGATTTGTATTATTAATAATAATAATAATATAGGTGCATTGCATTAGCATTCCAAAGATGTGAATTAATAACAAGTATACAAGTGCATTGCATTGGCATTTCAAAGATGCACATTAATAACAAGTATACAGGTGTATTGGATTGTTATTACTAATTGTGGTTTAATGACATTTGTCTAGGAGTGCTATCTATAATTATGTAGGTGTACTGTATTGATATTGGAAAAAAAATTTCGTATTGAAATCGTATTTAATTGCGTTGGTATTCAGAAGGTCTAAATAAGAGGTTATAAAAAGGGCTCATGTTTAGTTATGTATCATCGCAATTTGTTAGTTGGCGTCAATGATACGTCTGGTCTTTTGTTAATTGTTTATATGTTACTTTAGTTTGTGAGAATAATATGTCTGTTCTTCACGTGCTTATTGAGCGATGGTTTTTATTTATGTATGTTTTGGTTGTTGATTATAGGCCGGATATTCATGAATTAGCATGGAATAAAGGCAAGATGTCGGATTGATACTGTCAGATGAGTTGTTATTTTGATTTGTTCTTCTGAACTGAAAGTATATGTTATAAGTATTTTAATGCGAAACTATAAGTATGTCTCCCAACTATTTTAACGTTTTTCGTTGGATTGAATGATTGTTTTTGTTCGGCCAATTTATTTGAATGATTGATTGTGTTATTCCTTCTGAACGGTAATTGTGTTCCTTGATATTTTTAACACGACTATTAATTAACTTTTGTTGTTTCCATTTTTTATGTACCAGTTTTTATACGGATGGATAATTGTTCCTTAAGAATGTTAACATGAAGATCGATTACATTTTGTTATGTTTGTTTTCAGGGAAATGAGGATTTGTGTTTATTATTTTTTTGGTAGAGTCATTGATTCGGTGCATTTCTTCTGCCAACCGATCAATATAAAATGTGAATTCTTTGATTTTGTTGATTTCATTTGATAGGTTGTAGGGAAAAAAAGTTGACGTGTTTATACAATGTCCAGCATGTTTCATACCAAGTTGTGTTTATTAAGTCTTCAGTAAGTTCATTGATTTGGTATGTCTGTGGTTGCAATCGATTAGCATGAATTATATGCTCACTGATGTTTGCTGATTTTATTTTTCAACTTACAATTTCGACCTAACAGTGAGTATTTGTTGTTGGTATGTTCATGTGATGGGCAATTAGTTTTTCCTGTATTATTGATGCTAAGTAACATTAAATGTTCATGGTCTATACTTTGTCTAAAGATTAAGCATTGTTTTTTTCAGCCATGCTATGTGTTTGTTCCAGCCGATATGTAACCATTTGTTTTGGGACTAGGCTACATGAAACATTTGTGGATTGGTTTATGTTAACAAGAATCGTGTGAGTGTTGTTTTTGCTAGCTCTGTTTTCAGGTTACACAATCGGTCCTCAACTATCATCGAATTGTGATGCTCTGTGCACTGTTGTCACAGGGTGGCAAAATCCGATAGTAGTTGAGGTTCGTTTTTGCGATTTATGAATAGAATGTTATTGTATCAGGTTTAGTCATTGTGGATGTCAACGTTTCTTGTTGTCGGAGTGTCATGGTTGGTATTGCAGCATGATGGTGATGGTGATTTAGAGATTTGGTTATTTCGGGTTCGGTGTTGCTAGATTGTGATGGTTGTTATTATGCAAGTTATCTTGCCTGCATGAACATTTGTGGTTTGGCGTTTGATGAAGTAAAGATTTGTTAGTTGTAGTCAATATATGGTAATTTTGATGTATTCAACTGTATGTGTCTGAATCATCTATGTATTTATTAATACTGAGGCAATATATCAAAGGTGTGTTTTCTGGATCGTGATATCTTATGCAATGAATTACAACAAACAAGTTGCCAAGCAAATCATGTTGCCCAATTATGGATGAAGATTTTTTACTCTTTTTGTCAGTATGTGTGCATTGTATTGGCATCGGGAAGGTCTAATCAACTTGACGTTCTTATACTGTTTTCTAAGTTGTAGGTCTAACAAAATATTTACTATCCTTTCCTTTGGACTTGCGCCAATGAAATATTCCTAAAGTGACCAATATAGGAACATATGAGATTGTATCAAGGTATCCAAATTCCTCTCAAATCCATGGTTTCGCAGTGTTCCAAAAAAGTTATAACAATTTATAAACGTTACCAATCATATCCTAATAATGGTTCAACAATGGAATGTAGATCTCAATGATACCTTATGGATAAATTATGGATCGGTAACTGCTCTATTACCATTCTATAGCCAAATTGATGGCTTGATGGTGAAGTTATCAATCGTAGCAGACTTTGAAGAATCATAATTATGAACAATGGTTAGGCAACGAATTCCACACTATTTGTTAGACAATTTTTTAAAGATGCCGAACTACAATATCAATAAAAAATTAAGTGGCTTTACGTCTCTCTAAGTTGGTATCAGGCAAGCTGCCTAATACTTGTATATGAATAGATGGATTTGTTTATCTTTCTGATATAACAAGCTATCCAAATTTTTGTGTTTCATAGATCATGGATAAGTATTCAAATTTATGGTTTAGCGGTGTTCATAGAAAAGTTGTAACAAATTATAAACACAATTAATTACATCCTCGGTATTTGCCCTATATATATAAAGTTGAATACCCATGTGGGTTGTTCGCCATGTGGCACATTTGACAAGCCAATCAAATTGCTCTGTCTTGACTCGTTGGATTGGTTTTTATTGCTCCATCTATAATTATTAATTAGTTAAAAAAATGAGATCTATATTAATCATTAATAATAATAATAATAATTATTATAATTATAATATAGGTTCATTGCATTGACATTTCAAAGATGTACATTAATAAGCTGAATACCCATGAGGGTTGTTCACCATGTGGCACATTGTGGAAGCTCTAGAATTGCTCTATTTTGACACATTGGATTGACAAGCCAATCATATTGCTTTATCTTGACACGTTAGATTGGTATTTATTGCTCCATCTATAAATATTAATTAGTTAAAAAATTAGGATATGTATTATTAATAATAATAATAATAATAATAATAATAATATTGCATTGCATTGGCATTCCAAATATGTGCATTAATAACAAGTATATAGGTGCATTGGATTGCTATTACTAATTGCGGTTTAATGACATTTGTCTAGGATTGCAATCTATAATTATATAGGCGCATTGTATTGATATTGGAAAACTTTCTTCGTATTGAATTCTATTTAGTTGCATTGGTATTAAGAAAATCTAAATAAGGGGGAATTAAAGGGGCGCATGTTCAATTGTGTATCATCGCAATTTGTTAGCACATTTTTTTATATTTGCCAAACTATAATATTAATACAAAATGAAGTGGCTTAATTTCTCTTTGAGTTTATATCTGCAAATCTGCCGAACTATAATATTAATAAAAAAAAATTGAAGCAGTCAATGTGTTTCTCGATTGAAGATTTCACTATTAGTTTATAAATGATAAAGGTTATGATTTTCATTGTAATAAATCATTTGTTGTGTTGTAATTGTACTATTATGTGATACTTTCAATGTGATATTACTATTAATGGTTGGGATAACAGAATTTTGGTTTAATTATGGGTTAATGCACTTCCTTTTTTATTGATGTGTTCAGTATTATGATGATGTTTGGTATTTTGATGTTTAATGTTGTTCTTAATGTAGTGTTTTTGTTAAAGCGTTGATGAAATAAATGGAACTGTTTATGTCACATAATAATACAAGTTTGTATCAAATGTAATTTAAATAAGAATTACACGTGTCCACATAATAAAATTATAAAAATAAAAAAAATCCCAGTATTTATCTGAATGTGGCTAATATAGGGATAGATGGAATTGTGTCAAGGTATTCAAATTCCGATCAAATTCATGGTTTACCAGTGTTCCTATAAAAGTTACAATAGATTATAAACACAACTAATTGTATCGTGATAATGGTTCGGCAATGGAATGTAGACCTTAATGATACCTTATGGATAAATTGTCGATCGTATATTGACTACAACCAATAAATCATCATCTATTGACTACAACCAATAAATCATCATCTATTGACTACAACCAATTCGATCTGATATATCAACCGTTTGATGATGTAAAGATTTGGATAGCTTGAACAATCATAGTTATGGACAATGGTTAGGCAACGGATTCCATACTATTTGTTAGGCCATTTTTTAAAGTTGTCGAACAACAATATCAATAAAAAATTAAGTGGCTTAATGTCTATCTTAGTTGGTATCAGGCAAGATGCCTAATACTTGGTATGACTTTAAAAAATAACCTGGGAGTGACTAACATAGGAACAGATGGAATTGTTTATCTTTTTGATATATCGAGCTATCCAAATTTTGGGCATCCTTAAATCATGGATAAGTATTCAAATTCATGGTTTAGTAGTGTTCCTAGAAAAGTTGTAACAAATTATAAATACAATTAGTTACATCCTGGTTATGGTTCGGTAATGGAATGTAGACCTCGATGATACCTTGATATGTCAAATTTCCAAGCATTTTTAAATCATGATATCACATTTGGTATTTTCCCGATCTGCATTTTATATCTAAATTATAGACAATGGTTAGGCAACGGATTCCATACAATTTTTTAAAAAATGTCGAACTATAATGTTAATAAAAATTAAAGTGGCTTGATTTCTCCTTGAGTTTATATTAGCCAAAGTGTCGAACAATAATATTATTAAAAAAATTGAAGCGATTCAATGTCTCTATTAGTTGAAAATTTTAGTATCAATCTATAAACGATAAAGGTTATGATTTCCATTGTAATAAACCTTTTGTTGTGCTGTAATTTATTCAGTATATCAGAGGTGTGGTTTCTGAATCATGGTATTTTATGCAGATAAATTGTAATAAACAAAGTGCCATACTAATCATGCAGCCCGATGGGTTAATACACTTACTTTTTCATTGATATGTTCAGTATTTTGATGATGTTTGGTGTTCTCATATTTAATGTTGTTGTTAATGGTATTAGTCTCTTGATACCGTGTTTTGTAGCTTTACAATTTTTGATGCGTTGGATTTGTACTATTAATAATTTTATTCAAAATCGATGGGTGCATTGTACTGTTATGTGATACTTTCAATGTGATATTACTATTAATGATCACGATATCAGAATCTTGGTTTTGATTGATGTGTTCAGTATTACAATGATGTTTGGTATTCTGATATTTAATGTCGTTCTTAATGTAGTGTTTTTGTTAAATTGTTGAAGAAATTTATGGTACTTTTTATGTCACATAATAGTGTAAGTTTGTATCAAATGCAACTTAAATAAGAATTATACCTGTCCACATAAAAAATTACAAAAATAAAAAAATTACAATCGTTATTTAATTTTGCTATTATTCTTATGATGTTTATTAAGTGTTATTGAAGCTGATGCGGTTTTCTGGATTGATGTTTATCTGAAAGAGATCAATACATTGTATTTGTTATGTATTATGTTTAATGTGAAATTAATGTGAAGTGTGAAGGTATTTATGTGGATGTGAGAGGTTTTATACATAGCTCTTGCAATTAATGTGTTTGTTATATATACGTAGTTGTTTATGTTGTCGTACACGATTAAGAGAAATAAGTAAAGGTACTTGAAAGTATATCATTAGATCATTGTTCCCAAAAAAACAAAAAAACAAACAAACAAATTGCTGGCATAATGGAGATATAGTTCCTGTTATAGGTAATCATATACGTTCAATTGTTTTTATCTTTCTATTGTAATGTTGTATATGTTGGATTATGAATTCGTCTATAAAAGCTATTAATTTGCATATAATAATATGGAGCTTAAAATTTCAATGCCGAACAAAAAATTCAGCATACTATTAAATTGTGATAAGAAATATTTATAGTATGAATTAGATTATAAAATCGAAACATTATGTTACTTATTTATAATTGTGGTACAACGCCATTTGCTTTAGTTGTAAAATCTCAGTTGGGAATCTTTATTGCCTTTACTGAATTGTATTAAGAATGAATTTCTTTTTGCAGGCAAGTCATAATAATGTCTAATACTTTTCTTAAAGATATTGATGAATCAAGGGATGATTGGATAGTCACTGTCAAAGTATCTAGGTCTGTTTGGTTCATTATTCTGATAGTTTTTAGAATAATATTTTGAAAAAAGTTAAATTGGGCGGATATTACGATGTAGATTTAGAAATTAACAAAAATATCCCCTATGTTTATTTATTTACTAAACGCCCCTATAATAAAATATTAAAAGTTAACAAAAACACCCCTAACCCACCTATTAAATACGGACAGCCGGCCACCATCGCCGGAGGGTGGCTAGAGTGTATTTGTAATTTCTAAAAAAAATATTTGGGGGTGTTTAGTTAAATTAACAAATTTAGGAGGTTTAAAAGAAAATGAAAAATATAGAATAATATTTTAGGAATAATGACATTTTACTGTTTAACTTTTTTAGGAATACTAATAATAGTATTCCCAAAAGCGAACAAACGAAGCCCTAGATTGTGGGAATGTAGGAATTTCAGAATGGGTGATGAACTTATAAGCCTTGACATGATTTTGATTGATGAACAGGTATAAAATGTAGTCTAAAAATAATGTTAAGACTTTATTTCCGATTTATACAAGTTTGCTTAAATTTGTGATTTTCACTGGCTTTTTAGAATCAAGTTATTCATGCCTCGATACCAAAGAATAGGATTGCAAAGTTTAAAAATCAGCTTCATGAAGAGTCGATATATTTGATCACACATATAAAAGTCATACCATCTGCTCCCTCTTACAGACCCATTGACGGTATATACCGTATACAATTTCTCATGCTCACGACCGTACAAGAAATAAAAGAACCAAGAGTTGTTATTCTAAGATATAAATTTGAATCAGCAGTGCTAGTCTTACAAAGAAGCCTACAAAGGAGGCATACAAAGTTAACCTCCACCCTTCATCTTCATCATTTCTCTCTCTCTCTCTTTCTCTTTTTTCGTTTTTCCTTTGTTTTTTTCTTCACTTTGTAAGCTTCTTTGTAGAGTTCTTTGTAATGATAGACTTATTCAATTTGAATTTGCTGGTCCTCATGATCTTCATAATAGAAGAATGATACAAGGTTATTATCAAGTATAGTTAATTTGAATATTTGTGTTTTAAATGTGTGAGAAATATATTTGTACATCAAATGTGATAAATTATATGCATATGTCATTGGAGTTTTGAATGCAATATGAGAAATTGAAGAGATCAACTCGACAAAGACTAAAAAAAGAGACATCAGATTGCAGATGGTAGAGTAAATTCCTTTGTTAATGTTTTTACGTTCTTCTTCTGTTAGTAAATGTTAATGTATGCCCTAGAAACCATTCGTGTTGTCGGTTTCAGAGCATTTTGTCTTGTATCAATATATCATAAATAATAGAAGAAAGAGTTCTTCAATTCATATATATAGATTGCTTCCTTTATTCAGTCATGCATTTAAAATAAAGTATGTATATGAATTGTCCAGATGATTAATTTAATTGGTACATGAATTTATCAAAAGATTCCCTACGGAAGCAATATAATTTGGGCAACTATATTGCATAGTAGGCATACTAGATGCTTCCGAAAGATATCATGAGTTGATATAAGTATGGATGATGATGATAGTCATGTCACTAGGGCATTAGTATGGATTAGCGATTAGCGAATTGTTTTTCGAACGTGGCCAAATAACAATAAATCACTTGGAAAAACTTGTAGTCAATGATTTATCCTTTGGTTATATCAGTGCACGATGTAGTACTTTGACCTGAGACATTGTGGTCGGATCCAATACGGATGCGTATGGTTCATACAGTGTATAAGTACGAGACTAGTCATGTTTCGTATGATAAAGCCTATTTGGTCATGCGTTGTTCATATGTGGAAATGAACGATGGTCAAGACGGGATCCATTGACTCAAAAATATAGGATCAGGAGCACCGCTGACTCCATCCGGATCCGGGTTCCTAGACGAACGTCGATAAATGTCAAAAATCAAAATCTCTGGCTAGAGTCTATTATTAGTCATACGAAAGTAAGTTCGTGATGACAAGTTCCGGACATATTGATCGACGATTCCGTAAAAGATTGAGTTTAGGATTTTGACGTTCCATGAATCCGTACTCAATCAAGATATTTCAATGGAGGGACTTTACCTGCATGGTACATATGATCTGAAAAAGGTTTGTTGAAGTATTTCTTCATCGTGGTTTAAGGACTATGGCGCATTGCTAGATGTTTACCGTAGTTGTTGGGCCTTCAGACAGGTTTCAGATTCATCCGAAACAAGCTCACAGCTAATCCATGGTGGACCTACATGGTCACACCAATAGCCTTGAGAAGTTAGAGAAAGATAAGAGAGAGAAATGATTATCTGAAGAGGGTTAGCACCTTCCGAGGGTAATGGCGAAATTTCTATTGTAATTGTTACGTAGAAAATTATTCGTGCCATTTTAAAGGTTAAAAGGGTCAAGTAATAATTAATTGTATTTAATTATTATATCTTAAAGCGTTAAGATAAATGTGATGAACTAAAATAACCTTTTAATAGTTAAAGGGTAAAAGGATAAGCTTATGGGTTGATAATGTAAACCAGTGTAGTTTACATGGGTGCTTGAATAATATTGATTATTCAAGGGCCAAATTAATAAATGCTTGGGCTCCTTTTAGAATAAGATTTTATTAGGGCATACAAGTGAAAAGAAGGAATTACAAACTGACCCATGTATATATAAATGCAAATGGTTGGATTTTAGGTCAAGTTGTTCATTGTTCACTCAAAAGAAAAACACAAACTCTCTCTTAGGTTCGGCCACCCTCTCTTTCTTTAAAGGTGGTGTTAAAGTGTGGAGGGTTCATAGCTTTGAATCTTGGCTTCATCAAACCTAAGCTTTAAGGAGAATGTATAATGTTAATTTATACTTTATGTAAAGTTTTGAATCCTATAATCCATATCTTAGCTTGCATGTCTTGTTTACATGCTTTCCATCAATTTTCTGCCACCTCTTCACGGTTTTTCATCTTCCACTTTAAATAATTTACACTAATATTAATTTCAGAGAAGAAGTTGACATTACGTTATGGGGGAAATTTTCCGAAGAAATAGGTGAAGATTTGCAATCAGCAAGTACCAACCCAATTGTCATGATAGTTACTTCAACAAATGTTAAAGATTTTCAAGGTAATAAAAATATATTACATGAAGTTAATATATTTTCAATTACTAACTTATGTTCTTTTCCATACAGGAAGATTATATCTCAATACAACTTCGGCATCTAGAATTTATATAAATTTAGATTTGGGGAGGTGCATTCTCTACAGAAAGAGTATGTGTTTGAGAAATAGTTTTTTAAAGTAATTTCACCGGATAGAATTGTATTTAAAATTTTATCTACTCTTTGTTATTTCAGAATAAGAATTTTGCTAGTAATTCAATTATAGAAAAAGATTCTGAATCAAGTTTCGATTGAGAAGGAAATGTTTGAGAATAGAACATCACTCAAACATGTTACCAATCTTGTGTGGCATGATGTTGATGAGTACAATATTCACTAAAACGTTAAACTGATTATTGTAACATAGTTTGTGAACATAAATTACAATTGTATAGGTGATGGAGTATACAATTAAGGCCAAGATAATTGAAGTTGATGATAGATATGGTAGGTGTTACAATTCCTGCACCTATTGTAAGAAGAAAATCCCTGATATTAATACCTATTTATATTGTGAGAAATGCAACAAAGAATCGAAATCTCCTCAGATGAGGTATATCATTGTTTATTTTTTTACTATTTATAATTATATATTGTCAATGCAATAAGAATTATATTCAATTTCAAACATTTATTTGTAATAATGTTTTGTTAATGTTATAACAGATACAAGGTGGAAATGAGAGTGTCAGATGGAACTGCCGAAGCAGCTTTTATATTGTTTGATACTATAACCTAGAGATTGGTTGGGTTATCATGTTCTCAACTGTTGAACAAACAAGGTAATGATCAGAAGAATATCCCAAAAGTTTTGAATGACCTGTCTGGACAGATGTTTGTTTTCAAAGTCAAGTTGAGAATTATGGATCTAAAGGAAGGATATGAATCTTATACTGTCACAAAACTTTTTCTGATTGATGAGAATCTTAAGGATGAATATAACTTACGAGAATTGCAAAAGGTCAGTATAATCTTTATTCTTAGATAGTTAATTTTCATAATATTGAAGTGGTATCAATGTTTTGTAAAAAAAAAACAGCCAAGTAATGGAGAACATGGATCACAATCATCGATGTTAGACGTGAGTGAACGAAATACTGACACCAAAAATCAAAGATGTGTATGGAATAATGGTGGCAAGAGTTAAACCTTATGATGCTGAAAACAGGATAGACAATTCTTGTATAGACATGTTAGACAGATTGAAAGAGAGGGAACGAGGAAATGAGCAGAAAGAAAGTGACAATGAGAATTTTAAAAGCAGCAGTAGGAGTTACAAAAGCAATCCAAGAAAAATGTTGAGGTCTTGATAAAGTGATCATGTCACATTTGATAGATTAAGTATATAATGTAATTGGGACTTCTTTTGCAAAAATGCTTTATCTTTATTGATGAATGCCAACACAAATAAATATAATATTAAACTACAATTAGTACAAAGCAGTGAACAAACTATTTTGTGTGAAAATAATAATAATAATAATAATAATAATATATATATATATATATATATATATATATATATATATATATATATATATATATATATATATATCGCACCATTAACTCAGGAATAACAAAATTGAACCTTTGAGTCTATGAACAATCAAGTTGAATGGTTGGCATATGAAATATGATGTAATTATATAACGTGTAACATTAATAGTTCGATATACTTTTATATCTGAAAATCTTTATTTTTTAAAATAATAATAATAATAATAATGAAACTATGATTTTCGAATCAATTATAGTTTTCAAATTGTTAGATTTTTTATTACTGTTTTAAATGAATAAAATAAGTATAACATATGTTTACGTTTGGTCCAGTAATAGGACTATTCTCCATTTAATTTTAGTAAATTTTTCGTTAATTTTATAACAGGAAAAATATAGATGTGAGTATGTCTGAAGGAATCGCCAAAAAAACTTTTATGTTGTTTGATATAGTAATCTTGAAATTAATTGGATTATCATGTTCTCAATTATACAAACAAAGTTTTTGAATGGACTGTATGAACAGATGTTTGTTTTGAGAAGTGGACTGGAGGTTACAGATTTTAAAGAAATATATGAATCCTATATTGTGAGAAAAGTTTTAGTTGACAATGTGAAACTTGAAAATTATTATAAGTTACAGAAATTACGGAAGGTCGGTATAAATTTTAAGTTTAAATAATTGATCTTAATATTATTCATGTAATATTAAACATCATGCACAATTTGCTACGAAGTACTGACACGAATGTCAAAAACATGCCTGTAAATATAAATTAATTGTACAAGTGGATGATGCTAAAAATATAATTAGACCATTTTTATACAAACATATTAGGGGCATCACAAAAGTGGAAAAGAATTATAAAAGTGATCCAACAGAAACAACGTAACATTGCAATATTCATGTGAAAAAGCTAATCGAATGTTTCTTAAGTTCACATAAAAACTATAAAAAACAATCCAAAAGAAACAACATAGAAATTTTCATAAAGTGTTCCTTTCATATTGAATAGATTAAATACATAAACGAATTGGGTCTTCATTTTTGGATACTTGTTCTGTTGCTCAATGGGGGTCTACCCTGCGACGAGGTTGATGCTCATGCGCTGGTTGAGAGGATACATTGACTGTATCTTGAACTTCTGTTGAATTTGCTAGCAAGACCATGTTCTACCGTTTGTTCATCAATTCCAGACATAATCCAGTGTACTTCTCTGTCTACAAGCAAACAAAATAAACACAATTTTTCTGATCTTCTCAAGTATTCAAATTCATTTCACCAATTTCATATATAAAATATAGTTTGTGGAAAAGAAATATTATTTTGCTATAAAAATATTGTGACTTTATAAAAGTCATACTGCTTCAAGTTTTCCATATGCATTTTGTAACTTCAAAGCCAACTGATGATTTTCTTCAGTTAAGGTTTCAACCTGAGTTGGAGTGAAAAGAAAATCATTAACAGTACTTAAATAGATATAGGATTTGAAATCATCTAGAGAAGCGAATCATACTCTACCAAAGTCTCTACACCTTCTTTTGGGATTCGAAGTACAAGTCTCTATATCTGGATTGTTGATTTTTGATTACATGCATTAAATGGTCAACCTTTCCTTTCAAATTTTCAATCGTATTACTTGTTTTAGCCTATTCATTTGCTGAGGTGATTTCAGTTCGTCTTCTTGGTCGCTATCAATGAAAACCACCGATTTTATCACACATTGAACATCGTCATTATGAGTATGCACAACTGTTCCTTGGAGTCTTGCAGAGCGTCTACAAGGACCCCTACCAACTTTCTTCTGTTTAGTTCTCGTAGATAAATTCTTTGCATTTTCTTTCCTCTCAGTTTGTGATTCTACCATCTTTGCTGATTGCTTTGTCTTTTTCATTCCACTAGGATTACACGACAAACCAGACCAAATATGAAACTGAAATATATTAACAAGAAAAACAAACGGAAAAAAAAAAATATGTTATCTCAAACATGTAAATTCTAAAATAAGAAATTTCTCTGTAAAAGTAGTTGTAACAAATTTTTTTATGTTTCTTCCCTTTTTTGACCCTTCAACTATTAATTTCTTATGAATAGTAAACCTAGGTTTTCATTTTTATTAACGCTTCATCCAAATTTTTTTACAGGTGTTATAATTGTATAGAAATGACTTCAATCCGTAGGAATGCCCATCAAATACAACTGTGTACTATAATATTAAACAAATTTTAATGATAGAATACACAAACAAACAAATGAAAGTACTACCAAAAATAAAGAACATAATTAAAAAAAGGGATGAGATATACAATAACTGAATTGGCAATGTAGAAGATGTTGACATGAAAGCTTCAAACACTTTGGAAGAAAATTGGCACCGACACGAGAGAAAGCTGAAATAATTACACTGATAGCATGTTGGACAGAGAATGGGCATGAACACAGCTTAAAGAAATAGAGTATGTGTTAAATAAAAAAAACCCAGATAAATGAATATATTAATGAAACATAAATGATTGTTAATCCGCCGACTGTAGAAAACTGGTTGGACCAATGTTTTTGAAATAGCAGGTGTACTTTTTAATAAAATAATATTTATTTTTTTTAGGAATACCTGGAACAACACAACATTATTGTTAAATATTGCAAAAATTTGGTGAAATATGTTTAATTCAAATAATATTTAATTTTTTAGATACTCTAGCAATGGCTATCAATTCAACTCTTGATTCATCAATATCTTTAAGAAAAGTATTAGACATTGTTATGACTTGCCTGCAAAATGAAATTCATTCTTAATACAATTCACTAAAAGCAATAAAGATTCCCAACTGAGATTTTACAACTAAAGCGAATGTCGTTGTTTCACAATTACAAATAAATAACATAATGTTTTGATTTTATAATTATTAATTAATTAAAAAATGGGTTTTGTAATAATAATAATAATAATAATAATACAATTGTATTGCATTGACATTGCAAATATGTGCATTAATAACAAGTATACAGGTGCATTGCATTGACATTCTAAAGATGTGCATTAATAACAAGTATACAGGTGTATTGGATTGCTATTACTAATTGTGGTTTAATCACATTTGTCTAGGATTGTTATCTATAATTATGTAAGTGCATTGTAACATAAATGGAACACAAAACAAAAAAGTGAATAGTAATTTAACAAACTATTTACCTGGTTAATATAAATCCATCAAACAAATTAAAATGATAAATTAATTTGACATGCGATTTCATATTAGTTAAATTTGATAATGTTTATAAACATTATATCATTCATTAAACTATAACATTCTTACCATTTGTCTACTGAACAAATTGTTATGCTAATATCAAGATGTAACCACTGTATGAAACATTGGACTTTAACTAAATATATATTATTGTTTCTTTTGAAACTATCCAAACAATTATTTTTTATCATTATACTTATTTATTACTATTTCTTTGTTGGTTTTCCCGATTTAATTATTTATTAAATCAATGAAATGTTTCAAGTTAGTCCATACCACCTCGGTTGGGTTTTTGATATTTTCGGATTCTTCAATCGTTGCATTCATTTAATACAACACGTATGTTTGCTTTCCATATGTTCGTTTTGTCTTCTTATTTAAACTCTTCTCGAAACTGCATGTATATATAACTATCAATCTTAACCTTTTTTTATATAACTTTTATACGTTTGTGGAACTTCTTTATCTCTTTTACCTTTAATTGGTTCCATAATGGCTAGAGAAAGAGGAGACTTGAAACGGATTGTGAGTGACATCGACCACAATGTTACCGATATAAATACTATGTAAACAAAAATCAAAGAAGACATGCATTTGCTGGTCGAGGTGATGAATTCTATAGTCGCTGTTGTTTTGGATTTGAAAGAAAAGGATACTTTGCTTTCTGCAAATGAGGAGCGACTTGGAATGGGAAGGCGTCAAGAGAGAAGGTAATACAAATTTTGTGTAATATAAAACTAAACAAAAAATATTATAAATTTTGTGTTATTAGTTGACTTATTTATTTGGAATTCAACTTTATGTTATGCTATTATATATATATAAAGCTATAATGCAATTTTTATTCCTAGCATGTTTAAATATTTATTGAAATTTATTCTTTTTTTAAACCTGTTGGTATGGCAATGGGTGTCAGACAGAAGGAGTTCAAAAGATACTACCCAATCTTCACAGCAACATAGAAAATCTTAATGATGCAAGAGAAAAATGCAACGATATGATTGATGCTTTATTTGAAATCATGGATGATGTTAAGCTTATTGTTACTAATGTTAAGACACGGGAGTATTCGATTGATCTCAAATCGGAATGTTCTGATCAGATGACTACAGAACCTGGACATACACCATGTCCTAAACATTGATAAATATATAAAGCAGTGCTGTCACGACCCAATCTGCACCGTGGGCACGGCTAGACGGGCTGCTGTGCCCACTATCGTGAACACTCTAGTCTGTCCTATCCCCCCAAGGGATTTCTTTCGCCTCCCCTACCACTCGAACCCAAGACCAAGGGGTTATAGTCAATTGGCTAGCCTGATCGTACTGAGTAGAGTGTTCACGATAGTGGGCCTGGGGCGAGCCCAGTCCAGCCGTGCCCACGGTGCAGAATGGGCCGTGACAAGTGCACGCATGTATTTTGATATTAAAATATATTAAACAAATCTTTGTTCTCATATAATTATTTTTTATTGTTTGAAATTATTTTGAATTGGTTAAACAATAGATTCACAATATTGTAATACCAATATTTCAATATTTACTGATACAATCCAAATTAATGTTCTTAATAGTGTACCAGTCATTAACCAAGTGTATCAGTTACAATAGGTCCACACACAGTTCATTAATAATATATCAGGGAAATTTTTACAAATACAAACATAACCACTATGAAGCATAATCCAGTGAACACCATCACCATCGTTCAACACAATCCCTGTCGAAATCAAAAACTTAGCAATTCCATTCACATCAACTTAAAGTGAATCCCGCATTGGCGCTACAACTCCACCGAATCCATTTGAATAAATTTCAACATATCGACATTATCTTTCAACATTTGGTAGTAATGATTGTTTATATTCTTGAAAGTCCCAACCAGACACAAAACAATGCCAGTAAACTCAGTATCCATGGCTACATAATTATATGTAATTCCACATCTCTCAAAAGATACCATACGTGACAGGAAACGTCAAAGTCTAAACTGAGTTTCCACTGTTGCCACAAACGTCGCCATTTCAAATCTCTTTTACCAGATCTCTCTCTTTGTCTTGCAGAATCAAACCCTCCAAGAAACTGAAATTGTCATCAGGAAATCTAGACTTAAATGCATCACAACACACTTCTCGAGTGTTCAAGAACATGTGTGAGACAACATCAAAAGCTATATCTCTTTCCTTTTCAACTGCAACGAGTGTGGATTTCAGTTTGCTGTTGCAATCCAACACTTCTTTCTCCTTTCTTTTGAGAACATCATTTTCTGACTTTGCATTTGAACATGATTGTTCAATAATTGATAATTTCTTCTTATGAAACTTCGATTCATTCACAGCTTCCGCCATCTGTTTCTCTAAATCCATTATTTCCTCTGTGATTTTGGTATAGTGAGCAACAAATTTTTTTTTCTCTGTTTTCAAATTTGCAATGACTTTATCGGAGGCCAGCTATCACCTCTGGATTTCCAAATAAGCCATAATTCTCTGTTCCACAAACATGTCAAGAAAAACAACAATAATGTAAATAATTTTTAATAAACTAAAAATAAACCAATTTCATCAATTTTAAACCACATAATTCACCTCTTCTGATGTAATGTAACAACTGCTGAAATCTAGTACAATGCATGCATAATAACAATAGAAAATGGGCCCAAAACTTTTCTTTTTATTAAAAGTAATACGTCTTTTATACACAAAGAGCATTATTTACAAAAAGCCATTTTAAAAGACAAAAACAGGGGAAACAGTGTAGCTATTGCTCCTCGCTTGCCGACGCCCCTCCGACTGCATCGTCACCTAGATCCTGCATCCACAAAGGAAAATAACGGGGTGAGCACAAAATAATGCTCAGTAAGTAAAACCCTCTATCTGTTTATCCCCGTATGTATTACTCTTAATTCCTTCCTTACACTATTTCTGTTTCTCCTAAACGTCATGGCCTCATCTTACCGGAGGTACGACCGGATGGCGTTCACACAGCACCATCTCACTCTCCATGACTGTCGGGTGGAATTCACACAGTACCAACCCGTTCTTAGTGACTACCGATGGGGATGGGGCTGACTAATAAGCACCTACCCTTGGGGCCTGCCAATATCGGGTAGGAGACCACCTAGACCTCACCCGCTTCCTCAAAACTTTCGGTGCAACGATCACCAAGCATTAACCCGTCTCTAATCACCGTCGGGTAATGATCACAAAGCATCAACCCACTTCTAATAAATGTCGGATGATGATCACAAAGCATCAACCCGATTCTCATAACTGTCGGGTGATGATCACAAAGCATCAACCCATTTCTACTACTCTTCTTATTCACTCTACTCTAGCACTTCTCATTCTCTCTACCTTTAGAGTAGTTACATCCACAAAGTTCTCTACTCATAGAGCAAGTGCATACACAAAGTTTCTTACTCTTTCTTAGGTCATTTCTCAATGCACAATTAATGCCTATGGAGAGGTTCATCTCCATTCATGCACTTATGAAATGCCAACATGCAATGTTGCAAGAATTAAGGTTCACTACTCATACTCAAACCTCTATTAGGCATTTCATCAAACAACTCAAGTGCATAATAAAACTCTACTATAACAATAATTCTAAGTCTTTCTCTAACCATCCAAAATGGGGAAAATGCCCCTCACATAGCCACATAACCTGCCAAAGAAAGACACTTCCAAAAGGGTTCCACAATACCCCTTCAATTCCGTCTCAAACTACCTTTCCAACCCACAACTCACTTCTTATATTTGAAAGGCATAAACAATCACAAGGCACTAGAAATCTCTATTTAAGCCTCAATAACATGACATATAACATGTATATAACACATATACATAAGTGCTATCAAAACCCTAATCAAGAAAATTCCCAAATCTCAACTTGGGTTGGGGTTTACTTACCTTGTTATGGAGAGATTTCACTAGCTCTTCCTTTCACTTGATAAGCTCGACTTTTTCTCTACTCTTAAACAAATGAACAAAAACCCTCAATAATCAAATATATTCAAAACTCACAAAGCTTCAAAACCAAAGCAAGAATCCTTACCTTAGGATGCCTTAGATTGATTTTCTACCCTTAATCACTCTAAAAGCCCTTTAAAACTCCTTGAACAAAAGAAAGAGAAATTGAGAGGAAGCAAGAGAGGAGAGTGGCGATGGAGAAGAAGAATGAAGGGTTTTGCAATGACTTAATTCCTTTTAATGAAATTTATACACAAGCCTTCCCTTTTTGCCCTTACTCTTCTTTGGGAATTCTATCTATATCCTTTGATTCATTACAAACACACCCCTACAGCAACATATTCTCCATGAAAAATCCTTTCAATTTACTCCCCATTTTTCCTGCTAATTAGGGGTAGAATGGTCAAATTGCCCCTAGGGAAGAAAATAGCTAAAACTTAACAACATTTTGGTCGGCCTGTCGCCGCGGCGAGGAAACTTCTGTCGCCGCGGCGAAACTGTCCAGCAGCTTCCCCATGGCTTCAACACCTCTTCGCCGCGGCGAAGATTCTTCTTCGCCCCGGTGAAGACTGAAACACTAAACTTCTTCTATTTCCCACCAATTTCAGGGCAAGTATTCAACATAACACTCAATCAAAGATCAACCAAACAATATTACCAAGAAACCAACTCAAATAAGAGCAAAAGAAGAACAATAACTACATACCTCAAGTGGGGCGTTACAATTCTTCCCCCCTTAAAAGAATTTCGTCCCCGAAATTCATACAAATAACTCTGGGAAACGATTCTGCATGTCCCTTTCTACCTCCCAAGTGGCCTCTTCCACTTTGTGATTCCTCCAAAGGATCTTCACTAACGGAACACTCTTGTTCCAAAGCTCTTTAACCCTTCGATCTAGAATCTGAACTGGACGTTCTTCATATACAAGATTTTCTGTTACTTCAACGTCCTCTACACTTAGGATGTAGAGGGGATCACTTACATATTTCCGTAGCATCGAGACATGGAAAACATCATGCACCCTGTCCATGCTGGGTGGTAGTGCCAATCTGTAGGCTACATTTCCCACTCGTTGCAATACTTCAAATGGACCTATATATCTCGGTGCTAACTTCCCTCTGCTTCCGAGGCGCATTACTCGCTTGTAAGGGGAAACTTTCAGAAACACTTTGTCGCCCACTTGGAATTCTACCTCTTTCCTCTTCAAGTCGGCATAACTCTTCTGTCGATCTTGGGCTTGTTTCATTCTATTTCTGATTAACCTTACATCTTCGATCGGTTTCTGGGTCACCTCTGGCCCAAGAGCGGTACTCAACTCATTTTTTTCGCCTACTTCATCCTAATGTAGCGGAGACCTACATCGTTTACCATATAAAGCCTCATAAGGCGCCATTCTAATTGTAGACTGATAACTGTTGTTATAGGCAAATTCCACTAAGGGTAACATCTCATGCCAAGATACTCGATAATCCATGCAATAGGCTCTCAACATATCTTCGAGCATCTGATTGGTTCTCTCGGTTTGGCCATCTGTTTGAGGATGATAGGCAGTACTGAATGCTAAACAGGTACCCAAATTCCTCTATAAACACGTCCAGAAAGCTGAAACAAATCTGGAATCTCTATCTGACACTATAGTCTTGGGCACACCATGTAATCTGACTATCTCCTTGAGGTAAACTGAGCCAGCTGATCTGTAGTGGTACTTTCCTTTACTGGAAGGAAATGGGCTGATTTGGTTAATCTATCCACAATCACCCAGATAGCATTACACCCTTTTTGTACCCTAGGGAGACCCGTGATAAAATCCATCGAAATGCTCTCCCATTTTCACTCTGGAATACTTAGTGGTTGAAGCAACCCTGACGGCCGTTGGTGTTCTGCTTTCACCTGCTGACAAGTTAGACATTTAGCTACAAACTCTGCAATGTCTTTCTTCATACCTGACCACCAATAACCTTTCTTTACATTTTGATACATCTTGGTTGCTCCTGGATGAGCGGTGTACGGTGTGTCATGAGCCTCCATAAGAATTTTCTGTTTCAACTCCTCATTTGGAGGAATGCATAACCGATTTCTGAAATAGAGGACACCATCTCTCACAAAGAACTCTGATGTCTTGCCCTCAAGCACTTGCTGAACTGTTTTCTGACACCACTCATCGGCCACTTGCTTTTCTCTAATTTCCTCCAGTAAAGAAAACTGTACCTCTAGACTGGCAATTCTTCTTGGAACCACTTCAATCTGTTATTTAGACAAATCTTCTATTAACTTTTTCTGCTTGGTAAGCCGGAATAAATAGGCTTTTCTACTCAAGGCATCGGCTACCACATTGGCTTTTCCCGGTTGATACTTGATCTCATAATCATAATCCTTAACCAGTTCTAACCACCTTCTCTGCATCATATTCAACTCCTTTTGAGTGAAGAAGTACTTTAAACTCTTATGATCGGTGTAGATATTACTCTTCACACCATAAAAGTAATGCCTCCAAATCTTTAAGGCAAAGACCACGGCTGCCAATTCTAGGTCATGCGTAGGGTATTTGGTCTCGTACTCTTTCAATTAACGAGAAGCATAAGCTATGACCCTACCTAACTACATCAACACAGCGCCAAGTCCTTGCAAAGAGGCATCTATATAAATGTCATATTCTACACCCTCCTGTGGTAACACTAATACAGGAGCTGTTGTTAATCTCTTCTTCAACTCTTGGAAGCTTTCTTCACATGCTGCTGACCAGAAAAAGGAGTTTTCTGTTTGGTAAGAGCTGTCAACGGTTTAGCCAACTGGGCGAATCCCGCTACAAATCGCCGGTAGTAACCTGCTAAGCCTAAGAAACTCCTAATTTCTTTCACTGTTCTCGGCTTCTGCCATTCAAGGATTGCCTGCACTTTACTCGGATCTACCGAAATCCCTTCCTTCGACACGGTATGACCCAGGAATACCACTTGATTAAGCCAAAACTCACACTTAGAAAATTTAGCACACAACTTCTTTTCTCTCAGTCGCTGCAATACTAAACTCAAGTGTTTCTCATGCTTTTCCCTTGACTTTCAATAAATCAGGATGTCGTCAATGAAGACAACCATAAACTGATCCAAATACTCATGGAATACCCTGTTCATCAAGTCCATAAAAACTGCTGGGCATTAGTCAAGCCAAAAGGCATCACTACAAATTCATAATGCCCATATCTTGTACGAAAGGCAGTTTTAGCCACATCTTGCTCAGCCACTCTTACCTGATGATACCCAGACCTCAAATCAATTTTGGAGAACACCACCGCTCCCTTCAATTGATCGAAAAGGTCATCGATCCGGGTAAAGGGTACTTATTCTTCACTGTAACTTTATTCAGCTCCCTATAATCAATACACATCCTTAGTGATCCATCCTTCTTTTTCACAAACAGGATTGGGGCTCCCCAAGGAGAATGACTTGGTCGAATAAAGCCTTTTTCTAAAAGCTCTTGGAGTTGCTTCTTTAATTCTTGAAGCTCAGTTGGGGCCATTCGATAAGGGGCTCTAGATATTGGTGCTGTCCCTGGTGCTAGTTCGATACTAAATTCTACCTCCCTCTTTGGAGGCAAACTCGGTAACTCTTCCGGAAATACATCTAGAAAGTCTCGAACTATTGGCACCCTCTGAATCTCTGGCTGTGGGACATCACCATTCTGCACTACATGGGCAATATATCCCGAACACCCATTTCTCAACATCTTCCTCGCTTTCACACTACTAATCAGCATGCTCAACTGATGGCCCTCTCCAAAACTAAACTTATCTCCACTATCGAGATTAAATCTCGCTTTCTTTTTCCGACAGTCAATCTCTACTCCATATCTCCCTAGGAAATCCATGCCCAAAATCACATCAAAGTCGGGCATATCAAAAACTATTAAATCAACTATTAACTCTCTACCCTGGATCACCATGGACTCTCCCGACAACATCTCTTGCATCAGAACACTAACCCCATCGGGTAACTCTATCTTAATGGGTTGAGTCACTCTAATAGGTTTCAAACCTAATCTCTCAATCATCCCATAAGATATAAACGAATGAGCGGCTCCTGAATCAATTAAAGCATATAGAGGAACTGAATGAAATAATAAGCGACCGAATGGCGGTGATGGAGCTGCCTCGCATGCACCCCTGTGCCCATGCAAGAAACACTCGGCATTCGCAGCACCTCCTGAACTCGGGTGGTTGGTGGAAGAGGAGCTTTACAATCTCTCATCATGTGCCCCGCGTCGGCACCTATAACACACTCTCTGGTCCCTCAGACATTCTCCGGGGTGATTCTTCCCGCATTTAGAGCAAAGAGGAAACCCTTCCATCTGGGGCCGTTTATTCTTCCACTCCCTCTTATTCTGTCTATATTGAAACTTCTTCTTTTGATTCTTCATTTCTTTACCTCTTACACTTTCTTGTTTCTCTCTTTGTGGGGCGGAAGGCAGCTCATGCAGTCCTCCTGTCGAGGATCCGACTGGGGAAATCTTATTCTCAAAAATCTCCGCCTTCATTGCCCGCCTCAAAGCCTCACTATAATTTCGAGGAGGGTTGGAACTTGTCATTATATCCCGGGCTATCTCCGGCTTCAACCCATGCACAAACTTATCTCTTCTCAAAGCCGGAGTACTAACTATTCCGGGTGCAAACCTTGCAAGAGAGTTGAATTTCACCGAGTACTCCTTCACGGCGCTAGTCCCTTGCTGTAAGCTGATAAATTCTTGGACCTTCTCATGAACTTGGTCCTCTGTTCTATACTCGGCCTCAAACTCTTGCATGAACTCTTCCCAAGTCATTTCTGTCACATCATGAGTTTCTTCCATTAATTCCCACCAAATTCGGGCATCACCCCAAAACAAAAAACTCGCATACCGGATCTTCTCCCGGTCTAACATGGGAAATAACCCCGTGGCTCGTTCTAGGGACCCAAGCCACTCTTCTGCTATTACTGGATCTGTAGTACCCTTAAACTCTGAGGGTTGATGTTGACTGGAAAGACTGTAAATCGGTTCAACTCTGCTCTGTACTAGGGGAGGTATCGGCTGTCCTTTTTCGATATGCACAACTGGTGGTACCTGTACGGGGGTTTCAACTCTCCCCGTGTTTCTGCCATAACCTGCTTGTATAATTCCCCGAATTCTAGCTTCATCCAAAGGAGGGGGCGTAGACTCTGGTGGGTTAGAAGGTTCTCCTTCATTCACCACACCCTTACCACGTTTTCGGTAACTACGCCTCATCTACAAAATAATCACACCAATCAACTCAAGAAACAATTATTGTAAGGAAAGAATTAACTCACACAGTTGGTTTTAGGACGTTGTGGCGATGAGAATAGTACACTGTTCAATCCCAAAATCTTTGCTCTGATACCAAAAATGTAACAACTGCTGAAATCTAGTACAATGCATGCATAATAACAATAGAAAATGGGCCCAAAACTTTTCTTTTTATTAAAAGTAATACGTCTTTTATACACAAAGAGCATTATTTACAAACAGCCATTTTAAAAGACAAAAACAGGGGAAACAGTGTAGCTATTGCTCCTCGCTTGCCGACGCCCCTCCGACTGCATCGTCACCTAGATCCTGCATCCACAAAGGAAAATAACGGGGTGAGCACAAAATAATGCTCAGTAAGTAAAACCCTCTATCTGTTTATCCCCGTATGTATTACTCTTAATTCCTTCCTTACACTATTTCTGTTTCTCCTAAACGTCATGGCCTCATCTTACCGGAGGTACGACCGGATGATGTTCACACAGCACCATCTCACTCTCCATGACTATCGGGTGGAATTCACACAGTACCAACCCGTTCTTAGTGACTACTGAGTGGGGATCACGAAGCACCTACCCGATTTTCGTAACTATCGGGTGGAGACCACCTAGCACCTACCCGTTCCTCATAACTTTCGGGTAATGATCACCAACCATTAACCCGTCTCTAATCACTGTCGGGTGATGATCACAAAGCATCAACACACTTCTAATAAATGTCGGATGATGATCAAAAAACATCAACCCGATTCTCATAACTGTCGGGTGATGATCACAAAGCATCAACCCATTTCTACTACTCTTCTCATGCACTCTACTCTAGCACTTCTCATTCTCTCTACCTTTAAAGTAGTTACATCCACAAAGTTCTCTACTCATAGAGCAAGTGCATACACAAAGTTTCTTACTCTTTCTTAGGTCACTTCTCAATGCACAATTAATGCCTATAGAGAGGTTCATCTCCATTCATGCACTTATGAAATGCTAACATGCAATGTTGTAAGAATTAAGGTTCACTACTCATACTCAAACCTCTATTAGGCATTTCATCAAACAACTCAAGTGCATAATAAGACTCTAATATAACAATAATTCTAAGTCTTTCTCTAACCATCCAAAATGGGGAAAATGCCCCTCACATAGCCACATAACCTGCCAAAGAAAGACACTTCCAAAAGGGTTCCACAATACCCCTTCAATTCCGTCTCAAACTACCTTTCCAACCCACAACTCACTTCTTATATTTGAAAGGCATAAACAATCACAAGGCACTAGAAATCTCTATTTAAGCCTTAATAACATGACATATAACATGTATATAACACATATACATAAGTGCTATCAAAACCCTAATCAAGAAAATTCCCAAATCTCAACTTGGGTTGGGGTTTACTTACCTTGTTATGGAGAGATTTCACTAGCTCTTCCTTTCACTTGATAAGCTCGACTTTTTCTCTACTCTTAAACAAATGAACAAAAACCCTCAATAATCAAATATATTCAAAACTCACAAAGCTTCAAAACCAAAGCAAGAATCCTTACCTTAGGATGCCTTAGATTGATTTTCTACCCTTAATCACTCTAAAAGCCCTTTAAAACTCCTTGAACAAAAGAAAGAGAAATTGAGAGGAAGCAAGAGAGGAGAGTGGCGATGGAGAAGAAGAATGAAGGGTTTTGCAATGACTTAATTCCTTTTAATGAAATTTATACACAAGCCTTCCCTTTTTGCCCTTACTCTTCTTTGGGAATTCTATCTATATCCTTTGATTCATTACAAACACACCCCCACAGCAACATATTCTCCATGAAAAATCCTTTCAATTTACTCCCCACTTTTCCTGCTAATTAGGGGTAGAATGGTCAAATTGCCCCTAGGGAAGAAAATAGCTAAAACTTAACAACATTTTGGTCGGCCTGTCGCCGCGGCGAGGAAACTGCCGCGGCGAAACTGTCCAGTAGCTTCCCGTGGCTTCAACACCTCTTCGCCGCGGCGAAGACTGAAACACTAAACTTCTTCTATTTCCCACCAATTTCAGGACAAGTATTCAACATAACACTCAATCAAAGATCAACCAAACAATATTACCAAGAAACCAACTCAAATAAGAGCAAAAGAAGAACAATAACTACATACCTCAAGTGGGGCGTTACATGTAAGTTCTTCAAGATATTTTTTAGACATTGTCTTTAAACTTTTGGGAAGAATTGAGACTTGAGATTCCTCATCACACACCTTTTTGTGCTTGCTTCGCCTGATTAGTGGTAGCTCTTCTATATCTGCATCTTTATGTTCAATTTCAGATGTATTTGGTGCTGCAGAAATAGGGCCCATCAATTTGGGCATAGAAGTTGATATTGAAGCTGTTGAATTTGGAGAAGCTTTTTCGATATCCACTATAACCAGGAAAAAAAAAGCTACATGAGAAACAATTAATAAATAAATTATAACCGATCATATATAAAATTACAATACCTCTTTTGAGTTGAAGAATGAAGTACTTCTCCAACAAATAAAAAACATCAAATGTTTGTTAATTACGAATAAAATTTTCCAATGTTTGGATGCCAGATTCATTCACATGTATTTTACCAAGATTGTGGTGGGGTATGTTAGCTTTGTCCATTGTGTGGGTAATAACCTTTTTTGCAACCTAACATAAAATACCTATCATTCCATCCACACACTTTGTTTGATAATCCAGTTAACAATACTCGACCTTTTCTACCCTCAATAAAATAGAATGGACTATTTGACCCCTTTTTCAATGCGTAGAAGTAGTTAAAAATGTAGAACATGGGTAGAATATCGTGTATCAAACACAATGCTTCAAAACCCAAAACTATTCTCCAGGCATTAGGATGGAGTTGAGTAGGTGTAACGTTGTAAGAAATCATAACTTCTTCGACAAATGAAAAGAAAGGAGGAACAAGACTACACTGGAGAAAAATTTCAAAAAATGTGAAAAACCCAGTCGAGGGATCCGAATCTACAAAAAACTTAAAACCATCGCATGGTAATAAATCTAAATCATCGCCAATATTGTAATGTTTTCGGAATTGCAAAAGATCAGCACAAGTAGTTAGACAGAAAAATGAGATGCAAATAAAATCTAGTAAGAAAAACTGAAATTGCTCACAAATTGTTGGTTAATGCAAGTAAAAATAGAGCTGAACAGTGATATGTGAGTCGATAAAAACAATAAATTTAGTCAGTAAAGTAATGTAATTCCGTTTATTGATACATTCGAAAGGTTTTGAAGTGCAACTATGATTACATAATCAATGCAGAAAATGCCCTTAATCCCTAATTTGCTTTTAAGGACGATGAATATGTTGAACGGCAACTTTTAAACAAGCGGAAGATATTCAAGTGCGAATATAATTATTGTTTAAACAAAAAAAAATTGTTAAGATTTCATGATATAAAAATATGTTGAACTATTAATTTGCTAATGATTTATTTTGTAAAATTTAATTTGCTCATTAATGTATTCCTCTTAATAAATTGCAAGTGAGATGAATCTGACCCTATAAATAAATGGTGAGTTATAATGCATGGCATTTATAAATATATATATAAATAGTTATGTGAATTTCAATGGACTCATACATTGTATATGTTATAGAATATTGTGTTTGACTGGTTATTGAAATTAATAACATTGATATATATATATATATATATATATATATATATATATATATATATATATATATATATATATATATATATATATATATATATATATATAGAGAGAGAGAGAGAGAGAGAGAGAGAGAGAGAGAGAGAGAGAGAGAGAGAGAGAAATATTTATCTGAACATTAAACTGCTGTTATCTTGTGTATGGTGTATTTGATCTACCGTAAGGTTTAGATTTTCTTTTTGCTTTATATTGTACTGTTTTCGTTTCTTATATAATTTATGCATAATAATATTTATATACTTCTTACTAATGTATTTTTCTTATGACTTTATTTTATTGTTTGTTAATGTAGATGTATAGAGTTGGATGAAACGATTGCTCCTTACAGTTAGAGTGTAGTTCCTATTAAAGGTGATGGATATACTCTTTCTGTGAACTATTTCTGTACAATTGTTAAATTTTTTATTGATTGTGATATACAAGTGAATTTGATGATTTTAATTTTTGAAAATATTTATATAAATTCTTGGAAAAGCAATAAAGTACAGATTGAACACTTCATTATTCATCATAATTTTTCATTAGAATTGTAATCAATTAAGATTTCCATAAGATCAAAATTTAATTGATAAAGCATTTATTTATATATAATGGGCCTGTAGAATTGTGACGAGTTAATTAGAATATCATAATATAAGTATAATTGCAATAGATGCAAGTATCTTTTTGGTTATAATGTTAGAGTCGGAGTTATTCTCAGTTGTCGAATCAACAAATGCATAATATACTTTTGGTAGATCATTGTCAAACCAACAATTTATTCATACTTATAATAATAAATGTCTCCATTTTTTGGAAATCTTTTTGTTGCCGAATCATTTTAATGAATGGCTATAACAGATAAAGCTCTGTTTCACTTCAAATCTTGCTAGAAAATTATAATATTCTATGCTATAAAGTTTTAATAAAACATTTGTCGATCCATAAATTTACATAAAAAACTATAGTAAATCGTTTGTTATCAATTTTTGCATATAATTATAATAATTTGGACTAAACACAGTTGAAAAAAAGAATGCAATTAGCAGAATATTTTTTTTTTTTTTTGTCAGTTACAAGATTGTATGATGGTTCTTATAGATCAGGATGTAGTAGCTATACAGTCATATATCCAGGAATTATATTCGCAAGCGATTGAAAACTATAGATTGGAATATGATTGTGGAAAAATAAATATCATTGATTTGAGAACACAAGTATGCAAGGAGAATAGAAAATTGAGAATGTTTATATGGAACAAAAAAAGGCCTAAATTTTCAAAGCGAATCAAAAAGTCAATCTCCAAAAAGAGAAAAGGTATTTAATATTAGATCTCCATATAATTATTATCTGGAGAGTAAACAAGTTCAGTATATATCTTTGTTGTTTTATTTTGATGTATAAATTTCACAGCAAAATGATCCATAATAAACTTTGAACAAAAACAACTAGCTTATTTGTTTTGATATAGTCATACAATTATTTTATATATTACATGGTTGTGAATACTTTTTTGATAGATATGAAATAATTGTTGAGTGAATTAATTTCTATTTTGTTTAATTATATAATTTGTTGTGTAACATAGTCTCAATCATATTATTATTATTTTGAATTCCAGGTAATAGATTTGAAAAGCAAAAAAAAATCTGTATTGGAGACAAAGAAAGATCAAAAAATTTCTTTAAATACTTCTACAAATATAAATGAGATATTTAATTACTGTTTTTGCCTTTTGGGTAAGCTTTTCTATTATATAATTTGTTGCCTGGTATAGTATTAATTCTATTATTATTATTTTGAAATCCAGATGAGAGACCTAAAAAACAGAAACAATGTGTGTCAAACACAGAGAAGGGTTCAACAAGTTCTTTGAATGTTTTTGTAAATGTAAATGAGATACGCAAGGAAAATAGAATGGAGAGGATGTCTAAATTAAAAAGAAAGAGAGGTAAAAAATATCGTGTTAGTGGTTACCGATGTTTTTTAGAGTATGACAAGTTAAAATGGCTGACTAAATCTATGTTTTTAGGTGCTTCTCCATCTACAAATCTTGATTCTAATATTCCAATTACTAATGCAGGACAACACAATCGTGAGTTTTGAATCTGACAACATACATTCAAACATTCAATTTGTTGTATTTTTAAAACATAATGTTATTTCATTACATTGTAAAAATAAAGGTGCCGACCTTTGTCAAACCATTTTTAGCATTGCAAGTGTTGTTGAATATTGTGATGACCTTTTTTATTATTTTCATTCTCAGGTCAAACATTTAAAAAACAAAAGAAATCTTTATCAGAGACAAATAGAAGTTCAAAATCTCGCTCAACAGAAAGAGGTAACAAATGTCATAATAATTTTTTTTAAATACTTATATAAATATAAATGAGATATTTAATTACTGTTTTTGCCTTTTGGTTAAGCTCTTTATTGTATAATTTGTTGCATGGTATAGTATTAATTCTAATATTATTATTTTAAAACCCAAATGAGAGATCCAAAATACAGAAACAATGTGTATAAAACACAGAGAAGGGTTCAACAAGTTCTTCAAATGCTTCTGTAAATGTAAATGAGTTATGGAAGGAAAATATAACAGAGAGGATGTCTAAATTCAAAAGGAAAACAGGAAAAAATATATAATATTAATGGTTACCTATGTTTTTTAGATTATGATAAGTTACATTGGCTGACTAAATCTATGTTTTTCTGGTGCTTCTTGATATGCAAATCCAGATTCTAATATTCAAATTACTAATGCAGAACAACACAATCGTGAGTTTTGAATATGACAACATACATTCAAACATTCAGTTTGTTATATTTTAAAAAAATAATGTTATTTCATTACATCGTAAAAATAAAGGTGTGGAACTTTGCCGAACCATTTATAGTATTGCAAGTGTTGTTGAATATTGTGATGATCTTTTTTTATTATTTTTATTTCCAGGTCAAAGATTGAAAAAACAAAAGAAATCTTTATCAGAGACAACTAGAGCTTCAAAATCTCGCTCAACAGAAAGAGGTAACAAATGTCATTTGTTAATTAGACATACTTAATTGTTCACTCAAATATTAAAGTTACTTGGAAAAAAAAAAAATCATTGTGAGTTCCGAAATTAACATAATACATGTAAGTATTAACTTTGTTACTTTCTAAAATATCATGTTATTTCTTTGCACAATGGAAAAAAAGTCCTGGAACTTTGATGAACCATCTTACAAGTGCATTCATTGTGGATCACTCATGTGGTACGAAGAGCAAACTGTTAAAAACCAAGAGCCAACCATCCTTTTGTTTTCTTATGTTGTATGGATGGAAAAGTTCAGTTACCATTATTGAAACAATCGCTAGAACCATTAAAAAGTTTATTGGATGTGGGCAGTGCTAACAAAGGGATTAGTTTCATAAGCAAAATAAGGATATACAACTCATTGTTCTCATTTACATCGATGGGAGGGCATGTTGACCATGAGATTAACCAAGGTGGTTGTCCATATGTTTTCAAACTTTGCGAATAGAATTACTACCAAATAGGATCATTACTTCCACTTGAAGGAAGGAAACCTCAGTTTGCACAACTTTATATTTATGACACAGAGTATGGAAACCAATCATAGATTAAATTCTATACGAGATAATACAGTCGATGATACTGTTGATAGGGAATTAGTGTAGGAATTGCAATTGATGTTTGATGCGAACAATGAATTGGTTAAAAGTTCTCGTTCTATCAGGACCATATGCATTGGAATGATATTAGAAATATGCATTCGTGGTTGAAAATGAAAAAGGAAAAAGATGGAAGACAATAAAATTTGCCAACTGCATCTGAAATTGCGGGTTTAATTGTTGGTGATATTGGAATTTCAGAAGCCGAAAAAGATATCATTGTTCATCATTCAAAAAAAGGTCTTCAAAGAATTTCTGACATGCATCCAAGCTTTGTGGCATTAAGTTATCCAATATTATTCCCATATGGAGAAGATGGATACAGAATTGACATTAACCATAAAGAGTCACTTGACAAAAAGTCTTCAAAAAGAAACAGGCTGAGCGTGAGAGAATATTATGCATTTCGGTTGCAGTATAGATTACATAAAGGGCATACTCTGATGAGATCAGGTAGATTATTACAACAATATATTGTGGATGCATATACGGTTGTTGAAGAGGAAAGATTTCATTGGATTAGAAACAATCACAGAAAATTGAGGAGTGATCTATACAGCGGGTTGATGGATGCCATTTCAAAAGATGATGTTAATGCACAACATCTAGGGAAATCCACGTTGCTCCCTTCGTCTCACACTGGTAGTCCTCGATATCGTGTTCGGAATTATCAAGATGCAATGGTGATTTGCAGATGTTTTGGATATCCAAATATTTTTCTGACCTTCACCTATAATCCCAAGTGATCAGAGATACAATATCTACATAATTGTATTGGAAAATGTGATCAAGAAAGTAGAGTAACTGCAATATGCAGAGTTTTTGAGATCAAATTGCTTGAGCTAATGCGAGAGATAAAGAAAGGTGAATATTTTGGTGAAACGGTTGCAAGTAAGTAATCCAATGAATAATATTTCTATCTTCTTTAAAAAATCTAATTCATTGATAATTTATGATATGAAATTATATTATACCAACTATTGCTAAACATGTTATAATTATTTTTGTCAGTTATCTACACTATTGAGTTCCAAAAGAGAGGCCTCCCACATGCTCATATATTGAATTTTCTACATTCCAAATATAAGAATCCTTTGGCATCCAAAATAGATGAAATAGTTTCTGTTGAAATACCAAATAAGGAAACTGATTCTGTTGCCTCTGTAACTATCGAGAATCACATGATCCACGGTCCGTGCGATGATGTTAACAAGAACTCACCATGTATGGAGAGAGGAAAATGTAAAAAACATTTTCCAAAGAAATTTGTCGATCAAACATGTGTGGATGATAATGGATATCCAATATACTGAAGACGAAATAAGGGAGCATTTGTTGAGAAAAAGGGAATCAAATTGGATAATTGTCGATCAAACATGTGTGGATGATAATGGATAACCAATCTGGAATTGATGTTTTTGTTTCTGGTGGTGGCCACGAGGACGAGATCAAAATTAGAGCAAAAGGAATAAAGAAAGAAAATGGAGAAAATTGAGAGGGTTGATGCGGAAAAAAGAAAGGTTAAAGGGGAAATGGGAAGGTTCCTCAACAAAAACCCTTTTTCTCTTCCTCGCTCTCTAAAGGTCTGCTTGGGAGTTTTCTTTTTTTCCACTGGTTTTGAGGGGTTTTTAATTAGATTGGTTCTGAGGTATTCTAAAACCATTACTTGTCAGATTTTTTATACACTGGTTTTGACTTGCAAAAAAACCCCCCAAAACCAATGTAGTGCATTTTTTAGGGGTTTATAAAATACCCCAAATTGGGGTGTTTTGATTGGTTTTAAAATTTTATTCTACAAATACCCTATCCACTACAAAACTATCCCAATTATATCAAAAAAAATTAACCATATTATGTGCGTCTCCAAACAATTAAATATAAAATAATTTTAAGTAATCGTAAAAAAATATATTAAAATCTGATTTCTAGATGCTTTCTTGAAGAAGTAGAGCTACAATTTTTCAACCATTCCAGATGCTGCAAAGAATGGTGAAAAAGAATAAGGAGACTTTATCACATTTGAAGTTATAAAATATTAATAAATAGAAAACAAATAAAAAACCCTTACCTTGTAATTGAAAAAACAAAACTCTCAAGTACTGGTTGAAGTTGGTATAAATTTTATGGGCATATATATAAATTTATCATTTTAAAAAACTATCAAAACTATTTGAAAATAAACTCCCAAGCACAGGTTGGGTGTTTTAAAAACCGCAACTAAAAACTCCTCAAAACCGCTACGGTGGTTTACCCTCATAACTGCTACCATGAAACTCCCAAGCGGACCCTAAGGAATCTAAAAGTACATGAAAGTGATTGCCTTTATTTTATTTTATGTTTTAAGTTTTTAATTAAAAATGAAAATGTTTATTTACAGTAATAATTACTATTAATTTTTAATTTTTTAATTTTGATTCACTTAAAAAAAAAAAAAAAAAAACTATTTAAAGGTTATTTTGATTTTTTTAAAAATAATTGGTGACAAATAAAATTAAGGATGTTCTAGGATGTCATTAATAATTTTTTTGAAAAATATTTATAATTTGGGAAATTGTTGAAAAATAAATTATTCTAGTAAATTTTTGTTTTCTTGCAGTAAGATAATTTATACACGTTTAGATAAGAAAATAATTTTAAATTTTTGAAATAAAAATTAAATTCTTCACAATTCATATACTTAATGACATAATTATTGAACGTGTCTAATGTGACGAACGTCATTAAACACAATGTATGTGGCAGCTAGAGATGAAATATCGAAATTCTCTTATGTTTTTATCAGGCCCATAAAGGCCCACACATCAACTTTAACTGCCAATATTTAGAAAGGCTTGTAGTGGGCCCAAATAGCATTACTAAAAAAGATCATCGTTTGGAGATGAGTACTTCTAAATGCAATCCTTGAATCGAAATCATTTTTAATTCAATTTTTGTTGCTTAATTCTTGTTCGTAATTATTCTTGTGTTAAATAATTTCTAAAGTAACACCCCAACTTTAACTGCCAACATTTAGAAAGACTTGTAATGGGCCCAAATAGCATTACTAAAAAAGATCATTGTTTGGAGATAAGTACTTCTAAATGCAATCTTTGAATCAAAATCATTTTTAATTCAATTTTTGTTACTTAATTCTTGTTCGTAATTATTTTTTTGGTGAAATATATGTTAAAAATATTAATGAGTTTATTTTTTATTTTTTAATGACATATGTTATTGCTTAAAACTTGAGAGGAATGACAAATAGTTATATGCATATTAATTATGTTTTTTTAATTTTTGTCACAAAATATCACATTTAATTTGACTCAAATATTTTGTCAATAACACCTTGATTTTAACATTACAAATGATAATTTTTTTTTTTTTTTTTTTTTTTTTTTAATGATAGATAATTCTTTTATGATAAATTAGTTTGTGATTATAGCATGTATTACTAAATATAGTGACTAAAGTTTTTGATGACAAATATGTTTGTCACGATAAACAATTTATTTCGGCGCTTAAATTTTGACTCAAACATTTTGTCATTAATACCTCTATTTCAGCATATATTATGACAATTTTTTTTTTTTGTAATAATAAATAAATTCTTTTGTGACAAAATAATTTATAGTTATAGCATGTATAACTAAATATAGTGACTAAAATGTTTTATGACAAAATATGTTTGTCACAATAAACAATTTACCTTTTGGCGCCAAAATTTTGTGACAAAATATTATGATAAAAATATTTTTCTTCACTATATTTCGTATGGGTTTCTTTATTATGATAAAATATTATGACAATATT
Organism: Pistacia integerrima; assembly: GCA_026225825.1. Lineage (NCBI taxonomy): Eukaryota > Viridiplantae > Streptophyta > Magnoliopsida > Sapindales > Anacardiaceae > Pistacia > Pistacia integerrima. The sequence goes on from CM047744.1 coordinate 15,048,197, forward strand.
TTTTTTAGTCACTATATATTCTCTTTGTCATACTTAATGTGATGTTTCATTATTTTTTCATAATACCTATATTACTAATGACAAAATACCATTTTGAAAAAATTAATTTTGTCACAATATAATATATTTCTTGTAGTGGCTAGTAAATTTAGTCCAAACTTAGTGATAGTGCAATGTCTTCTTTCTACTTTTCCATTTTGTTGGTGGAGATAGGGACAGGATGCCTAAATGCTATTCCATATTGCTGTAAATAATTAGAAATACTTTAAATTCTCCTCCCCAATCAGTTTGAAGGCATTTGAGCTTAGCATCTAGTTGCCTTTCTACAAAGCAATGGAAATGTGTAAAAACTGTAAAGGCTTCAAATTTCACTTTCAAAGATAAACCCACATGTATTTGCTATAATCATCCACAAATAAAATGTAGTACTTGAATCCCTCAGAAGACTGAACTGGTGCAAGCCCCCATAGGTCAGAATAAACTAACTCTAAAGGCCTACTGGTTTTAGAATTAGATAAAGGAAAAGATGATTGAGCCATTTTTTCGTACTGACATGCAGCACACAATTCTTTATTGCTAAAGGAACCAGAAACATGAGATTTATTCATTACAAGCCTTAAAAATTTTTCTTGAGGATCCCCCAATCTGGCATGCTACAACTTAGTCACATTGAGCATTACATCAGAATTAACACTAAGCTCAATTTTGAGGCTTTTTCATAGAACCTACAGGATCAACATCTTTATTGTTTGTACTACTATTAGTGCTCAAAGAAGCAGCTACATTATAGGAGCTTGTCATACTAGAAGGAGATTGTAGAGATGCCATTCTGGGAAGTGAAGCTTGAATCTAATATAAGCCATCCTTCAGAATGCCTCTAAGGAGAATTTCTTTGGTGGCTTTATCCTTTATAAGACAAATATCAACATGAAACTCAACCATCACACCATTATCCTTAGTGATTTGTGAAATACTCAACAAATTCTTAGCTATATAAGGTACACACAACATGTTTTTAAGCTGCAATAATCGAGAAGAGTTATTTAAAGGTAAGAATGACACACCTGTGTGAGAAATAGGAATGGTCTGGCCATTCCGCATTGGAACTGTTGAGCCACCTTGATGATTCTCCTTGATAACTAGATAATTTGAATCATCAGTCATATGGTTTGTGGCACCAGAATCCACATACCAGGTCTGATCAGTAATGGTTTGTGGAATAGCCATTGGTAAGTTCTGAGTAGTGGATGGAAAAGTTGAATGATTAATCGGTAAATAGCTTCCTTCTTGAAAAAGAGTAGGATTTGATGAAGAGGCTGATAATATGTTGGGTTGTGGCATGGTAGGATGTGGAACAGAACACTGTTGAGGAGATAAGCCAATATATCCAACCGAGTGAGTTGATGCAGCAGGATGATAGAAGGAGCTAGTGTTCACAGAATATCATGTCATTCTATTGGCTAACAAAGCCTGTGCTTGTGCTGAATCATTCAAGGGATTGGGAGAAAAAGGTACACCTTATGACTTTCCTAAAGGAGCTCTTATGGGAGGTCCTGTTGCCACAAAACCTTGATATCCATAGTCAAATCTGTGGTAACATTCTAGAGCAGAATGTCCACCTTTACTACAGACCTGACAAATCAGTTTAGGTCTGAAATAACCTTTTCCCCTACCTCTAGGTCGCATCATTTGATTATTATAACCAAAAGGATTGACATTACCTACTGATGGATATTGCATTTGATAATGAAAACTAGTATTTGGCATGAAATTTCCTTGAGAAATGAGTTCTCCGTGAGGCACAAAATTTCCTTCAAATCGAGGAACCATTGGTGTCTGTTTACTATAAAAGGACTAGCCTTGAGAGAGATGATTAACTGGTTGATTTTGAGGACCAACACTATTGTTGACTTGAAAACCAGTATTGTTGGAATTGAGATTACTAGACTGATTTCCAGAAAAACTTGAGTCTGATGCATTTGGATTTTGTTTAGATGCCATAAGTGCAGTGATTTGATCATGAAAGCTTGCAAAAGACCCTTGCTAACATTCCAATCTTCTCTCATGTTTATGAAGTAAAAACTGAGCTTCTTGCAAGGTTGTTGTACTACTAGTAGAGACTATATTGGCAACTATGACATCATATTCTGGTCCAAGACCATCCAGAATGTATAGTGACAACTCCTCATCTGTTAAATTCACACCACTAGCAGTTAATTCATCACTTAGCTTTTTCATTTTTAGTACATATTCATTAATGCTAGAAGCATCCTTCTTTGTAGTTTGTAATAAGTCTCATAAATGTAGTGTTCTAGCCTTAGATGCTGATTGAAAATGAAGTTCCAATACATTCCAAATCTCAAAAGCAATACTACATTTAGCAACATGGTGAAACATAGATTCTGAAATAAAGGAGTATAACTAGCTTACCAGAAATTGATCTATCTTTTTCCAAGCAAGATGATGAGGATTTTGTTTCTTCACTGACTGACTAGAGTCATCATCTTTCTCAATCAAGAACATTGGAGGACACATCTTCTCTCCAGTTACAAAACCATCAAGACCGTGTGACAGTAACACATGTAGAATCTGTGAGCTCTAAAATGTGTAATTTTTTTCTTGTAACTTGACTGAAATTGACGGAAGAGTGGGCGAAATGCTCGAAGTTGTGAATTGTCCAAGAACAACATCCATTTCGTTAGATTTGGAAGCAAAATTAGTGAAATTTGATTCAAGATTCACCATAGACGTGTGTCTAGGGCTCTAATACCATGAAGGAAAATGAAGAAAAACAAAGAGAAAACAAGATTTCTAGAACATTTGTAGAAAAATTATGTTATTCACTAACTAATTTGAGATACAGAAGTTGTTGATTTATACAACAGCTGTTGGAGTCAAAACATAGTGTTTTAATCATAGTACATTAGTGTTGTAATTTTACAAAATTTACCCTTAATGTTCATGGAAAAACATTAACTACGTTCAGGCTTCAAGTCTTCTCAACAGTAAAAAACGCGCCGTTTACATGACACTTGTTACAATTACAAAACTACCCACTATGTTTGTTAAAGTGACAAACTAGCCCTAGTTTTCTCAATATCTTCCCTTAAACAGAACATCTCAATATCTTCCCGTAAACACAACATCTCAATATCTTCATTTTACTATCTTCATTCTGCATCTAAAAATCATCACCTGAAACATCAACTATACACCTGTAACACTATCTTAGCAAGGCAAATATCAACCCATATCAACTGTTCCACTCGTCATAAGAGGTAGTGAGACAATGAGATACTCGTTGAGATCTCAGATCTGAACAATAAGAGTAAAATAGAGTAAAACAGATGCATGTCAAAGCAAAGAAGAAGAAAAATGTATCTCCTACTTGCTGGATGCATGGCTTTGCAGGCAGATAAGAAAAAACATTTAGTTTGTCTCTTAACCAACTAAATCTATTCCCAGCCAAGGCCTTGGTTAGAATATCAGCTTTTTGATATTCATAGGCAATATATTGGATAGCTAACTGCTTTCTAGCAACTAACTCCCGCACGTAATGAACATCGATTTCAATATGTTTGGTTCGTGCATGAAATACAGGGTTAGAAGAGAGTGCATGAACACTTATGTTATCACACCAAAAGACAGGAACACCCTTGATCTTAATCCTAAGTTCTTTAAACAAATGTCGAACCCATGCAATTTCAGTAGCTGTTTGACTTAATGCTCGATACTCAGCTTCCGTTGAAGATAGAGACACAACTTTCTGTTTACGTGAGCTCCATTGTATTAAATTCCCACCAAGAAATACAACGTACCCATTGGTGGATCACTGATCATTAACATCACTTGCCTAATCAGCATCCGCATAAGCTTCTAAACTGAAATTTGAGCTTTTGTGAAACATAAGCCCATAGGAAAGTGTCCCTTTGATATACCTTCGAATGCATTTACAAGTAGTCCAATATGGCTCTAATGGACTTTGTAGAAATTGACTTAATTTGTTTATCGTAAATGCCAAATCTATTCTGGATAGAGTGAGATATTGCAAACTACCAATGATGTTGTGGTATAGAGAAAGATTATCAAATAGTTCACCTCCCTTTTTGACCAGTTTAGAGTTTGTCGCCATTAGGGTAACACACGGTTTAGACTCCTCCATTCTAGCCTTTACTAATAGATCTAGTGCATACTTAGATTGAGTTAGAAATAAGCCAGAACCATTTCTCTAAACTTTAAGACCAAGAAAGTAGTGAACTTCACCTAAGGTTTTCAAGGCAGATTGATTGTTTAAATCCTAAATAACCTAATCAACGAGTTGTACATCATACGCGGTTATCAAAATGTCATCAACATAGACAAGTACGAACATAATTTAAGAGTCTTTGTTATAGAAAAATAGACTCACATCAGATGTGGAATTCACAAAACCCCAAGCTATGAAAGCACTCCTCAATTTATCAAACCAAGCCCTGGGGGCCTGTTTAAGGCCATACAAGACTTTCTTAAGTTTGCAAACTTGTTGCGTGTGAGGAAAATCAGAAAAACCTATCGGGGGTAGCATGTAGACTGTTTCAGATAAATCACCATTTAGAAAACATTATTTACATCAAGCTGTTGAATACTCCAATTGTGATAGACTACGAGAGAAAAAATAATTCTGATCATTGCAGCCTTAACTACTAGAGAAAAAGTATCAAAATAATCCAAGCCAAGGGTTTGTTGAAACCCTTTGGCAACCAAGCGAGCCTTGTATTTTTGTAAAGACCCATCAATATTCAGCTTGGTTTTGAACACCCATTTGCTGCCAACAACATGCATACCCTCTTCATATGGCACCAATTCCCAAGTGTGATTGTGTAGAAAAGCATTGCACTCAGCTTCCATGGCTTGTTTCCATTCTGGAATTTCTAAGGCTTCTTTGGCAGATGCAGGTTCTTTGAGAATGGTATGTTGAGAAAGAAAAGCTTTGGTTGAGGCTTTGGTTTTGGAACGTGTAGCCATAGGATGGGTATTAGTAGGCATAACAGAAGAAACATCTAGTGCAAGAGAGGGATAACAACTTCTAATTTTATGCCAGAAGTTGAATCTACTAGTTGAGTAGAACCAATGATACCACCTCTTGAATGTAAAGATATAGGACAAGAAAGAGGTATTGAATCATAAGAGACACTAGGAGAAGTTGACATATATGACCTAGTTTTCCTAATAGTAGGATTTGGTGAAGTAGACAAGCTAGGCAGTTCTGATGTGGATTGCCTGATATTAGAATGTTGCAGATTAAAGGAACTAGGCAAAGCTGAGTTAGGCCTTCTAATATCAGAGTATGACAGATTAGTGACACTCTTAAACTTGCAGGAGGTTGACAATTAGTAAACTGATGTGAATAATGCACTATAGGAGAGATACCATCCTGAAGACCTATATTGGAAGATAAACCAGCGTTAGTAATGTGAGGGGGAATTTGCCAAAAAGAAAATCCCTGCGGAGGTGAAGTAGTATAATCAGTTGAAATAATTTCACCTTATTGATTTCCAAACCCAGACTTGAAAGGAAAGTCCACTTCATTAAAATGAACTTGTTTAGCAATATATAATTGACCACTAGAAGATAGGCTCTTATAGCCTATATGATCCAAACTATAACCCAAAAAGACACATTTTTCAGTATGGGAGGATAACTTATGTTTATGATAGGGTCTAAGGTAGGGATAACAATTGCAACCAAAAACCTTAAGGGCAGCATAAAAAGGCTCTTTTTGATACAAAAGCAAGAAAGGGAAAGCACCATCAGGTACCCCTGAGGGCATCCTATTCAACAGGTATGTTGCAGTAGTAAACGCAGACCACCAAAATTTTAAAGGCATAAATTCATGGGCTAAGAGAGACAACCCAAACTCAACAATGGATCAATGTTTCCTTTCCACTCGTCCATTTTGTTGATGGTTATAAGGACAAGGATGTCGAAATTGAATGCCATGACTCTACAAATACTTAGATAAGGGTCAAAATTCACCACCCCAGTCAGATTGTAGGCACTTAATAGTAGTTCCCAATTGTTTTTCTACAAATACATGAAACTGAGTAAACACATTATAAGTTTCAAACTTTAATTTCAAGGGATAGATCCAGATATATTGGCTGTAATCATCCACAAAAATCACATAGTATCTAAACTCCTCACTAGAGTAAACATGGGCTGGTCCCCAGAGATCAGAATGAACAATTTCCAACGGAGCTATTGCTCTAGAATTAGAACTTGGAAAGCTACACTGCTGAAGTTTCCCAAATTTACAAGCTTCATAAAAGAAATCTTTATTGATAGTTTTAGTAGACAATTTGACATTCGGTTTCTTCAAAATAGAAGAAAGTGTCTTACCATTTGGGTGACCTAATTAAGCATGCCAAAGCAAACAATCACTTAATGATTCTTTATTAGAAGAAAATGACTTAAGAGCAGTAGTATTAAAGGCTTGTAAATTTGCTGATACAAAGCCTTGAACTACATAACCGTCAGTTCTTATTCCTGGAACACAACTCGTGGGTGGAAAAGCCAACTGATATAGTCCATCTTTTACCCCACCTTGGAGCAGTACATCCTTACTACTTTTGTCCTTTACTAAACAATGATCAGCACGAAATTAAAAAATTATGTTATTATCTTTAGTAATCAGTGAAATTCTCAGCAAATTCTTGGCTATCCTTGGTACACAAAATATGTTCTTGAGTTGAACAAGTTGATGAGAATCATAAGAGGGCAGTAGTAACATACTTGTGTGTGTAATGGGCAAAGAGTCACCATTCACATCCTGGACTTGAGAACCTCCAAGATAGCTCCAAGATAGCTGGAATTCATCATCATATTGGATGTGTCAGCTACCATGTGATTAGAGGTTCCCGAATCCATGTACCAGGTCTTGTCAACAATTGGTTGAGGAGTAGTAATGGTTTGCCCAGTACAGCTTGAAGATACACTAATATTGGAGCTATTTCCCTGGTACACATGGTGAAACATTAGGCAATTGTTGATTCATTGAAGGATTTGCAAATATAGATTGATCATGATAACAAGCAACCGATGGGTTCCCAAAATTAGTGGTTGAGTTGTTTGCAAACAAGGCTTGAACTGATTCATTTGTTCTCAGGAAAGACTGTGAAGTAGAGTCAGAAGGAGTAAACGGTACAAGTGCTAGAGATGGTGCTGTATAGCCTTGATACTCATGATCAAAGCGGTGATAGCACTGTAATGTGGAGTGGCCTTGTTTGCTACAGACTTGGCATACCAATCTTGGATAAAAATATCCTTTGCCCATTCCTCTGCTTCTATTGACAAAGGGGGGCAGCAATGGGAGCACCTATATTGTAACCTCACGGAGTAGAATTGTTGTAGCCTTGCGGAATAGTATTATATGGTAGACTGAAGGAATCATACCTAAGATTTCCATAATGGTCTACTATTGGAGGTCCAGTAAGATATACCACCAGAGGAATATTGTAAAGGCATCCCCAAGGAACTAAGGTGAACTCTAGAAGAATTATCAACAACATTCTATCTGGATGCTATTAGAGTAGACGAAAATTGCTCATGAAAGTTTATCAAAGAGCTATGTTGTCTTTCCAGGCGCAACTCATGTTTATAGAGGAGAAATTGCTCCTCTTGAAGAGTAGTTTGACTACAATTGGACTGTAAATTTGCCACAACCACATTGTACTCTGGTCCAAGACCATCGAGTGTATATAGTAGTAATTCCCCATCATCTATGTTAACACCACTTGCATTAAGCTCATCCCCTAACTCCTTCATCTGCAAGATATACTCATTTACACTTTGAGAATCTTTCTTTGTGGTTTGTTGCAAGTTCCTTAGATACAACGTTCTTGCCTTTGAGAATGATTGGAAATGTAGCTCTAAGGTATTCCAGATTTCGTACGCTCTGTGACATTTTGCAACGTTAACTAACTGACCAAACATTGATCAATCCTCTTCCAATCAAAGTATTTAGAGTTTGGCTTCTTCAACAAATCATCACTTGTTTCCAATTTCTCAACTATGAACATCAAAGGGCATGATTTCTCATCTATCACAAAACCATCCAATCCATGCGAAGCCAATGCGGGTAGAATCTAAGATTTCCAGTAGTTGTAATTCCTCTCTATCAATTTCACAGTAAGTGTGGGAAGTGAAACTTGAGTTGCTTGATTTAACGCATTTGCATTACCAAGTTGTTCCACGCCTATTTTGAGCTTGCAATTAGAACTATCAGGATTCAGATTTGCCATGGACGCTTGTTTAAGGCTCTGATACCAAGTTGAGATTCAAGAAAATCAAGAAATTGTGATGGAAATACAAAGAGAAGAATAGAGAAGAAAGAAACTGGAAATTTTGGTAAAGTTTGTTTTATATTTTCATTGAATCAGATAGAAGGCGGCATAGACTTTATAAACGTTAGTAAAAAACGCCACCATTTACCATACCCACTATGTTTGTTAAAGTGACAAACTAGCCCAGTTTTCTCAATATCTTCCCTTAAACAGAACATCTCAATAAACCTTGACCTTATAAATCTTTCAACATCTTCTTTTATGCAAAGTTCTCACTTTTATTTATTATTCACAAAATTGTAATTAATTTTAGTTAATAATATGTTTGAATTTATTTATCTTTTGCAATTTGTAGCTATATATAGACCAGCTATTGTTTCCTCTTATATACAGAAGTAAGAAGAGCACTAATTAAAATTCTTTAAAAGGTTTCTTAGCTGTGTTAACGCGGCTTCACTCTCAATCTCAATCAACATATACATAAAGAAAACTAGAATCTAATCGACGTGGTTTTTAGTCTCTAGTACGAATTCATTTTCACACGACCCTTTTTCTTTCCATCCACCAACCTCCTTTCTAAACATATATCTAATAAAAAAATATTTTTAAACTTAAAATAATATTGTGAAATTGCTTATTTGGTAAAACTTTAAATTTGATAAATAAATAAATAAATGAAGAATATATCTTTGTTTTTTAATTAATTTGTAGAACAGTAGTAGTCGTAGTTATATATGATTACAAATTACACTAGAAACAACCAGAAAGTATATGCATTTGCTAGACTTAGACAAGGGTCGGTTTGGAAAGCCAAAGTTGTAGAATCCAAATCTTTGAAAATGTCAATTTCATTTATTGAGTCAATATCTACAATTATTCTTTGATAACGAAACCATAACAAAACCATGAAATCTCACGCGGTTTCACTCTCACTCTCATTCTCAATTTCATTTGCTAAAACTATGATTACATCAATTAATATTAAAGAATTTGAATTAATTAGTCGTCTGTATGTAAGAGGATATATTACACTTTAAATTCAATTAATTTGATCAAATTATTCAAAATTAAAAATATTGTAATACAACTTATTAGAATGTTGAATCGTATCTTAAATTTTGAAAATACATCTTGAAAACGTGTAGATTTTTTTTTTTTAAAAAAAGTGTTTTTCTTAGTTTTCTATATATTTTAACTCGAAAAACAATTTCCAAATATTCTATCAAAATTGGTGCAGGTAAGAATAAGGTTGAAAAATGCTTAATTAAAATGATTGATTACAAGTTTTATGCCCTGATATGGAATCCTTTTTCACTGCCTTTGTTGCCCAATTTAACAACAATGTTTTCATTATAAATTTATAAAAAAGCCTGAATATCCGAAAATCTGGATCGTGATTCGGATTGTGATTTTGGAATATCTGGAAAATCAGATCGGGTACTGGTTTAGGGTATGCCAAGTACAACTACACCTAGCAATAGTTGTTGCCGTAAGAAAAAAAATTCACCTTACTACTCAAAATCTCACTTGGAGACAATTATTTTAAGACTTCAGCTAGATGATGTCCAAGTCTTTTCCTATAAATACAAATAATATTACTTCTATAAGGGAATTTGAAATGCAGATAAAATTAATTTAAAAGGAAACAAGATAATAAAGTGGGCATTACCAAAGCTGGTGTATTGATTATTATTTCAACATCACTGCAAGAAATAAATTAAATAATCCTTTGTAGCTTTGTCGTCATTTTCATTATAAATTAAATTTATATGCAAAATTAGAAAAGTGATGCACATGGAAACTTATCAAATATATACATACATTCAATAATAGAGAGTTGAGAGGAAGTTGTAATAAAAGAATGCCCAGCACAAATTTAAAACAAACCTTTAGTTTATAGTATTCTACACTATTTTTATTCGCTCTATTGCATCACAGACAGCTTGCACTAGCTTGCTTTGTTCAGGTAAATGAAATTACTCCCTGTTTTGTCCCCACATAATTTACACGAAACAAAAGAGAACGTATTAAAAGCCCAATTTCCCACTGTTTTAATTTCCATGGATTACAAAAATAGGCTTTAATCATATACTTGCTCGGTCACTCTAACATTAGGTTTTTCACTATTACATAGTACATATAATAGAAAATCTAACCTCATTTGGGCTTATCCCACATATTTTACACGAAACAAAAGACAACGTATTAAAAACCCAGTTTCCCACCGTTTTAATTTCCATGGATTACAAAAATAGGCTTTAATCATATACTTGCTCGGTCACTCTAACATTAGGTTTTTTACTATTACATAGTACATATAATAGAAAACCTAACCTCATTTGGGCTTATCCCACATATTTTACACGAAACAAAAGACACGTATTAAAAACCTAGTTTCACACCGTTTTAATTTCCATGGATTACAAAATTAGGCTTTAATCATTTGCTTGCTCGGTCACTCTTACTCACACACAAGGACAAGACTCATACCATCTATCGATTATAAACAGGACCTATCCCCTAAATACTTTACCGCAGAGTGCTAATTCACAGCAGTTGGATAACACATATAATTCCCCATACGTTCATTTGATGTTGCACATTACTAAAACAACAACAAAAAACATTACCAACATCTAACAATCAAAGCAAATTCCACACATTATAGGATCAAAACCTAGTTAACAACGAAAACATTAAAAATAGAAGTTTGTGCTCATACTTTTTGGCTGGTGTGTAACGCCCACATTGAGGTACGTAATTCATTTATGCTTTTATGCCCTTAGTTTTGCTTGTTTTAAGGTGGAAGATTGGAAATTTGGAAGTGCAGACTTCGCCACGACAAAGGATCTTTGTCGCCGCGGCAATGAACTCTCTGCCCAAAATCGAGTTCTTAAAATGCAGGCTTCATCGTGACAAAGAAGAAATTTTGCCATGGCGACGTATGCTCTGTTGGAGTAGGTGCCCTAGAGCCAATCAATTATTGTAGAATTGACTCTTTATAATAATGTTCATTAATCAATAATAAAAGACATTTGATTCTATATCGTGTAAATCATTATTATTGCAATATGTATTAATATATGTCCTTAGAATGGTAGAATTGTGACGAGGGTATCAAGTGTTTCAAATCTTGATAGTGAGAACCCTATGAGCACATATGGTGGCCATTCTATGTAGCCTCAATATTATTCTGAAGTAAGGGCACAATCATAGTGTTGAACGACCCTGTCGAAAGGCAGTGACTGATCTCACTTGTCAAGATTGTTTGGTGACAACTTGGTGCAACACATGGGTGCTTGCTGTAGGTGAATACATTGCAGCAAGTTCACTGGACTGACCCACCAGAGGATTCCATATGGATGGTAACCCCAGTGTCTATGGAATAAATCCTCTAATGAATGGTGGTGCATGTGATCCTTAGACTTGAGATCACCAGAGCGCCTTGTGCACCGATTGGTGTAGTTTAACACTAGCCTAACGCATTTCTTTTCGGAGCTGTCAATACGGTGGTGATTGGCTGCATCGAGGAGTGTATCAAGACTATGGTGGATTGATAGAGGATTCATCACTCCCGGCTACGGGAGAAGTTATCTCACGGCGCAATTCAGTACATGGCAATGACACTAAAACTGTGGCCACAGTGGCATTGAGTTGTTGCTCTATCCGGATTATAATACAGGTCATTGGTCCAGACACTGAATACATAGTATCGAGAGAAACTGAAGGTTGACACTATTTCTATGCCTTCGTCTCGTCGAGATAACAAATGATGAAAGGATCGAATTGTACGATAACCATATCGTTGACAAGTAGCTACTTTGCTGAATCTGAATCTATCGGGTGGCCATGATGCCTTGTTAGGGGCCAACCTTGGTCTGTGTATTAGTGATACGATTAATTGGTGTTAATCGCGATACTATACACTACCGGTATGATAAGGAGCCTATGGGTCACACACATAGAAGATAATTGAAGACCCAAGAAGAAGGAAGGGCGTTTTTGTCTTTTTAAGGCGAAAGGGTATTTTGGTAATTTCACAGTGTAATTAAATTTGCTGAGGTCGTAGCCTTTATTTAATTTATTAGAAAAATTAAATAAGTGAAATTACGTTTAAATATGTGTTCACATATATTTAATTAAATCATCATTATTGTTAAATGTTAATATATAGATTAAATATATATTAATTGAGTTTAATTGAGATAATGATGAAATAAATAAAATATCTAATTTGGGAGTGTTTGGTAACATGGGGTGTTTGGGTTGGAGCCCAAGGCTATTCCATATAGGAATAGGGCATTAAAGTTTTACTATAAAAGAAAATGATTATTTGTAAAAGATGAGAGATTTTCATTAGTTCATTTTCTTTGAAAAAGAACAAACACAGCAGCCCCTTAGACACTCTCCCATGGCAGATTCATTTTGCCTAAAAATCAATTTCATTGATTTTTCTTCTTCTTAATCTTAAAGCCAAAGAGGATCTAGCAAATCCCTCTTTGGTTCTTTGTGATTGTCTTCGTGTGGACTTCATAAGTTCGATCCTACGCTTGGGTCGGTAGCAAATACGTACAAAGACTATTTTGGAGGAGCCTCCAAACGTACGTATGTTTTTCTATACTCTTGATTAATTTTTCTGCAGATTTCTATTATGATATAAATTGTAAACTTATACCCTTGATCTTGGCTCTTTGGGAATGATCCTTGTATTATATTTTTTTTTGTTTCCGCTGCGTATATGGATCATTTACTAACATGCTCTGGAATGCTTCGCCGAGGCGAAGGAACAGTTTCGCCGGGGCAAAGAGCTACTTGGAATTCTTGAGAAAATTCTAAAGAATCTTTCTCAAGGATAAAATGACCTTTCTACCCCTAATTAGTTGTAAATGTGGGGAGTGAAAAGTAAGGAAATGTTATGGAGAACGCAATGGTGATGAGGGCATTTTGTGTTTGACTAAAGGGCACATATGGAATTTTCAAGAAAGTGTAAGGGAAAAATGGGAAAGTATGGACATGGTACATAATGTGTTCCATATCTCGATGATTCGAAAGCATGTCAGTGATCCCTCCCATATACTGAAAGTAGAGGAAGTAGACTTAGAAGAGAATCTTGTTTATGAGGAGCATCCAGTACAGATATTGGACAGAAAGGTTAAAAAGCTCCGAAACAAGAGTATCCCTTTAGTAAAAGTCCTATGGAGGAATCACAAACTCGAAGAAGCTACATGGGAGGTACAGCAAGATATGCAGAAACACATAAGTTGTTCGTTTGAATTTCGGGGACGAAATTCTTTTAAGGGGGAATTGTAACGCCCACATTGCGGTATGTAATTCATTTATGCTTTTATGCCCTTACTTTTGCTTGTTTTAAGGTGAAAGATTGGAAATTTGGAAGTGCAGACTTCGCCGCGGCAAAGAAGAAATTGTGCCGCGGCGATGTATGCTCTGGAATGCTTCACCGAGGTGAAGAAAAAGTTTCACTGGAGCAAAGAGTTGGTTGGAATTCTTGAGAAAATTCTAGAGAAACTTCCTCAAGGGTAAAATGACCTTTCTACCCCTAATTAGTTGTAAATGTGGGGAGCGAAAAGTAAGGAAATTTTATGGACAATGGTGATGAGGGCATTTTTGTATTTGACTAAAGGGCAAAGATGGAATTTCCAAGAAAGTGTAAGGGCAAAATGGGAAAGTATGCATATTAATATGAGATACTAAGGGTTCAAGAATTTAAACCTTATCATTCTCTACACCTCCTCTACACCTCACACGCCACCTTCACTCTCAAATTTTCTCAATTCCTTCATTAAATTTCCAAGGCAATTTAGGGGACTTTTGGTTGGATTTTGGTAGAGATTCAATCCTAAGCATCCAAAGGTAAGAATTCTTGCAAATAGATATGAGATTAATTTTTAAAGTGTTGAATTCTTGCAGTTTATATGCTTAGGGTTTTAGAGAAAGAGGAAGTCTACCAAAGAGAGAGAGATTCTAGTGGAATTACTCAAGTTCAAGGTAAGTAAATCCAACCCTAACCCTTGATTGAGCAATAAAAGTGTACAGATTTTCTTATATGAATTTATATGCTAGAGATTGGTTGATGGATTGTTGATGAATTTGATGATTATTCATGATTGGATTTCCACCATGAGAAGTGATGGTTGTGTTGATAGAAATTGATGGAAGTTTGAGTGCGTTGAGAAAGAATTTAAGTAGATTATGGAGTGTATTTTCCTGGCCAGGTTTGATATTGAATTTAGGGAGCTTTGTGCCAAAATTTTGGTGGTTAGAGATTATTATGGTAGTGTAATCACCTTAGTGCCTTACTTGTGTAGATAAAGTGTTTGATGAAATTTCATACAGAAGTGCATGTATGAGTTTATTGATTTATTATTTGATATGAGTTGGTAGATTGTAGAGAAAGTAGAGAATGACATGTTTCCCATGTCATATTGCATCTTTGTATTTAACCATTTGAATTTAGAAAGAATACTAAGAAGAGTCATCTACATGCATACATGCATTCAAGAACATTAAGAACGTCAAAGAAGAAAAAAAAAAAAATTTATTAAAGAAAAGAAAAGAAAATAAACATTAAGTTCTAAAAGAATAAAAGAGAAGAGAAGGTTGTTGCGATGGGGAACCCGTGAGTGATAAGAAGAATCTCCTCGCATGCACGCCGCCTTTAGTGAGCGGCCTGAGAATAAGAAAGAAGAATTGGTACAGTCCGTAAGAGTACATGTGGATGAGGGTTGTACCAAAGAAAGAAGAATACACTCACACGGCCAGGGTTCCGAATCCATGCCTCAACCAAGTCCGATCGGCAAAAGAATAAGAAAAAAAGAAAGAAATTATAAGAAAGAATAAGAGAAGAAAGAATAGAAAGAAAGAAAGAAAAGAAATAGAGGAAAGAAAGAAAGAAAGAAGAGAAATAGAGGAAAGCAAGAAAGAAAGAAAGAAGAGAAATAGAGGAAAGAAAGAAAGAAAGAAAGAAGAGAAATAAAGGAAAGAAAGAAATACGGAAAAACAGAATAAGAACAGAAAAACAGAAAAGAAAATGCACACTTCTTGCATTTGTGCACTTGAATCATACTTATGCATGGCACTATGCCTACTATCAAGAGTAGAGAGAAATTAGAAAGAAAGAAAGAACAGAGAGTTTATAATAGAGAAAGAATGGAGAAAGAATAGAGAAGAACAGAAAACTGTAATGTAAGGAAAGAAACTTAGAAATTGAGCAACGCAGAGAGAAGGGTAGCATTGTGGGTTTACTTACTGAGTAATTAGTGCTCACTCCGTTGATTTCTTTGTTTTTGCAGGGAATAGGTGAGAAGCGGTCGAATGGACGTCGAGAAGCGGAGGGAAATGGCACTACTGTCCACTATTTTTGAGTTTATGTATACGATACTTTAGTTATTGTAAAGAATTTAATATATAAAGTAAAGAAAAATTTTCGGGCCCATTATCTTTCACTTATATGCTTATATGTTTTTATCATATTATATTTCCCAAGTATACTAGTTAGAAAGAGTTACTACATTTTTGGTATCAGAGCAAAGATTTTGGGATTTGACAGTGTGCCTCTCCTGCCGCGTTGACGTTTCGTAGCTGGCCGTTGTAAGTTATTTCTTTCCTTACTTATAGTAGTAGATAAGTTATTTGAGTTGATTCAAGTATGGTTGTCTTGTAGATGAGAGGTAGAACCCAAGTAGGTAGCAAGAATGCAATGAGTGCAGGGGAAACGTCCAACCCGCCAGAACCTACTCCTACTACCTTTGATAAGGCAAGAATTCGTATTATTATACAGCAAGTGTTAGTAGAGAGTCAGGGAAGAGTTGTACCAGAGAGGGTTGAAACCCCTATTCGTGTACCGACCACCAGGGAAGAAAGAGAAAGGCCGGTACCCCCAACAGTGCAGACCCGTATTGAGCCTATATATGGGCTGCCAAGCCAACACCATCTGTCAGAATTTCGAGGCACAACAGACCCAATTGAGGCAGAGAAATGTTTTAGGTTCGTGGAACTTACGACGACACTTTTCCCTGTGACGGATAGAGAAAAGATACAATATGCGAGTTTTTTGTTTCGGGGTGACACCCGAATTTGGTGGGAATTGATGGAAGATACCCATGAGATAGCTTCTATGACTTAGGAAGAGTTTAGAAGGTTGTTTGAGGCTGAGTATAGAACACTGGATCGGGTTCATGAGAAGATCCAAGAATTTATCAGTTTAAAGCAAGGGACTAGTTCGGTGAAAGAGTATTCGGTGCGATTTAACTCCTTTGCTAGGTTCGCACACGGGATAGTGAACACACCGGAGTTGAGAAAAGATAAGTTTGTTCATGGGATGAAACTAGACATAGCCTGTGATGAGATGGTAGGAGCTGAGTCCCCTCATACTTATAGTGAGGCTTTGGAGTGAGCCTTAAGGGTGGAGATATTTGTAAATAAGCTCACCCTAGTCACTCCATCAATAGCAGTATCAAGTGACCTATCTCTCGCTCCACACAGAGAGAGAGAAATGATGTTTCAAGAAAGAGGGAAGTGAGGAACAAAAAGAGATTCCAACATAATAAGAATAGAAGAGATTGGCAAAGTAAACAGCCAAGAACTACAGAGTTTTCCCCATGTCCCAAATGTGGGAGAACCCATCCAAGGGAGTGTCTGATGGAGTTAGGCCGGAACGTATGTTATAGGTGCCGACAACCGGGACACTTGATGAAAGATTGTAGAGCCCCTTCTACACCCACAGCACAGACTTCTAGAGATACCAATGCTCGGGTGTTTACCATGGCACAGAGTGAAGCTAAGGCCACTCCATCCGTAGTCACTGGTCAATTATTATTTCATTCAGTTCCTCTTTATGTATTGATTGACTCTGGAGCTACACATTCATTTATTACTCATGGAATGACAGAAAGATTAAGGTTGAAACCTGTTGTAGTAAATCAGCCTATTAAGGTAGAATTACCTGATGGGGTTAGTGTGGTGACCCATGAGATGCTTCAAGGGGAGTCCATAGTGATCTATGGAAAAGAGTTATCTGTGGATTTGATCGTATTTGACATGCCCGACTTTGATGTTATTTTGGGCATGGATTTCCTAGAGAGATATGGAGTAGAAATTGATTGTCGAAAAAAGAAAGCAAGATTTAATCTTGATGACGGAGATAAGTTTAGTTTTGGAGAGGGCCATCAACTGAGTATGTTAATTAGTAGTATAAAGGCTAGAAAGATATTAAGAAAAGGGTGTTCTGGGTACATTGCCCATGTGGTGCAAAGTAGAGACGTCCCACAACCAGAGATTTAGAAGGTACCAGTAGTTCGGGAGTTTTTAGATGTATTTCTGAAAGATTTGCTGGGTTTACCTCTGGAAAGAGAAGTAGAATTTAGCATTGAACTAGCACCAAGGACAACACTGATTTCTAAAGCACCTTACCAGATGGCCCTAGTCGAACTTCAGGAATTGAAGAAGCAACTCCAAGAACTCCTAGACAAAGGCTTTATTCGACCCAGTCATTCTCCTCGGGGAGCTCCAATTTTGTTTGTAAAGAAGGAAGATGGATCCCTACGGATATGTATAGATTACAGAGAGTTGAATAAAGTGACAATGAAGAATAAGTACCCGTTGCCTCGTATAGATGACTTATTTGATCAGCTGAAAGGAGCAGCAGTATTTTCAAAGATTGATTTAAGGTCGGGTTATCATCAAGTAAGAGTGGCAGAGCAAGACATTGCCAAGACTGCTTTTCAAACTAGATATGGGCATTACGAGTTTGTGGTGATGCCATTTGGGTTAACTAATGCCCCAACATTCTTTATGGACTTGATGAACCAGGTGTTTCATGATTGTCTTGATCAATTTATAGTGGTGTTTATTGATGAAATTCTATTTTATTCCAAGTCAAGAGAAAAGCATGAGGAACATTTAAGATTTGTGCTACAACGATTGAGAGATAAGAAGCTGTTTGCCAAGTTTTCTAAGTGTGAATTTTGGCTGGATCAAGTTATATTTTTGGGCCATACTGTCTCAAAGGAAGGTATATCAGTGGATCCCAACAAGGTGGAGGTAATCCTTGAGTGGCAAAAGCCGAAGACAGTAAATTAAGTTAGAAGTTTCTTGGGACTAGCAGGCTATTATCGGCGGTTTGTAGCATGATTTGCCCACTTGGCTAAGCCGCTGACAGCTCTCACCAAATAGAGAATTCCTTTTACATGGTCGAATGCTTGTGAAGAGAGTTTCTAAGAACTGAAGAAAAGATTGACCATTGCTCCCATTTTGGTGTTACCACAAGAGGGTGTGGATTATGGTATTTATACCGATGCCTCACTACAGGGACTTGGTGCTGTCTTGATGTAGTTAGGTAGGGTAATTGCTTATGCTTCTCGATAGTTGAAAGAGTACAAAACAAGATACCCTACACATGATTTAGAGTTGGCAGCTGTAGTCTTTGCATTAAAGATATGGAGGCATTACCTATATGGTGTTAACAGTAATATCTACACCGACCACAAGAGTTTGAAGTATTTCTTTACTCAGAGGGAGCTGAATATGAGACAGAGGAGATGGTTAGAGCTGGTTAAAGATTATGATTGTGAGATTAAGTATCAGCCTGGAAAAGCCAATGTAGCCTTAAGTAGGAAAGCCTATTTGTCCCGACTCACAAGGCAGAAAGAGTTATTGAAAGAATTGTGCAAAGAACGGATTGAGGTGATATCGGGAAGGATTGCCAGGTTAGAAATTCAGTCCACTTTACTAGAAGAGATTAAAGAAAAGCAAGTTGCTGATGAGTGGTGTCATAAAATAAGTTAGCAAGTGCTTGAAGGCAAGATACCATAATTCCACCTGTTAGACGGTGTCCTCCGTTTCAGGAATCGCTTATGCATTCCCCAAGATGCTGAGTTAAAGAAAAGAATCCTTACCGAGGCTCATGACACACCATACACTGCTCATCCTAGAGCAACCAAGATGTATCAAGACTTGAAGAAGGGCTATTGGTGGTCAGGTGTGAAGAGAGATATAGGAGAGTATGTGGCTAAGTATTTGGTTTGTCAACAGGTGAAAGCAGAACACCAAAGGCCGTCAGGATTGCTTTAGCCATTTAGCATTCCTGAATGGAAATGGGAGAGTATATCCATGGATTTTATTACAGGCCTTCCCAGAGTTCACAAAGAGTTTAATGCCATATGGGTGATAGTAGACAGATTAACTAAATCAGCCCATTTTCTTCCAGTAAAGGAAAGCACTACTTTGGATCAGTTGGCCCAGATTTATATTAAGGAGATAGTTAGACTTCACAGGGTGCCCAAGACAATAGTATCAGATAGAGATTCTAGATTTGTTTCAACTTTCTGGACCAGTTTACAGAGAAACTTGGGTACCAAGTTGGCTTTTAGTACAACCTATTGATAATCCTATTTTTTCCTATGATTTTGCATTGAATTTCGATAGGATTTAGGATACTTCTCATACAATTTGGGCCATAATTGCTACCTAATTCTATTAATTTGTCTTTGTAGGCCTAAACGATGATTTTGAGCATAAATGACAGTTTTGAGCGTAAATTGTGTAACTTGAGCTTGGAAACTCAGAATAACCTGAATTTAGAAGCTTTGGAAAGTTAAGAAGCAGAGCTACAACTTTCATGTTTTGGGTGTTTCCTAATTCTGACTGGAAAAGGGTAAAAACTTGGCTTGAAGTCGTAAACAGTAAGTTGGGAACTGAAGAAAAACGTCTTTGGACGTGCTACAGTAGTTTTGTCATACCTTGAGCTATAGACCTCGGATTGGGCCTATTCTTAAACGAGTAGAAAGATAATTGAAAGGGCTAAAATTCATATGTTTAACACGTTTCCAGATTCAGAGTCTATCATGCTCAAATTTGGCCTGAAAGATCCTCGCCGCGGTGAAAACTGCATCAGATGTGAAAAGTAAAACGGCGCATTTTGGCTTGCTAGGGCTTCATCCTTAAGTGAGAGAGGTATAAATTAGGACGAATAGGAAGGGAAAAGTGTCTTGGTTCGTCATTTGGAAGGCAGCTCTTAGAAGGAGAAGATTATTGAAGATTTGGGCTTCAAATTAGAGAAGGTTTCTCCATCTTTTGCTTGTTTTTCAATGATGAATCTTGATTCAGTTTGTTTTTGTTATTTTATTTTGTTTTTGAGTATGAACTGAGTTGTTTAGTTAGGGTTTGATCTAACCTTGATACAATGATTCAAATTTATATGAATTGATTTACTTTGAGTTTTAATTTCATGATTGAGTGTTTATCTCTTTGCTTAATGAATTTTGGATATTTGATCACCATTCAAATGTGTGTTGTTCACAATGAGACTGAGAAGTGATTTGTGATTGTGCCTCTTGGGATAAATGTCGTAGATTAAGCAAACGTTAGAGATAGGTTTAGCGATCTATGAAATCTAGATAGAATTCCATAAAGCTTAAAAGACTTTGAACTATTAATCTTCATTTTGTTGGGTGCGGAAGCTTAATAGGGATAAGTAGGAAAATATAGCCCGAGAAGGTATGTTTTACAACTTAGGGAATTCGATTTTCAATCAAGGAATTAGAACTTGGGTAATAGATTCTATGATTTGGGTTAGCGTATCTAGGTGAAATCAACACCCTAGCATTATTTTTTTAGCATTGTTTAAGTAGTTAAGTTGTTGGGTTTTGCTTTAATTTCATTATCATTCATTTATATTTTGTTAATTTGTATTTAGTTTGTTGATTTTCCATCAATCCAATTTATTTTTGCTTCAATTAGGACTTAAACTAGAGAAATCGGTAATTAGTAACACTATCCTCGTGGGAACGATACTCTACTTATCACTTTATTACTTTTTGCGACTAGTGCACTTGCTACACATTGCATGTTGTAAAATCAACGCATCACCTATCATCCTCAGACAGATGGTCAAACTAAGAGAACAAATCAGATACTTGAGGATATGTTGAGGGCATGTTGCATGGATTATAGACTGACTTGGCATGAGATGTTACCCTTGGTGGAGTTTGCATATATTAACAGCTATCAGCCTACGATTAAGATGGTTCATTATGAAGCCTTGTATGGAAGATAGTGTAGATCTCCACTACATTGGGATGAGATAGGAGAGATAGATGTTTTGAATACAACTCTTGGGCCAGAAATCACTCAGAAAATGATAAAAGATATCAAGTTGATTAGAAGTAGAATGAAGCAAGCCCAAGATAGACAGAAAAGCTATGCAGATTTGAAGAGAAAAGATGTTGAATTCGAAGTGGGTGATAAAGTGTTTCTAAAAGTTTCCCCCTATAAGTGGGTAATGCGTTTTGGTGGCAAAGGAAAGTTAGCACCGAGATACATTGGTCCATTTGAAGTGTTACAACGAGTGGGAAAGGTAGCTTATAAGTTGGCACTACCACCTAGTATGGATAGGGTACATAATGTGTTCCATATCTCGATGCTTCGAAAGTATGTTAGTGATCCCTCCCATATACTGAAAGTAGAGGAAGTGGACTTATAAGAGAATCTTATTTATGAGGAGCGTCCAGTACAGACATTGGACAGAAAGGTTAAAGAGCTTCGAAACAAGAGTATCCCTTTAGTAAAAGTCCTATGGAGGAATCACAAACTCAAAGAAGCTACATGGGAGGTAGAGCAAGGTATGCAGAACCATTAACAGGAGTTGTTCGTTTGAATTTCGGGGACGAAATTCTTTTAAGGGGGGGAGAATTGTAACGTCCACATTGCGGTACATAATTCATTTATGCTTTTATGCCCTTAGTTTTGCTTGTTTTAAGATGGAAGATTGGAAATTTGGAAGTGCAGACTTCGCCGCGGCAAACAAGAAATTGTGCCGCGGTGACGTATGCTCTGGAATGCTTCGTCGAGGCGAAGAAAAAGTTTTGCTGGGGCAAAGAGCTGGTTGGAATTCTTGAGAAAATTCTAGAGAAACTTCCTCAAGGGTAAAATGACCTTTCTACCCCTAATTAGTTGTAAATGTGGGGAGTAAAAAGTAAGGAAATTTTATGGACAATGGTGATGAGGGCATTTTTGTATTTGACTAAAGGGCAAAGATGGAATTTCTAAGAAAGTATAAGGGCAAAATGGGAAAGTATGCATATTAATATGAGATACTAAGGGTTCAAGCATTTAAACCCTATCATTCTCTACACCTCACACGCCACCTTCACTCTCAAATTTTCTCAATTCCTTCATTAAATTTCCAAGGTAATTTAGGGGACTTTTGGTTGGATTTTGGTAGAGATTCAATCCTAAGCATCCAAAGGTAAGAATTCTTGCAAATAGATATGAGACTAATTTTTAAAGTGTTGAATTCTTACAGTTTATATGCTTAGGGTTTTAGAGAAAGAGGAAGTCTACCAAAGGGAGAGAGATTCTAGTGGAATTACTCAAGTTCAAGGCAAGTAAATCCAACCCTAAACCTTGATTGAGCAATAAAAGTGTACAGATTTTCTTATATGAATTTATATGCTAGAGATTGGTTGATGGAATTGTTGATGAATTTGATGATGATTCATGATTGGATTTCCACCATGAGAAGTGATGGTTGTGTTTATAGAAATTGATGGAAGTTTGAGTGAGTTGAGAAAGAATTTAAGTAGATTTATGGAGTGTATTTTCCTGGCCAGGTTTGATATTGAATTTAGGGAGCTTTGCGCCAAAATTTTGGTGGTTAGAGATTATTATGGTAGTGTAATCACCTTAGTGCCTTACTTGTGTAGATAAAGTGTTTGATGAAATTTCATACAAAAGTGCATGTATGAGTTTATTGATTTATTATTTGATATGAGTTGGTAGATGGTAGAGAAAGTAGAGAATGACATGTTTCCCATGTCATATTGCATCTTTGCATTTAACCATTTGAATTTTGAAAGAATACTAAGAAGAGCCATCTACATGCATACATGCATTCAAGAACATTAAGAACGTCAAAGAAGAAGAAAAAAAGAAAGTTATTAAAGAAAAGAAAAGAAAATGAACATTAAGTTCTAAAAGAATAAAAGAGAAGAGAAGGTTGTTGCGATGGGGAACCCGTGAGTGATAAGAAGAATTTCCCCGCATGCACGCCACCTTTAGTGAGCGGCCTAAGAATAAGAAAGAAGAATTGGTACAATCCGTAAGAGTGCATGTGGATGAGGGCTGTACTCAAGAAAGAAGAATACACTCATACGGTCAGGGTTCTGAATCCATGCCTCAATCGAGTCCGATCGGCAAAAGAATAAGAAAAAAAGAAAGAAAGAAAGAAAGAATAAGAGAAGAAATGAAAAGAAAGAATAGAAAGAAAGAAAGAAGAGAAATAGAGGAACGAAAGAAATACAGAAAAACAAAATAAGAACAGAAAAACAGAAAAGAAAATGCACACTTCTTGCATTTGTGCACTTGCATCATACTTATGCATGGCACTATGCCTACTATCAAGAGTAGAGAGAAATTAGAAAGAAAGAAAGAACAAAGAGTTTATAATAGAGAAAGAATGGAGAAAGAATAGAGAAGAATAGAAAACTGTAATGTAAGGAAAGAAACTCTGAAATTGAGCAACAGAGAGAGAAGGGTAGCTTAGTGGGTTTACTTACTGAGTAATTAGTGCTCACTCCATTGATTTCTTTGTTTTTGCAGGGAATATGTGAGAAGCGGTCGGATGGACGTCGAGAAGTGGAGGGAAATGGCACCACTGTCCACTATTTTTGAGTTTATGTATACGATACTTTAGTTATTGTAAAGAATTTAATATATAAAGTAAAGAAAAATTTTCGGGCCCATTATCTTTCACTTATATGCTTATATGTTTTTATCATATTATATTTCCCAAGTATACTAGTTAGAAAGAGTTACTACATTGGGTAAGAGAATCTAAAGTGAAATTTCACATAGAATATAGCGTATTTGAGTTTTGAGATCTTCTCTACTAAACCCTAAAAAAAAAAAAAAAAAAAAATAGCAAATTGAATGAAATTTTTTAAAGCTGAAAACCGAATATGAGGTTGTATAGAGTTAAATTGAAGAAATCAAATTAGAAATTTTATATGATTCAAAACTTACCTTCAACTTTGATGAGAGAGCAGAGACGATTGGTGACGGCGGGAGTTGAGAGAGTAGGTGACATCGGGCCAGATACAGGTCGAAAAAATCAGGTACAAAATCATAAACCCGTACCCTATATTATTTTGACGGGTATAGGTCCACCCCCGTGTACAAGTCCAAATTGTCAGGTCTAGTCAAGAACAACATAAGTTGTACTATATTTGCATGTGAAACTTAAGAATTACTGATCCCAAGATAAAACCATTCTCAAAGTATATAAAACTTTAAATCTGTTCAGCTTTAGAGCTCAGGAGGCAACCATAAATTTCAATCTGATTAAGTTTCATACATTGCTCGGAATTAATAACCAAGTGCTAGCATATACAATGTTCTACTTTAACAATTTAGGAAAGCAACTAGTGATTTTCGATCTCCCTTATGAATCGATAAAAAAAAAGAGGAGATTAATATTAGAAATATGAAACGAATATATTATTGTTTTTTATACTGTAATTTAACTTGAACTACAATGTAAATGTATACATAGAAAGGTAAAAAGTTCTTTCAACACTTCAAAATTTCACTCTCTTTTGTTTTATTTAATCCCACTTAAATAATTAATGTTTCTTTTTGTTCGTTTTTGCGCAATTTTTTGCAGAGATTAGCTACAATCTCTGCAATAATGCGCCGATTACAAGGCTAGCAAATTACATATAATTACAGAGCAGAACATTAATAATGCATATGTAAATTTGGTCCTACAATTATGCGGTCCTTTTTGTATATAAACCAAACAAATGAATCAATGGAAACAAGTATTCTCACCATTTTAATTGTTTTAACACATTTACGAATTTTGTAAAAATAATGTAAACATAACGTGTCCACTAGCAATTCATAAAGTTGGATTTAACTAGATACAAGAGAAAAACGTTTTGCTTCGCTGGTTTGGGAAAAAAATTGACTCAGACCAATAACCATAAAGGAAAAAAATTGTTTGTTGCTAGATTAGAAAAAAATTGGACTTGACAAACCACAAGGGAAAAAAGTTGACACGGTAAAGGAAAAAAGTTAACGTGTGGTTAAGGAATCTTTATAATTATTGATCTATCTCCAACTTTTATATATTGTTGTAAGAGATATGCTAAATTTCATCTTTCCTCCTCACTCTCATTTGTTTTTCTAAGAGTAATATTCTAAAGCTTCATCATGAGATCCTTCTTCAATCTGCTCTTGTTTTTCATTCACTTGTTCTTTGATGTCTTGTTCTTTCATCTACATGTAACCCATTCTTCTTGTTAGGTGCAGCCGTTGTGCCACAATGATAAAAGTTATTCCTTATTTTAATTTAAGGAGAGCTTTATCATTGACGCATCTGCTTCTACTAAACCTTTTGCTTTTCCAAAAGTTTCTTCATGGAAGCTCCATAGAGAAAAGGATAATTGTTGTTCATGGGATGGTGTAGAGTGTGATGAACAAACTGGTCATGAGATTGGCCTGAACCTTAGTAGCAACTGGCTTTATGGTTCTTTCAACTCTAATAGCATCCTTTTCCACCTTTCCTGCCTTAAAAAACTTAATCTTTCTGATAATAATTTTAATTTTTTTAATATCCCATAAGAGATATCCCATTTGTCTAATTTGGTCTCCTTGTCTCTACAACAAAATTCAATGAAACTCCAAGAGCCTGTTATGAAAAGTTTAGTTCATAACTTAACCCACTTGAAGGAACTTGATCTCAATCATGTCAAAATGAATTTCATTTCCCCTTAATCATTGACAAACAAGACTTCTTTGATTTATCTTAGTTTTGAATTTTGTTCATTACAGGGGATATTCCCAACAGTAATTTTCCATTTACCAAATTTAAAGAGTCTTGACCTGTCCGACAACTTTGATCCAAGAGGTATGTTGCCTGAATTTCACTCAAGCGGTCCTCGTTCAGGTAATTGATCTTTCATACACAGTTTTCTACAATGAGTTACCTCTATCCATTGGATACCTTCATTCTTTAGAGGAATTTTCTGTTTTAATTTTAGGGGATATGTTCCATCTTCATTTGAAAACCTTACCCAGCTTAAGGTTTTGTGTCTCTCATGCAACAATTTCAATGTCCAAACTCTGTTCCTTGCCTTTCTTTGGAAAGCTTACAAAACTCAAAGCTTTGAGGCTTGATGAAATCAACTTACATGGTGAAATTCCATCTTCCATTGCTCGCTTAACTAATCTTGAATATCTTTGTTTGCAAGACAATTAGTTAGTTGGCTCAATCGATCTAAGCTTATGAAGGTGACCCACTTAAGGCCTCATTCTGAACTCAATCTCGAATCTCAAGAATATTGAACAACTTATTGCATAGCAATAACTTGAGTGGCCTGGTCAAGCCAGAAATGTTTTTAATGTTAAAACATTTAACCACATTGGTATTGTCATTCAACAATTTGAAAGTCCTCAATTCGAATGCAATTAGTGATTTTTCTCTTTTAAATTTAGGATTGGCTTCATGCAACTTAGATAATTTCCCAAGTTTTCTGAACAACCAAAACCGATTGGAGTGGCTAGATTTGTCTGAGAACCATATTGATGGTCAAATTACCCAAATTCTTGTGGAATTCATGTGCAAATTGTTATGCAACGGAAACATAAACTCTAACGTTAGTTATTGAATATAATAATAACAAGTAGTAAAGCATAAATAATTAACCAAAATTAAATGCAAAAATAAAGAATACCAGGAATTAACGAGGTTCGGTATTGAAACCTACGTCTTCGGGCGCTGCAAAAGAAAACTCCACTATCTCCAAACAATATTACAAACTTTTGGGCAATACAACAAATGCCCAAAACAAAGGGGAGATACAACAAAGCTTGCAAACTAAAGGGTCCTTAAAAAAAGAACCCTAAACAAAAGAAGTATAATGGAATTACATCTTGGGATACAAATAACAATGATTTAGGTCCTTATATATAGGCCCCAAAAGTTTTCCACTTTTCATTCCCAAGCAATGTGGGACAAACTAACATTTTGGCCTATTACATATAAGTCCCTAAACCTTTTTCCATTATCACTTCTACCCTCATGTGATTTGCTAAATGAGCCATTTTTCTAACAAATCTCCACCTTGGCGAATTAGCAAACCTTCAAAGTTTTGTATTCTTCTATCAAATTTTGCAACACCTTCAAATGCGCCAAAAGGCATAGTCAAACTCGTAAGATGTTGATCAAGTTCAAACAATAAATAAACTTGACCCTTGTCACTATTGAAGTCAATATGTCTGTAGGATTATCTTCTGTGCCAATCTTCTGGAGAATCATTTTCCCATTTTCAATATAATCCCACACAAAAACAAAACCAATATCTATAGTACATAAAATATACTGTAGAAACCATTTCACAACTTGCAAATGTCCTTTACCAGGATCATGCATATGCCTCATCCACCATACTAATCGCTTAGAAATATCGTGGCCTTGTGTACCCATGACCCATC
The DNA here is from genome assembly GCA_026225825.1 of Pistacia integerrima. NCBI lineage: Eukaryota > Viridiplantae > Streptophyta > Magnoliopsida > Sapindales > Anacardiaceae > Pistacia > Pistacia integerrima. The sequence goes on from CM047744.1 coordinate 15,076,030, forward strand.
ATACATTGATCAAATCGCTTGTACCACTGTCTTGGTGATTGCTTCAAACTATATAGCGATTTCTTCAATCTGCAAACCCAATTTTTCTTTCCGGCAACCCTATAATCATTTGGCTGAGTCTTGTAGATTTCCTCTTCCAAACTACCATGTGAAAACGTAATTTTCACATCCAATTGAACTGGTTCAAAATCAAACTGTGCCACCAAGGTTAGCAAAATTAGAATGGAAGAATACTCTACCACAGGAGAAAACACTTCACTGTAATCAAATCCTTCCATTTGAGCCTATCCCTTTACTACCAACCTAACCTTGTGCCGAACATCTTCTCTATTAGGAAATCCCTTCTTCTTTGCATACACCCATTTGCACCCAATCGCCTTCTTATATAGGGATCGCATTTCATCATTCATGGCCGGTTTCCATGATTCACAATTTGAACTCCTAACTACTTCTTTATAAGTAGTAAGAATATCATCACCTATGATTGGAAGTGCATAAGCCACCATATTAGCGAAACGAGCAAGCTTGCAAATTTCTCGTCTTGGCCTATTGTATGCAATTGATTCCTGTTGCTGAGGAGATTCTTGGGGTAAAATCTCTTTTTCATCAATAGTATCCACATTAGTCACCTCAGAATCACTTTCTGTCTTGTGGACACTATCTGGTTCTACTGTTGTTTCAAACTCCACCTGCTGCCGAGTATGCTCCACACACATATGCCACCGTTTGAGCATTTCTAAATCTGCATCCTCCCTCTCACCGCACTGTGCTCCAATAACTGTACTACCATTATAGTAATACAAGTTGTTTCTTCTTGTGCCTTTCATTACCACAAGAGCGCCTGAAAAAACTTTTAGAATTCCATCTCGCATATTCACCGTGAAGCCTTTAGATTCCAAGGCTCCCAAAGAGATAAGATTCTTTTTCAACTTCGGTACATACCGAACATCTGTCAGAGTTCTAGTCAAGCCATCATGATTCTTCAACCGAATTGAACCTATCCCATTTGTTTTACAAGCATCATCATTGCCCATATAAACAACTCCATCACGTTCTTCAAAATTAAAGAACCAGTCCTGGTGAGGACACATATGATAGGTATTACCTAAATCCATAATCCACTCATTTGATCCAGAGGTGGATGGTAGGCTAACTAGACAGAAATCTGACTCATCCTCTTCATGCTCAACAACGCATGCATTAGAAGCAGCTTTGCCCTCTTTCTTTTTCAACTTCGGACAATCTTTCTTCCAATGCCCATTCTCACGACAAAAGGCACATTGATCCCTATTGAGTTTTCCCTTCGAACGATCTTCCTCTTCTCTCATTCATGTATTTGTTTTTCAGCGCCTTCCATAACTTATTGGCAGAAGTCTATTTCATGAATGGATATTTCTACTCTCTACAAAGACATGAGCGAATCATCCCACACGCTTTTACATTCAACCTCACCCAGTCTTACTCATAGACATCTTCTAGTTTTTCCTCCTCCAGAACGATATCTAAATCATGCTGATACAAGCTATCCATTACCTCACTTTGCCACAAGCCAAAATTATTTTGGCCATCAAATTTTTCAACATCAATTTTTACATTTGAAACCGTTATCATCTTTACTGGTGCGGATGGTGGTACCACGGACGCTGATGCCTCGGACGATGAATCCTCGGACAATGACACCATTTATGCCTTACTCAATTGGCTTGGTAAACAAAGTTCCCAATAACCAAGCTCCACAAATTATTATATTCAATAGCTAACCAACAAATCAACAATAGCCCTAGGTAGTAGTAAGTGCTGAAATGATTAAATACGCACCAGGAAAATTCCCAGGAAACAATGGAGGGGTCACAAATGGTCCCACTTAAAATCCAGTCTCCTTAGACTTTTATCGTCTTTTTGACAGAATTTTCCTAGACATGCATATAACCATACAAATAGCTATTCACTGTCCTAAACCTAAGCTCTGATACCAATTGTTATGCAACGGAAACATAAACTCTAACGCTAGCTATTGAACATAATAATAACAAGTAGTAAAGCATAAATAAATAACCAAAATTAAATGCAAAAATAAAGAATACCAGGAATTAACGAGGTTCGGTATTGAAACCTACGTCCTCGGGCGCTGCAAAAGAAAACTCCACTATCTCCAAACAATATTACAAACTTTTGGGCAATACAACAAATACCCAAAACAAAGGGGAGATACAACAAAACTTGCAAACTAAAGGGTCCTTAAAAAAAGAACCCTAAACAAAAGAAGTATAATGGAATTATATCTTGGGATACAAATAACAATGATTTAGGTCCTTATATATAGGCCCCAAAAGTTTCCCACTTTTCATTCCCAAGCAATGTGGGACAAACTAACATTTTGGCCTATTACATATAAGTCCCTAAACCTTTTTCCATTATCACTTCTACCCCCATGTGATTTGCTAAATGAGCCATTTTTCTAACACAAACATCCTAATTTTTTTTAACCTTTGTTACAACTCCATAACAAGCTTTGATAAACATTCGGTTTTTCTTCTATGGAAAAATATATACGCGTTAGTCCTTAGCTTTAACATGCTAAAAGGAACAAAGTTGTTGGACATGTCAAGATTTTTTAAATTTGGTAAATGGAAAATTCTTGTTGGGAATATGTAATGAACGAAATTCAGGACCAACATAAGTCAAAGAAGTCTTGTTTGTCAATGATTTAGGGACAATGAAATTCATTTTGACATGACTAAGGTCAAGTTCCTTCAAGTGCGTTAAGTTATGAAATAAACTTTTCATAACAAGCTCTTAAGAGTTTCAATGAATTCTGTTTTAGAGACAAGGAGACCAAATTAGACAAATGGGATATCTCTGATGGGATATTAGAACCATTAAAATTATTATCAGAAAGATTAAGATTTTTAAGGTGGGAAAGGTGAAAAATGATGCTATTAAATTTGAAAGAACCATAAAGCCAACTGCTACTAAGGTTCAGGCCAATCACATGACCAATTTTTTTTTCCCCTTGTGGGTTGTCAAGTCCAATTTTTTCCTAATCTAGCAACAAACAAATTTTTTCCCCTAATGGTTATTGGTTTGAGACAATTTTTTTTCCCAAACTAGCAAGACAACTCTTTTTTCTCCTTGTAGCTAGTCAAGTTCAACTTTATTGAATGCTAATGGACAATGTTATGTTTACTTGTATTGGCTCCCTTTGGTAAAGCTTGCTCATATGGACTCTTTTGGTATTCTTTTTACTAGAAATGGCCAAGTTTTCAAGCCAGAAACCTTCGGTTATCTCCTTAACACTGTAATCTAACAGGTTGATAGTTTTGGGTAAGTCGTTTGGCAACTTATAGTAACGGAACCCGGCTAAAGGATCCTTCACCTGGACAGTGCCAATGTTTGTCTTCTCAATATTAACGAACCATGTTTGAGAGGTTTCATTTGGATTGGAAATAGCGTGGAGTTGCTCAAGAGAAAAGATGGTTGACCCTGTGAGCAGAAAGTGGTCAATGCAACCATAGCTGGTGGTGGGGTCCATGCAAACGGGGAAGGAAGTGTTCCAAACTTTGGTTGGAATAACGATTTGATTGAAGGAGGAATCGCCATTTGATACAAACCGAGTGAAACCAGAGATGATCATCAAACTTTCCAAAATGTGAAGAAAGAAGAGAGTTTTATTTTCCAGAATTTAAATATAATCTCAAACTTTTCAATCTAAAATCACTTCAAAACAAACTAAAACAAAAATTGTATTTATTAATTTGGGTAATATTCGAATTCCCAACTGATCAGTTGAGAATTTAAATATTTAATAAATACAATTTTAGTTCTGCTATCTTAAGGTATAAACAAAAATTTGGTAGTTTAAAACTTCTATAATTGCTTTGGTAATTTATAGAAGTTTTAAACTATAAAAGAAGTTTTTAAACTTCTATAATTGCTTTTGTAGTTTATAGAAGTTTGAAACTTCTTTTGTGGTTTGAAAACAAAAGACTCACTTTCAATGATTTGTTTATAATTTCTGTTTGAAGTGATTTTAATCAAAGTGGTAGTTTGAGAGATGAAGTGTAATTAAATAAAATGATTGGAGCTAGAGAAAAAATGGGAACCTCGTACTGGTTTTGACAAGATCCATAACAAAATGATAGATTGATGTTTGTGTTAATGAAATGTATGATTAGATAACTTATCCATCCATCCTACCACTTCTACATCTTGGATCTCTAACCTTATCCATCATCCAACATGTTTTATAATATAACTAAATAACTTAAAATTAAAGACAAAAGACAAATTAAATGCACAATATGAAAATTATTAAATAAGTTTATATAAAAAATTAATTTATATGTATAAGTAATTTTCATTTTATTCAAAAATCTAATAATTAATAAATTTCTAAAATTTTAGGGTTTAGTAATTTACCGTAGCGATGCGTCGTCTCCACCCTATAAACAACTTTTTGCCATCGGTTCTGTGGCACTCAAATAGAATTGTATCGATGACATCTAATCTCTTCTCCTTCACATATTGGCTTGTAACAACTGCTGTAACTAGTAAAATGCTTGCATAATAATAATAGAAAATGGGCCCAAAACTTTTCTTTTTATTATATGTAATAAGTCTTTTATACACAAAGAACATTATTTACAAAATGCCATTTAAAAAAAAAGACAAAAATAGGGGAAACAGTGTAGCTATTACTCCTTGCTTGCCGACGCCCCTCTGACTGCATCATCACCTAGATCCTGCATCCACAAAAGAAAGTGACGGGGTGAGCACAAAATAAAGCTCAGTAAGTAAACCCTTTATTTGTCTATCCCCGTAACTATTTTTCTTAATTCCTTCCTCATACTTTCTTACTAACGTCATGGCCTCATCTTACCGGAGGTACGGCCGGATGGCGTTCACACAGCACCATCTCACTCTACATGACTGTCGGGTGGAGTTCACACAACACCAACCCGTTCTTAATGACTACCGAGTGGGGATCACAAAGCACCTACCCGGTTTTCATAACTATCGGGTGGAGACCACAAAGCACCTACTCGTTTCTCATGACTTTCGGGTGACAATCACAAAGCATCAACCCGTTTCTAATAACTATCGGGTGACGATCACAAAGCATCAACCCGTTTCTAATAACTATCGGGTGACAATCACAAAGCATCAACCCGTTTTTAATACTCTTCTCATTCACTCTACTCTAACACTTCTCATTCTCTCTACCCTAGACATTCACAAAGTTCTCTACTCATAGAGCAAGTGCTTACACAAAGTTTTCTACTATTTCTTAAGTCACTTCTCAATGCACAATTAATGCATATGGATGGTTCATCTCCACTAATGCACTTGTGAAATGCCAACATGCAATGTTGCAAGAATTAAGGTTTACTACTCATACTCAAACCTCTAATAGGCATTTCATCAAACAACTCAAGTGCATAACAAGACTTTACTATAACAATAATTCTATGTCTTTCTCTAACCATCCAAAATGGGAGAAAACTCCCTCACATAGCCATAAATCCTACCATAGAATAACACTTCCAAAAAGGATTTCTCAATATCCTTCAATTCCATCTCAAACTACATTCCCAACCCACATCTCACTTCTCATAATTGAAGTGTATGAACAACCACAAAGTAATAATTATCTCCATTTAAATCTTAATAACATAGCATATCACATGTATATACATACATACATAATTGCTATTAACTCTCTATTCAAGAAAGTTCTCAAATCTCTACTTGGGTTGGGATTTACTTACCTTGTGATGGAGAGATCTCACTAGCACTTCCTTTCTCTTGGTTTGCTTGACTTTTCTCTACCCTTAATCACTCCAAAAGCCCTCTAAAAATCCTTGAACAAAAGAAAGAGAATTTGAGAGGAAGTAAGAAAAGAGAATGGCGGTGGAGAAGAAGAATGAAGGGTTTGCAATGACTTAATTCCTTTTAATATAATTTTTGCACAAGCATTCCCATTTTGCCCTTACTCTTCCTTGGGAATTCCATCTATATCCTTTGATTCATTACAAACACACCCCCATATTAACATATTCTCCATGAAAATTCCTTACATTTTACTCCCCACTTTTCCTACTAATTAGGGGTAGAATGGTCAAATTGCCCTTAGGGAAGAAAATATCTAAAACTTAACAAACATTTTGGTCGGCATGTCGCTGCGGCGAAGAAGCTTCTGTCGCCGCGGCGAAACTGTCCAGCAGCTTCCCCATGGGTTTCAACACCTCTTCGCCGCGGCGAAGATTCTTTTTCGCCCCGGCGAAGCCTGGATCACTAAACTTCTTCAATTTTTCAACCAATTTCAAGGTAAGTATTCAACATACCACTCAACCACTCAATCAAAGGCCAACCAAACAATAATACTAATAAACCAACTCAAAGTAAGAGCAAAAGAAGAAACATTAGCTACGTACCTCAAGTGGGGCGTTACATGGCTCCACCCTTTCGTCAACATGTAGCTTGTGCTACTACACGGGTACGAACATTGAAAACTCCAGAACTTCCTGGACTCATCCTTAAAACTCAGTAACAACCGTTTGTCCCCCGAGTCACCACGGCTGCCAAGTGGGAAGAATTTCTCCGCGTGTTGTTTGGGTATCACTAGATGGTTGAGCCTCCCCAAGTCTCTCGGAGTTAAGGGCTACTCAAACATGGGTTCTTTCTCAACCTTGGCTTCCTATTTATGGCTGGTGTCATCATGGGGGCATCTTGACGAAATATGGAATGCACAAATTCCTTGATTCATGCTGGTTGTGATCGAGGAGCAATTCTCTCATTCAATCAATCCATAATTTATGTGATTGATTGAATAATTACACTTAATTGTATTCATTGTTTTCCATTTTTACAATTACAAAAAGTGTATAAATTAGCATTGTACAATTTTATACGATAATGAAATATACATAAATCTTTTCCTCTTTTCTCTTCTCGCAGCATACTTTGGCAGTATCAACATCCTGAACTGCTACTCTTTGCCTCTTCATATCAATTCCTTACATGGTATTAGAGCCATAATCTTCACGCTTCTACACAAACAAGCCTCTCTTTTCTGTCCCTGAAATCAAACAGAAAACTCGTTTTAGTGTTTTATTTTTCTGCAAATGGCAGATAATCCAACCCAACTCAAACTCAATCAAATGCAGCAAACCAAACAAATGCAAATCCAACTTCAACCGGCCCAGACCCAAACCAAACCAGTTTACTCCCAACCAGTTCAATCCCAATCAGCCCAAACACACAAACCAGGCCTGACCCAGCCCGTTACCCAGATGGAATGTCGGGTTATGACCCGGATTCTTTTACCTGCACCGACCCAACCTCTCTTGGAATACCGAATCACAACCTGGAATCTAGTTCTCAAATGGGTACGGATCCAAATCCCTACCTGTACCCATTTCGCTTCATCCCAGCCACCAGCAACAATCTCCCTGAACCAGGCGATGTTCTGTTTTCACCTGTTTTCGACGGACCAGAATTGGTCCTCATCAAACAAACCCTTATGGGTTCAGACAATTATGCATCCTGGGCTCGCGATTTCCGACGAGCTCTCATCGCAAAAGACAAAGAGCTCTTCCTCGACAAAAATTTCCAACCACCACCACAGCCACACCTCTAACGCCACTGGAACTGCTACAACACACTGGTCCGCTCATGGACCAGTAATTGCATCTCTACAAATGTATCGACCAGACTCCCACCAACAGAGATGGCCGCCGATATATGGGCATACATCAAATAGATGTATGGGAAACTCGATCTCGCCAAAACGTACACGCTCTAGCAGCGATTGATCGAACTCAAACAAGGAAACGCTTCGGTGACCACTTATTTCAATCGGCTCTCTGCCGTTTGGAACGAGTTGGACGCTGCTAAGGAAGCTCTTAAAGGGCCGCCGAAAACTCTCCACCAATACCAATGGATCCGCGATCACGACCACCTGTCATACTTTTTGCTCGGGTTGAACGAAAGCTTTTATGCTTTTCGCACCCAAGTTCTGGCCACGTCTCCACCACTTTCCCTTCGCCGGAGTTTTCAACTGGCGGTGCAGGATGAGAGCCAATGCTAGTTGCATTCTGATCGGCCATCCACTGACTCTCTGGTTTTTGCAGGACTTAAGGAAAACGAAGATGTGCGCTCGTGGCCAGGGCAACCTACAAAAGAGAAGGGGATGAATTTATATGCAGAGATGAAAGGCCTAGATTTCATCTTGCGATCTGACGGCCAGAAGTTGATTGCGTTTCTAAACGCATCTAATGGCTCAAATCGAGCCATATCACAATCAGAGTCAAGCAGGTCAACCAACTGGTCAATTGGGCCCAAGTCTTGGTCAAACGGACCTAGAAACGGGTCCAATGGATTTGACAATTCACGATCTAATCGGGGGCAATTATATTGTGAATATTGCAAAAGAACAAATCATGATCGAGACCATTGCTGGAAATTACATGGTCGTCCTAAAGACAAAAATAACAATTCTTCTTCTTTTCAGGTTGATTCAGTTTCTTCCAGCAATTCGCAAGCACCCGTTCTCACTTTGGATCAATATAATCAATTGCTTCAGCTTCTGAATAATGCTCCCACCGCACCTACAATGTCTTATGCAGGTACTTCTTACTGCTTCAATTTAATTACTACTGACATGTGGATTATTGATTTAGGGGCTAGTGATCACATCATTTGTAATCCAAAATTTTTCAACTCTATTTGCACTTCCTCATCCACCTCTGTTCGCATGTCGAACGAAAACATAACCCCAGCCACTCACATAGGAACTGTCCAATTATCCAAAAATTTATTCCTTAAAAATGTCCTATGTGTCCCTACTTTTCATTTTAACCTCATATCGGTCTCCAAACTATGTGAAGACAATACTTGCACTGTAAAATTTTGTCCTAACACATGTGAATTTCAGGACCCTTCGACTGGGAAACTAATGGGCTTGGGTAAGGTTCATAGAGGTCTATACTATTGGGCACCGGCTAAGTCTTCTAGAATTTTTCATCCTTGTATTACAACAAATAAAATTACCAATTGTAATGCAACAATTAATAAAAACTCTTTTATTCTCCATCAAAGATTAGGTCACAGTGCTACTATTCCCCAACCTCATTGTCCCATCTGTCTGTTAGCTAAACAAGCCCGAATTACTTTTCCAAATAGCACTTCCACTACGACACAACCTTTTGCCCTAATCCATGTTGATATTTGGGGACCTTATCACACTCCAAATCTTGATGGATCCCCTTTTTTTCTTACCATTGTTGATGACTTTTCCCGGGGTACATGGACTTTTCTCATGCAATCCAAAGCTCAAACACTTACCCACATCACACACTTTCTAGCCATGGTCAACACACAATTTCATACTTCTGTCCAAAGGATTAGAACAGACAATGCTAGAGAATCATTTAATCATAATTGGTCTTCCCTTTTTTCATCACTCGGGATACTGCATGAAAGTTCTTACACCTATACTCCACAACAAAATGGGGTTGTCGAATGAAAACACCGTCATCTCCTAAAAGTAGCCTGTGCCCTTAAACACAAAGCCCACCTCCCTATCTCTTTTTGGGGCGAAGGTGTGATCATTGCTACCTACCTTATCAACCACATGCCCAGTAGAGTCCTTCATGGAAAGACCTCTTATGAGGTATTATTCAAGAAACAACCATCTCTTGATCATCTTCGAGTCTTTGGCTGTCTTTGTTATGCTGCCACTCTTGGATCACATGATAAGTTTGGTACTCGGGCTACCCGTTGTGTTTTTATGAGATACCCTATGCTTCAGAAAGGATACAGGCTATATAATCCAGTTACAAACAAGTTTTTGATCTCCCGAGATGTTGTATTTCATGAAGACATTTTTCCATTTGCCACAGAAGACACTGTTCCATCACCATCACCATCACCATCACCATCACCATCACCATTAGCCCAAGTGTTCCTTGACAATGATACTCTTCAAGATCCTCTGTTTACTATGGTTCCTAATCCACCAGTTCCTCAGCCTAGCACTCCTTCTATTGACTCTAACACAACTAACATTGATAACACTACAGCAAATTCACCGGATCAACTTCTTATTCCTCCACCCAGATCTCCTGTTCAGGCTCCTAATGTTCCTATCCGCTGCAACACTAGTCAGACCAAACAACCAATTTGGGCAGCAGATTATGAGTGTCCCACCATTTCAGAACCTTCAACTCCACTGTATCCCACCTCAAATTATGTGACTTATGATCATCTCTCTCCTATATATAGAGCTTGCATCAGTAACATCTCCACAGAAAGAGAACCCACTAGTTACTCAGAGGTTGTTCAACACTCTCACTGGTGTCAAGCCATGGTTGCTGAGCTTACTGCTCTCTCTCAGAATCATACTTGGGATCTCGTGCCTCGCCCCTCTCATAGAAAACCTATTGGCTGTAAATGCGTCTACAAAATCAAGCATTGTGCTGATGGTTCCATAGAACGGTACAAAGCTCGATTAGTGGCCAAGAGATACACTTAGCGGGAAGGTTTTGATTATCAGGACACTTTTTCCCCCGTAGCCAAACATGTCACCGTTCGTACTTTTCTTACAGTAGCTTCTGTTTGTGACTAGCCTCTTCATCAAATGGACGTTCATAATGCCTTTCTTCATGGGGATCTTCATGAAGAAATATACATGGATCTTCCACCGGGATTATGCAGATAGGGGGAGAACACAGTATGTCGTTTGCAGAAATCCCTTTGTGGGCTAAAACAAGCATCCCGACAATGGAATGAGAAATTCAGTAAAGCTCTCACTAGCATAGGATTTGTTCAGTCCAAACATGACTATGCATTATTTACCTGGAACAAAGGTAAAACTTTTATTGCTCTCATCATATATGTCGATGACATTCTTATTACAGGAAATGATGAAACAGGCATCAAATCCTTAAAAGAGCATCTTAACAGGCAATTCCGAATAAAGGATTTAGGAAAGCCAAAGTATTTCCTAGGCATTGAAATTGCAAGATCCCCAGCAGGAATATCCCTTAGCCAACGAAAATATGTCTTGGAACTTATCTCTGATTCAGGACTATCAGGATGCAAGCCAAGTATCATTCCAGTAGAACAGAATACAAAGCTGACTACTCAAGAATATGACAGTGGGATATCATCTTCCAAAAATGATCCACCACTGGAAGATCCTTCAAAGTATCAAAGACTTGGTGGGCGATTGATCTATCTCACCATGACTCGTCCAAACATTAGTTATGCAGTCCACATTCTTAGCTAGTTCATGCATAGGCCCAAACAATCTCACATGAATGCAGCAATAAAAGTTCTAAAGTACTTGAAAGGATGTCCTGGATTAGGACTCCTCCTTCCCCGAGACAAAGAATTAGTTGTCACAGCTCATTGTGACTCAGACTGGGCCACATGTCCAATGACAAGAAAATCACTTACAGGTTTCTGTATCAAGTTAGGGGGAGCTCTAATTTATTGGAAGACCAAGAAAGAATCAACAGTATCTCTATATTCAGCAGAAGCCGAATACAGAGCCATGGCCAAAACAATATGTGAGATCATCTGGATTTTGGGGTTATTAGAAGATCTAAAGGTACAAGTAAGAAAGCATGTCCTTTTATACTACGATAACAAAGCTGCAAATGACATTGCAGCAAATCCAGTATTCCATGAAAGAACAAAACATATAGAGATTGATTGCCACTTTGTTAGAAACAAGATACAAGAACGGGTAATCAAGACTTTGCACATTCGTACTTTAGAACAACCAGCAGACATTTTTACAAAGCCATTGTGCAGCAGATAGCATTCATATTTACTTAGCAAGCTTGGAGTTTTTGACATTTACAAACCACAAGCTTGAGGGGGAGTGACGAAATATGGAATGCATAAATTCCTTGATTCATGCTGGTTGTGATCAAGGAGCAATTCTCTCATTCAATCAATCTATAATTTATGTGATTGATTGAATAATTACACTTAATTGTATTCATTGTTTTCCATTTTTACAATTACAAAAAGTGTATAAATTAGCATTGTACAGTTTTATACAATAATGAAATATATAGAAATCTTTTCCTCTTTTCTCTTCTCTTAGCATACTTTGGCAGTATCAATATCCTGAATTGCTACTCTTTGCCTCTTCATATCAATTCCTCACACATCTGCCTCATTGTGCCCCTCATATTCTTGTCCATTGTAGTCCTTTTGGTTAAGATTAAAGTTGAAACCCTGATGATGGCTGTGGGGAGGAAAAATAGATGTAAAGCTATCAGATCAAATAACCAACTAGAAGAATAAAAAACACACAAAGCAACAGCTCAAGGTGAGGAAATCAGTTTTTATTCAACAAGCAAACACAGTTGCAGAAAAATGACAAAGCTGATGGAACACCCATCAATTCCCCATATCCCCCAAATACAACCATTCACCCTTATATACCAGAAACCTGAAAAACTAATTCATCCCATTCATGATGAAATCACCAAAATGCCCTGGTAGTCTTCTCACATGGGTATCTCAGTCAAATAGCCTGGAAAGAACCACATCACCCTGCTGTCCTAATGTCATTGTAGTTTTGGTGTTGATGAGTTGATTCCATATTTAGAGGATTGTTGTTGTTGGGGAGGCCACAGGGGGTTTTCTGTAAGTCAGTGGAGAAATGGTTGATGGACATGTTTGGAAAGCGAGAAAGTGAGAAGGAAAATAAATTGGGAGAAATAGGGAGAGGACTGGAGGGCGCAAAGGATAATTAGTATGAATTTGATTTGATGAAGCAAAGAGAAGAGATATGACAAAAAGAGAGAGAGAGAGAGAGAGAGAGAGAGAGAAGAAGGAGAACTGTGAGTAAGCACGAGGTAACAAGAGTACTTTAAGGTTTGCGTGATGAAAATTCAATCATTATTTTCTGTGTGATTTCATGTACTCCATTATAGCATGCGTTTCCTTGTATTCTTAAAACTGACACGAGTGATAGGTCCCACACGAGTGATAACTTCTAATGCTGTGCTTTTCTCAACTCATTAATTAGCTTATTAATTATCGAAATATTATCCAACACCTCAAATTCCATTCTGTTTTGTTAAGAAAGTAGAGTTGGAGTAAGATTTAAGTTATGACGTAATTCATGCAATATTTTCTAACTTATAGACTTTAGTTTTAATACTTCCTAACTTATAGACTTTAGTTTTAATACGCTTAGTAATATTTAGGGTATAGAAACAGCTGAAAAGTATATGCATTTGCTAAAACTAGACAATGATCGGTTTGGAAAGTCAAAGTTTTAGGCTCCAAATCTTTGAAAATATTAATTTAATTTATTGAGTGAATATTCATAATTATTCTTTGATAATAAAACTATGAAATCTCACCCGATTTCAATCTCAATCTTAATCAATATATGCGTAAAGAAGAAGGAAAGTGATATAATTTTTAAACAAAAGTTCAATGTTTCCAGCTGTGTTTTTGGCTAGTATTTTGCAGAAAAAATTAAATGGTTAGGTAACACTTTAACATAAATGTTAAATTTCCAGCTGCTGCTCTCTAAATTGTCATAAATTATATACTGGTATGGTTACCACCGATTTTATTTTTTTTGTAAATTAAGATTTGGATTCATTAGGATCTATTCTTGGTAAGATATGCGATAATCCATTAATTGGATTTTCTATGATATTGATGTATAACTATAAATTCTTTCAATTGTTGATAGTGAGTGATGGGTCACTGATGTGATGGCTAGGTCATTTTTCTGATTATACATCCATGACATTTGATAGATTATATAGTAATGTGGATATTATTGACAGAAAAAAAAAAAAAAGGGCAGAGAACAGAAAAACAAAATCTGGAAATTGTTATTTTACTTCATCTTTCTTCAACCTTCTACAATGGCATTCTTACGACTTATATACCCAAAGATAGGGTACTAATCCTTGTCAACTTGTATCTACACCATTCATTCTAATACAATCAAACACAAGGCTATGCCTTCTTCACTGTTCGATTACAACAAGAAGATCATGCTTTCTCTGCTGCATGCAAGTTGTTCAGTAAGTTGCATTAACCAAATGCAAGTTGGTTAAAAAGTTGCATTAACTAAATGCAAGTTGCTCGGCAAGTTGCATTAACAGAATGCAAGTTGATTATGTAAGTTTCATTACCAGAGTCATGAAGAACGCTTGAGATACTTGAGAAATGTTCTTTTGGAGAAGACAGGTAGTGTGCTTCTATTCTAGAAATGGCTTCGTATGAGGACTTTATATGACTACAAAAACGACACTCAAGGTCTGCCATATAAAGCTTTGCTTGAGTTGAAGCTTGAAACCTTTTGTCAACATCGTCCCTCAAGCTAGACTCAGCAAAGGAAAAGAAAACCAGTAGGATGATTTAGGATATTGTCAACTTGTTCCTTAAGCATAGTATTAGCTCAGCTTGGCTTATTTTGTCAACCTCTTTCTGTTCTGTCTGTTTCTCTTTTTTCTGCTTCAGCTGATTTTGACTCTAACGCTGAACTAGAATTGAAGCTTACTCAGGATAGTCAGTTCGTCTCTCAAGCTTAAATTTAGGAGAGACAGAGAGATGAGTTGATCTCGAAGAGTGCAAAAGCGGGAGCTAGAGAGAGGTTTGGTGAGGATATCGACAACTTGAAAAGTGGAAGCAACATACTGGATAACTAAGCGTTTAGCTTGGATCATTTCCCACCTAAAATGCACATCAATTTCGATGTGTTTGGTGCGAGCATGGAAAACGGGATTGGAAGCAAGAGCTCCAGCGCTTGTGTTGTCACACTAGAGAACAGGAAGGCCTAGAATAGAGACATGGAGCTCCTGAAATAAGTTCTGAAGCCAAGCAATCTCAGTGGAAGCTTGCGCCAAGGCACGGTATTCTGCCTCAATGGAGGATAAGGCAACCACCTGCTGTTTTTTGGAGCACCATTGAATCAAGTTGGAGCCAAGGAAGATACAATAACCACTGGTAGATTTATGATCATATGGGCTACTAGCCTAGTCAGCATCGGCATACCCTTCAAGCTGTAGACTGGAACCTTTATTGAAGGTTAAACCATGGTGTAAGGTCCCTTTAACATAACAAAGAACATGTTTGTAGGCCTGCCAATGGTTAAGAGTTAGAGCCTTGAGAAATTGACTCAGTTTGTTTACCGCAAAAGAGAGATTAGGCCTAGTCATGGTGAGATACTGTAAGGCCCCAATGAGGCTTCTATAGACAGATGGGTGTTCAAACAGGGGACCATTATCAAGGATGAGTTTGGACCCAAGAACCATCGAAGTAGAGCAAAGATTGAAGTTGGTCATGCCATATTTAAGGAGAATTTCTTGAGCGTACTTGCTCTGATTAAAAAGCATTCCATGACTAGTATGAACTACTGAAATTCCAAGAAAGTAGTTAATAGTGCCAAGAATTTTGAGACCAAACGTATGATCCAAGTTGGTGATTACTTGCTGAATTAATGAAGTGTCATTTCCCGTTAGCAAGATATCGTCTACATAAACAAGGATGTAAACAACTTTGCGTCCATGATGATTATAGAAGAGGCTGGAATTAGAGGTAGAATTCATGAAATTATGTTGTAACAGAGCAGCCTTTAGTTTGTCATACCAGGCACGCGGTGCCTATTTTAAGCCATACTGCACCTTGTGCAATTTACATACGTGCTGAGGTTTGTAAGGATCAACAAAGCCTTTAGGTTGAGGAATGAAGACTGATTCAGTAAGATCGCCATTAAGAAAGGCGTTATTGACATCAACTTGTTGAACTTCCCAACCATGGCTGATTGCAAGCGATAGATGACTCGAATTGTGGAAACTTTGATTACATGAGAAAAGGTTTCAAAGTAATCAACACCCAGAGTTTGATGGAATCCTTTGGCAACAAGCCTTGCCTTGTAACGTTGAACACTACCATCAAAGTTTAGTTTCATCTTAAAGACCCACTTATTGCCAACAAGAGTCATATCCACGGTGTATAGAACTAGAGACCAAGTTTGGTTACGTTGGAGGGCTTTATACTTGGTAGTCATTGCTTGCACCCAAAGAGGATTAGTTAAGGCTGATGTTGTACTAGTAGGTTCTATATAGGAGTCAGGACTGAGGGAACTAACAAGAGCTGCTGCTTTCCTTCGGGTAATCATAGGGTGTATGTTCTGGACAATTGTGGTGGTAGGTTGTACTTGGGGAGATGATACTTGAGAGGTGTAAGAGCGAAGGTCCACTTCTAGTGTAAAAGGTGGAGCCGAGGCCTGAGAGGTGGACCTGTCAGGGTGACTGGCAGACAAATTTTGTGTTGGAGATGCTGTGGAGGAAACATCCTTATGTTGTTAAGTGAACACAGTGTAGAGTGAACAAGTGTGTTCTAATTAGAAAAGATGACAGGAATCTTCCAAGGTTGAGGTGAAGGTGACATGGAGGATGCCTCCATTTCTGAAGCATGTTAGATAAAAAAATCTTTAGCAAAAGGAAAGATTTGTTCATTGAATTGAACACTTTGCATGGTGTAAACTCTCCCATGGGTGTTGAGACATAAGTAGCCCTTGTGATTAGAGCTATAACCAAGGAGGACACATTGCTTAGAATGAAAGGCAAACTTGTGTTTTTGATATGGTTTAATGAAGGGGAAGCATTGGCAATCGAAGATGCGAATAGCCTTGTAGTTTGGTAATTTGTGAAATGAAAGGTAGAAAGGAGTTCTGTGTTGCAAAACTGATGATGGTAATCTGTTAATCAAATATACGGTTGTGTGGAATGCAAACCACCAAAATTGCAGTGGCATGGATGCTTGTGCAAGCAACGTGAGTCCCATTTTAGTAACATGGCAATGCTTGCATTCAATCTGACCATTTTGCTCATGCGTATGAGGACAAGGGTGCCAAAAATGGATCCTTTGCTGAGCAAAGAAAATAGCAAAGGTTTGAATTCTCCTTCCCAGTTTGACTGAAAAGTTTTTATTTTACTATCAAATTGTTGATCTACTAGTTGGATGAATTGTTGACAACTGAGGTTACCTCTGATTTAAGTTTGAGAGGATAAATCTAGGAGTATCTAGTATGATCATCAATAAGAAGTAAGTAGTATCTGAATCCAATAGCTGAAATTATAGGGGCACGTCCCCAAACATCGGCATATACTAACTCAAAAGGCTTACTTGCCTGAGAATTTGATGAACAAGAATAGTTTTGGTGAAGTTTTCCATATTGAATAGCTTCGCAAAACTGAACTTTATTAATATTGTCCTTTACATTCAGCATTTGTTCAAGGGATTTAAAGACAGAAACATGAGGATGGCCAAATCTCTTATGCCATAAATCTCCTTCACTAACAGATGCTGGAGCTTGGCCTTTATTTCCTTCTATAGCGGGTACAACACTGGGGTCTTGATGTCCAGTGTAATTATTTAAGCATGAGAGTCTAGAAAAAGAAGTTATAGCTTGTGATTGTTGTGACTGAGAAGACTACAACAAGGTAGATCTTTGTTGTTGGCAAGCCCTATTTCCATTTGGGATGTAAAGTTGGTACAAACCATTGTGCAAGGATCCTTTAAGAAGCACAACCTGAGAAGTCTTGTTCTTTATAACACAATCATTAGCAGAGAACTCAACTAACACATTATTATCTCTTTTAATTTTAGAAATGCTCAGCAGGTTCTTAGTCACGTGTGGAACACATAATATGTTCTTAAACTGAATAGATTTTTTCATACAAGAAGAAGGTAAGATAGTCAAACTTGTATGGGAGATGTCAAGGCATTACCCATTCCCAACTTGTTTGGATTCAGTTCTTGTGTATTGGTTTTTGATTGAGAGATTTTGAAGATCAGGTGTTATATGATGAGTGGCACCTGAGTCGGTAAACTAATTCGGATCCGAAACTGTTAGAGAAGTTGCTATCTGGTTTGGCTGAGCTGTTGCAGTCTTCTTTTCCATAGTGTTGCTGTGACAGGTTCGGACCAGAAAAAAGGGAGCTTACTAGAGTGTTGTTCTGAAAGGATTACTGATGATGTACCATAGGTGGAGAAGTTTGGCAAGATTGAATTGGAAAGTAATTTGAGTAACCAGGCTGAGTGTTTGCAAAGAACACTTGTGCAGGAGTTGTGGATTGAGTATGTTGGTTGATGCGTGTTTCCTACAACATGCAAAATGTAGCAAGTATACTAATCGCACAAGTAATAAAATGATGAGTAGAGTATCGTTCCCACGAGGATTGTTAGCTAAGCACTAAGTTTCCTAATGTTATCAAGTTGAAGCAAACGACTTCTTTGGATTGATGGGAGCTAATTCTAATTAAACTTAACAATAAATTTTAAACTAAAATTTAACTAAGAGTGCAATATTAAAACACGGATAATCAATTCAAGTAAAACAGGTAGGGTTTTGACTTCATTTGGATTTTATGGGTTAAACCTAAAAATTACACTACAATCACATTCATACGCAATGGTTGTAAATCGAACTCACTAAGATGTTAAACATACCCTCTCGGGCTATGTTTTCCTATTCATCCTTATTAACCTTCCGCACCCAACAATTTGAAGGTTAACAATTCCAAACTCATTAAGCAAAAGAATCCTACAATGATTTCATTAATTCTTGAATCTATCTCTAGCATCCAATATTATAATGGTGATTACCCAAGAAGCCTAACATGACTCATTTCTCAATCTCATCATGTTCATCACATAAAGCATTAAAACTCAGAGTAAACACACAACCAAAGCATACTCATATGAAAATAAAACAATCAAACACTTAACCCATTAAAGATCCAAACTACAATCAAAACCCTAACCCAAAAATGGTTAGTTCATAGCTAAATTAATAATACAAAAACGAAAAACACAAATAATCAAGTTCAACATAATGAAACTGAGATAAAAGATAAGAAATTTCCCCAAAAGTTGAATCCCTTAGTTAGAATCGAATCTTCACCCTTGTTACAATCAAAAATCGCTCAAAAAAAACTCATCCCAAGAATATGTAAAAGCTGTTTAACCTAAAAACGAATACTCCTGGACAAAAGGCTCAGTTTTTCTTTTATACCTTGCCCAAATTACCCAGTCAAAAACACGCACAGAAGCAAAATTGTGCGTTTAACAAAACTGCAAATAATAACCATCGCTGCGGCAAAGAAGAGTTCTTCGTCGTGGCGAAGAAAGAAACAGATCTGGAGCGTGTCTGGCATACTTCGCCGCGGCGAAGGACAAATCTTCGTCGGGGTGAAGCTGCTTGAAAAGTTCTGAATTTACAAAACTGCCACTTTGCTTGCTTCTTCGATTCTTTCTTCGATTCTCGATGCTCTCCCTTTGGAACAAGCCTCATCGTGCTTTATCCTGCTTCAGAACTCTCCTAACTTCTGAGATCCGCTAACTTCTAAGTCAAAAACTTCAAATTTTGTCCTTATTTGCTCAAAAATGTCCATTTTAACCTGAAACACAAAATGTAAAGAATTAAACAACAATTTAGGTCAAAATGCACCAAAAAGTACCTGAAATCCGAATAAAAAGTCTAAAGAAAACTGTATAATCCACGGATTATCATTGGTGTGAAGTGTTATTCTCTATTCCAAACTGAGGTCGGTGGTTCTGATTTCCTTGAAAGAAAGTGTCAAAGCCATGATAGCATTGTAAAGCCACGTGTCCACTCTTCCCACACAATTGACAAAATAGTCTAGGTTTGTAAAAGTTTTGACCTCTTCCTCTACCTCTGCCAAAATTTGGATTATAAGGTTGGAAACTTTGAGTAGTTAGGTAGGAATTTTTAGGTTCATGTTGACTTTGGGAGTGAGAATGTATAGGTTGATTTGTTTGTTGTCCTGAGGTGTTCAACATTGACGTGGATAGTTGAGAGTTGGAAGGTTGTTTGTTTGCCAAGAAGGCATTGACTTCATGAAAGCCTATATAGGCAGGGTGTTGTTTCTCTAGCCTCATTTCGTGTTTGTGTAATAGGAATTGTGCTTCCTGTAATGATACTTCACTACTCCTAGCGGTTAAAGTTGCTACCATTGCATCATATTCAGCTCCAAGTCCATCAAGAATGTATAAAAGCAACTTTTCATCGGTTACAACCACACCACTAGAGGTCAAAGAATCAGCAATTTCCTTCATTCTTAGCACATAATCATTTATGCTAGAGCTGTCTTTCCTAGTGGTTTGTAATTGATTCCTTAAGTGTAAGATCCTAGCCTTAGAATATGTTAGGAAATGCATCTCTAATGTATGCCATATATCAAATGTTGTTTCACAATTAGCAACATGCCTGAACATTGTTTCTAAAATGGTGGATATCAACCAGCTAAACAGCAATTGATCAATTTTTTTCCATACTAACTGTTCTTGACTAACAGCCTGTTTTGATTTATCAGTTTCAAAGATAATGAAGGTAGGAGGACAAGGTTTATCACCTGTAACAAAGCCTTCTAACTCGTAAGCTTTCAGCGTAGGAAGATCTTGTGATTTCCAATAAGTGTAGTTTCGTTCTCCTAACTTCAAAGTGATGGCAGGAATAGTGTTGTTTAGTGTTGAGACAGAAGCTGAATTCATCACCTTTCCTTATGTGTTAAGGACGGAGGTGAGAGGTGTTTTAGGATCTACCATTGACGTATGTCAATGGCTTTGATACCATGACAAAAAAAAAAAAAAAAAAGTTGAGCAGAGAACAGAAAAACAAAATCTGGAAATTGTTATTTTACTTCATTTTTCTTCAACCTTCTATAGTGGCATTCTTATGACTTATATACCCAAAGATAGGGTACTAATCCTTGTCAACTTGTATCTACACCGTTCATTCTAATACAAACAAACACAAGGCTATGCCTTCTTTACCATTCGATCACAACAAGAAGATCATGCTTTCTCTACTGCATGCAAGTTGTTCAGTAGTTGCATTAACCAAATGCTAGTTGGTTAACAAGTTGCATTAACTAAATGCAAGTTGCTCGGCAAGTTGCATTAATAGAATGCAAGTTGATTCTGCAAGTTGCATTACCAAAGTCATGAAGTACACTTGAGATACTTGAGCAGATGTTCTTTTGGAGAAGAAAGGTGGTGTGCTTCTGTTCTAGAAATGGCTTCGTATGAGGACTTTATATGACTACAGAAACGACACTCAAGGTCTGCCGTATAAAGCTTTGCTTGAGTTGAAGCTTGAAACCTTTTGTCAAAATTTATCCTTTGCCTGCCATGTAAACTTTTTTTTTTTTCAAGTCTAATTTTTTCCTAATCTAGCAACAAACAAATTTGTTTATGGTCTAAGTCAATTATTTTCCCAAACTAGCAAAACAATTAAGCTTATGGAGAGGAAGAGAAACAACTAAGTTGACACGACATTCTCACCAACTCTTATATACAAAAGATTAATTAATTAAAAATTCTTTAAAGTTTGTACTAATAATGTTAATTGATGTATATATGTTAACCAAAGATTCGTATACAAAAATTATAGATATCTTATTTAGGGCCTCAAATTCATTTCCAGCTTATGCATAATTCAGGTTAGCAAGTTAGGTTGCTTGCTTTCAATGGTCACGTAAACAAGGCAAATATGATTACATGAAAGTATATGCATTTGCTAAAACTAGACAAGGGTCGGTTTGGAAAGCCAAAGTTTTAGGCTCCAAATCTTTGAAAATATCAATTTAACTTATGGAGCGAATATCGAGAATTATTCTTTGATAATTGTTATGAAATTAAAGAACTCTATCCAACACCAAACACACACACAATCAAGCAAGAACATAAAGAACACGGCAATTTATTGTGGTTCATTTATCCTTTATAGGATAAGCTACATCCATGTTGAGCTCCAGAAAGTGAGGAGCTCACTGCACTAATTATTAACCCAAGAATCACAGTTAAAAACTCACAATGAATCAACCTAAAGAACAACCCTTCATACAAGATACCCCATAACCAGCCCTTAGAGAATCTCACTAGGACACTCTAAATTGAGAGAACTAACCCTCCCATGAATGATTACAACCCTAATCACTCAAGACTACCCGATTACAACAATCTTTATCAAGACTTTCCCACAAACCCTAGATGAGTATTCAATCGCTCAATCAAATGAAGGAGAAGCAAAAAAAATGTGTTCTTTGAATTTAGGGAAAAACTAAGTTTATATACCATTGACTTGGAGGTTGAATGATGGCCGTTGGATCAGATGAAGATTGATGGTCAGGATTCACACAACAGTTCCTTGAAACGACGCCGTCCAACTTAACCCAATACTGCATCGTTTTCCAGCTTCCACTTTAACAATAGTGAAACCATGAAATCTCATGCGATTTCACTCTCAATCTCAATCAACATATGCGTAAAGAAGATTATAATTTAATTGGCACGATTTCAGTCTGTAGTATGAATTCATTTGATTATTCGTTTTGGGTTGTTTTCACGTGTTTTCATAGGGTCAAAATTTTCTATTTATTGTCTTTTATTTGTAATATATAAAAAATAAATAAATATTTTATTTTTTAATATCCTTAATACGTGTCTTTCTATATTTGGTAAAACAACCTATTTTTTTTTTTTTATAAGCTGTAAACCAAAATAATTTATAAAACAATGGTAGTCACCATCAGGTTGGTATAGATTACGGCAATCTCATCTGCCACAACATCAATCACTATCCTTATGTAAAGGACAGAAGAAAAACAAGAAGAAACCGCCATATTGCTAAGAATAAACATAATGTATAAATACAAAGATACGAGTAAAAATATACTGATTGGAATCCACTTTGATATTGTAAAAGGGTATTAGTTGGGTTTGAATTAATTTCTTTCCCCAGAAAAGGGAGGCAAAGAAAAAGCTACTAAAATATATTGAGGAATATAATAATAAACACCCCATGTGATGCTCTAAAATTCGTCCTTGAATGGGTGATGATTCCATCCATGCGTATCAAATTTGTAATGAAGGTCTGGCGACTGCGTGGTGCATAAGCTAAGTGGGGTATTGTTGATGTTGACAAAAATTGGGGACCAATTAAATTAATTAGCTGCCTGTTTTCCGTATTTGGAAAACTTAACATGTGCTCTCTGACTAAGCTTTCCCACTTCAATTTCTTCTTGAGCTTTTAATTAATCATGGTCAACATGCCCTCCCATCGATGTAAATGAGAACAATGAATTGTATATCCTTATTTTGCTTATGAAACTAATCCCCTTGTTAGCACTGCCCACATCCAATAAACTTTTTAATGGTTCTAGCGATTGTTTCAATAATGGTAACTGAACTTTGCCATCCATACAACATAATGAAAACAAAGGGATGGTTGGCTCTTGGTTTTAACAGTTCACTCTTTGTACCACATGACTGATCCACAATGAATGCACTTGTAGGATGGTTCACCAAAGTTCCAAGACTCTTTTTCCACTGCGCAAAGAAATAACGTGATATTTTAGAAAGTAACAAAGTTAATACTTACATGTATTCTATTAATTTCGAAACTCACAATGATTTTTTTTTTCCAAGTAACTTTAATATTTGAGTGAACAATTAAGTATGTCTAATTAACAAATGACATTTGTTACCTCTTTCTGTTGAGCGAGATTTTGAAGCTCTATTTGTCTCTGATAAAGATTTCTTTTGTTTTTTCAATCTTTGACTTGGAAATAAAAATAATAAAAAAAGATCATCACAATATTCAACAACACTTGCAATGCTATAAATGGTTCGGCAAAGTTCCACGCCTTTATTTTTACGATTTAATGAAATAACATTATGTTTTTAAAATATAACAAACTGAATGTTTGAATGTATGTTGTCATATTCAAAACTCACGATTGTGTTGTTCTGCATTAGTAATTCGAATATTAGAATCCGGATTTGCATATCAAGAAGCACCTGAAAAACATAGATTTAGTCAGCCAATGTAACTTATCATAATCTAAAAAACATAGGTGACCATTAATATTATATTTTTTACCTGTTTTCCTTTTTAATTTAGACCTCCTCTCCGTTCTATTTTCCTCTCATAACTCATTTACATTTACAGAAGCATTTGAAGAACTTGTTGAACCCTTCTTTGTGTTTGATACACATTGTTTCTGTTTTTTGGATCTCTCATCTGGGTTTTAAAATAATAATATTAGAATTAATACTATACCATGCAACAAATTATATAATAAAAGAGCTTAACCAAAGGCAAAAACAGTAATTAAATATCTCATTTATATTTGTATGAGTATTTAAAAAAATTATTATGACATTTGTTACCTCTTTCTGTTGAGCGAGATTTTGAACGTATATTTGTCTCTGATAAAGATTTCTTTTGTTTTTTAAATGTTTGACCTGGGAATGAAAATAATAAAAAAGGTCATCACAATAGTCAACAACACTTGCAGTGCTAAAAATGGTTCAACAAAGGTCGACACCTTGATTTTTACAATGTAATGAAATAACATTATGTTTTAAAAATATAACAAACTAAATGTTTGAATGTATGTTGTCAGATTCAAAACTCACGATTGTGTTGTTTTGCATTAGTAATTGGAATATTAGAATCAAGATCTGTAGACGGAGTAGCACCTGAAAAACATAGATTTAGTCAGCCAATTTAACTTGTCATAATCTAAAAAACATAGGTAACCACTAACACGATATTTTTTACCTCTCTTTCTTTTTAATTTAGACATCCTCGGTTCTATTTTCCTTGCGTATCTCATTTACATTTACAGAAACATTCAAAGAACTTGTTGAACCCTTTTCTGTGTTTGATACACATTGTTTCTGTTTTTAGGTCTCTCATATGGATTTCAAAATAATAATAATAGAATTAATACTATACCAGGCAACAAATTATAAAATAGAAAAGGTTACTCAAAAGGCAAAAACAGTAATTAAATATCTCATTTATATTTGTAGAAGTATTTAAAGAGATTATTTGATCTTTCTTTGTCTCCGATACGGATTGTTTTTGCTTTTCAAATCAGTTACCTGGAATTCAAAATAATAATAATATGATTGAGACTATATTACACAACAAATTATATCATTAAACAAAATAGAAATTAATTCTCTTAACAATTATTTCATATCTATCAAAAAAGCATTCATAACCATGTAATATATAAAATAATTGTATGACTATATCAAAACAAATAAGCTAGTTGTTTTTGTTCGGAAGTTTATTATGGATCATTTTGCTATGAAATTTATACATCAAAATAAAACAACAAAGATATAGACTGAACTTGTTTACTCTCTAGATAATAATTATATGGAGTTCTAATATTAAATACCTTTTTTCTTTTTTGAGATTGACTTTCTTATTCGCTTTGAAGATTTAGGCCTTTTTTTATTCCATATAAACATTTTCAATTTTCTATTCTCCTTGCATACTTTTTTTCTCAAATCAATGATATTTATTTTTCCACAATAATATTCCAATCTATAGTTTTCAATCACTTGCGAATATAATTCCTGGATATATGACTATATAGCTACTACATCCTGATCCGTAAGAACCATCTTACAATCTTGTACCTGACCAAAACAAAAAATATATTATGTTAATTGCATTCTTTTTTCCAACTGTATTTAGTCTAGATTATTATAATTATATGCAAAAATTGATAACAAACGATTTACTATAGTTTTTTATGTAAATTTATGGATCGACAAATGTTTTATTAAAACTTTATAGCATAGAATATTATAATTTTCCAACAAGATTTGAAGTGAAACAGAGCTTCATCTATTATAGCCACACATTAAAATGGTTCGGCAACAAAAAAATTTCCAAAAAATGGAGACATTTATTATTATAAGTATGAATAAATTGTTGGTTCGGCAATGATCTACCAAAAGTATATCATGCATTTGTTGATTCGACAATTGAGAATAACTTCGACTCTAACGTTATAACCAAAAAGATACTTGCATCTATTATAGTTATACTTATATTATGGTATTCTAATTAACTCGTCACAATTCTATAGGCCCATTATATATAAATAAATGCTTTATCAATTAAATTTTGATCTTATGGAAATCTTAATCAATTACAATTCTAATGAAAAATTATGATGAATAATGAAGTTTTCAATCTGTACTTTATTGCTTTTCCAAGAATTTATATAAATATTTTCAAAAATTAAAATCGTCAAATTCACCTATATATCACAATCAATATACAATTTAACAATTGTACATAAATAGTTCACTGAAAGAATATATTCATCACCTTTAATAGGAACTACACTATAACTAGAAGGAGCAATCGTTTCATCCAACTCTACATATCTACATTAACGAACAATAAAATAAAGTCATAAGAAAAATGCATCGGTAAGAAGTATATAAATATTATTATGCATAAATTATATAAGAAACGAAAACAATATGATATAAAGCAAAAAGAAAATCTAAACCTTAAGGTAGATCAAACACACCATACACAAGATAACAGTAGTTTAATGTTCAGATAAATATTTCTCTCTCCCTCTCTCTCTCTCTCTAAATATATATATATATATATATATATATATATATATATATATATATATATATATATATATATATATATATATATATATGTATGTATGTATTTATAAATGCCATGCATTATAACTCACCATTTATTTATAGGGTCAGATTCATCTCACTTGCAATTTATATATATATATATGTATGTATGTATGTATGTATGTATGTATGTATGTATGAATGCCATGCATTATAACTCACCATTTATTTATAGGGTCAGATTCATCTCACTTGCAATTTATTAAGAGGAATACATTAATGAGCAAATTAAATTTTACAAAATAAATCATTAGCAAGTTAATAGTTCGACATATTTTTATATCGTGAAATCTTAATATATATATATATATATATATATTTTGTTTAAACAATAATTATATTCACACTTGAATATCTTCCGCTTGTTTAAAACGTTGTTGTTTAACATATTCATCGTCCTTAAGAGCAAATTAGGGATTAAGGGCATTTTCTGCATTGATTCTCTAATCATAGTTGCACTTCAAAACCTTTTGTATGTATCAACAAACGGAATTACATTACTTTACTGACTAAATTTATTGTTTTTATCAACTCACATCACTGTTCAACTCTGTTTTTACTTGCATTAACCAACAATTTGTGAGCAATTTCAGTTTTTCTTACTAGGTTTTATTTGCATCTCATTTCTCTGTCTAACAATGTTGCTTATAAAAATTCCTAGCACAATTACCTGTGTTGATCTTTTGCAATTTCGAAAACATTACAATATTGGCAATGATTTCGATTTATTACCATGTGATGGTTTTAAGTTTTTTGTAGATTTGGATCCCCCACCTGGGTTTTAACGTTTTTTGAAATTTTTCTCTAGTGTAGTCTTGTGCCTCATTTCTCTTCATCTGTCAAAGAAGTTATGATTTCTTACAACGTTATACCTACTCAACTCCATCCTAATGCCTTGAGAATAGTTTTGGGTTTTGAAGCATTATGTTTGATACACGATATTCTACCCATGTTTTACGTTTTTTGTTAGAGTCGATTCCCGAGAGCCAATCAATTATTGTAGAATTAACTCTTTGTAATAATGTTCATTGATCAATAAAAGGCATTTTATTCTATATCGCGTAAATCATTATTGTATGTATTGATATATGTCCTTAGAATAGTAGAATCGTGACGAGGGTATCAAGTGTTTCAAATCTTGATAGTGAGAACCCTATGAGCACATATGGTGGTCATTCTAGAAATGTTCGTAGCCCTAGTATTATTCTAAAGTAAGGGCATAGATAATACGGTAAGGCTATCATAGTGTTGAATGACCTTGTCGAAAGGCAGTGACTGATCTCACTTGTCAAGGTTGTTTAGTGACAACCTGGTGCAATGCATAGGTGCTTGCTGTAGGCAAGTTCACTGGATTGACCCACCAGAGGATTCCATATGGATGGGAACCCTAGTGTCTATGGAATAAATCCTCTAACAAATGGTGGTGCATATGATCCTAAGACTTGAGATCACCGGAGCACCTTGTGCACCGATTGGTGTAGTTTGACACTAGCCCAACGCAGTTCTATTCAGAGCTATCAATATGGTAGTGATTGGCTGCATCAAGGAGTCTATCAAGACTATGGTGGATCGACAGAGGATTCATCACTCCCACGTACGAGGGAAGTTATCTCATGGCGTAATTCAGTAAATGGCAATGACACTAAAACTGTGGCCACAGTGGGATTGAGTTGTTGCTCTATCCAGTTTATAATTTCGGTCATTGGTCTAGTAACTGAATACATACATATCGAGAGTAACTGATGTTGACACTATTTCTATATCTCGGTCTCATTGAGATAATGGATGATGAAAGGATTGGATTGTACGGTAACCATATTGTTGATAGGTAGTTGCTTCGCTGAATCTGAATCTATTAGGTGACCATGATGCCTTGCTAGGGGCCAATCTTGGCCTATGTGTAATGAAACGATTAATTGGTGTTAATCGCGATACTACACACTACCGGTATGATAAGGAGCCTACGGGTCACACACATAAAAGATCATTTAAGAACTAGTTTATAAGAAGGGCGTTTTCATCTTTTTAGGCAAAAATGTATTTTGGTAATCTCATAGGGCAACTAAATTTGCTGAGGTCATAGCCTTTATTTAATTTGATATTAAAATTAAATAAGTGAGATTACGTTTAAATATGTGTTCACATATATTTAAATAAATTATCATTATTGTTAAATGTTAATATATATATATATATATATATATATATATATATATATATATATATATATATATATACATATATAAATTTAATTTAATTTAATTGAGATAATGATAATTAAAATTAAAATATCTAAATGGGGGCTGTTTGGATATAAGGGACGTTTGGATTGGTGCCCAAGCCTATTCCATGATGGAATACGACAAAGTGTGCACTATATAAGTGCAACACTTTGTGAATTAAATAAGATTTTCATTTAATCATTTAGACTAAAATTCAAGCCCCCTTTTTCTCTCTTCCCACGCCAGTTTGTCTTTTTGGTTGAATCAAATATTATTTGATTTCTTCTTGGTTCTTAAGGCTAAAGAGGATCTAGCAAATTCCTCTTTAGTTCCTTGGGGTTATCTTCGTGTGGACTACATTGGTTCGATCCTACCCTTTGGTCAGCAACGAAATCCATTCAGAGACAACTTGGATGAGCCTCCAAACGTGCGTATGATTCTTTAACTCTAGACTAAATTTTCTACAGATTCTAATTTATTATATAAACTGTAAATTTGTGCTCTGATCTTGGTTCTAAGGAACGATCCATGTTGTAAATAATTTTTGTTTACCGCTGCCTTGACTTGATCGTTTCCTAACATTTGTAACTACTTCTACGCATTGAAAAAGAGGTCGAATAGTCCATTCTATTTTATTGAGGGTAGAAAAGGTCAAGTATTGTTAACTGGATTATCAAACAAAGTGTGTGGATGGAATGATAGGTATTTTATGTTGGGTTGCAAAAAAGGTTGGGGTGGATTACCCACACAATGGACAAAGCTAACATACCCCACCATAATCTCGGTAAAATACATGTGAATGAATCTGGCATCCAAACATTGGAAAATTTTATTCGCAATCAACAAACATTTGATGTTTTTGATTTGTTGGAGAAGTACTTCATTCTTCAATTCAAAAGAGGTATTGTAATTTTATATATGATCAGTTTATATTTATTTATTAATTGTTTCTCGTTTAGCTTTTTTTTTCCTGGTTAAAGTGGATATCGAAAAAGCTTCTCCAAATTCAACAACTTCAATATCAACTCCTGTGCCCAAATTGATGGGCCCTATTTCTGCGGCACCAAATACAACTGAAATTGAACATAAAGATGAAGATATAGAAGAGCTGCCACTGATCAGGCGATACAAGCACAAAAAGGTGTGTGATAAGGAAGCTCAAGTTTCAATTCCTCCCAAAAGTTTAAAGACAATGTCTAAAAAATATCTTGAAGAACTTACATCAGAAGAGGTGAATTATGTGATTTAAAATTGATGAAATTGGTTTATTTTTAGTTTATTAAAAATTATTTACATTATTGTTGTTGTTCTTGACATGTTTGTGGAACAGAGAATTATGGCTTATTTGGAAATTATGAGGTGATGGCTGGCCTCCGATAAAGTCATTGCAAATTTGAAAACAGAGAAAAAAAAATTGTTGCTCACAAGATCAAAATCACAGAGGAAATAATGGATTTAGAGAAACAGATGGCGGAAGCTGTGAATGAATCGGAGTTTCATAAGAAGAAATTATCAGTTATTGAACAATTATGTTCAAATGCAAAGTTAGAAAAGGATGTTCTCGAAAGAAAGGAGAAAGAATTGTTGGATTGCAACAGCAAACTAAAATCGACACTTGTTGCGTTGAAAAGGAAAGAGATATAGCTTTTGATGTTGTCTCACACATGTTCTTGAACACTCGAGAAGTGTGTTGTGATGCATTTAAGTCTAGATTTCCTAATGACGATTTCAGTTTCTTAGAGGGTTTGATTCCGCAAGATGAAGAGAGAGATCTGGTAAAAGAGGATTGAAATGGCGACGTTTGTGGTAACGGTGGAAACTCAGTTTAGACTTTGACATTTCCTATCACTTATGGTATCTTTTGAGAGATGTGGAATTACGTGTAATTATGTAGCCATGGATACTAAGTTTCCTGGCATTGATTTGTGTCTGGTTGGGACTTTCAAGAATATAAACAACCATAACTACCAGATGTTGAAAGATAATGTCGATATGTTGAAATTTATTCAAATGGATTCGGTGGAGTTGTAGCGCCAATGCGGGATTCACTTTATGTTGATGTGAATGGAATTGCTGAGTTTTTTATTTTGATAGGGATTGTGTTGAATGAATGGTGATGGTGTTCATTGAATTATGCTTCATAGTGGTTTTGTTTGTATTTGTAAAAAAATCCCTGATATATTATTAAATGAACTGTGTGTGGACCTATTGTAACTGATACAGTTGGCTAATGACTGTTACACTGTTAAGAACGTTAATTTGGATTGTATAAGCAAATATTGAAATATTGGTATTACAATATTGTGAATCTATTGTTTAACCAATACAAAATAATTTCAAACAATAAAAAAAAAAAATTATATGAGAACAGAGATTTGTTTAATATATTTTAATATCAAAATACATGTGTGCACTGCTTTATATATTTATCAAGGTTCAGCACACACTGTATGTCCAGGTTCTGTAGTCATCTAATCAGAACATTCCGATTTGAGATCAATCGAATACTCTCGTGTCTTAACATAAGCAACAATAAGCTTAACATCATCCACGATTTCAAATAAAGCATCAATCATATCGTTGCATTTTTCTCTTGCATCATTTAGATTTTCTATGTTGCTGCGAAGATTGGGTAGTATCTTTTGAACTCCTTCTGTCTGATACCCATTGCCGTACCAACAGGTTTAAAAAAAGAATAAATTTTAATAAATATTTAAACATGCTAGGAGTACAAATTGCATTATAGCTTTATATATATATAAATAATAGCATAACATAAAGTTGAATTCCAAATAAATAAATCAACTAATAACACAGAATTTATAATATTTTTTGTTTAGTATTATATTACACAAAATTTGTATTACCTTCTCTCTTGACGCCTTCCCATTCCAAGTCACTCCTCATTTGCAGAAAGCAAAGTATCCTTTTCTTTCAAATCTGAAACAACAGCAACTATAGAATTCATCACCTCGACCAGCAAATGCATGCCTTCTTTGATTTTTGTTTACATAGTATTTATATCGGTAACATTGTGGTCGATGTCACTCACAATTCGTTTCAGGTCTCCTCTTTCTCTAGCCATTATGGAACCAATTAAAGGTAAAAGAGATAAAGAAGGTTCACAAACGTATAAAAGTTATATGAAAAAAAGTTAAGATTGATAGTTATATATACATACAGTTTCAAGAAGTGTTTAAATAAGAAGACAAAGCGAACATATGGAAAGCAAACATACATGTTGTATTAAATGAATGCAACAATTGAAGAATCCGAAAATATCAAAAACCCAACTGAGGTGTATGGACTAACTTGAAACATGTCATTGATTTAATAAATAATTACATAGGGAAAACCAACAAAGAAATAGTAATAAATAAGTATAATGATAAAAAATAAAAAAAAATAAAAAAAAAAGTTGTTCGGATAGTTTCAAAAGAAGCAATAATATATATTTAGTTAAAGTCCAATGGTTCATACAATGGTTACAACTTGACATTGGCATAACAATTTGTTCAGTAGACCAATGGTATGAATGTTATAGTTCAATGAGTGATTTAATGTTTATAAACATTATCAAACTTAAATAATATGAAATTGCATGTCAAATTAATTTGTCATTTTAATTTGGTTGATGGTTTTATATTAACCAGGTAAATAGTTTGTTAAATTACTATTCACATTTTTGTTTTGCGTTCCATTTATGTTACAATGCACCTACATAATTATAGATAACAATCCTAGACAAATGTGATTAAACCACAATTAGTAATAGCAATCCAATACACCTGTATACTTGTTATTAATGCACATCTTTGGAATGCCAATGCAATGCACCTGTATGCTTGTTATTAATGCACATCTTTGCAATATCAATGCAATACAACTGTATTATTATTATTATTATTATTATTATTATTATTATTATTATTATTATTATTATTAATACAAATCCCATTTTTTAATTAATTAATAATAATAAAATCGAAACATTATGTTATTTATTTATAATTGTGATACAACAACATTCGCTTTAGTTGTAAAATCTCGGTTGGGAATCTTTATTGCTTTTAGTGAATTGTATTAAGAATGAATTTCTTTTTGCAGGCAAGTCATAACAATGTCTAATACTTTTCTTAAAGATATTAACGAATCAAGAGTTGATTAGATAGTCACTACCAGAGTATCTAAAAAATTAAATATATTTCACCAATTTTTTGTAATATTTAACAATAATGTTGTGTTGTTCTAGGTATTCCTAAAAAATCAAATATTATTTTATTAAAAAGTACACTTGCTATTTCAAAAACATTGGTCCAACCAGTTTTCTACCGTCGGCGGATTAACAATCATTTATGTTTCATTAGTATAATCTGGGTTTTTTTTATTTAACACATATTCTATTTCTTTAAGTTGTGTTCACGCCCATTCTCTGTCCAACACGCTATTAGTGTAATTGTTTCGGCCTTCTCTCGTGTCGGTGCCAATTTTCTTCCAAAGTGTTTGAAGCTTTTGTGTCGACATCTTCTACATTGCCGATTCAGTTATTGTATATCTCATCCTTTTTTTCAATTCTGTTCTTTATTTTTGGTAGTAGTTTCATCTGTTTGTTTGTGTATTCTATCATTAAAATTTGTTTAATATTATAGTACACAGTTGTATTTGATGGGCATTCCTACGGATTGAAGTCATTTCTATGCAATTATAACACTTGTAAAAACAATTTGGATGAAGCGTTATTAAAAACGAAAACCTAGGTTTACTATTCATAAAAAAGTAATAGTTGAAGGATCACAAAAAGGGAAGAAACCGAAAAAAAAAAATTGTTACAACTACTTTTACAGAGAAATTTCTTATTTCACAATTTACATGTTCGAGATAACAATTTTTTTTTTTTTTTCTGTTTGTTTTTCTTGTTAAGATATTTCAGTTTCATATTTGGTCTGCTTTGTTGTGTAATCCTGATCGAATGGAAAAGACAAAACAATTAGTAAAGATGGTAGAATCACAAACTGAGAAGAAAGAAAATGCAAAGAATTTATCTGCGAGAACTAAACAAAAGAAAGTTGGTAGGGGTCCTGGTTGACGCTCTGCAAGACTCCAAGGAATAGTTGTGCATACTCACAATGATGATGTTTAGTGTGTGATAGAATCAGTGGTTTTCACTGACAGCAACCCAGAAGTCAAACTGCAATCACCTTAGCAGATGAAACAGGCTGAACCAAGTAATACGATTGAAAATTTGAAAGGAAAGGTTGACCATTTAATACATGTAATCAAAAATCAACAATCCAGATACAGAGACTTGTACTTCGAATCCCAAAAGAAGGTATAGAGACTCTGGTAGAGTATGATTCGCTTCTCTAGATGATTTCAAATCCTATATCTATTTAAGTACCATTAATGATTTTAATTATTTTCTTTTCACTCCAACTCAGGTTGAAACCTTAATAGAAGAAAATCATCAGTTGGCTTTGAAGTTACAAAATGCATATGGAAAACTTGAAGCAGTATGATTTCTACAGACTTTTATAAAGTCACAATATTTTTATAGCAAAATAATGTCTTTTCCACAAACTATATTTTATATATGAAATTGGTGAAATGAATTTGAATACTTGAGAAGATCAGAAAAATTGTGTTTATTTTGTTTGCTTGTAGATAGAGAAGTACACTAGATTATGTCTGGAATTGATGAACAAACGGTAGAACATGGTCCTGCCAGAAAATTCAATAGAAGTTCAAGATATAATCAATGTATCCTCTCAACCAGCGCACGATCATCAACCTCGTCACAGGGGTAGACCCCATTGAGCAACAGAAAAAATATCCAAAAATGAAGACCCAATTCGTTTATGTATTTAATATATTCAATATGAAAGGAACACTTTATGAAAATTTCTATGTTGTTTCTTTTTTATTGTTTTTTATAGTTTTTATGTGAACTTAAAAAACGTTTGGTTAGCTTTTTCACATGAATATTGCAATGTTACATTGTTTCTGTTGGATCGCTTTTATAGTTCTTTTCCTCTTTTGTGATGCCCCTAATATGTTTCTATAAAAATGGTCTAATTATATTTTTAGCATCATCCACTTGTACAATTAATATATATTTACAGACATGTTTTTGACATTCAATGTCAATACTTCGTAGCAAATTGTGCATGATGTTTAATATTACTTGAATAATATTGAGATCAACTATTTAAACTTAAAATTTATACTGACCTTTCGTAATTTTTGTAACCTATAATAATTTTCAAGTTTCACAGTGTCAACTAAAACTTTTCTCACAATCTAGGATTCATATATTTCTTTAAAATCTGTAACCTCCATTCTACTTCTCAAAACAAACATTTGTTCATACATTCCATTCAAAAACTTTGTTTGTTTAATAATTGAGAACATGATAATCCAATTAATTTCAAGATTACTATATCAAACAACATAAAAAAAATTTTGGCGATTCCTTCAGACATACTCACATCTATATTTTTCCTGTTATAAAATTAACGAAAAATTTACTAAAATTAAATGGAGAATAGTCCTATTACTGTACCAAACATAAACATATGTTATACTTATTTTATTCATTTAAAACAGTAATAAAAAAATCTAACAGTTTGAAAACTATAATTGATTCGAAAATCATAGTTTCATTATTATTATTATTATTTTAAAAAATAAAGATTTTCACATATAAAAGTATATTGAACTATTAATGTTACACGTTATATAATTTCATCATATTTCATATGCCAACCATTCAACTTGATTGTTCATAAACTCAAAGGTTCAATTTTGTTACTCCAGAGTTAATGGTGCGATATATATTTTTTTTTACACGAAATAGTTTGTTCACTGCTTTGTACTAAGTGTGGTTTAATATTATATTTATTTGTGTTGGCATTCATCAATAAAGATAAAGCATTTTTGCAAAAGAAGTCCCAATTACATTATATACTTAATCTATCAAATGTGGCATGATCACATTATCAAGACCTCAACATTTTTCTTGGATTGCTTTTGTAAGTTCTACTACTGCTTTTAAAATTCTCATCGTCACTTTCTTTCTGCTCATTTCCTCGTTCCCTCTCTTTCAATCTGTCTAACATGTCTATACAAGAATTGTCTATCCTGTTTTCAGTATCATCAGGTTCAACTTTGCCACCATTTTTCCAGACACATCTTTGATTTTTGGTGTCAGTATTTCGTTCACTCACGTCTAACATCGACGATTATGATCCATGTTCTCCATTACTTGCCTATTATTTTTTACGAAACATTGATACCGCTTCAATAGTATGAAAATTAACTATCTAAGAATAAAGATTATACTTACCTTTTGCAATTCTCGTAAGTTATATTCATCCTCAAGATTCTTATCAATCAGAAAATGTTTTGTGACAATATAAGATTCATATCCTTCCTTCAAATCCATAATTTTCAACTTTATTTTGAAAACGGACATATGTCCAGACAGGTCATTCAAAACTTTTGGGATATTCTTCTGATCATTACCTTGTTTGTTCAACGGTTGAGAACATGATAACCCAACCAATCTCTGGGTTACAGTATCAAACAATATAAAAGTTGCTTGGACAGTTCCATCTGACACTCTCATTTCCACCTTGTATCTGTTATAACATTAACAAAACATTATTACAAATAAATGTCTGAAATTGAATATACTTCTTATTGCATTGACAATATATAATTATAAATAGTAAAAAATAAACAATGATATACCTCAAATGAGGAGATTTCGATTCTTTGTTGCATTTCTCACAATATAAATAGGTATTAATATTAGGGATTTTCTTCTTGCAATAGGTGCAGGAATTGTAACACCAACCATATCTATCATCAACTTCAATTATCTTGGCCTTAATTGTATACTCCATCACCTATACAATTGTAATTTCTATTCACAAACTATGTTACAATAATCAGTTTAACGTTTTAGTGAATATTGTACCTCATTAACATCATGCCACACAAGATTGGTAACATGTTTGAGTGATGTTCTATTCTCAAACATTTCCTTCTCAATCGGAACTTGATTTAGAATCTTTTTCTATAATTGAATTATTGGCAGAATTCCCATTCTGAAATAACAAAGAGTAGATAAAATTTTAAATATAATTCTATCTGTGAAATTACTTTAAAAAACTATTTCTCAAACACATACTCTTTCTGTAGAGAATGTACCTTCCCAATATCTAAATTTATATAAATTCTAGATGCCGAAGTTGTATTGAGATATAATCTTCCTGTATGGAAAAGAACATAAGTTAGTAATTGAAAATATATTAACTTCATGTAATATATTTTTATTACCTTGAAAATTTTTAACATTTGTTGAAGTAACTATTATGACAATTGGGTTGGTACTTTCTAATTGCAAATCTTCACCTATTTCTTCGGAAAATTTCCCCCATAACGTAATGTCAACTGCTTCTCTGAAATCAATATTAGTGTAAACTATTTAAAGTGGAAGATGAAAAACCGTGAAGAGGTGGCAGAAAAATGATGGAAAGCATGTAAACAAGACATGCAAGCTAAGATATGGATTATAGGATTCAAAACTTTACATAAAGCATAAATTAACATTATACATTCTCCTTAAAGCTTAGGTTTGATGAAGCCAAGATTCAAAGCTATGAACCCTCCACACTTTAACACCACCTTGAAAGAAAGAGAGGGTGACCGAACCTAAGAGAGAGCTTGTATTTTTCTTTTGAGTGAACAATGAACAACTTGACCTAAAATGCAGCCATTTGCATTTATATATACATGGGTCATTTTGTAATTCCTTCTTTTCACTTGTTTGCCCTAATAAAATCTTATTCTAAAAGGAGCCCAAGCATTTATTAATTTGGCCTTTGAATAATCAATATTATTCAAGGGCCCATGTAAACTACACTAGTTTACATTAACAACTCGTAAGTTTACCCTTTTGCCCTTTAACTATTAAAAGGTTATTTTAGTTCATCTCATTTATCTTAACGCTTTAAGATATAATAATTAAATACAATTAATTATTGCTTGACCATTTTAACCTTTAAAATGTCACAAATAATTTTCTATGTAACACCCAACATCGAGGTACATGATTTAAATTATGCTGTATAGCCCTTAGTTAAATTTTGTTAGAATTATTTTAAGAGAATATGAAGAAAATGCCCTAAACTTGCATTAAGGGTAAAATAGTCTTTTCACTCAAAACTAGTTGATTTTGTGGGGAGTGAAAAGAGATAGAAAATCATAGAGAATACAATAAAAGTGAAGGCATTTTGGTAATTGACTAAGGGACAAAGATGGAATTTCTAAGAAAGAGTAAGGGCAAAATGGGAAAGTGAGTTTATAAACTAAAATGTTAAGGGTTTGAAACCCTTATTTCGTTCATATCAACCCCACACTCCTCCTCCTTTTCCCTCAAATTTTCATTCACTTTTCCAAGGAATTTGAGGGCTTTTGAGTAGATTTTCATAGGGTTTTGATTCAAGGCATCAAAAGGTAAGGATTCATGCTCTTTATTCATGTTTTATTTGCGTAAAAGTTGAGTTCTTATGAAGTTTATGCTTAGGGTTAAGAGAAGATTTGAATCCAACAAGAGTAAAGAGCTTAGGAGAGACTACTCAAGCAAAAGGTAAGTAAATTCCACTCAAAATCCAACTCAAGCTAAAATTTAAGAATTCAAGTGAGTAGAGATTTATTTTAAATATGCATATGTTGTGATTATTGAGAAATTGAGATGAAATTGATGAATTATTGAGGAGTTTGATGATTATTAATGAGTAGAATTTAGCCATGAGAAGTGGTTTTGGTTGTATGATGATTCATTGAAGTTTGGTTGAAGTTAGAAAGAGTTGAGTAGAATTTTTGGGAGTGTATTGTTTTTGGCAGGTTTAGTAGTTGTTTGCTGGAGTTTTACTCCAAATATTGTGTAATGACTTCTTTCTACTAATATGCTCACAAAAGATACTTAATAAAAATACATATATATATAGACTAAAAAGTAGTTGGGCCCAAGTTTTTTTTTTTTTTTTTTTCTTTACTTAATATATACATTCTTTACACA
Organism: Pistacia integerrima; assembly: GCA_026225825.1. Classification (NCBI taxonomy): domain Eukaryota; kingdom Viridiplantae; phylum Streptophyta; class Magnoliopsida; order Sapindales; family Anacardiaceae; genus Pistacia; species Pistacia integerrima. The sequence goes on from CM047744.1 coordinate 15,114,898, forward strand.
GCACAAAAATAACATATACAAAAACTATCAAAATGGTGGATAGTGTAGCCATGTCTCTCCGCTTGCCGATGTCCATCCGACCGCATCCTCACCTATTTCCTGTAAAAATATAGAATGCAACGGGGTGAGCACAAAAATGCTCAGTAAGTAAATCCTCTACTCTGCTATCCCCGTGCATCACTCTTTAATTCTTTCCTTACTCTACTCTTTTTCTTCTTTTTCTTTCTCTGTTTCTTACTCTCTCTGTTCTTTTCTTTCTTTCTACTTCTCTCTATTCTTTCTTTCTTATTCTTTCTATTATTCCTAACCATGTTGAAATTCATGGCAATGTACATGAATAAAATGCATATGCAATAATGCACAAAAATGCTTTTTCTTTCTTATCTCTATTTTCTTGTTCTATTTCCTTTCTTTTCTTTTCTTTTCTTATTCTTTCTTTTCTTATTCTTTGCTGATCGGACTCAGTTGATGTATGGATTCAGAACCTTGGCCATGTGAGTGAGTACAGTCCTCATCTACATGCACTCTTACGGACCATACAAATTCTTCTTTCTTCTTAGGCCACTCAATTAAGGTGACGTGCATGTAGGAATTCTTCTTGGTACAACCCTCATCCACATACACTCTTATGGGTCGTACAATTCTTCTTCTTCTTATGCCACTCAATTAAGGTGACGTGTATGTGGGAATTTCTTCTTAACACTCACGGTTCCCCATCACACCAACCTATTCTTTACTTTTCTTTAACACTCTTTAATTCTTTAATGCTTATTCTTCCTTTCTTTTTATTCTTAGAGTGTTTTATTCTTTCTTTCTTTATTCTTTATTCTTTATTCTTTATTCTTTCTTATGTTTCTACAAATACACAATTATATACATATGGATGGCACATGTTTAAAATTTCTTACTTAAATGCACTTATGAAATGCACAAATGCAATGTTGCCTCAAAGATAGTCATTCTGCACAGGTCTTATTCAAGAAGGCATAACTTGAGTTATACACATCGGATTGCTACGATTTTTGTGTCATTTTAAAGCTTAGAGACAGGGCTATAACTTTTATGTTTTGGTCTCAACCCAGTTCAATCTCTAAGATACCCAAAAATTACTCAGAAGGTCACGGACGTGACAGGGCAGTTTTCACTTAGGCTTTTCATCAAACATATTGCATGCATACTCAATCCGAATTTGGCTACCATTCTATCTCTTTCTCAAGTCACCAATATTTGGAGTAAAACTCCAGCAAACAACTACTAAACCTGCCAAAAACAATACACTCCCAAAAATTCTACTCAACTCTTTCTAACTTCAACCAAACTTCAATGAATCATCATACAACCAAAACCACTTCTCATGGCTAAATTCTACTCATTAATAATCATCAAACTCCTCAATAATTCATCAATTTCATCTCAATTTCTCAATAATCACAACATATGCATATTTAAAATAAATCTCTACTCACTTGAATTCTTAAATTTTAGCTTGAGTTGGATTTTGAGTGGAATTTACTTACCTTTTGCTTGAGTAGTCTCTCCTAAGCTCTTTACTCTTGTTGGATTCAAATCTTCTCTTAACCCTAAGCATAAACTTCATAAGAACTCAACTTTTACGCAAATAAAACATGAATAAAGAGCATGAATCCTTACCTTTTGATGCCTTGAATCAAAACCCTATGAAAATCTACTCAAAAGCCCTCAAATTCCTTGGAAAAGTGAATGAAAATTTGAGGGAAAAGGAGGAGGAGTGTGGGGTTGATATGAACGAAATAAGGGTTTCAAACCCTTAACATTTTAGTTTATAAACTCACTTTCCCATTTTGCCCTTACTCTTTCTTAGAAATTCCATCTTTGTCCCTTAGTCAATTACCAAAATGCCTTCACTTTTATTGTATTCTCTATGATTTTCTATCTCTTTTCACTCCCCACAAAATCAACTAGTTTTGAGTGAAAAGACTATTTTACCCTTAATGCAAGTTTAGGGCATTTTCTTCATATTCTCTTAAAATAATTCTAACAAAATTTAACTAAGGGCTATACAGCATAATTTAAATCATGTACCTCAATGTTGGGTGTTACATTCTATGTAACAATTACAATAGAAATTTTGTCATTACCCTCAGAAGGTGCTAGCCCTTTTCGAATAATCATTTCTTTCTCTAACTTCTCAAGGCTATTAGTGTGACCATGTAGGTCCACCGTGGATTAGCTGTGAGCCGGTTTTGGATGAACCAGAAACCTGTCTGAAGGCCCAACAACTACGGTAAACATCTAGCAATTTGTCATAGTCCCTAAACCACGATGAAGAAATACTTCATCAAACCCTTTTCAGATCATATGTACCATGCAGGTAAAGTCCCTCCATTGAAATATCCTGATTGAATACGGATTCATGGAACGTCAAAATCCTAAACTCAATCTTCTATCGAATTGTGGATCAATATGTCCGGAACTTGTCATCACGAACTTACTTTCGTATGACTAATAATAGACTCTGGCCAGAGATTTTGATTTCCAACATTTATCAACGTTTGTCTAGGAATCCAAATCTGAATGGAGTCAACGGTACTCCTGATCCTATATTTCTGAGTCAATGGATCCCGTCTTGGCCATCGTTCGTTTCCACATATGAACAACGCATGCCAAATAGGCTTTATCATACGAAACATGACTAGTATCGTACTTATACACTATATGAACCATACGCATCCGTATTGGATCCAACCACAATGTCTCAGGTCAAAGGCCTACATCGTGCACTGATATAACCATAGGATCAATCATTGACTACATACTTTTTCAAGTGATCTATTATTATTTGGTCAAGTTCAAAAAATAGTTCACCAACCGCTAATCCATACTAATGCCCCAGTGACATGACTATCATCATCATCCGTACTTATATCAACTCATGATATCTTTTGGAAGCATCTAGTATGCCTACTATGCAATATAATTGCCCAAATTATATTGCTTTCGTAGGGAACCTTTTGATAAATTCATTTACCGATTAAATGAATCATCTAGACAATTCATATACATACTTTATTTTAAATGCATGAATGAATAAAGGAAGCAATTTATATATGTGAATTGAAGAACTCTTTCTTCTTATTTATGATATATTGATACAAGACAAAATGCTCTGAACCCGACAACACGAATGGTTTCTAGGGCATACACTAACATTTACTAACAGAAGACGAACATAAAAACATTAACAAAGGAATTTACTCTGCCATTTGCAATTTGGTGTCTCTTTTTTTAGTCTTTGTCGACTTGATCTCTTCAATTTCTCCTATTGCATTCAAAACTCCAATGACACCTGCATATAATTCATCACATTTGATGTACAAATATATTTCTCACACATTTAAAACACAAATATTCAAATTAACTATACCTGATAATAACCTTGTATCATTCGTTCTATTCTGAAGATCATGAGGACCAACAAATTCAAATTTATATCTTGGAATAACAACTCTCGGTTCTTTTATTTCTTGTACGATCGTGATCATGAGAAATTGTATACGGTATATGCCGTCAATGGGTCTGTAAGAGGGAGCAGATGGTATGACTTTTATATGTCTGGTCAAATATATCGACCCTTCATGCAACTGATTTTTAAACTTTGCAATCCTATTCTTTGGTATCGAAGCATGAACAACTTGATTCTAAAAAACCAATGAAAATAAAAAATTTAAGCAAACTTGTATAAATCGGAAATAAAAGTCTTAACATTATTTTCAGACTATATTTTATACTTGTTCATCAATCAAAATCATGTCAAGGCTTATAAGTTCGTCACCCATTCTGAAATTCATACATTCCCACAATCTAGATACTCTGACAGTGACTATCCAATCATCCCTTGACTCATCAATATCTTTAAGAAAAGTATTAGACATTGTTATGACTTGCCTGCAAAAAGAAATTCATTCTTAATACAATTCAGTAAAAGCAATAAAAATTCCCAACCGAGATTTTACAACTAAAGCAAATGGCGTTGTACCACAATTATAAATAAATAACATAATGTTTCGATTTTATAATCTAATTCATACTATAAATATTTCTTATCACAATTTAATAGTATGCCAAATTTTTTGTTTGACATTGAAATTTTAAGCTCCATATTATTATATGCAAATTAATAGCTTTTATAGACGAATTCATAATCCAACATATACAACATTACAATAGAAAGATAAAAACAATTAAACATATATCATTACCTGTAACAACTACGTATATATAACAAACACATTAATTGCAAGAGTTATGTATAAAACCTCTCACATCCACATAAATACTCCTCACAGTTCACATTAATTTCGCATTAAACATAATACATAACAAATACAATGTATTGATCTCTTTCAGATAAACATCTATCCAAAAAACTGCATCAACTTCAATAACACTTAATAAACAGCATAAGAATAATAACAAAATTAAATAACGACTGTGATTTTTTTATTTTTGTAATTTTTTTATGTGGACAGGTGTAATTCTTATTTAAGTTGCATTCGATACAAACTTACACTATTATGTGACATAAACAGTACCATAAATTTGTTCAACAATTTAACAAAAACACTACATTAAGAATGACATTAAATATCAGAATACCAAACATCATCATAATACCGAACACATCAATCAAAACCAAAATTCTGATATTGTGATCCTTAATAGTAATATCACATTGAAAGTATCACATAACAGTACAATGCACCCATCGATTTTGGATAAAATTATTAATAGTACAAATCCAACGCATCGAAAATGAGCAATTGTAAAGCTACAAAACACGATATCAAGAGACTAATCCTATTAACAACAACATTAAATATGAGAACACCAAACATCATCAAAATACCGAACATATCAATGAAAAAGTAAGTGTATTAACCCATTGGGCTGCATGATTAGTTTGGCACTTTGTTTATTACAATTTATCCGCATAAAATACCATGATTCAAAAACCACACCTCCGATATACTGAATAAATTACAGCATAGCATAAGTTTTATTACAATGGAAATCATAACCTTTATCGTTTATAGATTGATACTAAAATTTTCAACTAATAGAGACATTGAGTCGGTTTCAATTTTTTTAATAATATTATTGTTCAACACTTCGGCTAATATAAACTCAAAGAGAAATCAAGCTGCTTTATTTTTTATTAACATTATAGTTCAACATTTTTAAAAAATTGTATGGAATCCATTGCCAAACCATTGTCTATAATTTAGATATAAAATGCTGATAGGGAAAATACCGAATGTGATATCATGATTTAAAAATGCTTGGAAATTCGACATATCAAGGTATCATCGAGGTCTACATTCCATTACCGAACCATAACCAAGATGTAACTAATTGTATTTATAATTTGTTACAACTTTTCTAGGAACACTACTAAACCATGAATTTGAATACTTATCCATGATTTAAGGATGCCCAAAATTTGGATAGCTCGATATATCAAAAAGATAAATAATTCCATCTGTTCCTATGTTAGTGACTCCCAGGTTATTTTTTAAAGTCATGCAAAGTATTAGGTAGCTTGCTTGATACCAACTAAGACAGACATAAGCCACTTAATTTTTTATTGATATTGTTGTTCGGCAACTTTAAAAATGGCCTAACAAATAGTATGGAATAATTGCCTAACCATTGTCCATAACTATGATTGTTCAAGCTATCCAAATCTTTACATCATCAAACGGTTGATTTATCATATCGAATTGGTTGTAGTCAATATACAATGATTTATTGGTTGTAGTCAATATACGATCCACAATTTATCCATAAGGTATCATTGAGGTCTACATTCCATTGCCGAACCATTATCAGGATATAATTGGTTGCGGTTATAATCTATTGTAACTTTTATAGGAACACTGGTAAACCATGAATTTGATCGGAATTTGAATACCTTGACACAATTCCATCTGTCCCTATATTAGCCACATTCAGATAAATACTGGGATTTTTTTATTTTTATAATTTTGTTATGTAGACACGTGTAATTCTTATTTAAATTGCATTTGATACAAACTTGTATTATTATGTGACATAAACAATTCCATTTATTTCATCAACACTTTAACAAAAACACTACATTAAGAACAACATTAAACATCAGAATACCAAACATCATCATAATACTGAACACATCAATAAAAAAGGAAGTGCATTAACCCATAATTAAACCAAAATTTTGTTATCCTGACCATTAATAGTAATATCACATTGAAAGTATCACATAACAGTATAATTACAGCACAAAAAATGATTTATTACAATGAAAATCATAACCTTTATCATTTATAAACTGATACTGAAATCTTCAATCGAGAAACATATTGACTGCTTCAATTTTTTTATTAATATTATAGTTCGGCAGATTTGCTGATATAAACTCAAAGAGAAATTAAGTCACTTCATTTTGTATTAATATTATAGTTCGGCATATTTAAAAAATTGCACTAACAAATTGTGATGATACACAATGAACATGCGCCCCTTTAATTCCCCCTTATTTAGGTTTTCTGAATACCAACGCAACTAAATAGAATTCAATACGAAGAAAGTTTTCCAATGTCAATACAATGCACCTATATAATTATAGATAGCAATCCTAGACAAATGCCATTAAACCACAATTAGTAATACCAATCCAATACACCTATATACTTGTTATTAATGCACATATTTGGAATGTCAATGCAATGCAATAATATTATTGTTATTATTATTATTAATACAGATCCTAATTTTTTAACTAATTAATATTTATAGATGGAGCAATAAATACCAATCTAACGTGTCAAGATAAAGCAATATGATTGGCTTGTCAATCCAATGTGTCAAAATGGAGCAATTCTAGAGCTTCCGAAATGCGCCACATGGCAAACAACCCTCATGGGTATTCAACTTATTAATGTACATCTTTGAAATGCCAATGCAATGAACCTGTATTATAATTATAATTATAATTATAATTATAATTATTATTATTATTATTATTATTATTATTATTAATGATTAATACATATCCCATTTTTTAACTAATTAATAATTATAGATGGAGCAAAAAATACCAATCCAACGTGTCAAGACAGAGTAATTTGATTGGCTTGTCAATTGTGCCACATGGCAAACAACCCGCATGGGTATTCAACTTTATATATATAGGGCAAATATCGAGGATGTAATTAATTGCGTTTATAATTTGTTACAACTTTTCTATGAACACTGCTAAACCATAAATTTGAATAGTTATCCATGATCTAAGAAACACAAAAATTTGGATAGCTTGATATATCATAAAGATAAACAATTCCATCTATTCCTATACAAGTATTAGGCAGCTTGCCTGATACCAACTTAGAGAGACGTAATTCCACTTAATTTTTTATCGATATTGTAGTTTGGCATCTTTAAAAAATTGTCTAACAAATAGTGTGGAATTCGTTGCCTAACCATTGTTCATAATTATGATTCTTCAAAGTCTGCTACGGTTGATAACTTCACCATCAAACCATCAATTTGGCTGTAGAATGGTAATAAAGCGGATACTGATCCACAATTTATCCATAAGGTATCATTGAGATCTACATTCCATTGTCGAACCATTATTAGGATATGATTGGTAACGTTTATAAATTGTTATAACTTTTCTAGGAACACTGCCAAACCATGGATTTGATAGGAATTTGGATACCTTGATACAATCCCATCTATTCCTATATTGGTCACTTAGGAATATTTCATTGGCGCAAGTCCAAAGGAAAGGATAGTAAATATTTTGTTAAACCTACAACTTAGAAAATAGTATAAGAATGTCAAGATGATTAGACCTTCCCGATGCCAATGCAATGCACACATACTGGCAAAAAGAGTACAAAATCGTCATCCATAATTGGGCAGCATGATTTGCTTGGCAACTTGTTTGTTGTAATTCATTACATAAGATATCACGATCCAGAAAACACAGCTTTGATATATTGCCTCACTATTAATAAATACATAGATGATTCAGACACTTACAATTGAATACATCAAAATCACTGTATATTGACTACAACCAACAAATCTTTACTTCATCAAACGCCAAATCACAAATGTTCATGTAGGCAAGATAACTTAAACAATAACAACCATCACAATCCAGCAACACCGAACTTGGAATAACCAAATATCTGAATCACCATCACCATCACCATCATGTCGCAATACCAACCATGACACTCCGACAGCATGAAACGTTGACATCCACAATGACGAAACCCGATACAATAACATTCCATTCATAAATCACAAAATCGAACCTCAACTACTATCAGATTTTGCCACCCTGTGACAACAGTGCACAGAGCATCACAATTCGATAATAGTTGATTACCGATTGTGTAACCTGAGAGCAGAGCTTGCCAAAACAACACTCACACGATTCTTGTTAACATAAACCAATCCACAAATGTTTCACGTAGCCAAGTCCCAAAATAAATGGTTACATTTCGGCCGGAACAAACACATAGCATGGCCGAAAAAACAATGCTTAATCCTTAGACAAAGTATAGACCATGAACATTTAATGTTACTCAGCGTCAATAATATAGGAAAAACTAATTGCCCGTCACATGAACATACCAACAACAAATACTCACTGTTAGGTCAAAATTGTAAGCTGAAAAATAAAATCAGCAAACATCAGTGAGCATATAATTCATGCTAATCTATAGCAACCACAGACATACCAAATCAATGAACTTACTGAAGACTTAATAAACACAACTTAGTACGAGACATGATGGACATTCTATAAACACGTCAACTTTTTTCCCTGCAACCTGTAAACTGAAATCAACAAAATCAACGAATTCACATTTTATATTGATCGATCAGCGGAAGAAATGCACCAAATCAATGACTCTACCAAAAAAACAATAAACACAAATCCTCATTTCCCTAAAAACAAACATAACAAAATGTAATCGATCTTCATGTTAACATTGTTAAGGAACAATTATCCATCCGTATAAAAACTTGTACCTAAAAAATGGAAACAACAAAAGTTAATTAATAGTCATGTTAAAAATATCAAGGAACACACTTACCGTTCAGAAGGAATAACACAATCAATCATTCAAATAAATTGGCTGAACAAAAACAATCATTCAATCTAACAAAAAATGTTAAAATAGCTGGGAGACATACTTACAGCTTCGCATTAAAATACTTAGAACATATAGTTTCAGTTCAGAAGAACAAATCAAAATAACAACTCATCTGACAGTATCAATCCGACATCTTACCTTTATTCCATGCCAATTCATGAATCTTCTACCTATAATCAACAACCAAAACATACATAAATAAAAACCATCGATCAAGATACACGTGAAGAACAAACATATTATTCTCACAAACTAAAATAACATATAAACAATTAACAAAAGACTAGACATATCATTGACGCCAACTAACAAATTGTGATGATACACAACTAAACATGAGCCCCTTTTATAACCCCTTATTTAGACCTTCCGTATACCAGTACAATTAAATACGATTTCAATACGAAGAAAGTTTTCCAATATCAATGCAATGCACCTACATAATTATAGATAGCAATCCTAGACAAATGTCATTAAACCACAATTAGTAATAGCAATCCAATACACCTGTATACATGTTATTAATGTACATCTTTGAAATGCCAATGCAGTGCACCTGTATACTTGTTATTAATGCACATCTTTGGAATGCCAATGCAATGCAATGCACTTGTATTATTATTATTATTATTAAATATTAATACAAATCCCATTTTTTTTAAATTAATTAATAATTATAGATGCATCAATAGATACCAATCTAACGTGTCAAGATAGAACAATTTGATTGGCTTGTCAATCCAATGTGTCAAAATTGAGCAATTCTAGATCTTCCAAAATGTACCACATGGTGAACAACGTGCATGGGTATTCATGGCGATATATTGATACAAATCCCAATTTTTTAATTAATTAATAATTATAGATGCATCAATAAATACCAATCCAACGTGTCAAGATAGAGCAATTTGATTGACTTGTCAATCCAATGTGTCAAAATTGAGCAATTCTAGATCTTCCAAAATGTGCCACATGGCAAACAACCCACATGGGTATTCATGGAAACAACCAGCATGGGTATTCATGAATCTTAGAGTTAAAAATATCTCATTAAACCACACGTCCAACGTGGCAAGAGAGAGTAATTCCAGAGCTCCAAAATAAACCAATTTTAGAGCTAAAAAAAAAAAAGTGTCCTATGTGTCACTCAAATAGGTATGCTTTTACCTTTGGATTTGGAATACCAATTCAGTAATTAATATCTCTCTACAACATCACCAATAAAATTCAACCACATGACAACCACAAATCCTATGTGTCAAAATGGAATAATTCTATGAGTTCCAAAACGTGTCACATGGCAAACAACCTGCATGGGTATTCAACTTTATATATATATTGGCTAAAATTATGTATAATTAATTAACAAAAGTAATTAAATGAAAAAATCTCAAATCAAAACCTACAAATCCCATAAACCCTTTTGTGCATATTTATTTATATATTCTCTCTTTCTCTCAATCTATCTGCCTCTAGTTTTACACAAACAAATCTCAACCCAAAATTGACTCCTACTTTCTCTTTCCCATCTTTTCTCTTCCCGGTTCCTTTCAAAATTGTGTTTTTTTAACCCAATTTTGTCAATTCAAACCCTCAAACAAAAACCCTAATTCCCAAATTATGCGTTTTTTAGACCCTTTCTTTTAAAATTCTTTTCATTTGACTTTTCTTCTTCTTCTCTTCAATACCCACAAACCCATTTTTTTTATACAAGTGTTTATGGAGGGAATACCACACCCAATACCGAGAACAGTAGAGGAAGTCTTCGACGAGTTCAAAGGCAGACGAGCTGGCCTGATCAAGGCTTTAACTATTGGTTTAATCTTTGTTTGTTTATATAATTTATGGGTTTGTTTTTTTCTTTGTGAAATGGGTTCATTTTTTAATTTTATTCGATGGGTTGTTTCTTGCAGATGTTGAGAAGTTTTACCAACAATGCGATCCTGGTGGGTTTATTTTTGTTTTTAATTTAATCTATTTTCTTGTTCTTGTAATTTAGGGTGTTATGTTGACTGAAAAATTAATTGTTATAATGTTTTGTTTGTGTTGAGTTGACTCTGTTGTTTGGATTATATTAGGTTTGTGTAAATAATTAGCTAATTACTGTGTTATGAATTGTTAAGTTCAAGGTTTGGTGGGTTTCTTTTAGCGTTTTTGATGACTTTTTTTTCTTTTTTTTTTTTTTTTTTTTTTTTGCTGTTTATGGTTTTTTGTTAAATGCAAGAAATGAATTCTTGTTTTGAAGACAATTCTTTTGAGGCTTTGTATGTTTTACATGGTCATTTTGTAATACATTTCTTGGGACAAACAAATAGCAATGCGATTTCTCTTCTTGTGAAAACTAGGCCGTTTATATAAACACAAAGAGCTACTTCTCTTTGTTGCACTCACAGAAGTTAGCCCACATAGCCTTCTGGCATCTGGTTTGTGGAAAATTCTGAAGTTTTAGTTCTCATGTTGGTTGGGTACTTGTGGGAAGTGGATAGTTATTTTCTGTAGATTACTAGGCATTTTTCTTACCCTGTAGCTTTTCCTATTTATTGGAGGCTTATTTGTTATCATGATAATATAATGTGGTTTCTTCATTTGTCCAAATGATATGTAATAGAATGGAGAATGTGGTTTCTTTATTTGTTATCGTGCAATTTGGTTT